>CM034534.1:5280794-5427692 GCA_020002185.1 Paraescarpia echinospica | reverse complement strand
TGCCCAAACTGGTCCCCAGAAGCTTGATGTGCTGCAATTGATCATATAGGAAAACGACCATAAAATTGTATATTTGTATTTTAATGTAATTAATTAGGAAGTGCTTACTAAACTATTGGAGGATTGAAAACTATTAATATATATTATATTATTATAGCACATTATGAAATCAGTAATTTTAATGACATAATTGATTGACCTTCACTGCATGTTTGACCTAATTACTGTGATTACTTGCATTATTTGGATGTAATTAACTAGAAAAAGTGCCTACTAAACTATTGGAGGATAAAAGATTATTAATATATTACACTGTTATAGCAATTATTTAATGACCTTATTAATTGACCTATATTTAATAATTAACCTATTTACCGTTACTAATTATATAAATCGGGTGTAATCAATTAGGAAAAGGCCTACTATAGGTTGAACTATGACAGTTTATACAGTGACTGTAATATACTATGTCTATGCTACCTCTTAAAATATGTTACCAATTATGCATGACCTAATTAGTTGACCTATTTTCCTAATTAGTTTACCAGTTTTAAATGCTTAATTAACTATATTTCACTTATTAATTAGATCTACATAACAAATTTAATTTGAAACAATATAAACAACAAGTGAAGTGGTGTAGTATGAAAAAGAAAGGTCATAACAAATTAATTTGTTAATATAATATAACAAGTTAATTAACTAATAATTAATTATAACTTTAAGTACAAAGAAAAAGCAATTCGTTTTAAAGATTGAGATGGTTTGGGATTTAAATAACGATGCTATGGAAAGCGTCACTAACAACTGACAATGCAATCAACAGACACAGCTTCCGTCAGCTTGTACACATTTTTCTTTAAACATTTAATTTTGACATGCTAATATCAAACTAAAAAACGTAAACATTAATTATATATAGATCTTGTCACTGTTACAAGTGAACAATAACACCAGTGATATATGATGGTTGCGATGGATATGGATTTAATTAATGCTGCAAAGCGCCTACTGATGCCAGCATGATACGGCATCGACTGTTGAAAATGTATGCCCAGAACGCCAAAGTTGCCCACGTCGGTGTGTTGCTCGGCAAGCACGTACAATTATGCAACATATATCATTTTAAAGCTAATATTCCAATCTAGACTAATATCACAATTTCATTCGTTAATCTTTATAATTTATTTACGCATTTAACAAGCATAGAAAACATTAAACTTCACTTATCTATACACACAAACTGCCGCGTTCAAAACGAAAAAGAAGTATCTCCATATGTAACAGAGTTATCCATTGGTTGATTCCATGCTCGAACGGCATGGTGACATCATTTGCATAGCAGCATTGACACGTTTTCTGTGACCATGTGATCTCTGATGTGGCCCCGCGCCGGTGCCATTTTCATGCACAAGAAATGGATCAGTTTTGGCCACTAGAAGGAAATACGCCACCTAGCGGATACTGATATCACTAACTAAATACTGCATTCCCAGTGAATATACAAGACAATGGACTACCTCATTTCAAGTCAAGATTTGAGCAACAAAAATACATTTTATGATTAGAAATGTTGCATATTTTCGGAAAATATGATAACCAGTGAGTAAAGTGAGCCATATCATTTTACATTTCGTCGTCATGGTAACCAGCAATCCAAGATGGCCGCAACATTTTAAACGTTTTTGTAGTTGCTGAACACAGTTGTATACTAAGTTTGCTGTCGTTACTGTGTCAATCGTCAACATCCGACGAAGATTCTTTGATAAAACTATCAAATAATCTGTCCAAAACATAAGATGGTAAATCGCTAGTTGTAGTAATGCCGTCCGCCATTGTGGCCACCGCAGATTTTGATAGTCCATCATTAAAAACCGATGACCACTGATGAATAGCTAAATAGCGAAAATCCGGCCTGTCATACTGAAATGGTTAAACTAAAGGCCCATGGCATAGGAAATGGCATAATTAACAGGATAGAAAAATGGCTGATAGACAGAAGACAACGGGTAGTTGTTGATGGGGAGGCTTCAAACTGGAAATCAGTATTGAGTGGGTACCACAGGAATCAGTACTGGGACCTATATTATTCTTAATATATATCAACGATTTGGACAATTTCAAGCAAGGTGTTGAAATTTGTGGATGATACAAACATGTTTAGAAGGATTAAAAGTGATGGAGATAGACAGCATTTACAAGATGATATTGACAGGTTAATCAGATGGTCTGAAAAGTGGCAAATGTTGTTCAATTTTGGGAAATGTAAATGCCTCCACACAGGACATGGGAATGAAGATGTACAATATACAATGGGGGGTACTGTACTAAGTACTACTGTAAAAGAAAAGGACTTAGGGTTAACCATTAGTGCTGATATGAAGGTTTCAGAGCAGTGCAGAATTGCATCTTCAAAAGGAAATCAAATCCTTGGGATTAATCAGACGAAATATAGCATATAAGGAAAAAGAACTAATAATACCGCTGTACAAAACAATAGTTAGGCCTCATTTAGAATATTGTATACAAGCGTGGCCATACCGCCAGAAGGACATATATAATATATGCTAGAAAGAGTACAGAGGTGAGCGATTAAAATTATACTAAAACTGAGCGATCTTAGTTATGAAAAACGCCTAAAAGAATGTGGTTTAACAACACTAGAGACCATGAGATTGAGAGGAGATCAGATAGAAGTGTTTAAAATATTGAATGGTTATGACAATATTGATAGAAATATTTTTTTCTCAGTTAAGAAAGACTAGAGGACATGAAGTTACATTAGAAAAGGAGCAGTGTAAATTAGATATAAGAAAGTTCTCATGTTCACAAAGGACTGTAAATGAATGGAACAGATTATCTGCTGATTGTGTGGATACTAGTAGCGTGAATATGTTTAAGGTAGCAGGATCCCTTTTGAACTACTTTACACCATATAATATTGTCATTAACTTGATGAACCATAAAATAGCACATGGTTTAAATTTGGTAGGAATTTTTTTGCATAAATTATGCTAATTAGCTGACAATATGGCTGCCGCGACAGTCGAAAGGGGCTCAATTTTCAAACATGATAAAACTTTTAACTGTACACAGCAGGGATATGAAATTAACAACAGTCAAAGATAACACATAAAGGCATATTCTGAGGGAAATAGATATTACAAAAAAGAAATTTAAATATTTTTACAACATTTATACAATTTTTTCTTATATTCTAGCGCCTAATTAAATATTCGTGCTTAATAAAAAATCACATTCCACCATTTAAACACAAAATCGTTCCATCATTCCTTAGCCAATTATATAAAGAAACAATGCTGAAAAAATCAGAGCAATATCTTTAATGGTGTTGGAGATAACATGTTTGAAGGTAGAACACATTCACGAAAAAATGATAGTTGAGTAAAATGCGTTTAAAGTTTTGCACTGCAATACGTGGCTATGGAACAAACAAATTCCAGCTTCACTAATTAGGTTTTTTTTCTTCTAATTAGGGTTTTTGTCATTTTATACTTGTTTAGCAATAATTAAGCTACAACTATAGTGCATTTAAAAAAATATGTACAAATTCAGAAAAATCACATTTTTAATGGGATTCTGCTACCTTAAAAATAAAATTGACACATACCTCAGAAGGGCGGGATACACATAGATAAAAGGGTTGGATTCCTGATAAGCCATAGGGCTTCCTTTTCTACCTGCGATCTAGAGTTAATTATCTGGGTGGCAATCTTGTTAAATCTGCAGACTGCAAACACTACGTTATAACAAAATTACACTTGTCAAAAATGAGTCCAGTAATGATCATTGAAATGCACAGAAAAAGTAAACTAACTAAAACACGACAATTCCGGTGGTGGCTGCTGTAAGATCGATATTGTATCAAGGCATCGCACACACATGAACACACACATATAATTAGAAATAAACATGCATGCATGCACCTATAATTATAAATACATACATGCTCACATGCATATACAATTACAACTTTTCTTATCCAGGCTCCATGATGTGGCGCCACTGTTTGTGGTCCACACATCACAAGAGAGCTTCGATCGAAAGGCATCTTCTCGTGATGAAGTTGACTGGTTAGCCTGAGTCAGAGTAACCAATGAAATTAACTAGAGCTGCACTCTTACAAAATAGTAAACTTTCTAGACATCAGTATCAATATGTTTCTTAAATGTAAGTATCAGTAAATACCAATTTGGATCTTAGTTGGAGTCTCCGCATCCCATCTGACTGAGTTGACATTATGTAGATTACTGGACCTTTTTGAGGAAAGTTAATATTATGCAAATAATTAATTTTTAGCGTATCCAAGATGTTGATTACCTTGTATCATTCTCTTGCACATACATGTACAATAACTTCATTTTAGTTTTTACCAAGATGTCACATGTACTCTTGAAGCTTGCATGGTGCGTATGTTAAAGCCTATTCAGTGTAACCAACATCTTGGATATCTTAAAATAAGAAATTGTTTGGATGTTATTTATGTACGTTCAGTTTGTCAATGTTTTGTGTAAACTCACTGTATGTTTGGTGTTATGCTTTTCAGGAGCTATGTGGATTTCAGCCTCGTCTGGTGGCTGTCAGCAAAACTAAACCAGCCGCCTTGGTGGCAGAGGTGTACAAGAATGGGCAGCGACACTTTGGCGAAAATTATGTGAGTTCTAAATGTGATATTTATTTGGTAGTTGGCACAGGTAATTCTATGAAGAAACTATCATACCATCATGTCACAATTGCTAACTTGCACAAATGAAACAATGCTGTCTTCGTATGAGGAAGATAAATATGTATTTTATATATTTGTAAGGTTTATTGCACATATTTTATTATTATTTTAATGTCACTGGGCAGTTCATTGAGTACCACTAAATCTGAAGGAACAATCAAAAACTGAACAATGTCAAACGACCAAACACTCAAAAATAGTTACACTTTGTGTAACTAAATAAGATGCAATACAGTCATTTCTTTTAAAACAGAATAATTGTTTGAATACAATATGAAATGCTGCCTATGGCCAGTAAAATCATCCTTAATCGTGCACACGACAAAGATATTTAACATTTTAAAAGTTTCCTATGTTGTTTGTTACGTATAATTTATTTGTCAGCTTTCTTATCCTTTTGTAATTAACTATTCTTCAGGTTAATGAATTGGAGGAGAAAAACAAGGATCCACAGGTAAGTGTAAGATATCAGATGATTTAAAAAAGAAACATTCTGTTACCTTGTTATCACATAGATCTGGCACTGCAAACAAACGGAACAAAAATAAAACTTATTTTGTGCTGTAAATGTAACATGCCAGCTCATATATTGGCTTCTTATATTTCCTTCAATTTAGAAGCCGAATTACACTTCTATATGCATATATCTTGCGGACATCCTTTTTTTACATTAAAGGGATGCAGCAGTGACAATGCTCATCCTGTATCAGCAGTTGATATCCTGTATCAGCCGTTGAAATCCTGTATCAGCAGTTGATATCATGGTTGGTTTTCTGCCAGGCAGAAAGGTATTTCTGTAGTGCCTAGGGCAGAAATAGGGGAGAAAGTATTTCTGCTGGGCAGAAACTGTTTCTGCCGGGCAGAAATGGCAACAACCAGGGAATACGTGCCATTGACAGGAAAGTGCGACATTTTTGTTTTGTAGAATATGTTGTCAATACCTTTCAGTACCTATCGATGTGTGCTTAATTTCTTGTAATAAGGTCAAGTCACTGATCTACATTGCACTGTAACCAGACACAATCATTAGGGGCTAAATTCTACCACTTGCATTCATTTGTGTGGGTTTTGTTGTGCCCATGTGGCATGTGAACATGACTTGTCACCTGACAACACATGGGCTGCAACATTCCTTTGTTCAGTATCTCTTATCTCTGCTCTCCCAGTCCCTGTGTACTCCAGTTTTATTACCAACCTAGAAGTTGGCTTAACTTGGCTGGTCATTAAAACTAATTATCACCTGGTCATCTTGTGATCAGTGGAAAGCCTCTTTTTGAAGCACCTGGTCAATGTTGTATCCAACTAACCAGGCTAGCTGCTAGAGCTTGCTATTGTTTCAGTGGTTGTGTGAGCTGACAAGATATTTGCTAGCTGCCTGTGTTTTAATAACTTGTTGGGGCTGTCACCACAAGATGACATAGTAAAGCTGTAAGAAGGAAATAGGAATATTGGTAATAAAATAAACAAGTATAAAATGACAATTTTGGGAGTTTCTGCCCTAAAGGTTTCTACCGTGAGGGCAGAAACATGCCAGCCCTGGTTGATGTAAACATGTCACGAAAGTGGCATGACTACTGTTCCAAGTTTTGGTAATTGATGAACTTGGAACACTCGACTCGGTGACATTGGGCTTTCTGTCACATTGGCTCTGTATGTGCGGTGCTCGGACAGTTGCTCTCCGGACAATTGCTCACTGGACAGTTGCTCACCATGGAAATAAAGAAGGGGACAGTTGCTCAACCTTATAAAAAAGCGGGCAGTTGCTCAGCCTCAGTCTGTCAGTTTCATGATAAAAATGCAAGCACGTGTTTTAATTTCTAATGTGTTCTAATTGTAACATCTACAAGCATTAATTAAATAAAACGTGTATACATTGATATTGTCTTAAATCTGAATGTGGATTTGCAGTTTGTTTTATAAGATCAGCAAGTTTGCGGTGAGCGATAATAGGACCCCGCATCGACAGTCGCAGGTCACAAACACAATAGGCGTCTATAACTTATAAACAATGTCAATGACAGGCAAGACACAAGAAGATCAGTTAGACAGTAGTTGTTGTTATCTCCACTGTCTAGTCAATGCAAGGCCCAACTTAAATAACCCTCTTTGTTTTCTGAATGGCTGTAGATCTACCTAGTGAGCTAGTCTGTGTTTATATAGAGAGAGAGAATTAGCTCAAGCTAAGACTCAATTGCAATTAGCTTATTGGCTTTATGAAGATGGCCATAAAGAATTTCATGTTTTATTGGCATAATGGTAGATTTCCGGAAGAGAGACAACATAAGTTTACACAAAATTACATCGCCGTTGTACTAGCGACGCCTAATACTGAAATTAAATTAAAATTTTCTTAAGGGTGAGCAAATGACCCCTTTTCTATTTCGTTGGTGAGCAACTGTCTGGTGAGCAACTGTCCATGATTCGTCTGTGCAGTCTAAATACTGTGTTCAATGATGTTTAGTGAACCAGTGGCATGATATTGAGTGAACCAGTGGCATGATATTGAGTGAACCAGTGGCATGATATTGAGTGAACCAGTGGCATGATATTGAGTGAACCAGTGGCATGATATTTATGATTGTAGTTGCACATTTTGTGGTTAGGTTTTTTACTCTTAGATGGATAGGTCCCCAAAATGCTTAGACTGTTATCCCCAAAAATACATATACAATGTATGATAGAAGTTGCTGTTTCTGACAGTGGATATTGTGATACTCTGACCCTGTGACACTGTTTCAGATACTGGCCAAATGTCCAGATATCCGCTGGCATTTCATTGGACACCTTCAGAAGAACAAAGTGAACAAAGTCTTAAGTATATACTCGCATCTAATGTTGTTCCGTGATGACCAGAAATAAAGTGTTTATCCATAAAAAAAATTGTATTCTTCAATATTACATATTTTACCAAATATGTTTAAGATAGTCTGCAATAACATCACTTCAAATAGTATTTGTGTCCAACTTTATATCAATCTAACCAATCAGCAGCTGACATGTTTTAAACTGGTTAGAAGGATACTATGGATCAAATATGTTATGCTGTCCTGTGTATGATGTCAGTACATGTCAAATGTTAGTTTCCAATAAAGATTACACTTCCTAATGTGTATTTTGAGTCTACTGGTGCATAGCTTAATAAAATTGGATTTTTGGTAAATGACAATTTTATGGTAAATGTACCTTTTGGACACTGGCTCACTTGTTGGGAGAATGGCTGTGTTGTTTGTTTTCAGATGTCACAAACCTGTTCCTGATTGAGACGATTGACAGCATCAAGCTAGCGACAGTGGTGAACAGTCACTGGCAGAAACTAGACAGGTCTGACACCCTCCGTGTCATGGTCCAAGTGAACACAAGCAGTGAAGAAAGTAAGCTCAACTGTATAGACCAATGTATACCCACCCATAAAACTCACCTTTTTATCAATATAAACCATGTGACATCATCATCTTTTATTATATATCAATCACCCAATGTTACACAAAAAAGTTACACATGATGATTTATTTGGAGCACAATACTTGTGTTTCTGGATGACAGATTATATGTCACGGAATATGCATCATAGCACATAGTGTGGTGTGCAAGTTTTAGATGTTGATTATTACTGCCTGTGATAACGCAGATGTGTTATCACAAAACCTGACGTACTGGAAGTCGTAATTCTGTTTATTTCATAACAAAATATTCAATGTCATTTAGTTACTTAATTTATGTAGTACATTATCAGCTGGGATATACATATATGGCTGTTAATGTTTTGTGACTTCAGACAAACATGGCTGCCGACCGGCAGACGCTGGTGCCGTTGTCAAGCATATACTGGAGAGCTGTCCGAGGCTCAAGTTTGTCGGCTTGATGACCATCGGAGCATTTGACCATGATATCAGCCAAGGGCCAAACCCAGATTTCCAGGTAAGTTCTAGGTAATTGTCTGGATCTTATCACAGTGAACAATGTAATGTCTACTTCATGGAATAGGTCTTACTTTATCTTTTTCAAATGCCTTTAAAATGCTACTAAATAGTGGATCACCAGATCTTGTGACTACAACATTTTATATTTTTCCACAATCGGATGTCATTAACTTCCTCTATACATTTGCAGCGTTTAGTAAAATGCAAAGCCGAAGTTTGTGAGCAGCTCCACCTGGTGGCTGACCAGGTCGAACTGAGCATGGGTATGTCAAACGACTTCGAACATGCGGTAAGTGGAGACTCTTGGTACTATCAACCAGGGTTGGATGAAGTACATTTGATGAAGTACTAATACAAGTCGTAACAAATGGAATGATCAACAATAGCACATATTATTCAAATGCTTGTCTTTGACTGAAATTGTTTGACATTAATTATGTTTTTATAATGATGAGTGTAGGTAATGATGTACATCACACAGGCAGAATAGTAGAGAAGTATTATTTTTTATTCTAAATACTTAAGTTACTTACCTGAAATGTATTTTATAAGTAAAATCGGAAAGTATAAGTACTTGTCATTTCAAAACCTCATGTACAAGTAGTAAAAATATTTACACTGTAAACCTAAAAGTCCCTTTTAGGATAAAAATAATTGCAGCTAATTAAAAGAAATAACTGTTATTTCACTATCATAAGTATGATCAATTGTTAAAAGGTGGTTCAGTTTACCTTTAATGGAAGCCAACTAAGGTGACATGTTTGGGTGCAATGTAGAATAATTAATGATACCAAAAGATGTTTTCCAAGCACTTCCTTTTGTTCCTGATGAGTGATCTTAATTGTCCACCTGTCTGTCTATCTGTAGTCTGCAATAACCATTGATCACCTACTAAAATGTATGTTAAGATCATATTGCAAACAACATATATATACTAGTCATCCTGTGTAGATTTCATCCCATTTAATTTTGGTTGTTCCACATAGATCGAGGTTGGAAGCGCCAATGTCAGAGTTGGCAGCACCATATTTGGTGCACGGGTATACAAGTCCACAGAGGGTGCCACTGCACAACATAGCGTCGAGGGCAAGACAAAAGAAGAAATTGGAGATCATCAGGAAGTTGTTAATTCGTAGTCATAGTTTCAGTGTATACAAGTTCTCAGTGGGCACTTTGGCCACAAGATTGTGTCATATCTGATTGTAATATAATATCTATGTGATGGTTCAAAATGGTTCAGACTTAAGAAGGTAAATGTGGCAATATGGAAGTATCATGTGAAAGAGCAGCATTTCAATTATTTTACAATTATACCAGCATCATCCACGTAAGGCAGTTTGTTGTGAAGGTATAGTTGATGTAATTGACTGACCAAAAAATTAAAGTTTGATACTTTACCATACCTTTTTCAAGGTAATAATGTTATATTGCATTATTCAAACTGGTAGTAAATGCAAAAAAATATTGATACTTTCCCTCTGCAGAGTGCAAATGTATGTTGGCAATTCCTCAGTTTTGTGGAATGTACGTTATGGTCCGAACCATTGCTGGCCTCTCACATTTTGCAACAAACATCATCCAGTATAATTCTTACAGCCAATGATAAGAAGTGGGTCAACATTAGTTACATTGTATGAAAACGATGTCAATAAAAATGTGTTTATGGATATGTATTGGTAAACTGGAGCAGTTGTTCAGGAAACGCAATGTTGAAAGGGGAATGAACTGTTTATTTTACAGGCTACAACAGCTAGACCTACTTTTGTAAATAATTCTACTTATGTCGAGACGCAGCTGAATTTTACTTATGAGAATTATTGTTTTAAGCTACACTTATTAAGGTGTATGTGCAAAATGAATTGTTATATGTATTTTAGCGAATGTATATGAAGATGCTGCTGTCGTAAAAATGCAGATTTGTTAAAATAAAAGCTACTATGTTGTGTGCATAACTATAGTTGTGTTGGTAACTCTAGATCTTGATGTTTCTCCACGTCCATGTCCATGTGCAGATTCTGCAAAAATCTTGCACAGAACAATTGATGGAACCAGCGCACCCCTGTCTGCTGGTGTCACAATTATCATGTGTGACCTCCATCCAGTTTTGTCCACCAAACGTTTACATATTTCCATTACAAGGACGACATGGCATTTACCAGACCAGTCATTCCTGCATACAGTTCTCGTGTAAACAACTGCCCCGTTTTTGTTGCAAATAAAAACATTTCGAGTCGGAATTTCAACAGGATGTACAATAGTGTCCAACACTGTTTGACATCCACAAGTACAATAAACCAATAGATATAATTTAGTTTAATATTTTACAACAAACAAAGGCTACAACATTGTCGCACAACATACCGGGGTACTGTATCCTGTCTTTCTGCCTACATTTGTGGGCCAAAAGTAATTGGTAGGTTAATGTAAATTTCTAACATCACTTTATTGCATTAACTAAAAAAATCGGACAGAACTGCAAAGAACAAAGGCAGTTGGGGTGTTACTGAGATGTCTGTTGATTGTATCTAATCGTTTACCTGGAGGTGAAAAGATAAGATATATTACTTCAGCAGATTGATGCCAATGAGACGGACAGAGGGAACAGGATTAAGTTAAATGTCTATCCTACATATTCATAATTTTATTACACACTATTAATTGTATTGGGACATTTTGAAAGACTTATAAATTACACCACCTGTTCTGATTAAAGGTACCAGCAGCATGAATTGCATGGGCAAGGTTACTAGCAACATCAAACAAAATCTTGCCTCAACTTTAAAAAGGCCTACGTTTTTCATGCAGAATACTAATCAGGCAATTAGAAAATGTCGCATAAATACCACAAAAACCTCCAGAAATGTACGCGCCATCACATGGCTAGTGCGTACTATAGGGGTGCAGAGACGTGTCGAATTCTGTGGCATGCTAATTGCACATGCTCTAAAGTTAGGTAGATTAGTGCTCGTGAAGATATAAGGACCAACTGAAGGTTTAACCTCTGGGTCAATACAATCATTAGTCAACCTTTGCTTTATGGTCACCTTAATAATACAGCCACTTAGTGTTTATGGTTTCAGTCCAAAATTATTTCTATAACGGTAAATATAAAAATTGATGTCACTAATACAGTCACTTCAGCACTCGGGTCACTTTTGTCCTGTCCCAAGAGTGACCTAAACTTCCACAATTAATATATAACATGGGAGAATGTACCCTTATAATATGTCAAATAGTTTGATTATGCCACAAGGAAGTACTCTAAATTTACAAACAGATTTAAGCATAAAATGCTTTCAAATTCAATTAAAAAGATAATCACACAAATGGGTAATATTTCTAGCGGTGTCAACATGTATTGTGCGAATCCTGAACTATCATGGGGGTTAGAATCTGAATTGGAGGATCTACATTTGCGAGACACTGGCACATGAAAGCACATCTACATTGATCAGGTCAGTAGTTATCCAAATGTCATTACTGCTGCCGCTTCGACACAATAAAGAATTGTAAACTTGCTTCAGCTCAGTAAAAAAAATGGTGGGGACATGCTGAAGGTCAATACTGACTGCACTGCCATCTGGTGTTGACCGTTAATTAACATTTTGTCGGCAGACCAGTCGAAACAAACCGAGTCGAAATTTAAAATCCTTGAATGCACAAGTATAATTGCAATCACAAATATGACATTCCCACAGTGCGACATGCACACGAGTGGTTATACAACAGAGATTCGTGTCTGTTACATACCGCCATAAACCATAAATACTAAAGCAGGTCCACCAAACATGCAACGGTGGAAATCACCTCTACATCAAATACGTATTCACCACTGCAACGTGCATTGCTTCAGAAGTGTGTAAATTGGCTTCCTTCAGAAGTGTATAATTCGATGTCCTCTGAAAGTCCTTGTGTGACATCTTTGTCGATGCAAGCTCGAAACTCCACACAATACATTTTTGGATTATATTATCTGTGTCGTTAAATTATGACTGCGGGAAGTTAATAATTCATCTTGTAACCAGAGCAGTATGCAGTTTCCAACAAGACAGCTTTGTGATGTTGGACTTGCCATTAAGTCACCTCTGACCCAGAGAACAGTGACACGCAGGCGAATCACGTGTCATGTTTTGGCCATTGCTGCGATGATTGGTCAATGTTCTTGTGTGCAAATGTAACACCACTCCACTAGCCGTACTTGAAAACATCGATCATTGTTTCGTTTGTTGAAAATGTGTTTCCACACGCCATTCTTTCAGACAATTATTAGTCGAAAGTGTATTCTACTTCGACAAACATCGCCATAATTTCCTAAGTCGTCCCAGTGTGAGAATCTTGTCTAGTTGCTGCTATGTTATGATGTGCTTGCGTTTGTCCTGCCAGCCTCCATATACGGCAGACACACTGTCTACAGGCCTCTCTCTCTCTAGGCCTTGCCTGCCTTCACCATTGCCTGCAAACACATGCCACAGTCCGTGAGTCTCTCATCATGTATCATAATAATAAGTTTATTTGCCTTGCTGCAATAAGGCTGAACAATACAATGGGTACATTAAAATTTGATCAAACAAATAAAGAAGACTAATACAGTATTTAATTGGATATAAAATCTCACTAAAATTATAATTAAAACCTTTAAAATGTGTATAAGTAAATAATATTAATTGAAATTAGGTCCACTGTTAATTACAAGTAGTCGCTCAAATCATGCATATTATTTCCACTTCTAACCTGCTTTCTTAATCTCGTTATAATCAAACTAGCATATGTGGGGGGATGTTTGTTTTCTTCCTAGATGAATTGCACCTGACGTGCCAAATATTAATGGATTAATATTATTACTCGCTATAAAGAAACTGGAATTATTTGAAAATATAAGTGTTACTTTTCATTTCATGTTGTGTCCATCGTTTGCATAAATACACAATTACACATTTATATTCGTTACTATAATAACCATATTTTGGAAAGTCTTCTTTTATGTTTTGTACAATAAAACATAACTTAAGGAAAACAGCTTCGACCTGTGTAGAGAGAGAGCACACACTTGTTGTGCCAACTCGACGCTTACTTTGTATATTGTGGATCCCATCTGTGCGGGAGACATCGTCACCTCGACCCCTGCGTCTTTGAGAGCCTGAATCTTCTCCTGAGCACCCCCCTTGCCCCGGGCGATGATAGCCCCTGCGTGTCCCATCCGTCGTCCCGGAGGCGCAGTCATACCAGCAATAAACGATGCTACGGGCTTCCTGTCCGGCCCCTGATACAAA
Organism: Paraescarpia echinospica; assembly: GCA_020002185.1. Lineage (NCBI taxonomy): Eukaryota > Metazoa > Annelida > Polychaeta > Sabellida > Siboglinidae > Paraescarpia > Paraescarpia echinospica. The sequence continues at coordinate 5,413,755 of CM034534.1, read as the reverse complement.
TAAACACATGATCGAGGACTGAAAATATAATTATTACATTTTTAGAAGATAGAAGTAAAAATGTAAATTTGGTGATGACATCTAGATCAGGTCAGTAGTCATCCAAATATTAGCATCACTGCTGTGTCGACTTGATATGGTTAGTCTAGCTCGTTGCTCTGTCAGAAAAAACGGGTGATTATCAACTCTTAAGGATTCTTTTATTTAGGACATTTTAGGAGCCACTATGTTGAATGAATAGAAAAACTGTTCCCTTTGATGAAGTTTTTAGTCAAATTAATAACGAAATGCTGAGAAGATAAATAAAAAAATAAAAAAGTTGGGACAGCATATTTATGCACAGTATTTCCCTGGCACAAGTAACCCCGCTGATTCGCTTAACAAACTATCAGTAGTTCAGTGAAGTATCAGTAGTGTTGCTTCACTACACTGACTCCAGGTTCGTATACTTATATAATTAAACTTAATTATAAAACTGCATTCCATTTCCAAGCTTCCTTGTAAAAGAATCCATGCCAAAGCCGACTTACGTTTTAGCACAATACATACATTTAACTGGTGCCAGTTTGAAGTACTGTTCAAGCCCAAAGACACATCATGTTACTCACAGAGTTGTTCTCAGTGAGGAACTTGGCTGCCATCTCCTCCGCTTCTCCTCCGATCTCTCCGATCATCACAATACCTGCGACAGACAGACAGAAATAAACCAAAAGAAGAAGTATGTCCGAACATATCTCCGTCAGTTTCACATGAATGTGACTGAACTGTTGTAGGGGTGCTAGAGTGCTCATTGGGGTGGTTCATAGATTTAGCATGTGGTAACTTGCAGCTTGGCATTACGGTATATAGCAACACTGTAGTTTGGCATTATATAGTAACATTGTGGCTATCCGTGGGCATCATATAATCCCTTTGATCTTGAGGCGGCCTTAACCAGAAAATATTATTAGGTTTTTTTTGCTGTGCAATCCCGGGGGACCTTAGCTAGTTACCCAATAATTCTTCTGCAACTGTGTGTGTTTAGCTAATGTTACTAGTCCTAGTAACCATGTACTATGTAGTGTACCGTCTGTGCGTGTTTAGCTAATGTTACTAGTCCTAATAACCATGCACTACGGATTGTACTGTCTGTGTGTGTTTAGCTAATGTTACTAGTCCTAATAACCATGTACTATGGAGTGTACCATCTGTGTGTGTTTAGCTAACGTTACTAGTCCTAATAACCATGTACTACGGATTGTACTGTCTGTGTGTGTTTAGCTAACGTTACTAGTCCTAATAACCACGCACTACGGATTGTACTGTCTGTGCGTGTTTAGCTAATGTTACTAGTCCTAATAACCATGTACTATGGAGTGTACCATCTGTGTGTGTTTAGCTAACGTTACTAGTCCTAATAACCATGTACTATGGAGTGTACCATCTGTGTGTGTTTAGCTAACGTTACTAGTCCTAATAACCATGCACTACGGATTGTACCGTCTGTGTGTGTTTAGCTAATGTTACTAGTCCTAATAACCATGTACTATGGAGTGTACCGTCTGTGTGTGTTTAGCTAATGTTACTAGTCCTAATAACCATGTACTATGGAGTGTACCATCTGTGTGTGTTTAACTAATGTTACTAGTCCTAATAACCATGTACTATGGAGTGTACCATCTGTGTGTGTTTAACTAACGTTACTAGTCCTAATAACCATGCACTACGGATTGTACTGTCTGTGTGTTTAGCTAATGTTACTAGTCCTAATAACCATGCACTACGGATTGTACTGTCTGTGTGTGTTTAGCTAATGTTACTAGTCCTAATAACCATGCACTACGGATTGTACTGTCTGTGTGTTTAGCTAACGTTACTAGTCCTAATAACCATGCACTACGGATTGTACTGTCTGTGTGTGTTTAGCTAATGTTACTATTCCTAATAACCATGCACTACGGATTGTACTGTCTGTGTGTGTTTAGCTAATGTTACTAGTCCTAATAACCATGCACTACGGATTGTACTGTCTGTGTGTGTTTAGCTAATGTTACTAGTCCTAATAACCATGCACTACAGATTGTACTGTCTGTGTGTGTTTAGCTAACGTTACTAGTCCTAATAACCATGTACTATGGAGTGTACCATCTGTGTGTGTTTAGCTAACGTTACTAGTCCTAATAACCATGCACTATGGATTGTACTGTCTGTGTGTGTTTAGCTAACGTTACTAGTCCTAATAACCATGCACTACAGATTGTATTGTCTGTGTGTGTTTAGCTAACGTTACTAGTCCTAATAACCACGCACTACGGATTGTACTGTCTGTGTGTGTTTAGCTAACGTTACTAGTCCTAATAACCATGTACTATGGAGTGTACCATCTGTGTGTGTTTAGCTAACGTTACTAGTCCTAATAACCATGCACTACGGATTGTACTGTCTGTGTGTGTTTAGCTAATGTTACTAGTCCTAATAACCATGTACTATGGAGTGTACCATCTGTGTGTTTAGCTAACGTTACTAGTCCTAATAACCATGTACTATGGAGTGTACCATCTGTGTGTGTTTAGCTAACGTTACTAGTCCTAATAACCATGCACTACGGATTGTACTGTCTGTGTGTGTTTAGCTAACGTTACTAGTCCTAATAACCATGTACTATGGAGTGTACCATCTGTGTGTGTTTAGCTAACGTTACTAGTCCTAATAACTATGCACTACGGATTGTACTGTCTGTGTGTGTTTAGCTAATGTTACTAGTCCTAATAACCATGTACTATGGAGTGTACCATCTGTGTGTGTTTAGCCAACGTTACTAGTCCTAATAACCATGCACAATGGATTGTACTGTCTGTGTGTTTAGCTAATGTTACTAGTCCTAATAACCATGTACTATGGAGTGTACCATCTGTGTGTGTTTAGCTAACGTTACTAGTCCTAATAACCATGCACTACGGATTGTACTGTCTGTGTGTGTTTAGCTAACGTTACTAGTCCTAATAACCATGTACTATGGAGTGTACCATCTGTGTGTGTTTAGCTAACGTTACTAGTCCTAATAACTATGCACTACGGATTGTACTGTCTGTGTGTGTTTAGCTAATGTTACTAGTCCTAATAACCATGTACTATGGAGTGTACCATCTGTGTGTGTTTAGCCAACGTTACTAGTCCTAATAACCATGCACAATGGATTGTACTGTCTGTGTGTTTAGCTAATGTTACTAGTCCTAATAACCATGTACTATGGAGTGTACCATCTGTGTGTGTTTAGCTAACGTTACTAGTCCTAATAACCATGCACTACGGATTGTACTGTCTGTGTGTGTTTAGCTAACGTTACTAGTCCTAATAACCATGCACTACGGATTGTACTGTCTGTGTGTGTTTAGCTAACGTTACTAGTCCTAATAACCATGCACTACGGATTGTACTGTCTGTGTGTTTAGCTAACGTTACTAGTCCCAATAACCATGTACTATGGAGTGTACCATCTGTGTGTGTTTAACTAACGTTACTAGTCCTAATAACCATGCACTACGGATTGTACTGTCTGTGTGTGTTTAGCTAATGTTACTAGTCCTAATAACCATGTACTATGGAGTGTACCATCTGTGTGTGTTTAGCTAACGTTACTAGTCCTAATAACCATGCACTACGGATTGTACTGTCTGTGTGTTTAGCTAATGTTACTAGTCCTAATAACCATGTACTATGGAGTGTACCGTCTGTATGTGGGTCATTGAGAAAGACACTGAGACAGTCGATGAAGTCGCTGCCATTGAAGGGGTCGCCACCGATGCCAATGCACAGCGATTGGCCGAGTCCCACATCAGTTGTCTGCTGCACCGCCTCATATGTCAAAGTTCCCGACCTTGACACGATGCCTGCACAAACACGACACAGGTCACAGAAAGGTTTTAAATGCTACTTGGTAATTAACAGTCTGAATCTGAATAAAAATGTTAACATGTTTATTTTGTTAGCATTTCTTTTAATGTGAAATAGTAGTATGAATGTATTGTAAAGCGCCCAGAGCAATTTTGATTGATCGGGTGCTATATAAATATTTTTATTATTATTATTAACAGTCAAAGGTGTTAAGCATAGATGTTTGCCTGGTCCGTAGTGAGAAAAGCTATCCTACTCACCAATGGAGCCAGGCTTGTGGATGTGTCCAGGCATGATGCCAATTTTACACTCTCCAGGCTGAAATAACAAATGTCTCATTCAATTACACAGGTGTGTTGAGACAATCTGACATTGCTGGCAATATACGTGACATTAATGACTGCTCAAGTATACAACTCCATGCGGGTTATATCTCTTTGTTCCTGCATCGTAAACAGATGAACGCAGCAGTTCCCAATCATTTTCTTTCCGCACATCTCCCGATTACGAAGAGGATCAACGGGGTACCCCAATCTTTGGGCACCACAGCGTGTATGAAATATTGTGACAAGTGTTTTTACCATTTTTATGGTGATTATTACAATGAATTACCAATTGTATGTGTATTACCAATTTCATTACTGGCAATTCAATATGTAGCTAATGGAAAATTTCCGTTTTTAACGCAATGTTTTAAACGGACAATAGAGCTGTACCCTTGTTACTCCTGTACTGTACTGTACCCCAAATTGATTATTATTAGTAATTGTTATTTTATTATAAAGTGCCACAGCACTTTGTGAATATGGCGCAATAAAAATGATTTATTTTTTATTATTATTTTATTAGTCAAAAGCACAGAGGTTGGAGTTGTACAAAAATTGACAGGAAACTGTTTGTGTTGCGGTGCATTGTGGGTACCCAAAACCTTGAATACCCATACCTTAATGATGCCGGGACAGTTGGGTCCGATGAGTCGCGAGTGGCTCTGTCGGACGAGTTTGTACTTGACCCTGACCATGTCGTGGAGGGGGATACCTTCCGTGATACACACAATGAGACCAATCTTGGCGTCAATCGCCTCCATGATGGCGTCCTTCGCAAACGGCGGTGGCACGTAGATGACTGTCACGTCCGCACTCGTTTCCTCCTTCGCCTAAAAACACAACAGGTTTTACCCTCCTTTGCAGTAACAAGCGATACACTTTGCAAGCCGGGGGTGGGGGCTACGTACACTACCCCTGGCAGATCGGTGTAGAATTTTGTGGAAGGTAGCTGAATCAACCTCTTAATTGCCTTCACCGGTCGCAACCGTACCACCCATGAGAACAGTGCAGACACCCGTCAGACCCGCGCTCCAGTTTCTAGATAAAGCCCTCGACTTCTGGGAATCCCAATATAATCACCCATTCGACCATTCTCTTGCGGCATTGTGTACTGAAATAACATTAAACATTTCTAAAACCAATTATATGTTATTTGGAAATCGTATGCTCAATAGGGATGTCATTATAAGTATAAGGAATGTTAATATTGAAAGAGGATGAGTTGTACATTTTTTGGGGGTATATGTTTATGTCTTACTTAATTGGAATGTTCATATTAAATACATAAAATCAAAGCTTTCCAAACAGCTATAATGTATAGTTGTAGTCATCTGCTCAACAGAAATAGTATGTATATGCTATATTGTTCACTGTTTTTGCCTTATTTAACATACTGTGTAGGAATAGGTAATACATACCCGACAAATATTAATGGTATTTTCTTACTACAAAAAAGAGTTATCCGCATTGTGTGTGGTGTTTGGATGACACGAATGCACTTTTTCTACAATTACATATATAAAAATTTCTAGACATTATAGAACTGAAAATGTTATTATTTATGTACAAATCTTACTACTGCTGTTTACCATCAAACATTCAACGTCTATTTGTTAGGCGGGAAACGTTGTACTCGCTGAGCTAATCATGATCTAGAACGGCTTTGCATTCATTCCACGATGAGATCGATACATCTTTGTGTCTACGGAGTGCGGTTGAGGAATTCTCTGAGTAATGAATGTTTTTAATTAATAATATAATTGTATTTACATCTAAACGCAAAAATCGTCTATTTTACAAATATGTTACTGTGGAAATGTAACTGTTAACGGATTGAATCAAGTGTATCGTGCATCACAATAAATACATTGAGAGGGTGCACAATACGTATTGATTAGTGTGTGAAAACGGAGAAAAGTACATGTGTGGGAAACCTAACACTTTTACCCTAATATGATTGTCAGGAGTAAACTTACATAAAAGTCATTGACTTCGTGTTTACCCCCTTCAAACATTGTATACACAATTGTGTGTATATGGTATTTTGTAGATTATGTATAATTATATCGCATCAAATATATAGATGTGTATATGGTTATGTATGTGTATATATACACTCTTGTCTTTTCTTTCTTCTTATATTATGTTGCCAATGTATGAATAAATGAATCATTCATTCATTCAGAATCATTAATTAATTTAGAACTATGTCTACTTCCCAAACTGTCCCCGAGCAGCATGTGGCTGAAGTGAAGACCACCGGAACTTCGCTGCATGCAATACTATTGGCTGACTTTATCTTCAGAAATTAAAAATGAATTTCAGAAAAATCATGAGACTTTGTATATGTGAAGTAGGACTTGATGGTGGACCTGAAGGCTGCTGTTGGACTCACCTCTTTGACTGAGTTGAAGACGGGCAGTCCCAGGTGTAACTTGCCCCCCTTGCCCGGGGAGACACCCCCCACCATGTTGGTGCCATACTCCAACGCCTGCTCACTGTGGTAGGTGCCCTACAACCAGACACCTTGTCAACACAGCACACGACACAGTGACAGAATACACGACACAGTGACAGAGTACACGACACAGTGACAGAATACACGACATAGTGACAGAATACACGACACAGTGACAGAGTACACGACACAGTGACAGAATACACGACACAGTGACAGAATACATGACACAGTGACAGAATACACGACACAGTGACAGAGTACACGACACAGTGACAGAATACACGACATAGTGACAGAATACACGACACAGTGACAGAATACATGACACAGTGACAGAGTACACGACACAGTGACAGAATACATGACACAGTGACAGAATACATGACACAGTGACAGAATACATGACACAGTGACAGAGTACACGACACAGTGACAGAATACATGACACAGTGACAGGTCACACAACACAATGACAGAATACATGACACAGTGACAGAGTACACGACACAGTGACAGAATACACAACATAGTGACAGAATACATGACACAGTGACAGAATACACGACACAGTGACAGAGTACACGACACAGTGACAGAATACATGACACAGTGACAGAGTACACGACACAGTGACAGAGTACACGACACAGTGACAGAATACACGACACAGTGACAGAGTACACGACACAGTGACAGAATACATGACACAGTGACAGAGTACACGACACAGTGACAGAATACACGACACAGTGACAGAATACATGACACAGTGACAGAATACACGACACAGTGACAGAATACACGACACAGTGACAGAATACACGACACAGTGACAGAGTACACGACACAGTGACAGAATACACGACATAGTGACAGAATACACGACACAGTGACAGAATACATGACACAGTGACAGAGTACACGACACAGTGACAGAATACACAACATAGAGCACATGACACAGTGACAGGGTAGATGACACAGTGACAGAGCACACAACACAGTGACAGAGCACACAGCACAGTGACAGAGTGCACGACACAGTGACAGAACACACAACATAGAGCACATGACACAGTGACAGGGTAGATGACACAGTAACAAAGCTGAGGATTTTCAAACGTCAATAACTTAAACTATGTTATCTATTCAAAATGTCTGCATACATCTAGTGACATATTTGTAGATGGCATAACTATATTTACGATGATACAGAAAAACTTTAAATTCTGCAGCTGGAACTCCATGCAAAGCCTTTTTTAATATTGAGCTTCCCAAGTTCTCCATCCCCAGACGAATTTCAAAAATGTCTAAATCTATGAACCATCTCAATGAACACGCTAGATCACATGCAAAATTTTAGCCCAATACATGCAAAACTGACGGAGATGTGGATGCACATACAAACAGAACAAACTGACGGAGATGTGGATGCACATACAAACAGAACAAACTGACGGAGATGTGGATGCACATACAAACAGAACAAACTGACGGAGATGTGGATGCACATACAAACAGAACAAACTGACGGAGATGTGGATGCACATACAAACAGAACAAACTGACGGAGATGTGGGTGCACATACAAACAGAACAAACTGACGGAGATGTGGATGCACATACAAACAGAACAAACTGACTGAGATGTGGATGCACATACAAACAGAACAAACTGACTGAGATGTGGGTGCACATACAAACAGAACAAACTGACTGAGATGTGGATGCACATACAAACAGAACAAACTGACTGAGATGTGGATGCACATACAAACAGAACAAACTGACTGAGATGTGGGTGCACATACAAACAGAACAAACTGACTGAGATGTGGGTGCACGTACAAACAGAACAAACTGACTGAGATGTGGGTGCACATACAAACAGAACAAACTGACTGAGATGTGGGTGCACATACAAACAGAACAAACTGACTGAGATGTGGGTGCACATACAAACAGAACAAACTGACGGAGATGTGGGTGCACATACAAACAGAACAAACTGACGGAGATGTGGGTGCACATACAAACAGAACAAACTGACTGAGATGTGGGTGCACATACAAACAGAACAAACTGACGGAGATGTGGATGCACATACAAACAGAACAAACTGACTGAGATGTGGGTGCACATACAAACAGAACAAACTGACGGAGATGTGGGTGCACATACAAACAGAACAAACTGACGGAGATGTGGGTGCACATACAAACAGAACAAACTGACGGAGATGTGGGTGCACGTACAAACAGAACAAACTGACTGAGATGTGGGTGCACATACAAACAGAACAAACTGACTGAGATGTGGGTGCACATACAAACAGAACAAACTGACGGAGATGTGGGTGCACATACAAACAGAACAAACTGACGGAGATGTGGGTGCACATACAAACAAAACAAACTGACGGAGATGTGGGTGCACATACAAATAGAACAAACTGACTGAGATGTGGGTGCACATACAAACAGAACAAACTGACAGAGATGTGGGTGCACATACAAACAGAACAAACTGACTGAGATGTGGGTGCACATACAAACAGAACAAACTGACTGAGATGTGGATGCACATACAAACAGAACAAACTGCCGGAGATGTGGATGCACATACAAACAGAACAAACTGACTGAGATGTGGGTGCACATACAAACAGAACAAACTGACGGAGATGTGGGTGCACATACAAACAGAACAAACTGACGGAGATGTGGGTGCACATACAAACAGAACAAACTGACTGAGATGTGGGTGCACATACAAACAGAACAAACTGACGGAGATGTGGGTGCATATACAAACAGAACAAACTGACGGAGATGTGGATGCACATACAAACAGAACAAACTGACGGAGATGTGGATGCACATACAAACAGAACAAACTGACGGAGATGTGGATGCACATACAAACAGAACAAACTGACTGAGATGTGGGTGCACATACAAACAGAACAAACTGACTGAGATGTGGGTGCACATACAAACAGAACAAACTGACGGAGATGTGGATGCACATACAAACAGAACAAACTGACTGAGATGTGGATGCACATACAAACAGAACAAACTGACTGAGATGTGGGTGCACATACAAACAGAACAAACTGACGGAGATGTGGATGCACATACAAACAGAACAAACTGACGGAGATGTGGATGCACATACAAACAGAACAAACTGACTGAGATGTGGGTGCACATACAAACAGAACAAACTGACTGAGATGTGGATGCACATACAAACAGAACAAACTGACGGAGATGTGGATGCACATACAAACAGAACAAACTGACGGAGATGTGGATGCACATACAAACAGAACAAACTGACGGAGATGTGGATGCACATACAAACAGAACAAACTGACGGAGATGTGGATGCACGTACAAACAGAACAAACTGACTGAGATGTGGGTGCACATACAAACAGAACAAACTGACGGAGATGTGGATGCACATACAAACAGAACAAACTGTTTTATAATATAGACATATCTCATTCAAAATTTATGATAGTTATCAGCAAAGTTCTTAACGTCTAATAATACTATTTACGAATATTTAGACTTTAAAGGAGTTTATGGATATAAACTACTCTAAATTATGTGCACTACTTCCGAAGACGTTCACCATCTCACAGCCCTGGCTAAAGTCACAGTTCAACATGAACAAAACCAACAACAATGACTCAGCAAATATGAACAACAACAATAGTGACTCTGCACATTTAGAAAAATTACTTGGCACATTAAGAGCCTGCCTGACTACAAGATGAGCACATGTGCAGCTGGGCTGTTAGCCTCTACCTGTGTGACCTTTGACCTCTACTGTCACTGCTGCTATTTGGAGAATGATAACAAAGTTAAGCTCTAATCAGAACCCTGTTGACACACACAGGTCCACATCAGCCAGTACTCTTGTAACAAATTCCACCATAATCTCTCCAATAAAAAACATTTTCTGTCTTTGAAGCTACACAGGTGGGGACAGTTTCGAGGACACGCCACCGGGACACTTGTGCCAGTGCATTATTTTTTAGGCGAGCGATCACTCTCGCTCCTTACCGCAAGGGCTAATCGCTCGTCTAGGGAGCAATTTATCGCTTGTGCTAATTGCCATTATCGCTTGCGTCACCAGACCTGATGCATGTGGTGCCCTCTAGCGGCAAAATACACACCCATTTGTTTGAAAGAAAGTCTGTTCTTGTCACGTATCCTTCCCATAAACAAAACAATAATCAGCGTCGTTACACTGCTGTCATTTTCTGTAACATCATCGCTAGTACTTCCTGTTTTATCAGCATGCAACTTTTCAATCTGTGCCAATGCTTGATGTCCCAAATTGACCCAATCGAATTAATCTTGTGTAATGGATACTGCTATGGCATGGCTAGTCTGGACTGTGTTTTGGCATAACTGGGCAGCGGCATCACCAGACGGGCAAACAGGAACGCCACCTAGCAGATAAATTTTATCGCCTGGTTTTTTCAAACATGAAGCTCAGTTGTGCCATGAAATATTGTCCTCGCTGAAATAGAAGTGTTTTTTTACAGTTTTGTAACACTTCTAAACGGATTCTGTTTAATCAATTAATAATATAATAATAATACTAATGGTTTATTACAGAAACTGTGATACATTCCAAGCAATTACATACATAGATTGCCATGGTTTCTGTAACGAGGGTATAAAGCCACGAGTGGCTGATTAGCCCTCACAATACATGTGACACATATGTAAATTTCATGGTGCAAGATAACAATTTGTGATTGAAGAAAGAAGAAAAACAGCAACATGAATCACAGCAGTACTATTTTCATGAATACGTCATTTAAAATTGCAACAAAGAATGCTAATTATATAAGTCATTAATATTATTTACTAGCAAAAAATTCTTAAGTTTGACGATTAAACGTTGCTAATGATTACAATCCACTGTTGTCGCCATATAGTTCCATAATTTAACACCTCGATATTTAATGGTTTTATATAATACATTACTTTTTGAAATCGGCACATGTAGTAATTCTGCGTTGCGTGTCCTATGTTCGTGTAGTTCGTTATTTCTAATGAACATCCTTGTCATAACTGATTTTTCTTATTGGTAAAATGGACAGCTTCTTGAAGAGTTGGTCTGTGTGCGCTCTGTATGGAGCTGACATAATTAACCGAATTACATACTTTTGTAATTTGAATAAAGAACTAAGATGTGTATTATATGCTCCTCCCCACACTTCGACACAATACGTTAGATATGGATATAAAAATATACAGTATAACGTTACAAGGGATCATCCACTCAGGGTTTTTCTAGCTTTACTTATAATTCCAATGGCTTTGGCTATTTTAGATTTGATAAATTGTTTATGAAAAGTCCAGGAAAAAATTAGCATCGATTAAAATTCCTAAGAATTTTGTGTTTTCTACTTGAATAATGTGTAGTCCATCAATAAGGATGGCAATTGGATTGGATACCTTTTTATTTACTGACTTGAAGACAATTAAATGTGTTTTACTGATATTTAAAGATAGTTTATTACTCTTTAACCAAATAACAAATTTTTGCAGTTCATGATTCATCACAGTTTCTAGCTCGCTAAGACTGTTACCATTGACAAAAACATTTGTATCATCAGCAAATATAATAGGAAATAGGATATCTGATACGTTAACAATGTCGGTAATATAGATTAAGAATAACAGTGGGGCTATTATTGATCCCTGTGGGACACCACAGCATATAGACTGAATGTTCGATTTTACTCCATCAAATAAAACATACTGCGTTCTATTAGACAAATAACTTTCCAGCCAGGCAAGCGCTCTTCCTCTAATGCCATAATGTTCTAGTTTATTAAGTAATATTTTATGGTCAACTGTATCAAAAGCTTTACTGAAGTCAAGAAAAACTCCTAGTAAGTAGTCACCATTATTTATAGCTATGGAAATTTTGTCTACTAGTTGCACAAGAGCCATGTTTGCAGAACGCTTCTTCTTAAATCCAAACTGGTAATCAAAAAAATAAGATGTTACGTTTGTTTATGAAAGATGTTAATCTGTTGTACATTATTTTTTCTAGAACTTTAGAGAAAACTGACAAAATCGATATTGGATGGTAATTGTTTACGAGTGTCTTGTCACCGCCTTTGTATATCGGGAATTGGGATCACTTATGCTCTTTTTAGGTCGTCTGGAAAAATACCTTTAGTTAACGAAAAGTTAATAACATGTGTTAAAGGAAGTAGGAAAGTATGATATGTTAATTTAACAATATGTGGAGTTATTAAGTCCCAATCAGGGCTTGATATTTTTAGATCTTTGATTATAGTTTCTACTTCATTCAGTTCAACTGGGGAGATAAATATTGTATGGAAGTTTCGATGCTTAATATATATTGACAGGTCAATACCATCTTTGGATTAATGATGGCTTTCCCTTACCGAGATGATCCCAGATCTACAGCTGGCCTTTCCTTTGGCTGTCTTTCAGTTACTAATTTAAGATGTTCTTCACGTTGTTTCCAGCTTCACAGCTGAGTGCACATTCCAAAGATTTCTCAGAAAAATATTTGTGTATGCCTTTGCATGATATCAAATGTTAGGGAAGGTAGGACACAATCCATTTCTTTTAAAAGTATAATTTTTATTTGGTATAAATTATATTTTGGTGAAGACATATGATGATATTTAAGTCAGCTCTTTTACACTATTAATTGATTAAGTAATATTATTCAATGAAACGTATTTATTTATTTTTTAGACAGTGTTATATAAACCACCTGAGAGTATTTTTTACGTGGATTTGGACAAATTCTGAGTAAATTATTATTATAAAAGAACGGAAATATTTTAGAGTATGGTATATTGCACATAATTAGAGTATTATGCTGGTATTGTTTAGCAAAGACTTCACCTCAGTTCTGTAAATGTGACATGCATGGTCACCGTCGTAAAAAAAACATGTTACTAAACTTACTACTATTACTAAAGATTTCACTTACAACTTAGAATATTTTTACAGCTAAAAATTGGATTGGGTGGCGAGGATTTATAATTTTGTTTGTGTTTCAAATAATACAGGTCACAAATAAGTTATATATTTTCCTTGTCGTGTTGTATGAAACTGGGTCAGCTACATTTAACAGTGTCACCAGCCAACCATAAACAAAAATATTATTGAGAGGCCTAAGCATACAATGGTATCAATATTACATATTTACAGTAAGTTTTAGTAACATGGAAACAGTGTAGACCAATATAAAATATTATGTACAGCGTGTCAAATCATAATTATAGTCAGTGTTATTCAGTATAAATTAGCATGGTGGACATAGAAATGTTTGCAACGTACCTGTTTTCCTGTGAAACCTTGGCATATGACTTTAGACTTTTTATTTATTAACATGTTTTTTCTTGATGCTGCATAACTGCATTGTCTGACACAAACCAGGGAACTGGCTGCAAAACAAAACACAGTCATTAGAACAAAAACACCTTAGTTTGAGGTACAGCTAAACTTATAATATATAATGTCTGATCTTGTAAAGGATGCAAGATTTTAACTCAACTGACAACAGCACCCCCTTACAGAATAGTAAATATTCCAACAAAAGTAATCGGTTGTGCTATATAATATACTAGTCAATGGTTTCCGAAGTTCAGCAAATATGGTCCAGCATAGTTATGTGGATGTAGGTTAAACATCTGCCAAACTGGACAATTTTTTTATGCAGCAGTGCCGATCTATTGAGAAACAGATTCAATCACAGATACTAAGCCGTTATCACAACATAGTGAACACTCCAAGTCACTTTCATCAAAAATACATTTGATAGATGTTTTTCCACTAGTTATATATAGTGGGGAAACTGTGCACTACTAATATCCTGTGGCTGCAAAAAATAAAATATCAACATGTTACCAAAATCGCAATCTTCATGCACAATGATAGTTAAACTCTGTTGAAGCATTTGAATTGATATATATAGTGGGGAAACTGTGCACTACTAATATCCTGTGGCTGCAAAAAATAAAATATCAACATGTTACCAAAATCGCAATCTTCATGCACAATGATAGTTAAACTCTGTTGAAGCATTTGAATTGACTAAAAAAACAGGTTGCTATTATGAATGCCCTACACTGTGCAGGTGTTGGCTATAGAATTCATGAGTCGTTTTTGACAGACGCTGGACCATATTTATTCAGCGTAAACTTGACATTGACATCATGTGTCGTATCCCATAATGCTTTGGGATAAATGCAAACATGAAGTATGGTGGCCGATATTGGCTGTTGCTACACCTCCCACCGAGTATATTGAACATCATATACGTAGAAACAATAACACTGAAAGTCAGAATGAATTACGTGTGTATGACATAACCGTTGTCTGATTAGTTAACATTAAAAGTGAACTTTAATTAAATGTCTCAACAGCTATTAGTGTTTATAATTCTGACTAGTAGAAGTAATGCACTTTACAAGTCTAGATGCTTTGGTGGTTTCACCGCTCTCCCCGATCGAGTCACCCTTTCAGGTGCCGCTGGTTCAGAGAGTGAAGATGTCTCTCTAGCAGGACATGAAGCACTCTTCGCTGGTGTAGCTGACAGCTACATCTCAGCAGCGGGTGTCGCGAGGACAGCAGTTGTAGCGAAGTGTGCAGGCAGTGTCCGCTGACCGTCGGAGTCGTCACCAGCGCGAGACCCTGTCGTCTGCACCAGCACTCTATGGTTGCGACGCACAGTGCCGAGGTCGGTCTTTACCAAGTACGATCGTGGCCCAGGTGTTCGACTCACAACTAGACCTTGGCAATTTTGGTCTCGGATCCAAACTGGATCGCCTGGCTGTAGCGTCGGCAAGTCACGCGCTTTGTGTCGCAAGTTGAAGGTATGCTGCTGGTTGGAACAACGCAAGCTCTCCTTCTGTTGCAGGGATTCGTCGCCAGGACCCCTCTGTTTCAGTGTGCTGGGAAGGACGGGTAGCAGAGTGCGAAGTCGTCGCCCCATGAGCATTTCTGCCGGAGACAGACCAATCAATGTGTACATCTTCGTTCCTCTTCAGAAGCCCCTTCATCATGCGGACTGCCAGTTCTGCCTCTCCATTCGACTGAGGGTATCGCGGAGAGCTCGTCACATGCTGTAATGCATTGCAAACTGACAAAAGGTCGCTGCACTAATTGAGGGCCATTGTCTGAAATGATGATGTCGGGAATACCATGTGTTGCGAAGATCTCCTTCCGATGACATGTCGTTGAGACGTTTGTTCTCGATCCACGATGAGACTCACTTTCCCACGGAGTTCAAACAAGTCCATCGCAAGCCTCTCCCAAGGACAAGATGGGAATGACGAAGTCATCAATGGTTCAGTTGGCACCGGTCGATCTTTCGCACACCTTATGCACTTTGAGACCATTGCCTCGATCATTGTCGACAGACCCAGCCACCACACAGATGCACGCACTCTGGCCCGACAATGATCTGTCTCGAGTGTGAGCCGTAACCCAAGCATGTACTCGTTGAACTTTTCACATGCCCAAGTCGCTGCCAAGGCCTCCTTCTTGATTACCGCGTAGCGTTTCTCAGTGTCACTCAGCGATCGTGACGCATAGCAAACTGGATGACGCAGTAGTTGGCTTAGCGGCTCATTGTACTCAGCTAGCCCTGCGATGAACTTTCCCATCTGATTTATCATGCCCATGAAACGTTGCAGTTCTTTGACTGTCGTTGGAGTCGGAAAGTTTGTGGCTGCTGTCGTTTTCCGCGGGTCGGCCTGAATGCCGAAGCCATCGACAATGTGACCAAGGAACGTTATAGAGCTTCTGGAGAACTCGCACTTGTTTGCGTTCAGTGTGATCCCAGCCTCCTGAAGGCGACCCAGAACGGCTCTCACACGTTTGTTATGCTCTGTTTGATCTGTGGTGTGAATGGTTGAAGCAGTAGCAGGAGCTGATCCTGGTTGAAGCAGTAGCAGGAGCTGATCCCGGTTGAAGCAGTAGCGACCATGTAGTGTGATGAAAGTCGTCAGCAGCCGCGACTCGTTGTCAAGCGGAAGCTGCCAGAAGCCTCTGTTGACGTCAAGCTTCGAGAAGACTTTGCTGCTGCCCAACTTTGCAAGGCTTTCGTCCACTGATGATATCGGGTGTATCTCTCGCTGTACTGACTTGTTCAGTTGCGTCAGATCTATGCAGATCTGCACGGAGCCGTTTGCCTTCTGGACAGGAACCATGCCGGAGCACCATCTTGTCGGCACAGTCACCGCTGATATGATCTCCTGTTGCACCATCGACTCAATCTTAGATTTTATTTGTGGAAGTAGAGGATGGGCGACTTTCCTTGCGGTGTACAAACAGACTGGTGTGGCGTCTGCGCACCGCGTGATGTGATGTTCGGTTCTCAGTTTACCGATGCCTTTGAAGAGAGAGCTGTACTCGGCACGGTAATTTGGTTTCTGACTCGTTGTTTCTTGGACGTTGTCGACACGTGCGACCAAGTCTAGATCGACACACGCTCGCCGGCTGAGTAGAGAATACTCTTGGTTTTTAATGACATATACCAGTTCGTCGAGAGATTTGTTACGATAGCGCACTTTTGCCTTGATCACTCCCATTACTGGTAGAAATGTGCCACCCAGACCACGTAGTGCTTGCTTTGTCGGTAGAAGCTTTTCTGTATTAAGCCAAGCCTCTTGATCGCTGACCACAGAGACAGCTGCACCCGTGTCTAGTTTGAACTTTGTGGCGTGACTCCACCTCAGCTGACCAGTGTTCTGTGTCATCTAGTGCCTCAACATAACCGAGGTACGGCAAGTCGACACACTCGAGCTGTTGCACTTCGTTGACCTGGTTTGACACCCCGACAGACAGAGTGGAAGTGTCCTTTCTTTTGGCAATTGCGAAAAAGGGCTTCTCTTGCATGGCATTGTTGTCTCTGCTTGTCTGCTAATTTCTATCGCTTTTTT
Organism: Paraescarpia echinospica; assembly: GCA_020002185.1. NCBI lineage: Eukaryota > Metazoa > Annelida > Polychaeta > Sabellida > Siboglinidae > Paraescarpia > Paraescarpia echinospica. The sequence goes on along the minus strand of CM034534.1, from coordinate 5,396,123 downwards.
CAGCGACAGATCGGACTTCACTTGTAGCGTATCAAATAAAGCATCACTGAACATGCCTACGACGATTCGATCTCCGATTAGATCCTCTCGCAGATTGCCGTAGTCGCAGAATTCTGACAGCTTGTACAAGTCTTGTATGAAGGTGTCAATCGGTTCACTCGGTGACTGAGTTCTTTTACTGAACCTCGCTCGCTCACAAATGACGTTTCGTCTTACCTTGAAGTATTTGTTCAGCGCCATCTTCACATCGTCATACGCATCAGTTTCTTCGTTTACCGTCAGCGTAGACAGTATATCGTCTGCACAGTCCCCCATACTGTAGAGTAGGATGCTGACTTGACCTGCATTCGGCTTATTTTTCAGCCCTGATGCCACTCTATAGCGTTCGAACCACTTTAGCTATTTAGGCCAAAGTTCTGCCTGTTGAGGGCTATTTGATCAAACTTTCCTGGCAGTGGAATGTCAAGCTGGATGCCAATGGGCACAATATTCTGTGCTGGCTGAACTGTAAAATTCTCCCATGTTATGCTCATGTTTACCTTGTTGTATTAGCGTTTTAAAACCCGCTGCCACAATATAGAATTCGTGAGTCGTTTTTGCAGATGCTGGACAATCTTTATTCAACATAAACTTGACATTGACATCACGTATCGTATCCCATAATGCTTTGGGATAAATGCAAACATGAAGTATGGTGGCCGACATTGGCTGTTGCTACATTGGCCAAGTTGGTAAATTACCATAGCAGTTTTAAGGCAAACTTACAATTTTAGCCATAATGAAAAATTTATGGTTAAGCATGAACCTAGTCTTAGACACTTTTGGTGGTTATCAATATATAACCATTTTCCTTATGTTGATTTAAGAGAATTAAGTGTGTTTCCATGGATTTTCTGTGGTGTTCCGATGTACGTTCCATCTTAGGAAAGTTATCGAACATTCTGATGGATGGCCATCAATTGGCATAATTGATCATTTGTTACATTTATGTTGCCATACAGCAAGGGTTTCAACCATGTCGCACACAATCACAGACCTGTTGTCTTCAAGTTGCTGTATTATTACTTATAACTACACAGGCCTCTTCTATGCCTATGGCCTATGCTTAGTTTCAAGATTGATCTTAGTCATTCCAGCATAGCCCAGCCCCAGTCATGACATAAATTAATGTTTGATAAAGAGGCCAAAGCCAAGGCAAAGAACAAAACATGCATAGCTGCTGTCAAATATCACTTTTAATACCAAATAAATGGCAACCAAATAAAGATTTAACAAGATTTAACAAGATTGCCATCCAGAGAATTAACTCTAGATGGCAGGAGGACAAGGAAACCCTTTGGCTTATCGATTTTCGAGAGTCCAACCCTTTTATCTACATATATCCAGCCCTTCTGAGGTATGTGTCGATTTTATTTTTAAACATATTCACACTACTAGCACCCACACAATCATCAGATAATCTGTTCCATTCATTCACAGTCCTTTGTGAAAATTAGAACTTTCTTACGTCTAATCTACACTGTTCCTTTACTAATGTAACTTCATGTCCTCTAGTCTTTCTATCTTTCTTAACTAAAAAAAACATATTTCTATCAATATTTTCATAACCATTCAATATTTTAAACACTTTTATCTGATCTCCTCTCAATCTCCTGGTCTCTAGTGTTGTTAAACCACATTCTTTTAGGCGTTTTTCATAATTAAGATCCCTCAGTTTTGGCATCATTTTAGTCGCTCTCTTCTGTACTCTTTCTAGCATATCTATGTCCTTCTTGCGGTATGGCCTCCACGCTTGAATACAATATTCTAAATGAGACCTAACTATTGTTTTGTACAACGGTATTATTAGTTCTTTTTCTTTATATGCTATATTTCGCCTAATCAATCCAAGGATTTGATTTCCTTTTGAAGCTGCAATTCCACACTGCTCTGAAACCTTCATGTCAGCACTAATTGTCAGCCCTAAGTCTTTTTCTTTTACAGTAGTATTTAGTACAAAACCCCCCATTGTATATTCTACATATTCGTTCCCATGTCCTGTGTGAAGACATTTATATTTCCAAAAATTTAACAACATTTGCCACTTTTCAGACCATTTGATCAACCTGTCAAGATCATCTTGTAAATGCTGTCTATCTCCATCACTTTTAATCCTTCTAAACACTTTTGTATCATCTGCAAATTTCAACACCTTGCTAGCTATATCATCGTCCAAATCGTTTATATATATTAAGAATAATATAGGTCCCAGTACTGATCCCTGTGGAACCCCACTCAAAACTTATTTCCAGTTTGAAGCCTCCCCATCAACAACTACCCGCTGTCTTCTGTCAATCAGCCATTTTTCTATCCAGTTAATTATACCATTTCCTATGCCATGGGCCTTTAGTTTAAGCAGTAATCTCTGATGTGGCACTTTGTCGAAAGCTTTTTGAAAATCTAAGTAGATGATATCTACTGGTGATCCATCATCTACCCACTTAGTGATATCTTCCAAAAAACATAACATATTTGTTAAGCATGACCTCGCTTTTAGAAACCCATGTTGAGATGGGTTTATCAAGTTATGTTTAATAAGAAAATCCACCATGTGATCTTTAATTAGTCTTTCTAATAATTTACAAATCACCGATGTTAAACTAACTGATCTATAATTATTTGACTTGTTTCTCGAACCTTTTTTGAATAACGGTATAATGTTTGCTTCTTTCCATTCTAAAGGAACCACTCCCTCTTCTAATGACAGTTGACTAGTTGCAAGCGGTATGCTAATTTGTTCTACAATTTCCAATAGTAGTTTGGGTGGAATACCATCCACTCCAGGTGATTTATTATCCTTCATAGCCCTAATTTTCTTAGCTACCATTTCTGGGGTTACAATTAACTGTCTTAAATAGTCTGATTCTGCCCCCTTGAACTTAGCCTCTGGTACTGGCAGTGAACTAGTGTCTTCTCTGGTAAACACTGAACTAAAATACTCATTCAGGTCTTCTGCCATTAAGAATCCTTCTGATATTATATTTCCAGCACTATCTTCTAGAGGACCGACCTTATCCTGAACTTTCTGTTTGCTTCGAACATACGCATAAAAACTCTTGCTGTCATGTTTTATATTACAAGCTAATTTATGTTCATAGCTTCTCTTTGAATTTCTAATTTCAGCTGTAGCTTGGTTTAGTGCTTCTTTATAAATGTTGTAGTCTTCGTCATTTCCAGTACGTCTATATGACTTCCACATCATTTGTTTATACTTAATTTTTCTAACGGCTTCTTTCGATAAGTGTTTCTTTTTGGACCGTTTCCCGTGTTTTTTTAAGGGAACAAATTTGACGATGATGCATTCAATTTCACTCTTTAAGATAAAGCTACATTGTAACAAAATATGCGTGCATACATTTAGAAAATGGTGTGGAAAATCCGAAATAATCCTGGTTCGAACAATCGTTCGCATCAGCATCTAATGGTCTATCAAGCCTCAAGGCCGTAAATACCGTGAAGGTCGGCACGGCGACACCCGTGTTTACCGCTCGCAACTACAGGGTCAAGCCAGACAATACCGTTTACCATGCGCGCATCATCAAACTAACTGAATTGCTATTTATGTTGCTAACATTACAATACGTATGTTTAAGCAATACTGTGAAGAAAAAATATTACCGGCAAGCCGACGTAACAGACCACAGCTTGCGTTAACCGCCATGTTTGTAGCGGATATGGCGCTGTGGGGGGGCTTTTTGTTTCCTGCAGATTTACCGATAGACAGCAAGACGTACGACAAACTACCGAAAGGCACTTCATTAACACAATGCTGGCACAAAACATATGACCAACACAATAATTGAATAACAGGCCTATCATACAGACATCCCTGCGAGCAAGCCAGTGCTGTTGAATTAGTTCATCAGTACTACTAGCATATCAACATATCAAAATATGTACAGCTGTATTTGTAAGTTACTGCGTTAATCGATCATATAACTCGTTTCCAGTGTTTGTTTTTTGGGCGCGTGGCAATGCATGGTTGAGCTGATATACAATGGCGGAGATTGAATTACTAGAACTCCAACTGGCTTAGCGGACGTCCATACATTGAATGAAGGAAATAATACATGACTTTATACATCTATATGTCTGACTTTTGTGATATACTATTTCCATCCCAAACATATATTGTGTATGATAATAATTGGTTAGTTATGCTACACTGTACTACAAACTATACTGTTACCAACCACTTATTATACAGTCGTACTGAGGAGTATTAATTTTCCCCAGCCCTTTCGCCTGCGCATCCCCCCTCCCCCCCGACAGATTAACTTGCCCCATGCACCCATCGTTCTCTTTCTAGAAGGTATTTTAAAAACTTACAATGCGCAACATTGGCCACAAAGGACAAAGTCCTGAAAGAGCACTTCTAATTGTAAAAAGTAAACATACATAAAAATTGCAATTTATCGACAGCTGGGAAGATCAAGGCAATTAGTTGGCAACTTTAATTGGGTTGGTGGGTGCGAGTCGGTGTTGGTGCGTATTTGCGGGTGCATGTATCACGATATATATTTGTCTTCTTGAAAACTGTGCCCTTTTACTTTTTAATGTGCCCTTTTGGGACATTGACCTCGATGAAAATTCACAAAAACAACGCCCTGTGCCAGTATAAAAGGGAAAGACTCGATAACGACGAGAACATTTATTGAACAGACTTATCTCAAAACGGAAGTCGAGGCAAGAGAGCGTACAACAGGAACAAGGTATGGAATTAACCAACGCAATAATACAGGAAGCGGAAATGTGATACTTATCCAATATGGCGTGACCACTTTCTTTTCTCCTTTACTAATCTAATAATAGCACATAAGCTTGTAAGGTTATAACGTGATAGTCCATATGACATACAAATATGCAGTTGAGTCAATATGGGCATACGCCACACAAAATATGCAGTAGAGTCAATAGGTCCATGGCACATGTATTATAACTCATAGTCTTGTAGATATGCAGGTTTATTACGTCTGCGGATGGGCCGAGTGGGCCTCACGTTGTCACTGGGTGTGGTTGGTGGTTTCGGTAGCGCGGTTGTAAGGGCCTCAGGTGGCGCTGTGATCGTCAGTGGAGCCTCGGGCGGTGCTGCGATCACTAATGGGATTTCGGGTGGAGTTGCATTCGCTTGGACATCAGGCGGGGTGTCGTTTTCGTATGGCGGGACGTCTTCCGTGTCATCTCCATCCTCACGATGGCGCGTGGGTATTGTGGTCAACACATGACCGGGTACTAAATAGCACTCGGATAGTCGCACCTTGTATGATGAAGTGCGTAGTTGAGATCCGCTAAATTTGCGAATGTAGCACCAGCTATCTTCGATAGAGGTGACTAGATAGCGGTCTCGAGCTTGCGACTTATTGCGGTCGGATAGTACGTAAACCAAGTCACCGACATGAATTATCGCTACAGGCGCCTCTTTGCCGCGAGGAGCCTTCGACGTCTGGCTGTGTGCGTGATTTTGTAGGCGAGAATAATGTTGTTCAGCGATGATGGCACGATCTAAAATAGACAACTGCGCATTGGAAAACTGGTCTCGTTGGAACCATATTTCGCGTGCCGATAGGCCGCGACCGCGGATTCTGGAGTTGAGTTGAGAGGTACCAATTGCCAGTATTATAGGTGACACCGGTCCCCGCCAGGCTCCTGTCGTAGCAGCTCATCTTCAACCTCTGACACAGCTTTCTCGGCTATAGGGTTTTTGTTAGGGTTTTTGATTCTCCCTATCTCCAAACGAATACCCAAACGTAGCAGAGTTGGGCCGTTCCCGAGAGCGATGAACCCTGGGACTGGATCTACGCGGATGAGGGGGCCCGTCGAGGGGTCGAAACTCTGTGCAGAGTCGAGCGAGGCAGTCACGTAACGCGTCATGGCGTTCGCTCTCAATGATGCACGTAGAAGTGTATGAGCTAACGGTTTCGCGGACGACAAATATGAGTTGTCGGTTACGCTTGATAACATCTGCTGCGAACTAAACACCAATCGCTTCATGAGCGTCGGTCGTTGTTTGTTCGATGAGTGTAGTCGGGATATTTTTTAGTGACATGCATGTATGGCATGCGTCGGTCACTCGCTCAATCGCGTTGTCGATGTCCAATACGAAGAAGTTGCGACGAACTACGAGTTTGAGTTGGTGTTTTGATGGGTGGCTCAGCTTTACGGGGATCGCTGTTAGTAAGCCATCTAACACTTGTCGTGGAACTACGATAAGTTCTTTGGTTGGCGCGAATGGTATGTCGCACTTGACAACGATGACGCCGTCGTGAGCCAACGTTAGTAGTAATGGGGTTCTTCACAACACGGGTCATGACCCGAGATCAAAGGGTTTTTCGTTTTTTATAAGTAAAATTCCTGCGTTTTTAGCAGTCAGTGGAGTCGAATGGAATGTTACTTATAAAAAACTTGGAATGTTATAAAAACTTGATTGACAGGTCCACGGAAGAGAGAGTGTGTCGACATCTAGTGACTAATTAGGTAATTAATTAGGTACTAATTAGCAAAAAGTGAGTAATGCATTCACTGGAGGGCAGCACTAGCAATAAGTAAAAATAGTAATTCGACATCCAGTGAATAATTAGGTAATTAATTAGGTACTAATTAGCAACAAGTGAGTAGTGCATTCACTGGAGGGGAGCATTAGCAATAAGTAAAAAATAGTAATACCAACTAATTAGTATCAATTAGGTATACGGGGGTGTATGTGAAATGGGAAAGCTTCTAGGTGCTTCTAGGCTGCATTGTGTTGCCTGGCAGAGTAAAAGATCAGCGAGGTTAATCGTGCGGTGTAGTTTACCCGGCTCTCTGCAGTGTGGTGCCTGGCGGAGTAGGAGATCAGCGAGGTTAATCGGGTGGTTACACGACTCACTGCCGAATAGGATATCGTATGACGGTATGTGGCTGTGCGTTAAGTCTGGTTTAACGTTGCTGGAGAATTGTTATGGCGGTGTTATAATGCACTGGAGTCTGTGCGGCACAGGCAGTGATTGTTGTTTTTTTCTTCTCGTGGCTGGTATTCGCTGTCAGAATAAGCTGGCCGTATGCACGGATATTATGCGATGAATGTGTTTGAGCGTTAAGCTGGCTTGTGGTGCGGTGCTGGAGAATTGTTATGGCAGTGTTATAACGTGCTGGAGTCTGTGCGGTGCAGGCAGTGATTGTTGTTTTTTCTTCTCGTGGCTGGTATTCGCTGTCAGAATAAGCTGGGCGTACGCAAGGATATGCGATGAATGTGTTTGAGCGCTTCTCGTGGCTGGTATTCGCTGTCAGAATAAGCTGGGCGTACGCAAGGATATGCGATGAATGTGTTTGAGCGTTAAGCTGGCTTGTGGCACGGTGCATTAGTTGGAATATAGACAAATGCTGCGGTTGTTGGAGTGTCTGCACAGTAACAGCTGTTACTTGTGAAGTGCCCATTAGTTGGAATATACATAAATGCTGCGGTTGTTGGATTATTTCGCTAGGCTGTATTGTGATCGTGTGCATGAGAAGTAGGGCGCCTGTTATAACGCTGAAATATTGCGTAGGCGTTTGGTAACAGCTGTTACTTGTGCATTAGTTGGAATGGTGCTGCAGTTATGTGTGCATCAGTTGGAATGCTGCTGGTGGTGGTGGATATTTCGCAAAAAGAAAGAAACAAACGGTGAGAAATATATAAACTTTATTTTATAGGCAGGCGGTCACTGTGGCGGTGGATGACGATGATGAGGTCGGTTTGATGGTGGTGGCGGTGTCCCGAATCCGAGGCGGCCGGGGGGTTGTAATGGATAGCCTAGGTGAACGGAAAGATGTGCTGGCACGGGTGGTCCAAATGAAGGGGCTCGAAATATGGCCGTGAAGAAAGCTGGTTCGGCGGTGGGCGTGAAAGTGTTCGATTCTAGGTCCTCTGGTTCGGCGGTCTCGTGAAGTGTTGGTTGTACGGGCAATGTTGGGGGTGAAGTCGGCGTCGGTGCTAATACTATTCGGCGGTGTGGTGGGTCTATGAAATGAATGCATACCCCCCGGCCCATGGCGTACGATCGGTTGTAGAGGTCGGGCGAAACGACGTATACGTGATGCTTGAATCTGTCAAGTAATATTTCAGTTTTGTTAGTTACCGGTAGGCGTGCGTCGGCGGCGTCCTAGATACACTACGCCACCACGCCGATTTTCTCGAGGGGTCGTATCCACCATAACAACATCGTTTTGACGGATTCCGGGCGGAGGTACAAAGCCGTTCCGTTTAGAGGGGAGCATAAGGGTACGTTCCTGGCCAACCTGGATGGCTTCAAAGCCCGCAATGAGGCGTCTGTAAATGTGAAAATGTGATTGAGTGACGTGGAAGGAAAGCAGCTATAGTTATAGTAATCATCAAAGCCCGTAATGAGGCGTCTGTAAATAAAGGTAAGATATTAGAAGGAAAGCAGTATGACGGTTATTGGAAGTTATGGTAATCGAACCCCGTAATTAGGCGTCTGTAATTTGGAAGGAAAGCCGCTATTTTAGTTAGTTTCGTTGAAGGAGGAAACGTACCTTTGTCCGGGGAGTAGGGGTTGGGCAGCCGGCGCATTATATGTGGCGTTCGCGGCGTGTGGTCTGTAAATAAAACAAATTAGTTAGTGACGTTGAAAAAGAAAGCAGTTATAGTAATTTGTAGTGATACGAAGGAAAGCCGTTAAGTGAGTTAGGAAAACTTACCTGTCTTGCGGTTGTCGGGGGCTAGCATCAGCATAAGTGCCAGCAGCGGCAGCAGTAGAGTGGAGTTTGTTGTTCAGCTTCATTGTGAGAAAAGAATTGCGCAGTTGTTTGCGCGGCGACGTGTAGCGGCCTAGACACGTACGCGGTAGCCTTACATAAGCGGCTGACGTCACTGGTTATATAAGGCGCTTATGTAACTGTTTGTAAGTGCCTAAAACTGTAATAAAGGGTGAAATGCGCGTAGACTAAGCGGCCTATGATACAAAGTAGGGACTGGAGAATCGTATGGTAAACTTATATTAGAAAATAAAAGCGGCGTTCTGTTTGTGCACTAAACTGACCGAGAGTTTTTTTCAGTTTTAGTAACCTTGTAAGAATCGGCTGTTTTCTGGCGCGTGTGCGCGAGCGCACGGTGGTCATTCGCGAAGCGGTTATAAGAGGGTCGGGCGGAGAACGCCTATGTATTGTCGGTGTGTTAACGTTGTGTTGTTGCCGTTGCAGAGCGTTGTTGATCATGGTTCCGCAGCCGCCTGTTTACGGAGAGCCCCCAAAGAAAATGAAGTCGAAGGCGCCAACTGGCGCGGCGGCGTCCTGCGGCAAAATGAAAGCCCCTTCGGCGGCCGCTACGAAGGGGTCGACGAATCCGGCTCTCGACGCAGCGCCTACTAAGTCGGAGTCTTCTCTCGACGGCGCGGTGAGTGCGTTTGAGCCGACGACCGAGGTAACTCTGAAAGAGATTGTGCTGGCCCCCGATGGCACGTATAAGATTATTACACCCGTAAAAATCGTTGCCGTTGCATGGAAAAATAAATGCACGTACATCGGCTGTCACGCTTGTAAGCGCAAAGTGCGAGGTCTTGAAAGCGGTAGTATGGTGTGCGCAGTACATGGCGTGCAGGCGAAGCCGAAGATTTATTTTTCGGTTCGCGTCCTGTTGGAAGGGGATGGCGGTGACGACGACGACGCTGAAGCTGGTAATTGGCTTACACTGTTCGACGAAGCGATATTGGCGATCGGCGATTTCGATGCCGACTACGTGGCCAGCATGTTACCAGAGCAGTTGCGCAACAGTTTTGTAGCGAGCCTGACCGGTACAGTATTGGCGGTGACCGTGCACAAGGTCGTATGGCGCGGAATTCTGGACATGTACACTGTCCGGGATGTGAGGGTCGTGTCGAAGAAGGCGAGTAAAAATGAAGCGCGCGTACACGATGTTCACCCTTGAATGACTAACGCTTGGTGTTTGTTGCTTCTGTAGGACGCTGTAATCGCCGCTGCTTTGCGCAGCATCATTGATGATGAGAGCCCGCCCCCCGCCGAGAAGCGCGCTAAAACGGAAACGCCGCCTCCGCCTCCTCCTCGTCCACGCCTCGTTGATGACGACACGCAGACCATTCCTCCCTCGCTGGCGAGAGAAGCGTCGATGTGTCGGCCGCACCTCACTGATGAAGACATGCAGACCATTCCTCCTCCTTCGCTGCCGAGAGAAGCGTCGATGTATCGGCCTTCGAACGGCGCTCCGACGTACGTTACATTGAGTCCGGTGGTGCCGACAACAACAGCATCATTGCCATCACCACGTCTGGACTTGTTGTCTGTGTCTTCGGACGACTTTATACCGTGGGCCCGCGACAAAAAGCCAGTGATCGTGGGCATCCTCCAATCGTACGCCGGACGGCAAAGATGCATGATGTCCACCTTCGCCGAAATAGTCGGCGAAAGGGTAATGGAAAGTGCGCATCAAGAATGCGGTGAGTGACGACGGTACAGGCTCGTGTACGAAAACGTGGCGGCCATCAATTTTTTTTTTCATTGGCGCTCGGCAGCTTTCTGCAGCAGACGTTGTTGTTACCCGCTATGCGATTGATCGCGGTGCTCGAAGAACGATGCGTGCGCGGCGATCGATTTTCGGAAGGCGCACTCATGCGCCAAGTGGAAGACTGGCTCATCGGCACGGACTGGTCGGCTCCGTTTGATCCGACCGCTTAAGTCGCACCCGCATAATTATGTATTACCCCTCTGTAGCAGTGCTGAATAGCGCTGTTTAGTTGTATTAACCCTGCTGTAGCAGTGCCGGTTTATTTACACCGATGAACATTATATTTGCAACCTGCTGTAGCAGTGCCGAATTGAACATTAATTGTGCGGTTTATTTACACCGATGGCCTACGGCGTCGTTTATACTGCCGAACATTATATTTGCATTCCGCTGTGGCATAAAGCCTTATTACTGTATTTAACGTGGTTTATTTACCCTGCTGTGGCATAAAGCATTACCCCGCTGTAGCAGTGCTGACTAGCGCTGTTTAGTTGTATTTACCCTGCTGTAGCAGTGCCGGTTTATTTACACCGATGAACATTATATTGGCATCCTGCTGTAGCAGTGCCGAATTGACCATTAATTGCGCGGTTTATTTACACCGATGAACATTACCTACGGCGTCGTTTATACTGCCGAACATTATATTTGCATTCCGCTGTGGCATAAAGCCTTATTACTGTGTATAACATGTAACGCGGATTATTTACCCTGCTGTGGCATAAAGCCTTACTGTGTAGTAGCGCGGTTTGTTTACATAATCCGCTGTGGCATAAAGCCTTACTTTGGTGATGTATGATGCTTAATAAAACGCAAAAAAGCCCGCCTCCTGTTGTCGACACGTCCACCTCTGCGCCATCATCCCAGTACAAACAAAATTGCTGCCCGTCATCCCAGTGTAACAAACAAACAACTGTAGAGTAGCGCCAAAAAACAATACGCTGCCATCCAGCTAACGGACGGGGTAGTCGACAGCGCTGCCACCTGACGGCTATCCCAGTGCAAAACTAACTTGAGGGTAGCGCGCTGCCATCCAGCGCTACGAACCGACGACGGGCGGTAAGACAGCCGGCCTCCGCCGCATCCCAGTGAATCAAACAGAGACGTTAAGACAGCCCAGTGAAACGGTAGAGTAGCGCCAAAAACACCGCCATCCCAGCGAGCCCCTGATAACGGACGGGGTAGTCAGTCGGCAGCGCTGACACCTGACGGCCATCCCAGTGCAAACAAACAAACAAACTTGACGGGGCGCTGGCTAGCTGCTGCGAACAAACCCCGCGACAAAAATTCGCCCCGCCGTCCAGAAAAGAGAGGCTATCACCGCCACCTAGCGGTCGTTGCGCGCGGCCTTATAGTCGGTGTCGGTAATTCGTCGTAGTTAATATCGTTCATGGCTCGACTAGGACGAACGTGCGTTCCGCGCCGCTGTCACCGACGAAACACGCATGCCCAAAATGCGATCGAACGTTCGCCCGTCGCCTCAATATGGTGCGGCATCTGAAAAGCTGCGGCGTCGGCGGCGGCGGCGGTAATGACGCGTGTCCGAAATGCAGTCGATCTTTCGTCAGGCGCGACAGTATGTTGCGACATTTAAGTTTATGTTGCGGTGCGCCGCCGCCGCCACCGGCGCGCAATGACGACGACGACGACCTACGGCGTGCCGTTCGCGAACACTAGTCGAGCATCCGTACGTCTGTAGTGCGCGGTCCCGTCCAGTCTAGATATAATTTCGATTTGTCCGACTGTTCGGACACTGCCGCGCATGACGCCCGACTACGACTGATGTTCGAGGCGCAGACTCGAGCCTTTAAAATAAATTGATCGTACGGGTTTATCCTACGGCACAGGGAGACGGGCCGACTCAGGTACTACCATTCTTCGTGTAACTGTTGCGGACGCTATCTCGAGTCGCCCGTCCTCGTTACCGACGCCGCGTCGTTCGAACGTTTCCTCAACGCCGCCCGACAGCCCGACGTTCTGCAGTACGTGATCGCGCAGCGACCCGACTCGGGGTGGATCGCCGAGTTGGTGACGAACATTACGTACTTCCTCAACGCCATCATCAACCATCCTATCTGGTGCGCGCACCAGCAGCGACTCCCCGACTACCTGCGCCGCAACAAGGCGGTGATCAGCCTAGCGAACGATCGCCACAGTCAACCGTACACCGACAACCTGTGCCTCTTCCACTATCAGGCGCTGCATCGGGGCGCCGACTTCCGCGTAGACGATTTGACGACCTCGACCTTAATGCTCTACGCCGACTACAGAGCCACCGCCGCCGCCGGCGGCGGCGGCGGCGGCCAACCCTACTACGCGTTCGCCGGCGTCCCGCTGAACGAACTCGACCGGTTGGAGACGGTCTTCGAAACGAATGTGACCGTGTATCGACTGACGAAGGAGGGCAACACCGCCGAAGTGGTCCGCCGCTCCCTCCACCGCTACCCGACTACCATGAGCGTCAATCTGTGCGAGACGTAATATTCCTACATAACCGACGTGTCGCTGTTTTGTCGCTCGTACCGATGCGGTAAGTGCGGCGAGGCGCTGTGGCCGACCGCCTATCGACTGCGGCGTCACGAGGCGACGTGCGAGGGCGGCGTTCGCCACGTCTTTCCCGGGGGCGTCTGCATTCCGACGCCGTCCGTGTTTCAACAGCTGGAGGATGAGGGTGTCTACGTGAACGAACGCCTGCGCTACTACCCGTACAGGGCGACGTACGACTTCTAGTGCTACTTCTACGATCGCGACCTGCCGGCGGACAGCGCCAAATGCCGGTGGATAGCGCGACACGAGCTACTCAGCGTGAGCGTCGCCTCGAACGTCCCCGGACACGCGACGGCGCGCTGCTTCGTCACGTCCGGTGATTCGGGCGAGCTCGCGAAGCGCCTGATCGACGCCCTGGAGGCCATGAGCGAGGCGGCGTGCGCGGCTCTGCGACCGTCGTTCGACGTCACCTTCGAGGCGTTCGCCGCGCTCGACGACGAATGGCGAGCTCGCGCGACGGAGAAGGAGGCGTCGCGCGATAAGAGCCCGTACACGGTGCTCGGCGACCGCCTGTGGACGCACCTGCGCCGCCTCCCCGTCCTCGGCTTCAATTCGGGCAAGTACGACTTGAAAGTCGTCAAGAAATATCTGACGCCCCTGTTCATGACTAGCGAGGCGCAGAGCGTCTCGTCGGCGTTTACGATCAAGCGTCAGAACAACTTAATGTGCCTAACGACGGCGACGCTCAAGTTGCTGGACATCACCAACTACCTGGCACCCGGCGTCAGCTACGACAGGTTTCTGATGGCCTACGGCTGCGAGGCGACGAAGGGCCAGTGTCCCTACGAGTACCTCGACGACCTGCGAAAACTGGACGAGACCGAGCTGCCGCCGCGCGAGGCCTTCTACAGCCACCTGAAGCGCGAAGGCATCTCCGCCGCCGAGAACGAGTGATGCGCGAAGATATGGCGCGACGAAGGGATGACGACGCTGCGGGACTACCTCGTGTGGTATAACAATAGGGACGTGGTGCCTTTCCTGCAGGCCGTCGACAAGCAGTTCGCCTTCTATCGGCAGCGCCTCATCGACATATTCAAGGACGCCATCAGCGTACCGGGCCTGACGCAGCTGTACCTGTTCAACGATCTGCCGTCGACGCTCCACTTCACGCTCTTCAACGAATCGAACAAGGACCTGCACAGGCTCCTACAATCGCCGATCGTCGGCGGCCCCTCGATCATTTTCGCGCGCTATCACGAGGCCGACGTGACCGCTCTTCAGCGCGAAGAGTACGGCGAGTCGGCGCGGCCCTGCCCCTCGATTGTCGGCTTCGACGCAAACGGCCTCTACCTATGGGCGATCACGCAGCAGATGCCGACGGGGTGGAACACGCGCCGTCGCGTGCAGAACGCCTTTCGGCCGGAACGCGTGCACCGCTACGGCCGCCTGGCCGTGGAGTGGCTGACGTGGTAGGCGGCGCGGACGGGGGTACGCATACGACACCAGCTCAACGGGCGCGAGAAGCGCGTCGGCAAGTACCGGGTCGACGGCTGGTGTTGCGAGACGCGGACGGCGTACCAGTTCCAAGGGTGCTTCTTCCACGGCTGTCCGTGCATGGGGAAGGAGACGAACGCGGTCAACGGCAAGCCGATGAGTCAACTGTACGCGGAGACGGCCGCCGTCACGGCCTACCTTCGCCGCTTCGTCGCCGTCGTCGAGATGTGGGAGTGCCGGTGGCAGGCGACGAGACCGCCGCCGCCGCCGCGGAGCTGGACCGGCGGCGGCTCCGCCGTTACGCGGTCGACGATCCTGAAGGCAGTGCTCGACGGCACTCTGTTCGGCCTCGTCGAGTGCGACATCGCCGATCCGGAGGCGCTGCGCGACACCTTCGCCGAGATGCAATCGATCTTCAAGAACGCCTACATTGCGCGCGACGATCTCAGCCCGTTCATGCGTCGCTACGCCGAAAGGCATGAGCTCCTCGCCCGGCCTCAGCGCGCGCTCGTGGGGAGTTTCTTCGGCGCCAAGATTCTGATCGCGACGCCGCTACTGCGGTGGTATCTGCGGCACGGACTCGTCGTCGAGCGCGTCTACCAGATCGTCGAGTACGAGCCGTTCGCGTGCTTTCGTCCCTTCGGCGACACGGTCTCAGCCGCGCGACGCGAGGGCGACGCCGACCCCGACAAGACCATCATCGCCGATACGTTCAAAGTTCTCGGCAACAATTCCTACGGGAGAACGATCACGAGGGTCGACCTGCACCGCGACATCAAGTTCTGCACGTCCGCCGGCGCCGCGATGCTGATCAACGAACGTCGCATCCGTCAGCTCGACGTCGTCGTTCCCAACGGCCTCTACGAGGAGGCACTGAACAAGCGAACCGTCGGGTACGCGCTGTCCATCCAGATCGGCTACTTCGTATATCAGTACGCCAAACTGCGTATGCTGGAATTTTACTACGATTTCATCGAAGCCTACATTCCGCGCCCCGTGTTCCAGTACTGCGCGATGGACACGGACTCGGCGTATTTGAGCCTCGCGGGACGCGTCCTCGACGAGCTCGTGGCGACGGCTAAGCGCGAACACTACTTTCGGCATCGAAGCGAGTGGTTCCCGTCGGAACACTGCGCCGCGCACGACAAGCGAACGCCGGGCCTCTTCAAAGAGGAATGGTCCGGTCGCGGAATCGTCGCGCTCTGCAGCAAGACGTAATACAGTTTCGGCGGCGACCTCGGTGACAAGTACAGTGCGAAGGCCCTGAGCAAGCGTCAGAACGACGTCGACAAGGACGTCTTCGTCGGCGTGCTGCGCGGCCGACGGAGCGCCGGTGGCTGGAACCGCGGCTTCCAAGTGAAGGAATCGTCCGTGCTGACGTACATTAAGGAGCGCGCGGCGTTGAGCTACTTTTACACCAAACGTCGCGTGCTCGACTACGGCGTCACCACGGCGTGACCCTACTATCGGTCTCCGACATAAGGTCATCGAATACTAGAAGCGTCCTCGTTTTGGCGTCCAAAATCTTCGGATCCGGCAAACCGTCTACAAATTCTACGCCGGCTGTCAGAATTTTCTCCGGCGGCGGCTCAATCATACACGAGGCAAACTTTAGCAGGCGTGCAACGAAAGTAGTCTTACCGCACCCCGTAGGGCCGGACACTATACACGTAAAAGGATGCTTCCACTTTCCGTCCATATCGACGACTGGTGCGCGGACAACGTTACGGTGAGTTTTATTCGTTTCTTCTATACTCACGACGCACCTCCATCAACAATTTGCCGAGCATGTTCTTACCTTCTTTATACCCGTAGGCGCAACCCCAAAAGGCTTCTTTCGACGGTACCCACTCCACCAATTCGGCGTCCCTGGTAGCCAATAGGGCGTCTTTCAACTTTTTCGACTCCCCGAACTTACTCATCAACAGGCTTTTCATACACTCGACTCTAACGGCGTCCCATTCGGCACTCGTTCTCGCTTTCGCGATCCCGTAACCTCGTCGCTTCGCTACATATCCCGACCACGCCAATTTGATGTACTCCGCGCTTGCTTCGTCTGCGTTAAACATCGCTTTTCTAAACTGGTTGGCGTGCTCGACGGATCTGAAACCCCGACCGTACGCCGCAATTCTACACAGATAAAAATTCGACAGGTACGACATGGACCCTCCGAAACGTATAGGCTCCATATCTAAACAAGGACGACGACGCTACTGACTACATCACCTCACACGTAACCACTATATAACCTTACACATCTGCTTTCTTTTTCAGTCACTAGATGGCAGCGCACATGCTTAACCATTACGCACACGTGACTCACATATAACCATTATATAACCTTACGCACACGTCATTACTATTTTTACTTATTGCTAGTGCTGCCCTCCAGTAAATGCACTACTCACTTGTTGCTAATTAGTACCTAATTAATTACCTAATTATTCACTAGATGTCGACACACTCTCTCTTCCGTGGACCTGTCAATCAAGTTTTAAAACATTCCAAGTTTTTTATAAGTAACATTCCATTCGACTCCACTGACTGCTAAAAAAGCAGGAATTCTACTTATAAAAAACGAAAAACCCTTTGATCTCGGGTCATGACCCGTGCTGTGAAGAACCCCATTACTACTAACGTTGTAGTAGATAAGTAACGTTTTAGTCCTTGGCGTTGATTACTTTTTTGGATGGACGCGTGCCTTGTTTTAGGTGAGCTCTGACGCGCCGTAGGTCAGAGCACACTGATTGTGTAGAGAGCCATGCGGACCTGCTCGTGAACGGAAGGCGAGTGGAGCCGGGTATGATATCTTCCACAGCAACACTCATTACGACAGATTGTTCGATTTGCGATATGAGAGAACATATCTGGCATTGTGGTTCGTGGCATTCCGTTGCGTTTCTGCTTGCGAAGTCGGATGGTATGTTTGATGAGCCCGCCAGGTGGCGCACTGTGACTTGGTATCGGGCGACAATTGAAAGAAACGATGTCACGCGAGGGCTAGATGAAAATTCGCCACGGCATAGTTTGCCAATGGCCTGCACACACGGTTTGCTGTCGGTGAGTAGACACGGCTTCGACTTTGATTGTATGATGTACGGGCTGAAGTGTTTGACTGCTGCATCAATGCCTAACGCTTCGATTTCGCAGGGTAGCCATGTTACTTGGTGTTTCTTTAGTTTGGCGCTGAAAAACCCGGCAAGACGGGTCTGTCCATTTCGCGAAACGTATAGTGTGGATCCGATGCCACGTTTGGTAACCGAACCGTCGGTAACGATCCATAGTTGGTCACTGGGCCGCGGTAATGTGATCGATCTGTTGGTGGAGAGTGTGTTTTGGGCTACAAGGAACGCCTCGCGGATGTCATCAGTCCATGTCAATGTCTCCTGTGATTTCATGCCCGCAATGTACGACACGAGGGGTGCAAGTACTTTGGAACACTGAGAGATGACGCGTCCCAACACATTATATGCTCCAACGAAGGAACGAAGTCCCAGAACAGTTTGTGGCGGTGTGCACGATGCCAGAGTAGCGATGGGGTGAGGACTGGCATGTAGTGTACCTTCTGACCACACCCAGCCTAGGATGGTCGTTGATTTGGGGCAAACCCTGGTCTTCTTTGCTGAAAGTCGTAAGTCGCATCGAGAAAGGGCATCAAGGACACGACTCCAGTTGTCTAGTAGTTCTTGTGGCGAGTTGCCCCCGCAGTACAAATCGTCAGCCAACTTGGCGACGACGCCCTCTTGTAACAGATCACCAAAGGCTCGGCACATGAGTTCTTCCAATGCCGTCTCAGAGCCGGGCATGCCCATGGCACATCGTGTGTACACGAGAACTCCACGAAAGGGTGTCGCAACTCCGCAGTATTTGAGTGAGTCCTTCGATAGAGGGATCTGATAGAATGCATTCGTCAAGTCTGATACAACGATGTACTTCCAGGAAGCTATGGATCTTAGTGTCGAATCCACGTCTGGCATGAGAGAAGGCTGCGGCCTGCTATAACGTCCTACTTCCGTGAAGGCAGTGACGAGTCGTGATCCTCCATTAGCTTTGCGTACGAGAAATGATGGGTTAAGGTATTCGACCACCACCCCGATATCTTCTGGACGACGGAATACACCGGCCGCCTCCAAATCATCAAACTTTTCCTGAAGTTCGACGAGTTTGTCGCGAGCATATTGCAGACATCTCCCCTTTCGCTGCGGGGGTTGGACTGGTCCCATGTTTACAGATGCTGTGAATGGGCCCGCATGCCCATTGTATCCTACGATTTTCGAGTTGAACACGGTGTCAAATTGTTGATGGAGATTGCGGAACTGGTTGCGCAAGTCGTCAGACAAGATGTTGCCACTGTCTAGTTCGATAGTGTCTGGAAATTGCACGTCTGCTGCGTGTGTGCTTGTGTTTTTGATTACGATGTCTTCCACGTAGTTGGTGTCACATGCTGTGGTACCACGCACTTGGCAAAAGTGCTCTTTGCGTCCTATTTTCAAGGGATGTGAACACGTGTTTAGTAAACGGATTTTGTCCCCGACTGCCTCGACGATGGCAAGTTGGGGCCAATCTTGGTAGTGCAATGTTGACTTATGATCGTTATGAGGTTCGATCGCCACTACAAGATCGTCGAGTGCTGATGGAATAGACAGTTCTATGTAGTCGCCTGGCCAAACAGTAGTGGACGCGGGTGGCGCACGCAACACGTAGGCCTGCGCTCTGCGAATCGTGTGATATTGGGAACGGTTGACGTTCTCCATCCCGTAGGGTATCACAGTTTCGTCAATGCTGATCTGATTTTTGGCGGGACGAACGGATATGTCATTGGTTGTCATGAATGGTGTTCCCGCAAGTACATCGACATCCAAGTCTTTAACGACAAGGGCAGCGAGGTGTAGGTCAAGATTATCCCGCGATAACACGAGCCTTGTTTCTCCGACTACATTGAGTGGGGTTACACCATCAGCTTGCCTTGCGAGCTGGGAGCTTTTGGTGATTTTTGCACCAATTGACCTGGTCACCGTCTCTCTAATCATGATGGTTTCGGCCCCAGTGTCGAGGGTAAGACGTATTGGGTGGTGACGATGGAACGCCTTGAAGAATGGAGACTGTTTCGTATTTACGCGACAAGTCGCCGACACTTTTTGTACGTCATTGACGTAGCCGTCATTCACCGGTGGTTCCTCGTCTCCGCTGTCTTCGCAGTTTAGTCCTGTCACGTTGCGTGCCTTAGTCATGAACAGTCTGTCTGGCTCGGGCAAGTACTTGCAAGCGCTTAGATAGTGGTCTACTATCGGTCTACCAGCCTGCTTACAGAGTAGGCATTGTTTTGCTCGTTGGGTTCGTTGGTAGCTTTGTGGGCGAGCGGGCCCAGAGCGTGTGCGTGGTTGGTAGTAGGTTGACTGTCTCAGGATTTTTGTCTCTGACATAGAATGGATCTCGTCCAGTAGGGACCCCAGGACCTGAGAGATCTCTGGTTTAAGACTGGCTAGCGTGCGGCTCCGCAATTCGGTTCCGTAGCGCTTTTTTACGAGTCTAGGTAGCTCCTGATGGATAAGTCTAAGCCAGCTCAATACAACCATGTTCTCTAGCGACGGTGATAAGTCCTCATCTACGGTCGGGAACTCGTCGTGGTGTGATATACCGCCACCCACTGTCAGCAGACCATCATCAACGAACGCCAGGGGGCGTTGGAATAGGTCCTCGTGGTTTTCGTCTGATTCAAGTTTTATGTCGGCGAAATTTATGAAGTGAGCGCCGCTTGTCTGAAACCCGAAGTGAAGTCTGATTGCCTGCCATATGGAGTTGACGGATGTCGAGTTTTTGACGATGGTATTTCGCGATATGATCGGACAGAAGTTGGCAATCTGCCCAAGCATTAATTCTAAGTGCGCGACTTTTTGTTGTGCAGTTCGCCTAACCAAGCCTGGTGTGTCTTCGGTATCGTCAAGTAAGCTTCTGAGTGGAGAAGTGTTAGTTTTCTTTCCCCATGTTGCCTGGTCGAGTAGGAATGGTGCGAAATTCGCGTCCAATGATAGAGTATATTGGAGGTTTTGGCGCCAGCTCTCATATGACGTCAGTGTTTCGTGTTTTGAAAGAGACCACTGTTTTGGAGCTCTCTGTGGCTGAGCCATTGTCGCGTTTGACGTGTAGCTCAATCGTGTATGCAAATGCCGGCAATGTTCAATGTTAATTACTGCATACAGAAAGTAAGCATTCGTCGTGCCGTTTGTTTGGCTATACGAGTATCTATCCACTTCAGTAGTGAAAACGCTGCCATCACGCCAGTATAAAAGGGAAAGACTCGATAACGACGAGAACATTTATTGAACAGACATATCTCAAAACGGAAGTCGAGGCAAGAGAGCGTACAACAGGAACAAGGTATGGAATTAACCAACGCAATAATACAGGAAGCGGAAATGTGATACTTATCCAATATGGCGCTGTACGTGTACGATATTATAAATTGACAATATAATAAAATGTTGAAATCCACATATAGTCGCTGTAAGCTCATTGCTGCAAACTTATCAATGATCTGCATGGTCAACGGTAATGCAATTGTTCCTGTGTGCATGTAGAAGGATTGACGCCTTTCACAGTTCTGACATTGCCGAACGAATTGTCGTTAGCGTGCGGTCAACCTTCGTGGTTCAGATCGGCCATGTGGCCATAATCCAGAGCAATCTAGGAAGAAGATGCCAACATATCATTTATTGCCTATAGCGTCGTGATTGCGATGTTCGGCCGTTTCGATTATTCAGTCTTGATCCATTTCAAGCGACACATCTCAAATTCACTCTTGATCAGAGCTATGCATGCCTATCAGAGCTTTCCCTTATGTACGAAATCGCGAACAATCTCATAGACATCAATCCCAATCAATACCTCGAACCCGGACACCGCCAAACGAGATCCAACCACTCACACAAATACATGTACAGACAAATATGCACCTCCAACTATAATGCAAGTATATGCAACTACTGCACCTACAGCTTCTTTCCACGAACAAAACAATAGCACAGTGGTACAGACTTCCCTGTAACACATTCATCCCCAACAACCTGGACGCATTCAAGGGTGCTACGCAGGGTGTTGATTTGACAGCTGCACCCTTCATAGACAACACAGCCCCCCCCAAAAAAAAAACACCCACCTATACCCTCTCCCATCCCAAACCCAATCCAAACACAAAACGCCCTTATCCCATTCCAGATAATATGAAGCCAGCCATCCTGAGACCGAACAAGCACCTGCACCGACCAAGCCTACTACTGTGCGATTCCCCAGTAGGGGTCTTGCACTATCAACCATCAGAATCATAATTATGACATCAAACGAACCTGGACTGAATGAGAAATAGGACCAACGTCAAAATGGCATTGGACAGTGATTGCCACTGACAAGATACGTCGTTTTCTCTCGAGTTGCAAACAATTGTTGTATCGCGAATAAGTACACTCAGCTTGTAGGATTATTTCTGCTATTCTCCGAATCGAAGATTGAGGTCGGAGGAGATTGCATCAAAAACAGGAGTAATAATTTACAAATTATATCATAGGCGCCGGAACGGAATTTATATTGGATGGGCTGAACTTGAGCACCGCTCCGCTCTCTTCTGACTGATGCTGATGACATCGGAAGATGGGGGAAAGGCGCTGTTGAAGATTTTTCGCTGCGGCGTTATTTTTGTTAACGCTCTACAAGTTATCCGAAAACATATCGAGTTGCACCCTTCTTGAGACTCGTCAACAAATTCCTCCTTCAGGTTCTCAAGAAATCTTTAATTACACCAACAAATATATTGGGACTGATCTTATTTCCAGCCACCACCAACAAACATTACATAAACAACGCACAACCCTTCTCTAAATATTGGTGGAGGGTAATCTTATATGCAGCCTTCATCCTCAAATATTAGGGGCTGAGCCCCCCAAGCACACTCCAATTCCGGCATCTAATTAAGTATATACCGGGTAGGTACAGGGCTGTATTTACGCGGAAGTAATTTCCAACATTACCCGAATTAACAGGAGCCCAATGTCCAGGGAGGACATTCGACGACAACACTTCTGGAAAGCCTACAAGAAGAGTTCGTGGGACGGTGTATTAATCCTCGAGACGTCGAGAAGCTTGTCCTTTGATGCATCGCTATTGTTACTTTTTCCGGCGGTTTTGAAATCGTATTACTTGTTAAATCTTGTTACTCATGTACGATTGTGTTGCAACCTGAATATTTGTGTGAACACTGCGAAGTGTCTAAAACATGCGATTAATACTCCGTCCAGCATATATAGCTATCGCCATTGGGGGTGGGGGGTCGCAGCTGTCACTATTTGAGGAGAGGCGGCGATAATAAATGAGCAAACCAGACGTCCAGAGATAATAATTATCGAATTAGACAGGAGGGAGATATGGGATAATCAAGTAAATTCTAGATTCAATTACTATCCTCAAGTTATATATTTGCATTCAATATAAATGAGTTCCATTTATTATTTCTTCGTCGATCGGTGATGATTAATAAAACGTATGTTCTTAAGTTAAATTATAATAATACACTTTTCTATTAATTCTTACCTCAAGAAGTTCAATAATTGCTCATGATCGAGCACAGAGACGATCTCAATATTTTGCTTTCTGAAGTTGTTTTTCAATTTCTTTGCTGATTAATTGTTGTGCTTAGGGACGAACCCAGAAAGCAAGTCTAGGAGGAGAGGTGCACAAAACCTCCGCTGGCGGCCGAACCAAAATTAATAGTGTGGAAAATGGCTCGGGTGGCTTGAAAACTTTTCGCCGCCGCGCCGCCGTATTTTCAGCTCTTTTTCGGCTTCTCCGCTGGCTTGCGGCTGCCTAGGGTGTTATATCGAAGCCAGGGGGTGGGGGGTGGTGTGTAACTTCATCTGGGTATAAATGTGTTTGTTTAAATGCAAGGAGTATAGTAAACAAAAGAAATGAACTAAACATTATGGTAGAAGATATTGACCCTCACATAATAGGTATAACCGAATCATGGGCAACCACCGATATATCACATGCCGAATTTGGACTGACAGGATATGTAATGTTTAGGAAAGATAGAATAGGAAGAAGGGGAGGTGGAGTTATTTTATATATTAAAGAATCTATCCAGGCTTATGAAATAAAATTAGACAGAGAAGCAGATTGCGAAAAAACTGTTTGGTGTAACATAGTTACAGGAAAGTCAACGTTAACGGTTGGATTAGTTTATCGAAGTCCAAACATAAGCATAGAAGAGAATGAAAAAATACAAAACGCTATAAGGGAAGTGAGCAAACGGGACTGTGTTATTATGGGGGATTTTAACCATGGGCATATAAAATGGAAATCTCTACAGAGTATGGGTAGTGAGGACAACAAGTTTTTAGTTTTAGTATAAGATAGTTTCCTTTCTCAACATGTGCTAGAACCAACCAGGGGAGAGAATGTGTCAGACTTAGTTTTGTCCTCACAGAATGAATTAGTTGACAATGTTAAATTATGTGAGCCTCTGGGAAGTAGTGATACATTTTACCATCAAAGTAAAATCAGAAAGAAATAATAAAAAGCAGTTCAGGAGAAATTTCCACAAAGGAAGATATAGGGAAATGAGGAAATATTTAGCAAAGATAGACTGGAATAATACACTGAAGAATAAGACAGCAACAGAATGCTGGAATATCTTAAAGAATGAAATAGAGTGCATCGTAGATAAATTTGTTCCCTTCAAAAAATAAGGGAAACGGACCAGAAAGAAATACTTATCGAAAGAAGCCATTAGAAAAATTAAGTATAAACAAATGATGTGGAAGTCATATAGACGTACTGGAAATGACGAAGACTACAACATTTATAAAGAAGCACTAAACCAAGCTACAGCTGAAATTAGAAATTCAAAGAGAAGCTATGAACATAAATTAGCTTGTAATATAAAACATGACAGCAAGAGTTTTTATGCGTATGTTCGAAGCAAACAGAAAGTTCAGGATAAGGTCGGTCCTCTAGAAGATAGTGCTGGAAATATAATATCAGAAGGATTCTTAATGGCAGAAGACCTAAATGAGTATTTTAGTTCAGTGTTTACCAGAGAAGACACTAGTTCACTGCCAGTACCAGAGGCTAAGTTCAAGGGGGCAGAATCAGACTATTTAAGACAGTTAATTGTAACCCCAGAAATGGTAGCTAAGAAAATTAGGGCTATGAAGGAAAATAAATCACCTGGAGTGGATGGTATTCCACCCAAAGTACTAGTGGTAGCTTGCAACAGTTTTCAACTAGTCATTAGAAGAGGGAGTGGTTCCTTTAGAATGGAAAGAAGCAAACATTATACCGTTATTCAAAAAAGGTTCGAGAAACAAGTCAAATAATTATAGATCAGTTAGTTTAACATCGGTGATTTGTAAATTATTAGAAAGACTAATTAAAGATCACATGGTGGATTTTCTTATTAAACATAACTTGATAAACCCATCTCAACATGGGTTTCTAAAAGCGATATCATGCTTAACAAATATGTTATGTTTTTTTGGAAGATATCACTAAGTGGGTAGATGATGGATCACCAGTAGATATCATCTACTTAGATTTTCAAAAAGCTTTCGACAAAGTGCCACATCAGAGATTACTGCTTAAACTAAAAGCCCATGGCATAGGAAATGGTATAATTAACTGGATAGAAAAATGGCTGATTGACAGAAGACAACGGGTAGTTGTTGATGGGGAGGCTTCAAACTAGAAATCAGTTTTGAGTGGGGTTCCACAGGGATCAGTACTGGGACCTATATTATTCTTAATATATATAAACGATTTGGACGATGATACAGCTAGCAAGGTGTTGAAATTTGCAGATGATACAAAAGTGTTTAGAAGGATTAAAAGTGATGGGGATAGACAGCATTTACAAGATGATCTTGACAGGTTGATCAAATGGTCTGAAAAGTGGCAAATGTTGTTCAATTTTGGGAAATGTAAATGCCTTCACACAGGACACGGGAACGAATATGTAGAATATACAATGGGGGGAACTGTACTAAGTACTACTGTAAAAGAAAAAGACTTAGGGCTGACAATTAGTGCTGACATGAAGGTTTCAGAGCAGTGTGGAATTGCAGCTTCAAAGGGAAATCAAATCCTTGGATTGATTAGGCGAAATATAGCATATAAAGAAAAAGAACTAATAATACCGCTGTACAAAACAATAGTTAGGCCTCATTTAGAATATTGTATACAAGCGTGGAGGCCATACCGCAAGAAGGACATAGATATGCTAGAAATAATACAGAGGAGAGCGACTAAAATGATACCAAAACTGAGGGATCTTAGTTATGAAAAACGCCTAAAAGAATGTGGTTTAACAACACTAGAGACCAGGAGATTAAGAGGATATCAGATAGAAGTGTTTAAAATATTGAATGGTTATGAAAATATTGATAGAAATATGTTTTTTTTTCAGTTAAGAAAGATAGAAAGACTAGAGGACATAAAGTTACATTAGTAAAGGAGCAGTGTAGATTAGACGTAAGAAAGTTCTCATTTTCACAAAGGACTGTGAATGAATGGAACAGAATATCTGATGATTGTGTGGGTGCTAGTAGTGTGAATATGTTTAAAAATAAAATCGACACATACCTCAGAAGGGCTGGATATATGTAGATAAAAGGGTTGGACTCTCGATAAGCCAAAGGGCTTCCTTGTCCACCTGCCATCTAGAGTTAATTCTCTGGATGGCAATCTTGTTAAATCTTGTTAAATCTGAACGGGGACACATTTCAAACGGTTTAGGGGGACACGGTCACGTGGGCCCATTCAAAAAGGTCTACGGGCACGCAAAATTACAAAGGTCTATAAAATATATCGGTATGTCAAAATCAAATATCTGGTGAAGAAGTCTATGAATGCGTGTCTTTCCGTGTGCTTTTCTAGCTTTCTAGATTATGGCGCTATACGAAGCTGTTCGGTTATTATGCCGGTGTTACAGGTGGCGCCATTTGACGGAAGGGATCAATAAACTCGCCGCTGTAGAGCCCGGATGGATGGGAAATGTTCCAAGAATGACTGATTTACGTCAGGTAAACATTACAAGACATGGATAGTATTTGTATGATCATTTCACTTCATGTTTTACAGTCTACCTTACCCGTAATCCAGCGTTTGCATTTGTTATGCCCAGTGTATCAATAATAAATAAAACATAAAATACCAATGGCAATGAATTGGCGTGATTGAACGTTTCATTTTTTTCCGTTCAGTCTTCAGAAACTCGGCAGTGACACATTCATTTAATAATGGATTCTACATCTGAGACCCAGTCTGAGATTAACTTCTAACCTTACAACTTCACTTGTACATGTCTATTTTCTAATTATTGTTTTGGAACGTCATGTATGTTCGGCTATTGTTTTTTCACAGAAAAGAAACGAATACTAAACGCTTACTAAACTTCTAAGACTAAACTAGTCAAGAACTAACTTGCCAGAGAATTTGAGAGAATGAATATCAATAAACTTATAAAAACAATGGTGAATGGACATAATTAGATAATAGTCAATATGTTGTCGAACTCGACTGAATCGACTCAGACTCAGTCTTGGCCCATTCCACCATCAATAGTTATTAGTATATTATTTTAGCTTTGATATTATATACGATGTATACTATTTCGGGCACGGTAACATAGACATAACAGTTAAAGCATCAGACTCTCAGATTCAGTCTAGAGAATCTGGGTTTGAGTCCAGTTGCTGCAGTTTCCAAGCTAGAGCAATTTTTTTCACTCCACATTGCTTCAGTGCACTCAGCTGTAATGAGTACCTGGTTATAGACAATGGTGGATTTATGTGAACAGATAGTCTTAGCTAGAATCATACACAGCATGGCTGAATGCTTCCCAGAGATGTGAAACATTATGTACAACTGAACAGGTCTTCCATAGTGTAAAGTGCTGTCTGCAGTCCTAAAGACTGGATACAGCATTATGTAAGAACTTATTTACCTTTTACATTATGTAAGAACTTACTTACCTTTTACATTATGTAAGAACTTACTTACCTTTTAGTGTTTCCAAAAATACACCAAATATGATCAATGGTATGTGGTGAGCTACATGGAGGGACTGAGACAGGGAGGCACGAGTTGTGAATAAAAACCTCAAATTACTGAATGTAGATTTTAAGAAAAAAAATCTGGTGATCCAGTATATGGACTACCACTTGGCCATTTAACTGAAAGGATTGAAGAACCAATTACACCAGTAGTCAGTTTGGCCAGTTAACCAAGTTGATCAAACAGACGTCCCAATTCATTTAAAGTGCAACAATTTTATTGCGTCTTAGGCAAAGGTAAGTTCTTATAGAGCACAGTATCCAGTCCTCAGGACTGCTCAAAATGCAATACACTTTACTCCCTGGCAGACCTGTTCAATCGAATACCATCTCGACTTCTCCGAGAAGCATCCAACCACGCTGCAATTAATGCGCGAAGACTATTCGTACACATCCACCACTGTTTATAGCCATGTATTCATACAGCTGAGTGAACTGGAGCAACGTATAGTAAATGGACTTGCCCGAGGTTCGACACCGCCGCACAGGATTCGAACCTGGGTTCTCTCAGTTGAGAGTCCGAAGCTCTAGCCACTACACTCCACAGGTAGACATGTAGCAAAGACAGATTCAACAAATCTACCAAAACGTCCGGCGCTCGATCGACAGAACACAGTACACGACAGGAAGCGCGAGTAGAGACAGACTGCTTTGATTATTCGAGCAATGCTAAACAGTGTGGTTTAAGACAGGTCTGTGTGATGCGCCTAGTGCTGTAGTGTAGCATGTAGTATGTAGTTTGTCCTTCATACTCTCACTTTCAGCTACAGACACCAGATATCTCCTTGGAGTGAAAAGGGACAGATTGAAACGGTAAATAAAGGTACAGCAACAAAATTAAGCAAATAGACAGTGTAGGCCAGCCTGGTGGAGCTATCAGTTGCAATCTGTCTCAATGATGCTGTATTTTGTTAGTAGATTACTTTTTTACTGGGTACACTTAATAAGATCATCATAAAAGTTGAATTAAAATTTGAAGCTGTGATTTCAGGGCAAAACACGATAAACGCTATTTTTAGTCCTTTGGCCGAAGGTCCAAGGGACTAATGCCATCACTCTGCGTCTGCCGTCCGCCGTTAGCTGCCGTATCTCAGAAACCGTTCAGCAATGTTTTCTCTAATTTTGCATAGACATATCTTAGGGCATTGCCACTATGCACGAGAAATCTGTATTTGATTGAATCATTTTAAGGGCTCCCTAGGGCCTCCAAGGACCCCAAAACTGGTAAAAATGTAACATTTGGCCTATTTTTTCAAAAACTGTTCAGCACTTTTTTCTAATTTTGCATAGATGTATCTTAGGGTGCTGCCACTATATACAAGAAATCTGTATTTGATTGAATCATTCTAAGGGCACCTAAGGGGCCGCCAAAGTGCAAAATGTTTACATTATCTAGTGATGTGGTTTTGAGAAGGGCCCTTGAGACCACCCCCAACATTAGATGTTGTGTATTGTGCCACAAAGTCAACAGCTGTGACTAATCTCTACAGCCCAGTCCATTGAGACCTTGACTAATCTTTAATTGGGCACAGCACCCAGGCAGAGTAGACACACTTGACCCCTGTTAGACTGAACAGTTGCCTAACACTTTTAAACTGTATCTTCGAAACTATTGATTTTCTATAATTGCAAGTTCTGTTTATTTTGATGTTCATTTAATTATTATAAAATGGTGTGACTGTGGTGTATATTGGTTAAAGATGTATTGTCTGTAGAAACCTGTAGGTGACAAACATAGAAAATTAATATTCTGTCACCAGTAGGTGACAAACATAGAAAATTAATATTTTGGACAACTATAGAGTGAAATATCCTACATTTTATTTATATCAAATGCATTCTACTGTTCTGTTTATGCTTGCCATGCCTTGTGTAGACATGGGACTGTGTAAATCAACTGTAACAATGTAGACTAATAATTACAGATTCACAATATAGTTGACACCTTAAACAACCAAATGTCAGCCATTAGAAGAGTTGACATAGTTCCGCTATACACAAACAAGAAATCTGTATTTGATTAAATCATTCTAAGGGCACCTAAGGGACCCCCAAAGTGCAAAAGTTTTACATTATCTAGTGATGTGTTTTTGAGAAGGGCCCTTGAGACCACCCCCAACAGTAGATGTTGTGTATTGAGCCACAACGTCAATAGCTGTGACTAACCACTACAGCCTAGTCCATTGAGACCTTGACTAATCTTTCATTGGTCACAGCACCCAGGCAGAGTAGACATATTTGATCCCTGTTAGACTGAACAGTTGCCTAACACTTTTAAACTGTATCTTCAAAACTATTGATTTTCTATAATTGCAAGTTGTGTTTATTTTGATGTTCATTTAAATATTATAAAATGGTGTGACTGTGGTGTCTTGTCTCCTGTTAGACTGAACAATTGCCTAACACTTTTAAACTGTATCTTCAAAACTATTGATTTTCTATAATTGCAAGTTGTGTTTATTTTTTATTTTCTTTAGACTACCTTTTACTCTCAGATAATCTGTCCTCTTAATTTTATACATAAAGACATAA
This sequence comes from Paraescarpia echinospica, assembly GCA_020002185.1. Lineage (NCBI taxonomy): Eukaryota > Metazoa > Annelida > Polychaeta > Sabellida > Siboglinidae > Paraescarpia > Paraescarpia echinospica. Next base: position 5,365,979 of record CM034534.1, on the reverse strand, counting down.
TCTGGCATAACTTTATACATCTTTGTAGCAGCACATTTGTACTTCCAGTGTGTCATATATTTATCACTTGTTGTGTATTACACCCAGCTGTGGAGCTAAGATTCTCTGCCTGCTATTGTTTGATGGAAACTGTGACTAATCTGTAATTGGTAACTGGCAGTAGCTTGTGTCAACAGACAGCATTAAGCCACTAGACCCCTGTTAAACTGGACAGTTGCCTGTAGGTTTTAAACTGTGTCAAACAGTGAGTCTACCTTTTGCTCTCAAATAATCTGTCCTCTTAGTTTTACACATAAAGACATAATCTGGCATAACTTGATAAGTCTTTGTAGCAGCACATTTGTACTTCCAGTGTATCAGTGTATCATTGCAACATAACATACATATTACATACTGTGTGCCACATTTGAATGTTGTGCATGTAATATTTCCATGCAATCCATTTGCATATATATTTTCAACAGCCGTTTTCTTCATTTTAACTTTTTGACCCCTACCATGTTCAGTGCTCCATAACTTCGCCAATTTTTGTAGCAGTCATAATTTTTGAAACCATGTAAAGCACCGTACCAAACCTTTACAAGGATGTAAGGAAACAATGTTACAATTTGTTTGACTTATCACTCATTTGGTCAGCCGGGGTCATATATAGACGTATTAGTCCAAAGGACATCAGGGCCACTTGGCCCATTTTTGAAATTTTGCCCAAACCAGGACTAAACATTTGTTTAAACATGTGTTGAGCTAGGATGCTATCTAATTTATACAAAAATGCAATAAATCCCCATGAAACAACATGCACAAAGGAACGTTTGTTTTCAAAATGCGATAAGTGCCATCCGTCTTTTTGATCAAAATGCGATGTATCCACGTTCAGCCAATCAGCGGCGCGTGCTATATGAATATTAAGTGTTTTGATAATAAAATAGTTTAAAATCACATTTTACGTAACAAATGTGCAACAGATATTTCAGGGTTTGCCACCATTCTCTATGCTTTTGGATTCTAAATATATATATTAACTTAATTTACAAGTTGTTGGTTAAACTTTGAGGATGAAGCACAAAATTTACTTTTCTAAAAACAAATAAAATGGATATATCGCGTTTTGTCCTGAAATAATCTGCTATATAATATTATATGAATGTGTCACTGTACAATTATTTTCATGGAGCAAATATTCCATAACACTCACGCCTTAATAAAAGTTATTGTCTTACTCAACAGATAGTGTTTATTAATAATATAGAGAAATTGCCTAAACGCACCTGTCTGTGATGTTTTGTTTCAGACAGGAAGACATCTCTATTTAATTTCAAGGGAGCAAGTCTAATGTGCACTGTTCAGCCAAGTGCTTTATTACATAAGCAGTCGTTTTTTAAAAGCTTAACATTCTCTCAATCATTGAGATTGATATAGATTGATAGCCCATCACTGATCAAGTTCATTAATGAATGTTATTAACTATTTGTTACAACCTGACCCTGTTTACAGTATTGTTGACATTATGATTAATATTACAGTAACTTAATTCTGTGCAATGTATGTGTATGCGTGCGTGCGTGCCTGTGTGTGTGTGTGCGTGCGTGTGTGTGTGTGTCAGAGCCGGTAGAAGTATTTTTGTTGTACTTTAGTAAAAGTAGAGTAACTAAGAAAAAAGCTACTAAAGTAAAAGTATTTTTTAAAAAGTGTACTTGAAGTACAAATAAAAAGTAAACAAATGTACTTGAAGTAGATCTAAAAGTACTTTTCTCAAGTAACTTATACAAAGGCCAACACAGCCACCTATTGCAAGTAAAACAAAACATTCACGTCAGGTCATTTAGCATATAAACCAAACATGAGCTTTATTTAACTAAAGTGTTACACAAAATAACACATACTAGCTGGTGAATATTGTAGTTAGTTGAGAGTTCATACTGAAAAAAATGAAACTACAAATCATAGATGAACCATTATTTTTCATGACCAGTTAAGGCAACTAACAAATCAGCTAGATGCCGAAGTATAAATAAAAAACATAAATATCTTCAACTTTCTTCTAAGTTTAATCACATCTGTTCAACTAGTTAACTTGTTGCTCCGGTTTACGTCAGTTTGTGCTGTTGTCAGTGTTGAGCTTTTGGGTTAGCAAGGACCACGGTTGAAATATATAACAGCACATGTTGATGCAAACTGGAACCATATTTGGCCCTTAACAGTGCCCTAAAATGCAATATTGTGTAGTATTGGATGTGGAATGATGGAATGGATAATACTGATGGTGATGCATCAAATTTAGGTAAACATGTAGTTATAAGAATTATATCACGTTACTACTGCGTGCTCGCAATCGCTCAGTGGCGGTGTCTTGTACATTGAACATATCTGATACACTGATGCACACAACAAGCATAATTAGTTTAACGTTGTTCCTGTTTATAATTATAATCTACATCTTAAACATTGATAACAAAAACGGCGTTGGATGTTGTAACTCGCTGTTTAAATGGCTCGAAAAAATATTTGCAATTTGCAAGCCACCTGGTGATCATTCTGGCTAATAATAATAATGACAAACTTCTGTAGCATCTAAACTGTATATCCCCAGGAATCTGAGCTCAGAGGCGCAACATACAAGAATCATTGGACAAAATTGTTAGGGTGGGAATGCAATTTCAAATAAATAAGTCTTAAGTTTTTAACAAAAGGTATTTATATTCTCAGATGATTTTAAAGCGATAGGGAGTTGATTCCAGATTTTGGGTGCAGCTGCAGAAAAAGCATGTTTGCCAATATTAAGCTTGGTTTTCGGAACAAAATGTCATTGTGAAACAGATGATCTTTAGTGAATTGACCAATAAAAAAATGCTACTATGTGTTATTCACATGTGTGTAATTTATAAATAATCTATAAGTTACTAAATGCATAATACAGCACATTATTCTTACATAATACAGCACATTATTCTTACATAATACAACACATTATTCTTACATAATACAGCACATTATTCTTACATATGCCACTTAGCTGATTCCATCAACTTGTTAAGCATTTATTTTTATCCTCATTCAATGTAAACTGACAATTTTATTAATTAGCAGCTCACCACTTATCATGTTATTAATCAGACCTAACTTAATTTTTGCTGGTGACACCCCTCGCTGATAGAAACACAAAGCTGGTGTGATGCCGTGGCCCCCCCCCCCCCCACTGTTGTATACACATGTGATTGATAGCGGTCTGATGGTGTCCTACTTTCACTAACGACAAAGCTAGATGTGGCTAGTACCCGGTTAGTAAACTGTATCGGAGCAAGATGTCCGGCCCTGTGCTCAGTCCTGGCAGTGGTCTTGATGTGGGTGGTCCACTCCTGAATCCTGGACAGGTAAATGCTGACACAGCTGTCACACCTGTGGCAACATCTTTATTCCAGTGGCTGCGTGTAATCTGCCCACTTAACTAGGTCATGGTGACTGTATGTAATGGACTTGACCTGCTGTTTGTGACTGGGGTCTTGTTGATTGTTGTTGTATTGCATAGATTATTCATTTCGTCGGGTCGTCTAATGTTAGTTTCTATGGTTGAATAATCTCATCCCTTTTATCATGTTAGTGAGGTAGAGATCCTGTAGCACTTTAAGTGTGTTTTGTTTACTGAATTGCCTTTTTTGGTGTTGAGTAATAGTTATTATAATACTATGTTCCAATGTGCTCGTATTTACCATGGATATAAGTCCACGATCCCGTACATTCTGTAGTCATGATTTGCCAGCTCGGCCTCCCTTTTAACTTTCAACATCAATACTGTTAAAATATGACTTGTGTGGCCTGGGTCATGAATTAGTATTTATGGTAAATACGAGTGCATTGGAATGCAGCTTAACAAACTTACAGCATGTCAGAGTGACACATTTTCAACCTTTGACTTTGAGCAACATAACATGATCAATCTAAACACTGTTTCAGTTGTCTACTGTTTTAAGTACTGAACATTAAAATAATTAAGGTCAGAAGTAATCAGTGAGAGTACCTCCTTAGATCTGTTAGTTTAACTAAACAATAATTATTGATTAAGCAAGACAAATTCTTATAAAATGGTGTCCAATCCTAAGGAACAAACAAATCACCCCTAACACTGGGAAGCATTCAGCCATGCAGCAATTTATGCATTAAGGCTATTCGTTCAAACGCATGCACACACACACATCTTTAGTGAGGTACTCATTTATTAAACTGCGTGACCAGAAGAAACATGGAGAGAACATGATCAAACTTCAAAAGAGCAATAGGACGATCCAAAGCCATGTCCTCTCCATCGACAGTAGCTACTTACGATGCTCTGTCAACTGTGGTGCCTATGGAGACAGAACACTACTACCCAGGTAGTTATGATGATCCTTGCGTCTGCTTCAGAAGAAGATGGACCATCTCAATCGGATGACGTCTTCCCACTGTGCGAAGGTCTTCATCCAGCGCGACTACTCGGAGGGCACACAAGTCAAGTTCCTCAAAGACTTCCCGCCTGATCTTGAGGGCAAGGTAGGCCACTGCCTTAAACTTACACAAACTAGATGTAGACATCAAGGAGGATGTTTCTGCTAGTTATTTATCAGCGTTTCTCCCACAAATATACAGTTTTTGACTGCTCTGGAATGCCTGCTGGATAGCAGATTGGCCCATTGTTTTTATTTGATCTGAAATCAGATTAATTTAGTTAACATACATGGTTTGGTCGCACAAGATTTATCGTCGTGGTTGTGTATGCTGACACTTTAGCATTTAAAAGTTAACCAGAGTTGGATGCAAGTATTAATTCAGCATCACAAAAGCTCGATTACAATAATAGTTACAAAAGTCAGTTGCATCGCTTCAAACTACTTTTATTATAATTACATTGCTTGAAAAAAGGTCGGTTCCATACTTCCAGTGGTCAGATCAGTATGGTACACAAATTTAAAAAAATACGATTACAGTTGCCTTTACTGGACAGTGTGTAAAAAGCTTATCTTAGACAGGTTTATGTGAATTCGTGCACTCTTGTTGCCACGGTTGGGTTCAGTCAGAATTACAGTACGATTGCACAATGTTGTCACCATCATATTGCAATATATTAAAGTTGTTTGAATCCAACCTAGATGTTGACTCTGTGTTTCCCTGGTTGTATTAGATTGACCTGGCGACCTTTGACACAACTATAATGCAACTGAACAAAATTTTCTCGGACTCAATGTATCTCCGATTGTTTCAGATCGACTGCACAACCTTTGACTCGACAATGACGCAACGGAATATAAAGTTCTCAAACTCTGTGTATCTGTGATTGTTTCAGGTTAACCGTGCGACCTTTGACTCGACCGTGACGCAACTAAATACAAAGTTCTCAAACTCTGTGTATCTGTGATTGTTTCAGATTAACCGTGCGACCTTTGACTCGACCGTAACGCAACTGAACACAATGTTCTCAGACTATGTATCTGTGATTGTTTCAGATTGACCGTGCGACCTTTGACTCGACCATGACGCAACTGAACACAATGTTCTCGGAGGCGGAGATGTTGTGCAGCAGTACATACTGCGAGAACTGTTTCGCCTGTCTCACGGCCTACCTCATCTACCTGTGTATAGACACACACTATGAGAAGGTGGGTCACTGTAACATAGAATCAACACAACCAGTTTATCTAACTACAGCCTGTACCAGGTATAACAAGATTGCCACCCAGAGAATTAACTCTAGATCGTAAGATGGCAGGTGGACAAGGAAGCCTTTTGGCTTATCGAGAATCCAACACTTTTTATCTACGTGTAACCCACTCTTCTGAGGTACTTGTAAATTTTATTTTTAAACATTCACGGAACTGGCTCCTACACTATCAGCAGTTAATCTGTTCCAATAATTTACAGTCCTTTGTGAAAATGAGAACTTTCTTATACATAATCTACACTGCTCCTTTACTAATGTAACATCATGTCCTCTGGTCCTTCTATCTTTCTTAACTGAGAAAAAAAAAATTCTATTAATATTTTTATAACCTAATATTTTAAACACTTCTATCTGATCGCCTCTCAATCTCCTGGTCTCTAGTGTTGTTAAACCACATTCTTTTAGGTGTATTTCGTAGCTAATATCTCTGTTTTGGTATCATTTTAGTCGCTCTCCTCTGTACTCTTTCTAGCATATCTATGTCCTTGCGATATGGCCTCCCAGCTTGTATACAATATTCTAAATTAGTTAGAATTAATTAACAGTAGTATTAGTTCTTTTTCCTTAATATACATTATATTTCACATAATTAATCCAAGGATTTGATTTCCCTTTGAAGCTGCAATTCCGCACTGCTCTGAAACCTTCATATCAGCACTAATGGTTAACCTTAAGTCCTATTCTTTTACAGTAGTACTAGTAGAGTACTCCCATTGCATATTCTACATCTTCGTTCCCATGTCCTGTGTGGAGGCATTTACATTTCCCAAAATTGAACATCTGTCATTTTTCAGACGATTTAATCAACCTGTCAAGATCATCTTGTAAATACTGTCTATCTCCATCATGTTTAATCCTTCTAAACACTTGTATCATCCGCAAATTTCAACACCGTCATTGATATATAAAATTATTAAGAATAATATAGGTCCCAGTACTGATCCCTGTGGTACCCCACTCAAAACTGATTTCCAGTTTGAAGCCTCCCCATCAACTACTACCCGTTGCCTTTGTCAATTAGCCATTTTTCTATCCAGTTAATTATACCATCCCCTATGCAGTGGGCCTTTAATTTATGCAGTAATCTTTGATTACTGCTTAAATAAGGAGCACTCCATGTTAAATCAGTCAAAAACAGAATGAAGCTTACATGTCCATCTTCTATTTTGATGAAAATTTGTGTTGGTTTGTATTGATGGGTTCATGTCACCAACCAAATTTCGGACCAATCCCAGACCTTCCTTTCCAGTGATTGTAAAGGTCATCAAAGTTTGACCCAACCATGACTACCACACGACCTTCTAGGTGTGAAGTTGGTGTCATTTTTTAAATCTTAGAATTGTCTATCGTTGTAGTCAGTAAACCACACATCAGCATTTTAAAAACATAAAACAAAATTGTGTGATCATTGACATGATCTAGCAAAAATCAATCGCTGAATTTTTTTTTGACGTATAATTAATTGGTAATAATCATTGACAGTTTGATGATGCGCATTTGAATACTTCAGGAGTTATTCAATTTTTAATGCATTTCTTACGTCCCTCTTACGCTGTAATATAGGAAGTTTGTAGTGAGAAGATCTTTCACTATGCAAATGGAGGCAGCCTTCCTATAATTTGCTGTTTGTTTCTTATTATGGACAACCTTCTTTTAAAGTTACCCATTTGTGTCTTATAAATGCTGTCTTAGAAGCGATGTCTTGTCTACGGTGTCTGTGAGGAGTGTCATGTAGTAGAGTCATTGAATGTTGCCAGCTGCTAAAGAAGATCAACCGCTACATCCAGGAGCAGAACGAGACAGTTTATGTGCCTCGAGGCCTCATGCTGGTCGACCCCGCTGAGAGAGGACTCAGAGTCGTATCCTTACCTTACACGCATCTTAAACATACAGGGCTTCCAGAGGACCAAACATCTTGTCTTTCATTTATGTGTGGAGCGCAGTAGCGCAGCAGTACGAGCTTCAGACTCTCGACCGAGAGAACCCGGGTTTGAATCCTGTGTGGTGGTGTCGAACCTTGGGCAAGTTCGTTTACTCTACATTGCTTCAGTTCATTCAGCTGTATGAATGAATACCTGGCTATATAGACAGTGGTGGATATTTGTGTATGAATAGTCTTTGTGCATTAATTGCAGCGTGGCTGAATGTCAAGATGGTGCTCAATTGAACAGGTCAGCCAGGGAGTAAGGTGTAAAGCGTTTTGAGCAGTCCTGAGGACTGGATACTGCGCTATATAAGAACTTACCTTTACTTTATTTTACTTCCCGTGTGCGCCAATATTAGAAATGACGATGTAATAATGCTTACACTAAACATAATAACTAATGTGTCAAATTTTATATCTGTGCCAGATTCGATATCACTAATGTCAGATGTGGTGTGTTGTGCCTTGACTCGCAGCGTAGGTGGAGATCTGTGTTCTGACGAACACGCACATGCGGTGATGACACCTGATGGTTGAAGTCAAACTACATGGCTACGCTGGCAGTAGTCATCACGTCTCTAGGCAGCGGTTCATTATGTCACCACAAGGGGGCATCACTACTGTATGATGAACATTGCTGAAGACAACATACTGTGCCTTGGGCCAGTGACCGAGACTCGTCTTTTTCAATGCAGAAACTCTTAAGAGCGACAGATATTGGGCCCCGGTGATCAGGAGAGTGAATTTAGGTGATCACATGATGCAGAGTTGTGATCACATGACAGTGACGATGGTGTTAGCGTTGTAGATATATTCTTCTTAATACACAGATCGAAACCGATTGGTTTGTCCGAGACAACGCACAGAGAAGTACTTCACTTGTGTCAACATTAACGTTCCAGCGACTTTGCTTAGGGTAGTTATTGAGTAGCAGTGTTGAGTGTGTCATTGAATGCTTGTAAGATGTTATTTATTTCTGTTAATAAACAAGCCAAGCGAAATAAGTTACACTGACAACAATTTATGTATACGTTTCCGTAAAAAGTTGGATTTTTAGATGTTGTAGCCAATTAATTATTCCTAATGGGTTCCAGCTATTTTATATGTGAAATGAAATAAGAAATGTAAAATATATGCAATATGTTAGTAGTACAAGTGTTGTTTTATAATGAAAGTATTTGTTGTTAAATATTTACACTTTGTAGTCTTTTGCCGTCAGATGGCATCACTTCATTTCAATTTTACAGAAAAATGGTATTGGCACCAAAAATAAAAATGACATTTGGAGTTAAAAGATGGTTCAAATGTTTATTAAAACGCAAACAAGCTCTCATTTGACGACTTGGCGTACGAGTACTTTTCCTCAATTACCTAGACGCCGTGATGAGGCGCCACCGTCTGTCGTCCCTCGTTCGCCTTGTAGCTCGCACTTCGTTCGACAGATGGCAGCAGCATTTGTAGCTTTACCGGCTATCGTCATAACGGTGCGTCTCGGATACATCAATGCAACGATTTCAACGGAGAAGCGTTATTATTTACATAATATTATAACTTATAGATGAATAGTGTGGTTATATGAACTAGTTGTGTCACACGTTGTCTTTCTGCTTGTTCTTGTTACACCGCAGTCGTTGGGCCACCTGTAATGATGATCAAGCAATATTTCTCCACCTTCGCTGGTCTTTTGCTTCCGCTTATGTTTCATGGAAATCGAAACCTGTCCATTCTTTAATGTTTTCAGTCTAATTCTTTCTTTGCCTGTCCTTCTTTCTCAAACCTTGCACCGCGCTATAGAGGATGGATTTGCCAGGCAAGTGGACCTTGTGATATGTTCATGACAGCTGCAGAAATATCGAAGGTTGATAGGGGAATTAAGGTTTGGACCGATGATCTTAGCCACAGGGAAGCTTCGAGTCACCTCTGTAACTTTATTAATGCTTATCAGACATTTAATTTTTCGAGTTAATCTAGAAGCAGGTTATGCTACTACATAACTTCATGGCCATTTGAATAATGACTGATGATGCGCAAAATCACGATTGTTTGCGTTTGAACCGATAAAATATTTGTGAGTAGGCCTAAATGTTTGTTGTTTTCTCTATACAACTACCATAAGTGATGCAATGTTGTTGGTGATAGCATATTGACAATAGCGGATACATGCTCTGTGCATACCTGACACAGATGCTAGTCCACTTTTCAATAAAACTCGTTTTGCTTGTACATTTGTGACCAGGCATGAGTCGTACAGTGCGGAGTCCGGCGAGTCGGTTCAGTGGTGCCACAATTGACTGGTGCAGATTTGTTTGCGTTCAGTAGGACATATTTGTATATTATCATCCGTTAAAAATAGTATAATATAAATAAACTGTTTCCAGTAAATTCAGAACTCTAAAATATCAAGTGTGGATAGATGTGAAATAAACAATGAATACGTTGTGGGTCGGTTGATAATTAATATATCAGTTAGTTTTTCATATTCATTGTTAATTTTGCAAACGTTCATTGAGCTATATTATCCACAAGAAGAACAGTAATCATAGGCGGATTATAGGCACGTGACCCACGTTAGAAATTTGGCGTGCCCGCGTACCTTTTATAATGGACCCACGCGACCGTGTCCCCCCTAGACCCTTATAAATGTGCTCCCGTTCAGGTTACACTTAGATAATAATATGCCGACAGGGTTGCTGAAAATGTCAACCCTCTGGCTGGGGAGCACTTCTGCTGTCCATCTGCTTATAGTGCAGGGCTTCCTGTTCATTCAAATTGATCTTCCTTGACCAATAACTCTTAACTGGGTATGGATGTTACATACTTATGATTTAGCAGCCCATGCTTCTATTGTATAGACACATGAGGCAGTCTAACCATTCCACTCAAATCTGTTTTTTGTTAGCATTTTCATGTCACTCCATATTTTGTTGACCAGCTTGCGGTCAACGGTTTGGTGCCAGTTCATACCCGGTTAAATAGCCTTGGATTTTCTTTTCATTAGCTTTGAAAAACCTTGACATAGTCTTGAATTTTGTATCTGTTGTAGTGTACGGACCCTGCCCTGGTAATGCGTAAAAAGCCGGTTGCTTGGAACATTCATTATGTGTTAGCCAACTATGCTTCCAGATCGACTGGTGAGCGATATCCTTTCAATATAACAACACTAAAAGGTTTCTGTAAATGTGTAACGCGCCAACACAGGGCATTTTTTTATTGAATTTTCACTGGGGGCAATGTCTTAAAAGGCACTTCTAATGGGTAAAAAGGGCAGTTTACGCTTATATTAAAGATTATGTTCATAACCCTTAGGCATGTATGAACGCTTAATATAATGTGCTATAGCACATTATCCTTGTATCCACCTAGTTGTGGGGCCTACAGTGACGAGTGACGACTGCATCTTGGTATAAAAATAAATGTTACACATATATCATAGAAACATGTTTTATTATAACCAATACATGCAGTAGTCATACATACAAACATGAGACGTATCCTGCAAGTCAGAATGTTTGACAGTTGTCTCAATTTGACGAGACGAGTTCCGTTTCTCGGGTGAATTTCCTAACGAATTCACGCTGTCCGTAGATGTCTCAGTACGGACCCCAGCTCATGTTTACGAATTAGCAACAAAGGCGATGAGTACGGTGAATGAGATGGCTCAATCACGATATTTTCTCGCATCTTCTCAACCTCCTGTTTTACCACTCCCAACTTGGCTAATGGAATAGGGTAAGGTTTGCATCTCACGGGACTAGAGGACGTTACCTACCTACCTCTACCTCCTCTACCTCTACCTCTACCTCCTCTACCTCTACACCTATACCTCTCTACCTCTACACCTCTACCTCTACACCTCTACCTCTACACCTCTACACCTCTACCTCTACACCTCTACCTCTACACCTCTATATCTACCTCTACACCTCTACCTCTACACCTCCACCTCTACACCTACACCTCCACCTCTGCACCTCTACACCTCCACCTCTACCTCTACACCTCTACACCTACCTCTACACCTCTACCTCTACCCATACACCTCTACCTCTACACCTCCACCTCCACCTCCACCTCTCTCTCTCTCTCTCTCTCATTTCTTTAAGGTCTCATCCCCTTTTTGCTCTCTCAAGAAACTGTTACAGGAACAGGGCAAATTTAGTTCATCAACATTGCCAATGACTAAGTCATAAACGGGGTTGTTTAGACATAGGGCTTCAATTTCTCTTGTGAAAAAGGGAGTTCTCACATAGCACCGGGCAGTCGGGACTTCAATGACGGATCGGTCCATCAGCATAAGGACTTTGGTTTTTTCAGTTAACTGATCCTCCGGAACTAGGCTACGTCGTACAACGACTCCGTTACACCCGCTGTCGCGTAGTACTTTTGTGTCAATATCCAACTTTTGTAGAACGGACTGTAGTTAGCGCGCTTGCGCAGTTCTGTGTTTTCTCGGCTAGCGGCATGTTTGTAAGACAATGATTGTGGCAATAAACAACTCACTATAATAACAGGGTGTAAAGAGTGAAACATGGTGGCAGCGACTAAAGCGCCCAAACCTCCGGCGATACATTAATGTGATTAATGCAGTACTTTGCTGATGATCATTGACGAAACGGTGAATAGTGTTGAAGTGCACTGAATCCTCGCACGAGCGTGTCGTAGGAGCTACAGTCGATTCACCATAAGTCTGTCACGATGGCCGCTGAGCAAGCGCGTGCAGCGCCTCTCGCAAATGTCAATCCGCCGCCGCTACTAATCTTGAAAGATCAACCAATTGAAGATTGGGCGATGTTCAAGAGGCTGTACAAGAACTACGCTATCATCACGAAGTTGCAACAACAAGATAAAGCGTATCAGCTAGCCGTACTTCTCAATGCAATGGGACCCGTGGGTGTACGGCTATATGATGATTTGACATTCGCGGAAGGAGAGGACAATGAAGATACTACCGTCATCATGGCGAAACTTGATGCTACAATTCAAGGCGAACTGAACGAGACGTACGAGCGCTACGTGTTCAACAAGCGGAATCAAGGTGTGGACGAAACCTTTGATGCGTATTTATCGGCACTCAGATTATTGGCAAAATCATGCAATTTCTGTGACTGTTTGAACGACTCGCTGATAAGAGACCGCATCCTCATGGGCATTCGAGATCCCGCTAGTCGTAAACACCTGCCGCAGAAAAGGAAGTTGACGCTGAAGATGACCATAGATATATGCCGCTCTGATCAGGCAGCAAGCAAACAGATGAAATCTATGTGTGACACAAATCAGATACACAAAGTCAATTTTCGCGGTGATCACACAAGAAAACCTAGATACCGTGACGCACACAAACAGAAACAACACATTAAACGCAGCGACAGCGACGAGAGGCTGAACTGTAAATTCTGTGGACGCACACACCAGCAGAGGAAAGAAAGTTGCCCTGCGTGGGGAAAAACGTGCCACAAATGTAGAAAACAAAATCATTTCTCGAACTGTTGCCAGATGGGAAACAAGAAGGTGCACAATATCGCTGCGTCAGAGAGCGCGGACGAGACCATCATGGGTCTGCGTAAGGCTTCGGACAATAGAGGTCCGATTTACGCACAACTAAAATTGAACGGCAATATGGCGAAGCTTCAAGTTGACAGTGGGGCGACCGTGAACGTCCTGCCCGAGAAGTACGTCAATAAAGAGGATATTGTGACCTCCAATGTAACGCTACACATGTGGAACAAGACGACTCGAGCTGTTGTTGGCAAGACACAATCAGTCGTAGAGAACCCCGCAACAAACAAAAAGTATGCAGTGTGGTTTGAAGTCGTCCAAGGAGACTTCACACCTCTCATCGGCAGGCAGGCCGCAGAAGAAATGGGCCTCATAACCGTAAACTACGGAAGTTTCAAGCTGATGCACGAGGTAACGTCGACAAACGTATTGGAAAAGTTCAACGACGTTTTCGAGGGAGGGTTGGGAAGCCTACCGGGAAAGGTCCACCTCCACGTGGAACAGGACGCGGTACCCGTGCAGTGCCCGCCGAGAAGAGTCCCCATCACACTGAAGAGCAAGTTGAAGACGGAACTGGACCGTCTCGTGAAGATGGGAGTCACCTGTCCAGTCACCGAGCCCACCAAGTGGTGTAGCCAAATATCTATACAGACAAAGAAGGACACGTCGTTGTGTGTCTGTATAGACCCGAGACCACTAAACAAGGTCTTACACCGTGAACTTTACCCGCTACCGACAATGGACGAGGTGCTACCAGAGATGTCCACGGCACGAGTATTCTCGAAGCTAAATCTGCAATCAGGGTACTGGCACTGTGACCTCGACGAAGAGAGTAGCCTGCTGACTACCATCATTACACCGTTTGGTCGGTACCGATGGAAGCGTTTACCATTCGGGACGAACGTCAGCGCCGAGATATTCCAGCGGAAGTTGAACCAGGCCCTTGAGGGTCTTGAAGGTGTCATCTGCGTGGCGGATGACATAGTCGTCTTCGGTAGAGACGACGACGACCACGACAAGAAGCTGCGTTTGCTGCTCATGCTATGTCGTGAAGCTGCCCATCAGAAGGTTAGCGCATCCTGACGTTCCGTGGAAGTGGTCAGAACAACAAGAAAGAGCGATGGAGAAGATAAAGCAGCTGACGTTGGAACGTTTCCACCAATACACATTTGGGCGAAGGACAATTGTACACAGCGACCACAAACCTCTCGAAATTATCATAAAGAAGCCACTGTATAAAGCTCCGAGGAGATTGCAAGGAATGCTCCTGCGGATGTTGCAGTACGACACGGAGGTCGTCTACCACAAAGGGAAAGGATGTATATCGCAGATACTCTCTCTCGGTCATACCTGCAACACCAAGGCGGTACCGACAATTTCGGAGCTGTGAATGCTGTGAAGCAGCTGCCAATCAGCACAGAACGCCTGGCAATGCTGAAGGCACACACGGAGAGCGACGAGACTCTACAGACACTGAAGCACGTCATACAGCGAGGGTGGCCCGAGACGCGTGATGAAACCCCATCTAGCATCCATGCGTATTTCAGCATGAGAGACGAACTAGCAGTGCACGACGGTTTAGTCTTCAGAGGAGAAAGAGTAGTCATCCCAGATGGAATGAGGAAACTCACGAAGGAGTGTCTCCACAGCTCACACCTTGGTGTGGAAAGTGTCCTGCGACGAGCAAGAGAATGTATCTATTGGCCTAACATGGCATCAGACAAGTGGTTGAGAACTGTGAGGCGTGCAGAACCTATGAACGAGCACAACAAAAAGAAACGTTAATGCAACAAGAGACACCGACGAGACAAGTGGAGAAAGTCGGAGTGGACCTGTTCAGCTGGGAAGGTCGTGACTATCACGTATTGGTCGATTACACAAGCAACTTCTGGGAAGTCGACAGGATGACTTCAACGACCACAGCAAGCGTGATAAAAACTATGAAAGCACACTTCGCTAGAAATGGCATCCCATCAGTCATAATTAGCGACAACGGGCCGCAGTACGTCTCGGACGAATTCCAGAGATTTGCTGCGAAGTGGGACATCGAGCATCAGACCAGCGCACCAGGCCACCAAAGCGCCAACGGAAGAGCGGAAGCAGCCGTGAAAGCCGCAAAGCTGATGTTCACCAAATGCAAGAAGTCACAGACTGACCCATATCTAGCACTTCTAGAAATCCGAAACACACCGACACAAGGGGTTGGAAGCAGTCCAGCACAGAGACTGTTAAACAGACGAACGCGAACATTACTCCCGATGACAACAACACTTCTGGCGCCAAGGGGCGAAGAATACTTGAGAAAAGACAGGGTCAGAATAAGCAAACAGAAGGAGAAACAAGGAAAAAACTACAACAGAACAGCGAAAGATCTTCCGATCCTCGAGGAGGGCGATATCGTTCGCATGAAGCCGTTCCGTCATGGTCAAAAGGCATGGGAAAAGGCCGTGGTTCAACGACGTCTCGATGAACGATCGTACGAAGTTGATACACCTGTTGGTACATACAGGCGGAATCGAGTGCACCTTAGACGAACACATGAGGACGAGACAAACCCGCAGACGCAGGAGCCAGCAACGGAGACGACACCTGAGCCATCCGAACCGGCAGATCAATCACCGGAGATGAGTGACGCCACGGTGACGACTCCGCGAAGATCTGTGCGACTCAAGAAACGTTCTACTCGTCTGGCGGACTATATTACCAACGTGTGACTTTGCCATACGCTTATTTCTATTTTATAATTGAACGTTTAACTAGTGTTAATAAGTTGTAGTTGTAGACCATTGAGCCACTTTAGCGCTATATATATAGTGTTTTATTAGTAAGTTCTTATTTTTCTTTGTTTAGAAAAGAAGGGATGTGTCAATATCCAACTTTTGTAGAACGGACTGTAGTTAGCGCGCTTGCGCAGTTCTGTGTTTCCTCGGCTAGCGGCATGTTTGTCAGACAACGATTGTGGCAATAAACAACTCACTATGATACCAGGGGGTAAAGAGTGAAACAACTTTCACTGGGGATCCCCCCACATACCCCTCTACAACCGGTAAGTTACATCTGTTTTCATGTTGTACACAAGCACTAGCAATTACGGGGATCTTACATCCACATTGCAACGTGACATCAGTCCCACCCACAGTACATTGGTGACTAGGGGAATTCTGGTTTAGCACAACTGCACAATTCCCAACCACTGTTTTCATCCTTTGCGGTGGAGGATTCCTATTCTGCACTCCCACTGTACACTGTCTCGCGATGTGACCTGGCCGATTACAAAGGAAACATGTACGCGGTGGAGGAACGGGTCGTGGGGTAGGGCTAGAAATAGGGTACCTCCCATCCCCTGATCTACTTTTCGGGACGGGTGAAGGGACGGAAGTTGGTCGGACTCGGGTCTCTACGATTTTCCCTCTTACCATATGAGGAATGGGCATCTGTAAAAGTTCTCACCAACTCTAACAAATTCTCTTTCCCCACCGGTTTGTGTTCCCTCAGAAACACGGACAGTTCTCTAGGGCACATAAACAAGAATTGCTCTCTCAGAATGAGTTCCTTAAGGCCCTCAAAAGACTCATTAATTTTTCACAAAGAAATCCAGTGAGCCAAATAGTGCTCCATACGAGCAAAATACTGCGACACTGTTTCGGTCGAATTTAGAGAACAGGTGTAAAACTTTTTACGAAAATCGCCTACAGTCAGTCGGTGCTATCATAGCAACGCTTGCTTTAACTGGTCATAATTGTTGGCCACGGAAACCGGGGAACGGGAATAAACTTTCAGCGCATGACCGGTTAACAATGCAATCAGGAAAATAGCGTAATTCTCGCGCTCCCAACCCTGGTTTTCCGCATATCTTTCAAAGCGCTGGAGATAGGCAACAATCGAATCCCTGTCTTCGTTAAAACAGGATAACGGAGGACTACGAACTCCCTTAGTAATGGCCGAAGAATTACTCACCGATTCTCGGTTCTCTAAGGTTGTAGCCTCGTTGTGGAGCCTGGCCCTCTTTTTTTCATGCACCATTTCGCGCACGCGCATATCTGCCTGCCTTGCCGCCTCCTTTACTCGGAACTCGGCTTGGAGCCTCTCCTTCTCCATATCGGCCTGGAGTTTCTCTTTCTCCGCCTCGCGAGCGGCTTGTCGCTCAGCCCGGGCGGTTCCTTGTTCATCGCGAACAAATGCCTGAAGTTCGGGACCTGTTAAGCCTAACTTCTTGCCTAACTCAACTAATTGAGCAAGATCCATGTTTGCAAACTAGTGCAACACACGAAAGAATCACTAAACGGATATCACGTTTAAGTAATACAAAAGGTAAATCACCTGTAAACAACAACAGTGCTAGCTACGCTAAAACACTCCACACAATCTTCTCATAAGACTGGAATAATGAAATCACTATACGACTTTAACCACGCCGTGTCAACTATCAACACACGGACATTCTGTGGGACTTCAATCTGCCCAATGCCATCTCGGTAATTGCAACAAGTAATTCAACTGCCTCCAACTGCTGAAAAATAACAAAGCTCCCACTTACCCTCAATTCGACGATTAATTCATGGTCCTTTACTGCTGAAATAATCAATTATAATGCCCCAAAACGTGAATGACATACTATAAATGTAACGAGAAATATGGGACTCAGAATTATGTCCGGGCAGAAACAACAAGGGACATGTGAATTACCCTACACTACAGCTACTGGAATATATGTAGGTTTCGTCTCTAGCCACGGAACAACGCTGACACTCCACGGAACCAGAGCACAGCCAAGTTCTCAGGCATGTTCTATGTTGCCGTCACATATTACCCGCAATTCATAGCGTTGACAGAAGGTGTTATTTCCCCCCCTCGCCGGAATCCTGCGTACGAGCCCCCAATTATGTCACGGATTAGCGAGGTCTCCGTATACTAGATGGCTCAGTCTAGTAGGGTTCTTATATATCAAGGTCAATGCACAATATTATGATAAAGAACGGTTATCGTGAACAAGCAACAAAGAACGAGGGAAATTTAATAAACTTTATTACAAGATATCTTCCTTTTGGTAAATATCTCGATTAGCAAAAATGACAATAATAAAGAAATCCCGTAACCAAATCTTAATAGAACATAATAAACAATAACACTGAATCTTTTAATCTATCTAACTAAGAAAATAAATATACAATTAATCTTTCAATTATCAAATTCTACTTCCTTTCTAAGGTGGAGTATACCACTACACGACCAAACACTAGGCACCAAGTGTTATATAAGAATAACTCCCATAATATAAATACACAGTATATAGCCAGCCCTCGTGGACTCTCATTACAGTAATCTGTTACAACAAATATATATATGAATACTTCAAAGGTAATAATACCTCATTTCAAAACCACAGATAACTACCATTCATAATACAGCAAATAATAGATACGTTCAATCAGAAAATAGACATTTACACTGGGCTAGTCCCATCTCGAATATATACGAACGTTTGTTGAAGTCAACACGCCGAGCTCAGCATACAATCAGAACAGTGTATCTCGGCCGCACGAGTGATGAATTCTCGAGTCGCGTCCGTTCTATGATCGACTTGTCTGGCACGGTCGCAAACGATTGCGAAGTCAGTATAATACGTTCGCGTGAATGACGACGCCGGACGGTAGACGCTTACCGCCGGCCGCTACGAATTCTCGAGTCACATTCGGTGATTCGATCGAGAATCGCAAACGATCGAGAAGTCGGATGAACGGGTTCGCGCGAATGTCGAAGCCTGGCAGTATACGCTTACCGCCGGACACTACGAGTCGCATTCGGTCAAGATTTCGGACGATGTCGCTGTGAGACCGCTGCTCGAGAATGGCCCGAGCTGGGTGAGCGCGTCGCGATTATCGCTCATCGACGCAAATACGTTGGGGCCGACCGGAAAGTTGTTTCAATAAACCGCTGACGTGGCGGCATGGCTTCTTCGAAGCTCGAACTGTCACTCTGAACGCTGAATATTACACACACACACAAGCTTGGGACGTAACCCACGTTAACGATTCCCACCACGCTTCACGACTTGACTTGCCTTTCTCTTGGCAGCAGGGCAACCTGTCTCGTTCAACCCTGGATCTGTCCCAGTCCTTCGCCAGTGCCCAGATGGCGAAATGCGTACGACAGACGTTTATATAAGCGGACCTATTTACACATCATATGACAGGTTTCCATAATTTCTATTGGCTAATACAATATACAATTCAAGCTAGGCATTGTGGAACACCCTCTAAGCTACAGTGAAACCACCTGCTTGCCTAGAAACGCAAGCAACAGAATACCACGCCCCACTGAGTGCATCTGCAACCGAGTTGCTGTAATTACGTAACTAAGGCGGTTGGTCAACAATCTGCCTATCTACTGGCTTGACCTTCCTCATTTACCAAATTTAACCTAAGGAAAGTAGATTTAAACATCCACAAATAGCAGAAATGGTACAATTGGCAGTTGGTATGTTTAATAAATCAATCTCCCTGAAATAATGTGCAGTCAAATTGTTAATATTTTCATAAAAAAAGTTGTTTGTGTTGGTTATTGCATTTAAACAGTTTGTAAATGTTCTGTTGGTCTGGAACTACTTGGAGTTATTATTATACATTTTACCTAGATCATTAGTAAATTGAGTTGATGCATTTAACTTGGAAAATACTTGAGAATGTTATATTTCACCTACGTTTTGTAGTAATAAGTGTGACACTTATTGACTTTTTTTAATATTCTTTAATGTAAAAATGTAACAGTCACTACCTTCGATACATGAATTTTGTTGGAAAGAAACATTTAGTCATTCATTACTTTCTTTACATTGTTTAAAGGCAGAAGTCTGCAGCTTTAAAAAATTACTTTAAACAAATAACGTTTTATTGATGTTAAATTTGTTTGAATTTCATATAAATTCCTGCAGAGGCAATCAACGCAGACATGGATACATCTACAGAGATGCTCTAGCTATGGTGTTATTGCAGGCAGCTAACATCTCAGTGGGGGACTCAGGGCAGTCCAGCGATCAGTTATAAATAGACCAGGGGCCAGACAGAAAAGGGCAAAACGTGAAAATTTACCACTCATTCAGAGACACATGCATTGCATGCACACACGCACGCACGTGCACACACCATGTATACTATTTAACTACTCATCTAAGCTGTTTGCCTAGGTCGGCGATGGACATATGAAAATAAATCCCTTGCCTTGGGGATTTATTTCCAGAGCCATAAGGCATATACTGTGTTGGAGCGCCACTTCACTATGCCATCGTCAAGTACGATTCAACGATTTGTTAGGGGAATTCCTACTGTTGTCGGATTTTCTAGTAGCATCTTCCTTGCAGGGCCATGAATGAAAACATGTGGCTAGGTGTGGTACTCTTTGACGAATTGAGCTTGCGTAGTGAAGTGTCACATGACTGCGCCCGTGATACTGTGGACGGTTTAGTCGAATTACGAGAGAAGCGACCAGTACTCCGCAATGAAGCCCTCGTCTTTATGGTGAGAGGACTAACAGTGAACTGGAAGCAGACGCTGGGCTTCTTCTTTGAATGGAATGCAGCAGGGGCAAATGACCTGCGTAAGCTACTGATGACAGTTGTGACAAAGTTACGGGAAATCAATGTGCAACCTGTAGCTGTCGTGTGCGACCAGGCATCGACAAACCGATCCCTCTACGCCAGTCTAGGGGTGACACAAGATAAACCCTACTTCGAGGTAACCATCTAAAATCAAATTCAAACCATTATGACATGTATATTCCTATAAAATAATATTTGATTTAATTGTCCTTTATTGTATATGGGCTATTCTATTTTACCTGTAATAATCTACTAGATTAATCAATAGTACTTTTTTGTGTATTTATATTACAATTTAATGAGTCAATAAAATAACTCAATTGCTGGGGGTAATTTCAATGTTAGATTCTCATTCAGCACACCTGTAATTGTTCATCTTACGTTAATGAATGTTTCAGTGTGATTGTACAAAGATGTACGCTTTGTACGACACTCTCAAGAAGAATGATGTTGTTTTTGCAAGCGGCTCAAAGGTTTTTATGATAACAATAAGGTTTTGTTGTATTTGCAATATTCCTGTTTATTACAGCTGCTTCCTCATATTGTCAAGTCGAACTCAATTTGTTTATTTCATGTCAAGTCATTTAGTGTGGAATTATCTGTCATTGGTGAATAAAGAAATAATTTATTTAAAGATGAGCAAAAATGAATTGAGGAGGCAGCATTACTTAGCATTAATGATTTTGTTTAAAGTGTAATCAAGCTGTAGGGTTTTGTAACATCAATATGATCTTTATTGTTATGTTTTGTAATATTACCAATAAGGTTTTGTAATGTTTTGTGATGTTTATAATATCTTGTAAGTATTAAATGGCACCTAGATTTGAGTAGCATTGCATATTTTATAATAGGGCGATTCAGTGCCAAAACAATTAGTTTTGATAATATAATTGGTTTGGCTAACCCTCCTCTGAATTAGCATGACTTTCATATACCAATTGACACATATTGTGGAAACAACAATGAACATTTCATTACATGAAATCAGACATGGTGAGGCTTTTAGTGATTGATTTGACACGGAAGTACCAAACAATGATCAATTATATAATAATACTTAAAATTAGTTATCACATTGCTTTAGTAATTTATAATATTTTATTCATACATTAAACATCAAAGAAGTAACAGTTCATGTTAAACACATTCTGAAAAAGCAACATGTAAGATGTGACTGTTCTTTGTTTTTTCATTGGTCATAGACTAGCTCCATGCTTGAATGTGCATAATATTAATACTATTATAGGTAGCTTCGTGGGAAGATGTAAAGGCATTCTACATCGCTGACAACAACATGCCACTTCGAATGGCACCAAAGCTGACAGCTACCCATGTTTAGTTACCACCATTTTCGCCAGTGAGGGTGATAACAGTTATTTATTTCTTGGAAAGTGCGGTATTTAAAATGTTGTTGATGTCACTGACTGACTGTGTAGTTCTTGTAAATTTGTATTTTACTGTGAAATTTTATTTTACTGTTTTGTGAGAACAAATGAGAATATCTAATGAAACAGGTGATTGTCATTTCAGCCGTCACATAATTATGCATACAATATTACGCATGCGGAGGTATATTTTATGTTGAAGGAGTGAAGCATACCTACATGGCAATCATGCGGAGGTATATTTTATGTTGAAGGAGTGAAGCATACCTACATGGCAATCATGCGGAGGTATATTTTACGTTGAAGGAGTGAAGCATACCTACACGGCAATCATGCGGAGGTATATTTTACGTTGAAGGAGTCAAGCATACCTACACGGCAATCATGCGGAGGTATATTTTACGTTGAAGGAGTGAAGCATACCTACACGGCAATCATGCGGAGGTATATTTTACGTTGAAGGAGTGAAGCATACCTACACGGCAATCATGCGGAGGTATATTTTACGTTGAAGGAGTGAAGCATACCTACACGGCAATCATACGGAGGTATATTTTACGTTGAAGGAGTGAAGCATACCTACACGGCAATCATACGGAGGTATATTTTACGTTGAAGGAGTGAAGCATACCTACATGGCAATCATACGGAGGTATATTTTATGTTGAAGGAGTGAAGCATACCTACATGGCAATCATGCGGAGGTATATTTTATGTTGAAGGAGTGAAGCATACCTACATGGCAATCATACGGAGGTATATTTTATGTTGAAGGAGTGAAGCATACCTACATGGCAATCATACGGAGGTATATTTTATGTTGAAGGAGTGAAGCATACCTACATGGCAATCATGCGGAGGTATATTTTATGTTGAAGGAGTGAAGCATACCTACATGGCAATCATGCGGAGGTATATTTTATGTTGAAGGAGTGAAGCGTAACTACATGGCAATCATGCGCATTTGTTAAGGTCAATCTCGCTGCACAGGTTTGTTCAAACACGGTATACAGTAGTTGACGATTCTGGCATTTGAGAATTTATTCTCGCAGATCAGAACAAAGGGGGGGCACCGTTTTAACCCGTCAGCTAATTAATTCTGCTTCGCCTATCGCAACATGTGTTGTAATCTCCTATTGGCCAAAATCCCATCAGCCAATTGTGCTTATGACAATGATGTAATGCTTACGAGTTTACATCGCATATCAAGTGCCGTGTTGTGCAGCAATGAAACAAACATATTTAACAGAGAATGCAGTGGAGTTAGTCCAAACCACCAACGATTTTGAAACACCGACTGAAGTCAGTAATGTTCTTGTCTACACCGGTGGCTACCTTGTACACAAGCTCCAAACATCCCATAATGTTGCCTGCAAGCATTGCATTTCAATGTTGACAGTTACTGACACCAATGTAGTTGATGATGGGCAGATGTACCTGCATCTTAGAGCATACAGCCATAAGAAAGGTTGTTTTGGCGGTTTAACCACAATGTTGGTATACCACAATGTTGGTATACCACAATGTTACCGACTGGTAAGTAGATGAGCATCGTACGTAGACGACAAATGTTTGTAAAGTAAACACTTATGGTTAGTGACATCAGAGAAACAGCAACGATTCATCACCTTTTCTTTTGGCTTTGCAAGCACCTGACCGATCGAAACGCCCAAACGGCGCCTTTGTTTACTACATGTGATGTACCTACCCAAATATAACATGTATTAGAAAATATGTGGTGTAATAGCGAAGATTGCACAAAATTATATACAAATCAATATATATATGTATACACGGTGGAACTGCCGACATTATTTAAATACGCGTACTTACCATGTGCTCACCAGAAGAACAACATCGACTGACAGTGTCAACATGACAACAACAAGCATCTGATTTGATTCATTGGCAGTGTCCCGGCGCCTAACACTTTTTCGGCGTTGTTGATGATTCCATTGATCGTTGTTGTTATTAAACTCCATTAGTCTGACACTGGCACATCACTTCACCTCGCTGATTCATTGGGATAGTGAAACA
The DNA here is from genome assembly GCA_020002185.1 of Paraescarpia echinospica. Lineage (NCBI taxonomy): Eukaryota > Metazoa > Annelida > Polychaeta > Sabellida > Siboglinidae > Paraescarpia > Paraescarpia echinospica. The sequence continues at coordinate 5,341,854 of CM034534.1, read as the reverse complement.
TGCGTCTGAGTGGTGACTGTTGCCTCAAATACGTAACATATTAACCGTTTTCTTATCTGTTTACATGGGAGTCACAACGCGGTTAGCTCAATGACGCCAGACGGCGCCTCGCACTTAATAATCAATGGCCATTGTTACTGCTTCCGGCGAGGTATTTTGTTACAATTAAAGTCCAAGTTAGCACTTTGTTCCAGTAACTTGCTCTTTTATGACGAAATTTGTGTTTTTACCAAACATGTAGTTTTAGGACATAGCCTCATTTTGTTCCAGAGTTTTTTGATAATGAAGTTACTCCCAAAATGTACTCCCTGTTGTGAAACCTTGTGGGACGTTGTTCCCAAACGATGTGTGCGTCTTTTTCTAGAATTCAGGCTGATGGATGATACCTCCTCACCCGGGTTGTTTTGACGGATGATAACTCACACGGGTTTGCTGGGAGAACGTCGGTACCATGCTTTGTCGACATCCGTTAATGGATGGACACGATGATCGACATGCTTTGATGACAGCAGCTCCCCGTCAAGTACGAGAAGCTAGCCTGCAAATTTAGTAGGACATTATTGCAGATGACATAGGCCTAACGACCGACAGCGCATCTATATATTTGCAAAATATACGCCATGAACCGTGTGACCTTTGATTGAACCTTATCATCTGCAGACCATATGTCAAAATTTTCTAGGCTGCATATTACAATGGCAACTTTGCAAGCATTCGCACGAGTGTCAGAACGACTCGCTCTAACCGTGACAAGCAGCGGCGTATCCAGGATTTTTCATTGGGGGAGGGGGGGCAAAACGTTTGACCCCAATTTGCATAAACAACTCCCATTTGAGAATGTAACCAGCTACTCAACTGCTCAAGCTTACCTATATGAGTGAATATTTGACAACTGGTCAAATTAAGGTTTTTCGAACTCCTATGTTTTCAAATAAGTGAAGACATTATGTCATTATGTAATATCTGTAGTACATATATAATCGTCCATGTCCACGCATTACCCTGCATAGGGCCTATTGTGATTCAGGGAAGATCAAATGTGTAGTCATGTAGACTCTGATCTCATTAGCGTCACATGCTTATATTTCATCATGTAGTTCATGCTATACAATCTTTGGCCATATTTTGTATTTATTTTAATCAGATTGTAGGCTTACTTCAATATGTTACCAAATGAAAACGGTATACATAATAAATAAAATTTTGATTTTGTTATACCACTTAATGTAAAACACAATATCAGTTATTCCAAACATATTTTTAGTTTTAAGTTGCTTGAAACACTTTATTATCGGAAACAAATAGGTAGTTCTCAAAGCAATATGATGCAGTAATGTTTTCAAAAATATGCCCATGTCCATGATTTATCCTGCAAACTGCGACACAGGGAGAGTTTAAAGCAATTTTTTGAGAATGTTTAATCTCTGTAATTTAACAAGATTTCACAAGATTTAACAAGATTGCCATCCAGAAAATTAACTCTAGATGGCAGGTGGACAAGGGAGACTTTTGGCTTATCGAGAGTCCAATCATTTTTTATCTACGTGTATCCCGCCCTTTTTAAAACATATTCACGCTACTACCACCAACACAATCAGCAGATAATCTGTTCCATTCATTTATAGTCCTTTGTGAGAATGAGAACTTTCTTATATCTAATCTACTGTTCCTTTACTAATGTAATTTCATGTCCTCTGGTCCTTCTATCTTTTTAACTGTGAGAAAAATATTTATATTAATATTTTAATAACCATTCAATATTTTAAACACTTCTGTTTGATATCCTTTCAATCTCCTGGTCTCTAGTGTTGTTAAACCACATTCTCTTAGGCGTATTTCGTAACTAATCCCTCAGTTTTGGTATCATTTTAGTTGCTCTCCTCTGTATTCTTTCTAGCCTATCTATGTCCTTCCTGCGATATGGCCTCCACGCTTGAATACAATATTCTAAATCACGCCTAACTATTGTTTTGTGCAGTGGTATTGTTAGTTCTTTTTCCTTCTACGTTATATTTTGCCTAATTAATCCAAGGATTTGATTTCTCTTTGAAGCGGCAATTCCGCACTGCTCTGAAACCTTCATACCAGCACTAATGGTTAACCTTAAGTCCTTTATAGTAGTACCTAGTACAGAACCCCCCATTGTATATTGTACATCTTCGTTCCCATGTCCTGTGTGGAGGGATTTACATTTCAAAAAATTGAACAACATTTGCCATTTTTCAGACCATTTTATCAACCTGTCAAGATCATCTTGTAAATGCTGTCGATCTCCCTCATGTTTAATCCTTCTAAACAATTTGGTATAATCCGCAAATTTCAACACCTTGCTTGTTATGTCATCGTCCAAATCGTTGATAAATATTATAAATAATATAGATCCCAGTACTGATCCCTGTCGTACCCCATTCAAGACTGATTTCCAGTTTGAAGCCTCCCCATCAACAACTACCCATTGTCTTCTGTCAATTAGCCATTTTTCTATCCAGTTAATTAAACCATTTCCTATGCCATGGGCCTTTAGTTTAAGCAGTAATCTTTGATGTGGCACTTTGTCGAAAGCTTTCTGAAAATCTAAGTAGATGATATCAACTGGTGATCCCTCGGCTACCCACTTAGTGATATCTTCCTAAAAACATAACACATTTGTTAAGCATGACCTCGCTTTTCGAAACCCATGTTGAGATGGGTTTATCAAGTTATGTTTAACAAGAAAATCCACCATGTGATCTTTAATTAGTCTTTCTAGTAATTTGCAAATCACTTATATTAAACTCACTGGTCTGTAGTTCTTTTACTTGTTTCTGGAACCTTTTTTAAATAACGGTATAATGTTTGCCTCTTTCCAATCTCAAGGAACCACTCCCTCTTCTAATGACAAGTTGAAAACGGTTGCAAGTGGTATGCTAATTTGTTCTACAATTTCCAATAGAAGTTTGGGCGGAATCCCATCCATTCCAGGTGATTTATTATCCATCATAGCCCTTATTCTCTTAGTTACCATTTCCGGGGTTACAATTAACTGTCCTAAATAGTCTTATTTCGCTCCCTTGAACTTAGCCTCTGGTACTGGCAGTGAACTAATATCTTCCCCGGTAAACACCGAACTAAAATACTCATTTAGGTATTCTGCCATTAAGAATCCCTCTGATATTATAATTCCAGCACTATCTTCTAGAGGACCGACCTTATCCTGAACTTTCTGTTTGCTCCGAACATATGCATACAAACTCTTGCTATCTTGTTTTATATTACAAGGTAATTTTTATTCGTAGCTTTTCTTCGAATTTCGAATTTCCGTTGTAGCTTGGTTCAGTGCTTCTTTATAAATGTTGTAGTCTTCATCATTTCCAGTACGTCTATATGACTTCCACATCATTTGTTTGTACTTAATTTTTCTAATGGCTTCTTTCGATGAGTATTTCTTTCTGGACCGTTTCCCTTGTTTTTTCAAGGGAACAAATTTATCGACGATGCACTCAATTTCTCTTTTTAAGATATTCCAGCGTTCTTGCTGTCTTATTCTTATGTGTGTTATTCTAGTCTATCTTTGCGAAATATTTCCTCATGTCCTTATATTTTCCTTTGTGGAAATTTCTCCTGCACTGCTTTTTTTATTCCTTTTTGATTTTACTTTGATGGTATCCTCCATGTGTCTGTCTGACCAGGGTGACCGCCTCTAGCCCCTCCTCTTCCCTCTCTCTTTCACATTCATGGATTGCAGTGTGGCACCTAGCAATATAAAAAATCAGATCGCCCAACTTAACTTAATGACATCACATAAACATCCTTTACATATTGTGCATTCGTATATTACTATGACGAACATATAATATTATACAAGTATTGGTAAATGCACAAGATTAGCTGGCATATGCCATTTGAAAGGTATCAGGATACCATTTAATGCATTACATAGACCATAGCCAGGCATCATGGTTGTCATATAAAAAATCTTATCTCCTGATGTTCCTTACAAAATTACTTGCACGGTTAACAGGGGCCTACTTGTCATGTCGCACCTTCACATCATTTAATCTCGTAATGTGTATTGTTGAAATAACATAGCTTATTAAAGCGATTCTTTGTAAGCTAATAGACATTCGAGATATACTGTATCAAAACGTGATTATTTCCCATAATTACTTTCTCTGCTACTTATGCCTTGCATGTTTATGAATAATTTGGGTGTTATCTGCGCAAAAAGCCGATAAACAATTGTGTTTACGCGAATCATTTTGAGTTTGCTGCCACGCGGATGATTAATTATGCAGCCCGAGTATAATGAATATGCATGCACGCGCAGTGAACCACGCAAAGACCGTTGATGTCACACACACAGTCAACATGTTAGATTCCGAGGTGCGTTGTGTGGCTTCTGCTTTAACATGATGCAACATAACCAAGTACAATACATATCAAATATTATAAATGCTCGTTGGCACTCTCTGACTGAATCTCTGACTGATACGGTGGCTTAGTCTTAACAGTAGTCGACGTTCGCCCGTTGCAGTGACAGTGATGTCAATCACTGGTCATGATGTCGTACTCGTACTATTCACAGTCACGATTATTGGTTAATTCTCGGTGAAATAATACACGGCTACGCATTCTTGTTGCCAACTGCGATAGTTTAATACGTACCTTCGTACAGCCACTTTGGGAGTATCAACTTGATACGCCAAAGCACTTATTTTGTAGTTGTATGTTGTTATTGTTTTCGTGTACTTGGGATGCCGATCTCGCGTAAAGCACGTGACCGATATTTCGCCAGCTATACCCTATGGAACGACCAATCTTTTTTGAAGATTAAAAAACAAGTATGCATTATTGTTTTATTAAACCGACTGTGCACACTGATTAAGCTATTCTCACAATACACATCTTGACATAAACTAACCGGATTGGTGATAAGCAAACCAACTGATTTAGGACCTTTAAAGCGATGTTTTGAGAATTTTTATATCTTTGTAATGTACGCAATTATTAAATAATCCTGTTAATATTATTATTTCATGTAGTTCTATGCCTTTATTCCATTAGAATTATGTTTTATTAATCACTAATGACCCTGACAATATATCAAAAAAATAACTGCGCGTACGCGTAGTTTCCACTTTGGCACCACCTTCACGATCCTTATAAAGCATGCTTATGAATATTCGGGACTGTCCGTCATACTTCGATTAGCTACGCCGAGTTAATAGATCCATGTAAAAAGGTCATCAACATGTGTGTATTTGGATTAGCCACCGCCATGCGAATGAGTCGTGACCGATAAAATTATCAAAAGGAAACGTGGACCAGCTGCTGTTTATGTCATATATTCAGCAAAGAAAAGAAAGAAAAGATATGGAATAAACGGAGAATGAATAAATAATAAATAAATAAAAGTACTTATATAGCGCCCAATCAATTAAAATTGCCCTCGGGCGCTTTACATACATGCACACGTATATAATAGTATTATACATTAAAAAAATAAAAAAATAAAATGCTAACTAAGAAAGAAATATGTAAAAAATATACCATTACCTTAAATATAATTATTAAAAAAAAAGAGAGATCATTAAAAAAACGTTTAAACAAATTAAGACATTCTTAAAAAACTACTACTATAAATACCTTCATTTATACAAGAAGAATAACCATAGATATGTTAAGAAACTAATAAAATAAAAAATATATGTATCAATAGAAAGCACATAAAATTTCCTCGTGGGTGAATTATAAAAACGCTTGTTTAAAAAGGTGAGTCTTCAAAAGTGTTTTAAACACTTGTAATGATGTTGCTGTCCTGAGTGTAGGAGGCAAATTGTTCCATAGAACAGCCGAGCAAACCGCGAAACGGTGATCACCATGAGTAACAGTTTGTGAGGCCGGTACGAACAAAAGGCGAGGCTGCGAGGTAGATCGTAGAGTTCTGTTGATGGGACGGTAGCCAATTAATTCACTTATGTAGTCCGGCGCTAGACAATTCAAGGCACAATACGTAAACACCAGCACTTTGTAGGTCGGTCTCAAATGAACGGGTAGCCAGTGTAAGCGCTGCAACACGGGCGTGATGTGTTCGTATTTCCTCGTGCGAGTAATTAGGCGAGCGGCACAGAATGAACATAGCGATAGCTCACGACAGACTGATTGATTAAAACAAAGACAACAGCTCTCCACGCACGAAGCCGCTGATGACATTGAATGCTTAGCATTGTTTTTGTTGGAATATAAAAACATACGAAATCTAAATTATGGTACTATCATGTCCCGTTTTCACTAGGAACATCTGGCTATACATTTTAAGTATGGTTTTAATGAAACGTTTAGATAACAGAAACTTATTGAACCCGAGAAACATTCAATAATGAAACCATTTTGTTTGCACCATAAATCCAGCTGCTGTTTCCATAAGCAGTATAAATACAACATTATACATCGCATGAAATGCTGACGATATTAAATTAGCATAGGTTGTTTCATACTTTCCTGTCTACTGTACATAAGGTTTAATTTTAGTTTGAAAAATATAGATCTATAGAGAGCATTATACAGTGTAACATTATTGTTGACAAAATATTAAAATATATTGTATCAGTGTAACGACATGTTTTATTTTGTACTGGGAGAGCAATAATTATTTGTTCTGCCCTCATTTAGAGAAAATATATTGAATTTGTTTTTGTCGAACTCCCGTTTCGATGACAAATAAAATGGCCATTGTATGATGGAAATAAAGTTATAAAATTACAAAACTTTAAAAGTAACGTATATTTTAAAATACTGTTTTCAGTCATCATAGATGTATTTAATTCAAGAAGATCCCTAAAACATTTAGAATGTTGTGGAACATTTATATTTTATGAATTTTCAAAATTATTGTAAAAGCAACTTTGTCGACAACATTTTATACACTACTCCCAGTATTGTTCACTTAACACAAACTTGCTTCAACAAATTTTGAAGAATATGCTGTAGAACACAATCCAAACATGATGAGCATAAGAAAGCATACATTTTATTATGTACTCCTATTTTGCAACATAATGACGGGATGTTGTGCATTTTGATGCACAAATCGATCGATTGCACAAATCCATTTGAAACAGAAGAATTGATTAAAAAAAACACCAGCTGACGACATATTGAATGATTGGCATTGTTTTTGTTGGAATATAAAAACATACGAAATCTCATCTATGGTACTATTAATTTCCTTTTTCATTTGGTACATCTGGCTATACATTTTTAAGTATAGTTTTAATGAAACGTTTACGAAACAGAAACTTATTGAGGCCGAGAAACATTCAATAATGAAACAATTTTGTTTGCACCATGAATTCAGCTGTTATTTCCATAAGCAGTATAAATACAACATCATAGATCGCACGAAACATTGACGATATTAAAAGAGCATAGGTGGTTATATACGTTTCTATCTACATAAGGTTTACCTTAAGTTTGAGAAATGTAGATCTATAAAGAGCATAATAACATTAATGTCGACAAAAATATTAAAATATATTGCATCAGTATAACATGTTTAATTTTGTACTGGGAATGCAATAATTATTTGTTTTGTCCATCATTTAGACTAAAAATATTGAATTTGTTTCTGTCGAACTCCCGTTTCGATGACAAATAAAATGGCCATTGTATGATGGAAATAAAGTTATAAAATTACAAAACTTTAAAAGTAGCGCATATTTGAAAACACTGTTTTCAAACATCATTTGTGTATTTAACTTGAGAAGATCCCTAAAACATTAAAAATGTTGTGGAACATTTATATTTTATGAATTTTCTAAATTATTATAAAAGCAACTTTATCGACAACTTTTTATACATTACTCCCAATATAGTTCACTTAACACAAACTTGTTTCAACAAATCTGGAAGAATATGCTATAGAACATAATCAAAACATTATAAGCATAAGAAAGCATACATTTTATTATGTATTCCTATTGTGCCCCCAACGATCCTTACGGGTTATGGGAAAGTGAAGTGAAGAAGCATAAATATTAGTTAATTAATTCAGTACAATGCAGATTAATTCAGTTTAGATATTATATTATGGAACTTATCACCACGTGTACAGCTGGCTAAATGGAAAAGAAATACAAGATAGCCTTGTTATGCTGATTCAGTCAGACTAAAATCCCAATCCATTACTTTGGCCAACTTTTAATTTGCTTCTACACAATTACCTGTATGCATTGGTCATATACAGTGCAGTCCAGATAACTCGAATTCACATAAGTTGATTTTCGCTAAGTTAAGTCACTCTTTTCCTCAGTCCCAATAAGGGTACTTTCTGATAACTTTCTATTTATCAGAAGTTCCACTTACCAGTATTGTCATGGGTCCCTGGAGGTTCGACCTTATCCAGAGTGCACTGTATATTTTCCTTTATTCTTGTTATATGGGTCATTTTCGCGAAAAGTGTACAGTAACAGTAAAGTAACATGTCAAAAATAAATGTTTAATTTGTATGATTTTTAGCGTGTACTATTAATATCAAATGTGCTATTCACATGAAACAGCGCAACTTTATCTGATCTATTATTAGATTTTTTAAATATATTCATGGATAAAAACTTATATATACTAGAGGGCAGATCAGCTAGTGTCCAAAGTTCGTGTATACATCGCAAAATTCCGTGGCAACATGGTATTGTGTACTTTTTAAACAAACTTAAACCTAAAACTTTTCATTGAATGATGACAAGCCAGCCAGGTTTATTAACAATCGTAGCTGTAGCATTAGAAACAATCTGTGAACGTACGAATCTCACATTTTCATGTTTTGGTTCAAATAAGTGGGGAAACGGCTGACTGGAAAGGCAAGACCCGTAGACACACAAACCCAACCCACACTGTCTGCTGCCGTCGCCGTCGCGCCCCGAGCGGGCAGTCGGATTGATGGGTCGGATGTTATAATTATACTTAATCGAACATAATCGAAAAATTACCCAGTGGACGGCATTAGAAGCAGGATAAATAAACAATGCATTGTTGAAAGTAGCTGTCAATATACATTATGTCTATGAATTGCTGATTTAAAAAGCCATTGCTTGCAACAACTCACCTCGAAATCTGATATGTTGACTGTGTGTGTGACGGCACCAGTTTCTGTGTGTTTCACTCCGCGTGCATGAATATTCATTATACTCGGTCTGAGTAAGCTCAAAATGATTCGCGTAAACACAATGATTTATCGGCTTTTTGCGCAGATAACACCCAAATTATGCATAAACATACAAGACATACGTAGCAGATAACGTAATTGTGGGAAATCTCAAATGAATACTAGCTTACAAAGAATCGCTTTAATGTAAGCTTTATTATGAATATTTGTGATGGGAAGGGTGTAAAATCATTAAAATGTTGTTCATTTGGAAGAAGGATGTATGCGGAAATATTTATAAATGCTAATGTGCTGTAAGTTGTATTCAGCACACATAATCTACAAACTGCAAAAATACACATTTGGTGCTAAGATAATTGAGAATTGTTTAAAGTTAGTTAACAATATTTTACCAAAAAAATAATAACTGTATTCTTGTAGATATATACTGAATATAATCCTGCAAGAATTATGATATATTCGTTCACTCACGTACCCATCTAGGATGTTTACTGCTGAGCTCAACTCCACTCGGCTTTTGCTTACATCCGTATGTCCATGCAGACATTCAGAATTGTACACATGCATACTTAGCTATAATTAAATATGTAAATATCATATGGTAATTGGGCTGCACTTTACTCAGTTCATAAAGTAAAAGAGTCTCAGTAATGGTGCATAATGGCAATGTTCATTTATTTAGTAAAACATTTGAAGACGTGTGTATTAAACATACCCCAATTATATTACATGATCACAGCGCACATGCATCATATAATTACTAGAATTTAAATTATTTGAAAACATCAGTATTATATGCATTAAATATATATGAATTAATGTAGTATGTGTGGATTGCATGCTTGGGTAATGTATAAGTAACTATGCCTACAGTATCTTTGTTCCATTACTAGCATCAAACCAACTATATAAAGGACTATACACATTTCAATTAGTGTGCACAGTGTACGTTATATCTTGTGTGACTGTCACACGAATAAAATAATTTTACTCTTATTGTCATGGGAATGTGCAAAATATGACGACATAATTATATATATATATATATATATACGTACACAATTGTGCGGTGCACAATGCACATGCAGCAGTCATCCAGGTATACACAGACATATTACATTAGATTACTAGTATAAAACACATAACCATCACAACAAAAGGAGTAACCAAATTACTTCATGACTTAAAAACAAACAAATCAACAGGATTCGACCAGGTTCTAGCCAGAATCATACAACCACTTTTAGAATACTCATCATCAGTATGGGACTCAGGTCGTCAACATCATCTAATTTACTTTTACCCTGGACAGATGTGGAACAACACCCGTTCTGCAAATAAAATTGAATGTGATCCAAGCTTGGTGAATCAGCGGTTAGATACATTTCTGTCCATTCCAGTCTGAAATATAACGAGGCCTGCAAATTCGGCTTGCTAACATATATAACAGGCCCTGGCGTGTCCCCGCGAAACACTCTACTTCCGGATATGCGCATTAAAGGTCGGTGCGGCTGTATTTTACAGCGGCAGAATTTTTCGCCCATTGCTAACATATAACAAGCCCTGACGTCTCCCCGCGAAAAATTCTACTTCCGGACATGCGCATTAAGGGTCGGTGCCGCAGCATTTTTCGCTACAGCGTATCTAGGATTTTGTATAAAAGGGCAGACATAGCTTAGTCACGCAGTAGGTTCCCATGCCAAAATGTAGTCCCGCAACAGGTTATGCATGACAATAAACGCAATTACCAAATGAGGCCATTTCCCAACGACCCTATAAAATACGTCACTGAAAGAAATGAGCAAATTCCCACCAGATGGAGTGCGTTAAATGGCCGTTTTATTGTTATATAGTAGCGTAAACGCTTTAGGCCTACAGTGTTTATAACGGCACCGACTGAACGCTGACTGAACGGCAAAGACTCTTGCCTCTTCGTTTTAAGCAAAGAAACTCATTGCGCTTAGTATCAAATAAATACAATTATTAGTATTATTATGCATTTATAATAGCGTTGATAGAATAAAAGTAAAGATGCATAAGCGTCGGCACCGGGGGAGGGGGCTTTGGGGGGCTCAGCCACAATATTGTTGGGCTGGATGTAGGATTAGCTCACCCAATACTTAGGGCACTGGGTTAATTTTGGGGTGGAATTGAATGTTTTTGGTTGGAGTGCTTGAAAGTGTTTTGGGAGCCTCAAAACGAGGGGAAATTGGAGGTTTTTGTTAAGGCTCAGTCCGAATATTCAGCACGTCCCGACAATGAAATGTGTTTAAGAAATAAGTAACCAGGCAACCAGGTTCCTTCAAAATGTTCTGGATTATTCTACGCAAATATGGAATATGGTGTAAATGGTAGTCATTGCATTAGAGATGTGGATCTCCGCGGCCCTTTACGTTGGCCAAACTACCAGTAACATATTGTATTGGAGCTGGGCAAACGTAAGATGAAAGAGGGAGAGATGGATTTGTTAGTAGGGAGCCGGGGAGGGCAACAATAGAGGGAGCAGTGAAAGGGTAGGAAGAAAGCAAGAAAAGGAAACTTTGAAATGTGCCGCAAAAACAGAGTTTTGGCTTTAGATGTCGATTTATCACCGTCCTATCAAATTTACCTCTCCGATCTCTCCGAGCGCAAATGGTATTAGAATGTTACATTTCAGAACCAATTATTTATTTATCAGTGACAAGATTACATTTTTCTAAATGGATTTCCCGTTTCCATCATAACGTTGCATGTAGAAATACATTTTCAGATCTGTACTTTATTTCTGAAAAGCAAGGTTTGCAGTGGCACGGTTTCCTGAACGTTTAAAGGGTTCTTCTTCTGTTTGATTTGTTCACGTCTAATTAACCAACCCACCGATAGTATACATTACAAAGAAAGTAAAGTAAAGTAAATTCTTTTCTAGCGCAGTACCCAGCTCTTAGGACTACTCAGAGCGCTTTACACTTCACTCCCTGGCAGACCTGTTCAATTGAACACCATCTATATTTCTCCTGGAAGTATTAAGCCATGCTACGATTACTGTGCGAAGACTATTACCACTATCTGGCTCCGGCCAACGGGTCATTTTCAATTCTCTGGACGATTTTAACCGAAATACTCATTCTTTAAAGCATGGTTGTCTAGTGCATTACACGGGAACAACCAGCATGTTATTATTAGCAGGAAGTTTGCCCAATCAGTTGTACTTTGTCCCACTTGGCAGTCTGGAGCGTGGGAAGCAGCCAACTTCAAAGATGCTTTGTTGTTGGGACGGGTGCCTCCATAAAACGTGTCAATGTCGACTCTTTACAACGTGAATATTTCGTTACAAATTTATACATTTCGCAACATTCACAAACAATGCTCCCGGCTTGTTAGATGCAATTTGGCGGCCAGTAAATCTTCACAGGCCCGCAACGTGATCGATTGGGGATGTGCGTTTTTCGATCTGGGATTGCACATTTCAAAAATACACCCATCACGGAGCCTCATGGGGCGGCTGGGTACGATAGTGTTGGAGATGTTTTTTGAGAGGGTTGGAGGTTTTCGCGGTCGAGGGGGGAAGTGTTGGAGATTTTTTGCGGTCGAGTGGGAATATTGTACAAGATTTATCCAGGTCGAGGGGGATAGTTTTGGAGATTTTCTTTCGCGATCGAGGAAGTATAGTGTTGAAGACTTTTCATGGCCGAAGGATTTTTTGTGGTCGGGTAGAGATAGTGTTGGACATCGTTAACACATTACTAAATAAATAAATTAATAAATTAATTAATTAATCATGCATCACTAGTTTCCTCCAAGCGGAACTATTACCCCCAGCAGAACTCTTGCCTCACCGAGGGGAGAGGAAGCATACGCACCTATCGTCCCCCTGTCTACGGGTTAGCCTTCAGCATATTTAATTAAGTAAGGTCTGTTAAGAATAATATATAACAATAAATTTAATGAATGATAAGTGGACATCGTACTTTTAACGTATTCAAACACTGCACGTTTTAACAACACCAACGCGATGGGTTGAATCAACCTCGGTCTCACAGCTGCATTAGGCCTAAACAAATAACTGCTGCAGCGATACCAGGTATCCACGGATACAAACAGAATTAGTACCTATCAATAATTCACGTATTCCAAACAGGTAATTACTTTACTTGGCTGGCTGGTGGTTTGGAAGTGGAACTATCGAAATATCGACGTCTGTGTGTCACGACTCACGACATCTCGTGTGGGCCACCTAATTACGACGTTCAATTCATATGGCGTCCTTCCAACCTTCAATGCTCGGAGCGCGTTACACTTAGCCCCCGGCGAACCAGTTCGCGCAATCACCACCTCAACGCTGTTACCCCATCCACCTTCTAATCGGGCAGCCAACTGGTATTTTTACGATGGACCTAGAAATCGAGTATGCATTATGTTTTTGATGGATTATTGATTATTATGAAAATAAAAAATGCATCATCGTAATATTTGCTTCACTCTTTGGTGGCACGAGCCTCCAGACACTTAATGTATTTAGAATAAATGTGAAAGTGCAACTATAATTGGATGTATAATAAAATTACTGATGTGGAGGCGGCCATATTGAAAGTATTAAATTGCCCAAGGGTGACACACGACTGATTCTGTTTATAGACAGTTATTTTCAATAATTCATCATAAAAAATCATATTCGATTTCTAGCTATCTGTGGATTGAGGGAAAGGCAGGGGACTCCTAGGACAGATGGCATCATCACGTGACATCATTACTAGCCATGCTACGATGTTGTTGTTTTACCAGACATAGCCAGTCAACAAGCAGGTGTGCCAATTAGCAATATCTCATGTCATAGCTGTACGTAGCATCATCAAATTATGTCGATAAACAACATAACTCAATATAAGATTTGCTATTGGTTTTTTATATAGACTGTCTTATAAAAAACAATTTAAAAAGTAATTGAAATACATCCCAATGTATTTGCATTTAAATACTTTGGCATTTGTAATTGTAATTGAACCCGTCTAGAGTATTTGTAATTAAAAAAGTATTTGGCCCCCCATATCTAGTCGAGATGGTGTTCCATTGAAAAGGTTTGTCAGTCAGTAAAGTGTAGAGCGCTTTGAGCAGTCCAAAGGATGTTGCGCTATGTAAGAACTTGGCTTTACCTAAGTTACTGGCTCAGAAGCATATCGGCATTGAAACAATCGCATAAGGACGCTGATTTGTGGACATTCCAGTATGTAAGCATCTTCACAGCCGAGGTATCGCCACGCCAACACGTAGGACTGGATGCGAATGTTATAACGAAGAAGATTGAGAAGACTCGCATTAAAACAGGACTTACAACGTCCATAAACAAGATTGACAGGATCCAGTAACTCATTTGACGCGGGCATTGTAGTATTCAATCGGGACTGCTAAACGGTTTGCTACTATTGCATGGTTTCCTGCACTGCGGTGATGTCAGCTTAAGTGTTTTGAAGTGTTCGAACGGATCACGTGTTTGCGATCAGCCTAGTTCTGTGTCCACATCTACGCATTAGGCCTACTACGCTAACGTATGAGTATTGTACGTGCGTCTGCTCTGAAGCACCGTAGTTCACTCGGCTCTTTCTGTGTGCATTCGCTTCTTGGAACATTGGCCTCTGATCTACCAACTCGGCTCTTTCTGTGTGCATTCGCTTCTTGAACCATTGGTCTCTGATCTACCAACTCGGCTCTTTCTGTGTGCATTCGCATCTTGGACCATTGGCCTCTGATCTACCAACTCGGCTCTTTCTGTGTGCATTCGCTTCTTGGAACATTGGTCTCTGATCTACCAACTCGGCTCTTTCTATGTGCATTCGCTTCTTGGACCATTGACCTCTGATCTGCCAACTCGGCTCTTTCTGTGTGCATTCGCTTCTTGGAACATTGGCCTCTGATCTACCAACTCGGCTCTTTCTGTGTGCATTCGCTTCTTGGAACATTGGCCTCTGATCTACCAACTCGGCTCTTTCTGTGTGCATTCGCTTCTTGGACCATTGACCTCTGATCTGCCAACTCGGCTCTTTCTGTGTGCATTCGCTTCTTGGAACATTGGCCTCTGATCTACCAACTCGGCTCTTTCTGTGTGCATTCGCTTCTTGGAACATTGGCCTCTGATCTACCAACTCGGCTCTTTCTGTGTGCATTCGCTTCTTGGACCATTGGTCTCTGATGTACCAACTCGGCTCTTTCTGTGTGCGTTCGCTTCTTGGAACATTGGTCTCTGATCTACCAACTCGGCTCTTTCTGTGTGCGTTCGCTTCTTGGAACATTGGCCTCTGATCTACCAACTCGGCTCTTTCTGTGTGCATTCGCTTCTTGGACCATTGGTCTCTGATGTACCAACTCGGCTCTTTCTGTGTGCATTCGCGTCTTGGAACATTGGCCTCTGATCTTCCGACTCGGCTCTTTCTGTGTGCATTCGCTTCTTGGACCATTGGCCTCTGATCTACCAACTCGGTTCTTTCTGTGTGCATTCGCTTCTTGGAACATTGGTCTCTGATCTACGAACTCGGCTCTTTCTGTGTGCATTCGCTTTTTGGACCATTGGCCTCTGATCTACCAACTCGCTTCTTTCTGTATGCATTCGCTTCTTGGACCATCTCGTATCCACTACGATACCTCGTATCCACTACGACATCTCGTATCCACTACGACACCTCGTATCCACTACGACACCTCGTATCCACTACGACACCTCGTAGCCACTACGACACCTCGTATCCACAACGACACCTCGTATCCACTACGACACCTCCTTGCCACTACACCTCGTAGCCACTAGGACACATCGTATCCAATACGACACCTTGTATCCACTACGACACCTTGTATCCACTACGACATCTTGTAACCACTACGACACCTCGTATCCTCTACGACACCTTGTATCAACTACGACACCTTGTATCCACTACGACACCTCGTAGCCACCACGACACCTCGTATCCACTACGACACCTCGTATCCACTACGACACCTCGTAACCATTAGGACACCTCGTAGCCAATACGACACCTCGTACTTACTACAACACCTCGTATCCACTACGACACCTTGTATCCACTACGACACCTTGTATCCACTACGACATCTCGTAACCACTACGACACCTCATTGCCACTACACCTCGTAGCCACTACAACATCTCGTATCCACTACGACACCTCGTATCCACTACGACACCTTGTATCACTACGACACCTCATATCCATTATGGCACCTTGTAATCACTACGTCACCTCGTATCCACTACGACACCTCGTATCCACTACGACACCAGGTATCCACTACGACATCTCGTATCCCCTACGACACCTCGTATCCACTACGACACCTCGTATCCACTACGACACCTCCTTGCCACTACACCTCATGGCCACTACGACACATCGTATCCAATACGACACCTCGTATCCGCTACGACACCTTGTATCCACTACGACACCTTGTATCCATTACGACACCTTGTAGCCACTACGACATCTTGTAGCCACTACGACACCTCGTATCGACTACGACACCTCGTATCCACTACGACACCTCGTATCCACTTCGACACCTTGTATCCACTACGACACCTCGTAGTCTTGATTATCAAACTTGGAATCATCACATGAATGCGCGATATAGTTATCATCATGCTGGAGGAAAGGAGATGAACTAAGCAAGACGGAGGCTTTGTTGACTTGGGCAGACTGTTACTGACGTTGTGTGGTCGGAGGTTGGGCAGACTATTAATGACGTTGTGTGGTCGGAGATTGGGCAGACTGTTACTGACGTTGTGTGGTCAGAGTTTGGACAGACTGTTACTGACGTTGAGTGGTCTGAGATTGGAAAGACTGTTACTGACGTTGTGTGGACGAGGATTGGCAGACTGTTACTGACGTTGTGTGGTCGGAGGTTAGGCAGACTGCTACTGACGTTGTGTGGTCGGAGGTTGGGCAGACTGTTACTGACGTTATGTGGTCGGAGGTTGGGCAGACTGTTACTGACGTCGTGTGGTCAGAGGTAGAGGTGGAGCCAAGAACGAGTACGATTGCATGGAGTAAGATTGGTGGAGTCTCGAACGTCGTAAGACAGCTGTTCTTAAAACGGGTCTCCAAAGCATTTCAGTGGGTCGCCAAGTGTCGCGACATTTGGAGTAAATTGTTCATCTCGCTTGCATCTGGGGTCGGTTTCATGAAGCCTGGCGTTACGCATTTGCATAAACTCCTCTGTGCTTATTTATAAAATAAAAACTAAAACAAATACAATTTACTAAAAATGCAGTCCTCTTAGCGTTTAGCAAACGTTCTTACCCGCATATGAAACCGGGCCCCGGGATGGACAAGTTACATTCTGTTTGATGCCGCCAAAATATGTCATGCGCACAATAGGCGAGCATCTGTACGTTTTTCGATCCACGCCATATCGAAGCCGTCAAAGTAGGTATACTTCTTCAGAAAATAATATCATATTAATCAGCATGTCCACGCACATAGTGTCAGTCAGATTGGCTATCTCCTTATAATCACCACCATGAAGTAAGCATCCGTCAAACATAATCGAAATTGTATATGATCTTCCCGACTCCGTCCGCCAACTTTACTTACGATTTTCAAGAGGTGTACCATTTCTATACCGACGGACCAATGAACAGCGCTGACTTAGTGATGCCTCCGTGTTCAGCAAGCTCATTTCATCAACGTTCTCTTTTATCACGTATTTATATTATTATTTTTAAAATGCAATTTTTTATCATTGCCTATTTTATCATTTATCACAAGTTAACTGTTTGAAGGCTTGGATCGCCTAGCAAGTCCCGCGACCGGAATTTGGGTGGCAGTCGAAACAGGATAAGGACCACTGTCGGAAGAGCATGTATAACACCACCGTGTATACCGACACGCACGGGGGAGCGATAACAACAGGCCGGAAATATGAAAATAACCGAGCATGGTGAGTTATGGGTGGGAATCTAGAAGACGGATGGCTTGAGTAAAGACATTATAACTCAGCTAGGCCTAACCTGAAACGGGAGAACAGTAGGAAGTTGGATGACGTGGGCTGAACAGTTATGGGAGTAAGCAGGCCGATTGCCGACGAGATACGAGGCCGCGGGAAAGGGTCATATCAAAGTCTAGGTGGAAATGCTGCATTAAGTGAATACAAGAAAGGCGGGTGGCGGCATAAAAGATCACTGGTGAAGAATAACAACTAAAGCAAAGCAGCTACATGGAAGACTTAACTACGGGACCTTTGAGGAAGACCATTAAAGCATTATAAATATATAATATTATGTGTGCGTGTGTGCGGGTGTACCTGTGTGCGTGTGTGTGTATGCGCGCGCGGGCAGACAAAACATGTTTAAAAACAAATCCCCCTCAGGTTCCGTGTCAACGAAACCTATACCGACATCATTCACAACACACATTTTTATCATGTTGACAGAGTAAGTATCCATGTCATATACGAGATCAGGCGAAAGAGCTATGTGAGTCGTGTAAATGCTTGTAACAATGCAAAAGTTGATGGACGCGAAAACCGCTGCCGCTGTTTGTAATGTACTTTATAAGACTGCGCGAAATACACCCCAGTCCGCTGATTGACGTCTCGACCTAGTTTTCAGAGAGTATCTGAGGCAGAACGCAGATCTATGGAAAACTGGCTTGTCCATTTCTGCAACTAATTTGCTGTACAATTTGTTATAAAATCGACCTAGCGTAGATGTGTGTGTGTGTGTGTGTGCGCGCGCGCGTGCGCGCGTGCGTGCGTGTGTCCGTGTGCGTTTCGTGCGTGTGTATGGTGTGTGTGGTGTGTGTGGTGTGTGTGGTGTGTGCAGTGTGTGCGGCGTGTGCGGTGTGTGCGGTGTGTGCGGTGTGCGCGGTGTGCGCGGTGTGCGTGCGTGTGCGTGCGTGTGCGTGGTGTCCGTGGTGTCCGTGGCGTTCGTGGCGTGCGTGGCGTGCGTGGCGTTCGTGGCGTGCGTGGCGTGCGTGGCGTGCGTGGCGTGCGTGGTTTGCGTACCATAAAACTATGCTGACATGTCTAACTATAGAAAAATATATGGGAACTGTTTTCAATAAATAGACAAATCAGATAAGTTTCATATGGAAAGTAGTACGAGTACCCAAAAAACCGTCTTGCCCCATACCATGAGGCAAGACGGCCCTCCAACTGGGCCAAGACGGTCCGTTACATTCCCTTTGCGTTTTTTGTAAGAACGAAATTTTTTTGGGAAAAAATAATGCAAGTACGCAAACAATAATATAGTAAGCTGTCACATTATATATGTCGTTATTCAGATGGCGGGTGGACGCCGTGTGCCGCGAAATGTTGGCTTTGTTTTCTAAATTAGTAAGTATTTCAGTAAAAACTTATTTTCTAACAAGTTGTATGAATGCCCCTGAATGAAATAACTGGTACTGATTTAGAATATCGATTCTATGCGCAAAACGTGTCTTCAGACTTTTGTGAAAACTGTATACTCGATTTATGCTCGGCAAAAACGGACTAGACCGTATACAGGTGCTTCCCAGTTTCGCCCTACGTAATTGGAAAACATCTTTTAACGTTCAAACTCTACGATAAAATATTCATACTGTTATAATATCTACAGGGTAGGATATATTTAATACATTTCGTGCAAAAAGTGTTGAAAAATTCCTTTGAGTACAAGTTTTAAAGGCTGACTAGTTGAATGAGAACTCATAAGACCGTTACATTGTAACCACAATAACACAGACTAGTCAGTTAATAGAACGTTGCCGAGCGTTGGATACAAGTAAAAGCAGAAGTTGAAAAGGCGAAACTGCGTTATCACAAAACACGCTAGCGCCATTAGTCACGTTATGTACGGCACGACGCTCACAATAATATATCATAAGTATAAAACGTTGGTTTATATTTGTATATCTTAGTCATAAAAATGTTCCATTCATCATATATATTTTACCTTCCTGACTGTTGAGTTTTTTAAACGAATCATCCTGTTTCGTTGTTTCCACTAACGCCTGTAAACACGGGCAAGTACCGCCTTTCGCGCGAAATTATTTCGACGTATCTGATGCAAAAAACCTGGACACACTTTTTCATGAGATTTATCGGCTGTAGCGCCATCCGAAGGATAGGCTTTATTTTATTATTTTATTTTATTAAACAAATTGCCTACATTTTACTATTTACTGTTCACTATTTATAGTCATTTGCAAAAGTTTAAGACCAGGCACGATTTTTTGAAGAAATTTTACAAAATTATGATTTTTTGGCCTTCACATAACATTATATCAGTTTATTTCGCTAAATAAACGTAGTACAACATAATATGAAACTTTATGTCTTCCAAAAGTGTCAGTGTCTCTACTTTTCAGTAGTTAGTGTGGCCTCCTTTGCTATCAATGACCGCCTGGATGCGACGTGGCATGCTAGAAACCAGAGATTCGCAGTACTCCTGGGTGATTTCGGTGACCCAAACGTCCTTGATAGCTTCTTTCAAGTTTTGAGCGCTTGATGGTTGTTTGTCTGCCACCTTATCTTTCATTATAGTCCACAGGTTCTCAATGGGATTTAGATCTGGGTTGTTCCCAGGCCATTCCAGCACGGAGATTTTGTTCTTCTTGAGGAAATCAGTGGCTACCTTGGATCGGTGACAAGGAGCGCCATCTTGCATGGAAATCGTACATTTGTGGATGTCCATATGCAGTTTCAGCTTCTCCTTCAGCAACTCCACGTGCCTAGGTCCATTCATAGTGGTGTTAGGTGGAATAAAATACAGACCAGAAGGGCCAAAACATGACATGGCACCCCAAATCATCTGACTTGGCGGGTGTTTCATTGTGGCTGCTGTATATTTCTCATCAAATTGCTTACCTACTGGCCGCCTAACGTGCCTCTTGCGAGGTATAAACTGTTGCATGGTCGATTCATCTGAGAACAACACTTTCTTCCACTGCGCGAGAGTCCAGTGGCGATGTCGTCTGGCAAAGTCCAGTCTCTTTTTTCATCACAGGTGTCAGGCGTGGCTTCCGGGCCGGCTTGCGGGACTTGAGCCCAAATTCCTTGCTGAGACGTCTCGAAACAGTACTGAGACTTATTTCCGTACCTTTTAAGCGTAAAGCAGCCCGAATTTTCTTGCATGAGCTCATTGGCGAGCGCATCACGATGCGTCTCATTGCGTGGTCATCCCTGAGCGTAGTTTTCCGTGGACGACCACTCCTTTTACTGTCACGAAAAGTGCCATCAGTATTGAATTTGACGATGGCGTTGTGCACGGCTGTCTTGGAATAACGGAATTTAGCACTAATGTCTCTTTCCGTATATCCTTCTCCATGTAGAGTCACTATTTGTGCCCTTAGAACCTCTCTCAAAGACGATTTTTTGCCCATTTCAGGGATGAAGACAAAACTGAAAAACACCTAATCGATACTGACAGCAGCAAACAAATGACCCGGAAGTACTGACTAGGCGTGTTGCTTCAAGGCCCAAATAGGATGATGCAATCCAGACATTATCTGATGCAATCTGGTGCCATACCATAAAATGCTTAAAAATCGTGCCTGGTCTTAAACTTTTGCAAATGACTGTACTATTCACACAGTACACAGGGACATAAAAGAACCGCATTCGATGAGGAGGTACCTTTAATGGTTGTAAGAACGGATTTCAGATCAAAATATTGTAGGGGCCTAACGGTAATAACTACTGCCTTGGTTTGCTGCTCCATAGGCGGGTGTAAGGCTGTAGCTCCATAGGCGGGTGTAAGCCTGTAGGCCCTATACGATATTGTATAGTACACACTTGATATCACATTCAGCGTATTGCTACTTGTTTATTACTAAGCTGGGGTCGTTGTGGTGTCGCTGACCACGTCTGGTTAACGTCCGATATAGTGTAGGCCCACTCAGAATGCGCGCATGTCATAAATGTCTTTAAATGCTGAGCGTTTTTGGGGGCGACTCAATACGACGCTCATTCGAGAGAATCCGGGTTCGAATCCAGTGCAGCCGTGTCGAACTTTGGACAAGTTCATTCACTTCACGTTGCTCCAAATCCCCTAGCTGTATGAATGATACTTGGTTATAGACAGTGGTGGTTATTTGTGTACAGATAGTATTCACGCGTTAATTGCAGCGTGGCTGAATGCGTCCCAGATAGATGAATCGAGGAAGGTGTATAGTACTTTGAACAGTCCTAAGGCTATATAAGCACCTTTTTACTTCTTTTAACAGTACACCATTTATAACGGATAAAGTTATCGCACACAATTCTTTTAATTAAGAAAATCGGATGTGTTGATTTTTAAGAAAACTCCGGATCCTGGACGTTAAACCGATAGACTAGGCCGTAACGCATGCTCATACACCCGCACGCACGCACGCACAGTGTGCCTTTTCACCTTCACAATTCCCAGTATGGTACATTGTATACAACTGCGTTCACGCCAGTTCGTTAAACATTGTTACAGCCTTAAATATTTCGGCTAAGCAGGCAGACATAGGTAGTTGACATGCGTCATCGCTATTTTTATTCTTACTACTGAAATGCGAACTTAGGCAATTATCGCAGACTCAGCCCCAAAAAAATTGCTTGCCAAACGCGCGCATTCCGCGTAGACGTCAATAAACTGACATCTGCTGATGGCGGCCTCGCGCAGGTAACACGAGATGCAACCAGGTACGGCGCCGAGCGCTGAACACGGGATGCGACCACGGAACATCCGAGTAACCTCCCGACTCCCTGACTCCCCAGCGTACGGTTAGTCGAGTTGATCATTGTAGGTGTTGCTTTGTGTTTATTTAGCACGAAAACGTCCCCGTGACAACGGTCGCTGAAGTGGAACGGACCAATTACACACGCGAGCGCATCCGCGAGTGACATTACAGCTGTCACCGTTTCGGCTGAGCTGTGCACGCGTCACGTGACGGCCGTTACGGGACTGTTATAGATCCGTCGTTGTCGTTTCTGGGCAGATCAATCCGCGCGGCTCACGATGAGATGGTCAACGTCGCGTAGCAACGCCAGCAGCGCCGTGGATGACTAGCGCCAGTAGCCGTCAGCCATCCCTGGTTGGATACACGTTTGCTGTAGGTGACCCAGGGACGGGTGTCACCACGTACGCAGGTGCACAATTACCTGCATCCATCATAGGGCGAGCTGTCACTGCCATATCGGCGTGTAACGGGATGGCGGTGAAATGAAGCTGCGGTGTGCCGGTGGAAAAACTGCTGCCTACACCTATACGATAAACACGCCCTGGACGTCGTAAACGTAAACGTGAACGCTCGTCAGTAGTGTAGCTAGCAGAGACAGCGTCCATTTATTTAATCAACCAATCATCTGCGATGAAGGACGTCGGTGTCAGTGAGAGCCGTGTTGCCTAGGCGCGAGTAACGATTCACGTACGTCCGAGTGGGTCAAAAGGTAGGACTCATAGTCATTGAAATGACAGGTGAACCTTTCGTGTCCTATAACTCCTCGTCTCCCCCGGGGGACGGTGTAACATTACGTAGCCTAAATATCACATGTAGTTGTCACTGACGTCCACCCACCTGTTAATGACGTTGTGTGTTTGTCGGGGGGGGAGGGGTAACGCAATGGGAATACAGTCAGAAACGTTACGGGGTTAGTAAGGATGGAAATGGAGGCGAGGGAAACTTTCATATCCTAAGACGTTCCGAATAGGTGAGTCAATAACAGCTCACCGCGTGACTAGGGGTAGATCTATTTGGTTCCCACGTCCGGTCACTGTGACATTGGGTGCATATCCGTGGGCGTACTTCTGGCTGATAAGCCACCATACGACATGCCTTCTCCTGATTGGAAAACCGTTCCCATATATTATTTTATCGAGCGCAACGCTAGAGAAGCGAGTTAGTCACATTTTTACACGATCGTCTCAAGGCGTGTATTGGTATTAGAGTATGCAGATATAATAAAACGATTGTTTTATTAATGACCGCGATTGTGGCCGTTTCACTGTTGGCTAATCATCACAATTAACGTTCGTGTCTTTGTCTCCTTCTAATTTATGCTAAAATGGGCCGAACTAAAATAAACGCGATTTTCTGACTGGGTCCATCTGTTGTCATAACCAAAAAGTTAACGTTTCATTCTAGCCAACTACATTGATCAAACGAAATATATTTGTGGTATAGGGCCAAACGTATTCATGTGTTATTGTCCGAATGAGTTAGCCCGGTGAAAACGGATTAGAAATAGTTGTACGTTTGTCTGCTTTCATGTCTTATCATAGGTAGTATTATGTATATATGACACTGTTTCTAAATTTTTATTCGCGTATATAATTTTACAGTATAAAATCAACAAAAGAATTATATGCCAGGGGGCCTGGGAGGCACGTGCCCCTAGACCTTTGTTATTTTGCGTGCCCGTAGACCTTTTTGAATGTGCTCACATGACCGTGCCCCCCCCCCCTAGACCGTTTGAAATGTGCTCACAATAAGGTGAAATCACGTCGACGCGGCGGCGAAACAAATTCAGCAACAGGAAGAGACAGCATAAGCCGCTATTCCCTTCTTCCTTGTGTCTTTGCTAGGGAAAGTAAAAGATCCCACGAAAGGGGGCAAATGTGTAATCGGTGGTGGATTCACTAACTCTAGAGAATAAAAACTCTAAAATTAAACCACTTCCAAGTTACCCGTAGATAGGGCAGTTTGGTGTTCAGTCATTGCCATTTTAAGAGTTAATAAGACGGGCCAGCTATGTTCTGAAAGATCTTGGTGTGAGCAATCTTTCGTGAAATTTACTTTAGGCTGACTTTATCAATCACGAGAAACAAGAGACACACTTGTTTTCAACTGTACACTTGTGATATTGTCCCGCAAGTCGTATGACATTTGACGTAAACACTCGCGATCATTGCGCAATCGCGCGACAACTTAAGGGTCAAATTGAAACGTGTGTCCTTGTAAATACATTGTATGATGGTTCTTGATAAATTCGTTCCATATTTTGTTTATTCGAACTAACAAAACCATTGGTTTGTTTTATTTTTCCACTTAAAGGGGTGACATGATAGTGTATTTCCCGCGTTTTCTGTCTGATATTGCGTCAGCAAGACAAGTCCCACTGAGGCCGATGTCCCTGTCAATGGTGTCTCTCTCCGGGTCATGTTCGTGCGACCTCTTCTCCGAGTGCCCGAGGGTTTCTATATATAGAATTGTTTGCGATCTTATCGTGGCGCATCACGTGACCTGCCAGACGTATCTAGACGACGTTGCTTCACGGTGGTGGAGATCCGTAGTAGATTGCAATTTCTGGTTTGTGATGTTATCACAACCTTATATGGGGATCGGTTCAACCGTGACGCTGAATGAATTTGGTGTGACGGCGTATTGACGATCGCCGTACTTTATCCAGCGCGTGAACTGCCGCCTACACATTGGCTTTTCTACACTGAGTGTCACATAGGGAGTGTACACTCTAAAACAGATTGGTTGAAATGACCAAAATATTGGTTAATTTCAACCAATCTGGTTGGTAGATATGTGTCCAACCAACAAAATTGTTAAAACAACCAATCTGATATGGTTAACATTCCAACCAATATATATTGGTTAGAATATTAACCAACATACATTAGTAAATTTAACCAAACTATTGGTAGATATGTGTCCAACCAATCTTAAATGGTTAGCATTTCAACCAATCTAAATTGGTTAGAATGTTGACCAACATACGTTGGTAAATTTAACCAAGATATTAGTAGATATGTGTCCAACCAAAATATTGGCTAAACAGCCAATCTTATATGGTTAACATTTCAACCAATCTAAATTGGTTAGAATGTTAACCATCATACGTTGGTCAATTCAATCAATGCATTGGTTAAGATGTATCGATTGGTTGAAATATGATTAAATGAATGGTTATTAAAAATCAGTTCAAGCAGTATACAACAAGCTGGAGTTTATACTACTACCAGTGGATTTAATTTCAGTCCGAAGCATACAGTATAACACCGCTTTTCATTTAGCAACGGCAACCACGATTCAGTCACTCAGTAGAGCGACGACAACAACAACATCTAATGAAATAACAGTTATGAACAAAACTAACGTGTCTAGTCAAAGTACTGACGCTGTCCACATAATGGCATTTTATAAACAAAAACGTGGCATAACTAGTGATGTGAAACATAACTTTGTGTGGGAATAAAAAGGTACCCACTTCAGAGCATATCAAAAACAGCACAGACTAATATGTCTAGTCAAAGTACTGACACTTCAGTGTATATCAAAAACAGCACAGACTAACAAGTCTAGTCAAAGTATTGACGCTGTCCACATAATGGCATTTTATAAACAAAAACGTCACATGGCATAACTAGTGACGTGAAACATAACTTTGTGTGGGAATAAAAAGGTACCCACTTCAGAGCATATCAAAAACAGCACAGACTAATATGTCTAGTCAACGTACTGACACTTCAGTGTATATCAAAAACAGCACAGACTAACAAGTCTAGTCAAAGTACTGACGCTGTCCACATAATGGCATTTTATAAACAAAAACGTCACATGGCATAACTAGTGACGTGAAACATAACTTTGTGTGGGAATAACAAGGTACCCACTTCAGTGCATATCAAAAACAGCACAGACTAATATGTCTAGTCAACGTACTGACACTTCAGTGTATATAAAAAACAGCACAGACTAACAAGTCTAGTCAAAGTACGGCATTTTATAAACAAAAACGTCACATGGCATAACTAGTGACGTGAAACATAACTTTGTGTGGGAATAAAAAGGTACCCACTTCAGTGCATATAAAAAACAGCACAGACTAGTATGGCTCGTCAACGTACTGACACTTCAGTGTATATCAAAAACAGCACAGACTAACAAGTCTAGTCAAAGTACTGACACTTCAGAGCATATCAAAAACAGCACAGACTAATATGTCTAGTCAACGTACTGACACTTCAGTGTATATCAAAAACAGCACAGACTAACAAGTCTAGTCAAAGTACTGACGCTGTCCACATAATGGCATTTTATAAACAAAAACGTCACATGGCATAACTAGTGACGTGAAACATAACTTTGTGTGGGAATAAAAAGGTACCCACTTCAGAGCATATCAAAAACAGCACAGACTAATATGTCTAGTCAACGTACTGACACTTCAGTGTATATCAAAAACAGCACAGACTAACAAGTCTAGTCAAAGTACTGACGCTGTCCACATAATGGCATTTTATAAACAAAAACGTCACATGGCATAACTAGTGACGTGAAACATAACTTTGTGTGGGAATAAAAAGGTACCCACTTCAGTGCATATCAAAAACAGCACAGACTAATATGTCTAGTCAACGTACTGACACTTCAGTGTATATCAAAAACAGCACAGACTAACAAGTCTAGTCAAAGTACTGACGCTGTCCACATAATGGCATTTTATAAACAAAAACGTCACATGGCATAACTGTGGGAATAAAAAGGTACCCACTTCAGTGCATATAAAAAACAGCACAGACTAATATGGCTAGTCAACGTACTGACACTTCAGTGTATATCAAAAACAGCACAGACTAACAAGTCTAGTCAAAGTACTGACGCTGTCCACATAATGGCATTTTATAAACAAAAACGTCACATGGCATAACTAGTGACGTGAAACATAACTTTGTGTGGGAATAAAAAGGTACCCACTTCAGTGCATATAAAAAACAGCACAGACTAATATGGCTAGTCAACGTACTGACACTTCAGTGTATATCAAAAACAGCACAGACTAACAAGTCTAGTCAAAGTACTGACGCTGTCCACATAATGGCATTTTATAAACAAAAACGTCACATGGCATAACTAGTGACGTGAAACATAACTTTGTGTGGGAATAAAAAGGTACCCACTTCAGAGCATATCAAAAACAGCACAGACTAATATGTCTAGTCAACGTACTGACACTTCAGTGTATATCAAAAACAGCACAGACTAACAAGTCTAGTCAAAGTACTGACGCTGTCCACATAATGGCATTTTATAAACAAAAACGTCACATGGCATAACTAGTGACGTGAAACATAACTTTGTGTGGGAATAAAAAGGTACCCACTTCAGTGCATATCAAAAACAGCACAGACTAATATGTCTAGTCAACGTACTGACACTTCAGTGTATATCAAAAACAGCACAGACTAACAAGTCTAGTCAAAGTACTGACGCTGTCCACATAATGGCATTTTATAAACAAAAACGTCACATGGCATAACTAGTGACGTGAAACATAACTTTGTGTGGGAATAAAAAGGTACCCACTTCAGTGCATATAAAAAACAGCACAGACTAATATGGCTAGTCAACGTACTGACACTTCAGTGTATATCAAAAACAGCACAGACTAACAAGTCTAGTCAAAGTACTGACGCTGTCCACATAATGGCATTTTATAAACAAAAACGTCACATGGCATAACTAGTGACGTGAAACATAACTTTGTGTGGGAATAAAAAGGTACCCACTTCAGTGCATATAAAAAACAGCACAGACTAATATGGCTAGTCAACGTACTGACACTTCAGTGTATATCAAAAACAGCACAGACTAACAAGTCTAGTCAAAGTACTGACGCTGTCCACATAATGGCATTTTATAAACAAAAACGTCACATGGCATAACTAGTGACGTGAAACATAACTTTGTGTGGGAATAAAAAGGTACCCACTTCAGAGCATATCAAAAACAGCACAGACTAATATGTCTAGTCAACGTACTGACACTTCAGTGTATATCAAAAACAGCACAGACTAACAAGTCTAGTCAAAGTACTGACGCTGTCCACATAATGGCATTTTATAAACAAAAACGTCACTTGGCATAACTAATGGCGTGAAACATAACTCTGTGTGGGAATAAAAGGTTACCCACTTCAGTGTATATCAGAAACAGCACAGACTAATATGTCTAGTCAATGTACTGACACTGTCCACATAATGAAATTTTACAAACACAAACGTCACATGGCATAACTCGTAACATGAAACATGACAGGGTGTGTGCTGTTTATTTCACGTGGCCAAGAAGATCCACTACTCGTGGCGTTACCACGTCATACAGTGTTGACATCTTATACATACCCTTCTGTTTAAATGTCCATACGTCAGCTGCCTTGGCGGGGTACTCGACATTAAACACAAAGAACACCTTGAAACAAATGTCCACCGCCTTGACCAACGAGTCAAATTCATATACCACGTCCTCATAAAGGAGGCAGAACTGCGTTGCTGTCAAGACTGAATCGCCGATAGCGAGGACTTGCGGCTGGCGAGTCACACCTCGCTTCTGACACTCCTCCACCCTCATTCGCTGATACCCATGCAGCAAGATCTGTCCCAGTCTAGAATAACCAAGATAACACACTTTATGTCAGACCTATACTTTCAGTGCAAATGTTCAGTCAATTCAAGCTACCATATGCATAATAAGGCACTACACAGTTAGCAAAAACAGTATCATGTTTATTGTTGATTTAGTTCCTATTAGTTCAACATGTATAAGCAGCAGTAGTTCACATGTATACACTCAATACATATTCATTTTGTTTATAATAATGTTAGCGTTTTTCTTGATACCATCAAGTAATATTACAACATTGTTAGTACTAGCCTAGCCGACTCCTGCTGCTTGGTGTACCCTACAGAAAATTTCAAACAACACTGCATCTATTATTAGACACCATTAGCTAAAGCAATAAGCACAAACCTGACGCCAAAAACATACGCCGACCGCAAAGTTAATTGAGTTCTACGTCACAGCTTTTGCGATCCAATCAGAGGTTTACGCCGGATCTGCCGTTCGACTTCGCGTATGAACGCCAAACATGGATGTTTCGCGTAAGTACAAACACCGACTTATTTCGTACATAAATAGTTATACATTAGACCAATTAAAGAAAATGTTGCCTGTTACGGTACCCCACGCTGTGGTGTACAAACATCATGATTAGGCTATGTTATTGCATAACAGGACTCGAAACACATAATGTTTTGTTTGCTTAGCCTAATCGCATGAGCCGGAATGATTGCATTAGGGTTCGCGTTTGCCGTTCTTGCGTCCTAAATTCTACCTTTCTGCGATTATCGATTGCGATAAAGGTTAAATTGTTCCGATAACACATTTATACATATATCTATATACATGTATTTTGTACATGCAATTTTACGGAAGCCTGTTGGTGCCACCAGAATAAAAAAATATATCGTAATTACGAGATATCTATTTCGTAATTTAACAAGATAATATCTCGTAATTACGAAATAGTAGAGAACCGAAAATGGAACGCTTTTCAGCAATCAAATGCAGAGCAAGTAATAATTACACGGCCTCCACTTAATTATATCAACCGTATACGTGCGGGTAGCGGGGGACCTATCAGAACTGGTGTTGGAAGCCGTGGATCGTGACGTTGCGGCTGTTCTGTAATTCCACATAGGGTTAAGTTACATGGAAATTCACGGTGTTCTGGCCATCAACCATCGGATAGTGATTAGTATGAGGACTCTTAAACGCTCGCTGTGTTGATTATTTGCACTGACTTTTATTATAATTCTGTGAATATCATAGAACACGTAGAATCAGGTGCATGGAGGACTAATAGTTCATAAATCACTTAATGATTTTAAAATTGCTTTGTTAAAGAGTGTTTGGTGACTATGGTTGACGCTTTCATTGTGAGATGGTGTGAATCATGTGCGAAGAATGGAGACTCCATGATTGCGTGTTGGAGTTCTTGATAAAACATAACAATTTCGTCGTCACTAATAACACTGTGCATGGTTCTGAGATGCCGTCTCAACAGAGAAATTCGAGGTATTTCTTCTTGGCATTTGAAACATAAGTAACCCATGCTGTACAAACATATGAGTATTATATAGTGGAACTTCACAATTAAGGCCACCCTCGAGACTAGGCACAAGTGGTCTGAATGGCGAGGTGACCGTATTAGCTAGACTAATTTCCTAATCTTTATTGTTACATAAATTATTCAGGACTATCAAATTATTCAGGACTATCATAGGTGATTAATCGCTAGGTTGCTGTACTAAACGAGGTCATCATAAAGCAAGATTCGACTGTATACTTATAGTAAGCGGCAAACCTGCAATTCTTGAATCTTTCGAAGAACTTTTGCCCTAAGTCCAACTTTAGGAAATATATCTTTAATGAGATCTTCAGTCAAACACGCGAAACTTTCCTGGTCAATTTCTTCATCTGAAAACAAACACAAAACAAATATTTATATTAAATGAAACAGCAGCAGGAGGAGAAACTACAGGTGGCAGAAAACAACTGGGTCAGAAGAATGTGTAGAGTAACACGAGAGGATAGAAGGAAGATGGAGGAATTGAGAGAGGAGATTGGAATGAAAAAACACCTAAAGAGGAAAGTAGCCGATAACAGAATGAGATGGGCGGGGCATGTACATAGAATGGGTGAAGACAGACTGGCGAAAAGAGCGTGGAAAGTAGAATAGGGTGGCAGACGAAGGAGAGGAAGACCAAGGCTGAGATGGAACGACAGCATAAAACGAGACCTGGGGAGGGCTGGCGTGAACAGCCATGAATGGATGGCAATTGCGGATGAGAGAGAGAGAGAGGTGGAAAGAACTGACAAGAAAAGTAGAAGAAGCTACCAAGTGACGTGGACCCCACCCCGCAAGGGAGCAAGGGGAAGAAGAAGAAGAAACAGCAGCATATTATCTAAGTGATTGGCGAATGAGTTCACGTCTTGTATCCTGAGCGAAGTTTATTTACGCAGAATCGATTACTTTACTGCGTTGTCTCGCTATATCTTTATTTAAAAATGACCTCACGGAATCTGTAAATTGTAAGCCGAAGTATTGTTATATCATTTGGAAGCAGACATGGGGTAATCGTACTCGTGATAATCATGGACAACTTTTTGAGTAATTGTACTCATACTCGATTACATTGGTTAAAAAACCCAAGTAATCGTCATGGAATATGCAGAATTATCAAGCGATAATGTACAATAAGTGCATAATGAGTAGTGTAATAATTTAGTAAGCTTCTAATATGCTAGTTATATACTTGCAACCTGTCATGGGCGACCACCTGTCTTGAATGACCGATTTGACTGTGCGGGGTGTCTTACAAGAGAGGTTCTATTGTATCTTACCATGGTTGCAACTCACCATTACTGGTTACCATATTTGAATACATTATCCAGCTTGGTTTTGTTGATGGAATGTTTCCTCCACATAAAGAAGCCCGCCTTAAGTGGATCCTTAGACCAAGACTTAGCTAGGCATTTTGAATAGCCTGGCATGTTTTGTAACTGATTGGCCAATTTACTTGAGTTACCAGTTGAGATGTTCTTCACATCATAACCATGCGAAGATACAACATTTGAACTGGAAGATGTGGGCTCATCAGACCGAATCTTACTAGTTTCAGTTATTTCTGGCAGTGTATAGTCAGTGTCAGACTCAAATTTACTGATTGATATGTCCTCAGTAACACAGTTCAGATCTGAACTGTGGTTTGGAAGACAGTGGTGTTGGTAAATACATGTTTGTGTAATCTTGTTTAGTTTCTCTGTCTTGTTTTTTCTTCTAACTGCTCTCCTCTTTAGCAAACTCCGTGTACTTCTGGTGTGGCACCTTTTACCCATTACACGAAGTTCTTCACAGCAAAGCTGCAATGGTGACCACATATTGAGTCTTACTGGTTCATTCATACTAACCATTTTTAATATAACATATTTAATAATGTACATAGGGTACTAGGGGGATAATGTACATAGGGTATTAGGGGGATAATTGCTGTGCAACAAAGTCACGTGTTTACTTGAATTCACACATGCTATGTAATACAGCACATGTACCCAAGTTGTCACACAAGTCATGTTGCACCAATATGTAATCTTAAATTAATTTGTATGTAAATGTTTGTTTGAGAATGTGATTGCATTTTAGTGGGAGTAAGTATCACAATATCTGTAAATAGCCATATATACATACACACAGTAACTAGTGACCAACCATTTATTGATGATCATAATTTTTGAGAAGCTGATCTCGTGTTAATAATATTATATCAATTAATTATTATGTGATTATATTTAATAATAATGTAAATTCACCAGATTTAGTTATTGAGGGAAGAATTAATGTACAGTCATGACACATGCCAACATATTGGCTCATAGACTGTAACAAGATGCAATTCACGTCATGTCATTAATTGTTTAGAGTATATTTACAGGGTATTAGAAAGTTTAACATATCTTGTTTCATTACAGCTCATTTCAATGCCATTTTTTTAAAATTGGTGCATCATTAGCAAAATTATTACAGAATGGCGGCCATATTGAATTAGGATTCCCAATGTTTTTATGAAGAAATTGTTATTCTGAGCATGTAATTACCTCTGTAATGGCGTTTACAATAGTACAGCATAAACTGTTCCATTGCTATCAATTAATTACCACAATTTGAATAATTAGTGGCGTAATTTGCATAAAATACAATGGCGGACATTAAATGTAGAATCCCAATTTTTGAATACGTATTTTTCCAAAAGCACATAATTAATATTTGAGGCATAGTCAAATAGTACAACACAAACATTTTCAACAGAACTCACTTAGTTTCCATTTGCATAATTTATTATGTAATTATCATAAAATAAAATGGCGGACATAGTAAATGTGGAATCCCCATTTGTGTTATACAATTTTTCAAAAGCATTATCATTTAACGTTTAGCGCTTGTTATCATAGTATTACATAAAGAGTTTAATTACTATATTTAGTTGTCACTTAATTCCCACTTTGCATAATTAATGTCTGTACTAGTTATACTTAGCTATATGAATTGCAGAAAGGGTCCATGAGAGATACCTGCATTTAAATACACAGACTAATGAATAATTACACCAACAGGTCAAATTTTATTGTTACAATAACTATATAAACGTAGGAATATATAATTATTAATTAATTAATATATAATTATACACACCAATAATATACTTATGGCAATAACTGAATATTATAATGGTGAAAATCCCAATCTTAAACTGGCTAGTTATTACTATTAGTAATCAAAAAACAAATGTTATAAGTTCTTATTTTATATTTAATAGAGTAAGGTTGGAATACAAGTTCCTGAATTTAAAATCAATTATTAAGTGTAGCCAGCGTACTGTGAATAGGGATTGCCTGTATGACAGTTAGGCGCCAAATCCGCCTAGCGGACAACCAGCGCAACGCGGTTGTCCGCCTGGCTGTAGCATTCTTGAAAACCGTGCAACTAGGTCGCACAAAATGCGATTTCCGCTGTACCGGTCTATAGAAGAAGGTTCCGGTCTGAGAGTAAGTTCCGGTTCCGTTTTGCGTATTGCGCATGCTCGCGCAAGCGCAGTACATCAAATGCGACCCGCGGTGAGCAACATGACCTCAGCTGACCGATCAAATTTGACCCTGTGCCAGAAGTATGTGGCGACTGAGTTACATCGCGGTGAGCAACGTGACCTCAGGTGACCGATCACCTTTGACCCTTGCTCGACGCTCGCGGCGATTGAGTTACATAATTAATCAGTTTTTGCTTGCTGTAGCGACCGTTACTCCACTGACCTACTTGCTTCCCTACGGTGCTTCATACATGCCAAATTGACAGAGATATGTGTCATTTATAAATTGTTACTCCCAGGATCCCCACCCACGACGATTTTTTTTAAATATAAATCTACGAACCACCCCCAATGGGCCTGATAAATTACTTACACAATTTCAGCTTCATACATGTCAAACTGACAGAGATATGTGTCATTTGTGTTTACCACAAAACCCGCTGTGCGTATAATCAGCGCTGAAAACTGCAGCTCTGTGTGACGAAGTCGTAAGATACACAACGCTATGAGACAACGACATCAAAATAAAACACATTTGTTAGCAAATAATTACAAGTTATGCTAAGTATGATGGTTTGTTATATATACTAACAATTACAAAAGTAACTGTATCATTAACGTAAACTATAAGATAATTGGATCACGCATAGTTTCGGCAAACACCGTGTTTAAGCTAGCCAAAATAGGCGCTAACCTTTGACATGTACACTGTGTACGCAAAACGGAACCGGAACTTACTCTTAGACCGGAACTTACTTCCAGACCGTACAGCTGCGGGCCGAAAGTAGGCGCTAACCTTTGACATGTACAATCGCATGCTCAATGCGCAAAACGGAACCGGAACTTACTCTCAGACCGGAACGTCCTTCCAGACCGGTACACCGGAACCTCTTTCCAGACCGGTACACCGCACTTGTAAACCTTTTTAAAATATCACATAACATATATCATCTGAACAGTGTGAAACTGACACGTCGGTGTGTATATACACGAACTTGAATTTTAGGCAATACCATTACCAAAAACTCATGTTTATACGATAATTCGTCATAACTTTCGTTTGGTTTATCGCAGGAACTTCGTGCAACGTTTGCAGTGAAGGCGAACACGTCTTCTAATTGGTCGAACATATTTCATATGATCCAAATAGGTTTACTACTGTGGGTTTTCAATTTGCCGCGACCTGTTTTTTGTGAAAACCGTACCGTCGCGGAGCGCCGTCGGCATGACATTTTTGGTGCGCATCATCGCACAATCACGAACGATAAGTTCGTCAAATAAAGGAATACTTTTAAAAACGTTACGCCATTGTAAAGAACATTATCTTGTCGTTCCAGTGATATAAAATATGTATTATTTAACGCGGACTGAATGATGCAAGGGCTGCGTGATTGGTGGCCTTTCGTACTTTGCGTCAGAACTGTTGAAATTCCATGGAATATGAATTAAAAAGTAGAACAAGACTTGAAATTAACTTGAAATTAAGTGAAGCTGCAAAGCTAGTGTCCCAACAAAAAGAATGAACATGGCTAATGAGGTCATCGTCTGAGCACTGAGGTGGATGGCTCTGATTGGTGTTGTATCGCGATGAAATAACTCGTTTTTAGTATAATTTTTTTAATTACGAATCTCACAAAGTACTAATACACCGGTTTACGTTGCTGTAAGGCACCAGGCACCAGGCATCACGCTGCAATATCATAAAAATGAAGAAGTAATTGGTAATGATTACCGATAACCAATATAATTGGTTACAAGTTGACCAATATATTGGTTAAAATAACAACTTTTGGACTAAACTATCCGATTGGTTACTGGTAATGTGATGGGTTACATATTAACATATATATTGGTTAAACAACCAGTATTTTACTAACCAGTGTGATTGGTTACTGGACAACCAAAGTATTGGTCACTTCTTGGCCAATATATTGGTTAAAACAACAATATTGGGTTAACCAATGTTATTGGTTACCGGACGACCAACAGATTGGTCACTAATTGACCAATATATTGGTTAAAATAACCAATATTGGGCTAACCAATTAGATTGGTTGTTTTTCAACCAATCTGTTTTAGAATGATAGGAGTCGATGTAGTTAAAGTCCTCTACTTTCTCTATTTCACTCCCATTCACCGTTATTAAATAACCACAATAACCATACATGCACAATATAAAACATTAGGCCTATTGCAATCCAAAATACAATGAATTCTTTATATCAAATATAATTTTGTTTGGGTTATTATAAATAATGCTATTAAAATAAAATAGTATTACCCTCCTAGTACAGTAGTCCATGTTTACATTTAATGCATTTTTCAACATAAACATCTTAATATTTAAATATTTAATGCAATTAATTGCGTTCGCCACGTCTGCATCATAATTAATGCAATACATTATTCAATATCCCGTTCACTTTGTCATTAAACTGTTATTTCACGCACTAACGTCTAAGTTGACAGTAACGAAACGAAGACGCAACGAGGGAATATCAACACGCGACGTTTCACGACAGTTAGTTATTCCCACTACATTATATTACTCATTGCTATGCAATCAGTTATAACAACATCTGTGTTTCGAGCACAGTTCGATATACAGCTTAGGTCTAAAGTGTATTGATTATGACTTCAGTGTGGCAGTGTCAATACAATGGAACACCAGCTGACTTCTGCCACGGCATGATCTCTATAATATTATGTGTAAACACACTGGCAGAAAAAACAACGTTAGCCCCGGGAAATGATGATTTAGTTTTTGTTCCTAGAGTCAACTCTAATATTGGAACTGAGTTGACCATATATTACATAATTCCGCCGTCATTTAAAGACTTTACAACCTTGCTCATCCACCATAGCTCCCTAGCGTATCCATTCATCTGTTGACAACTAGAATACCGCTTATCAATTTTGAGATTAACCAACCCTTTTGTATTGATGCGCCTCCGAGTTTGGTTTCCAAGGATTTAGGCACAATGGAAGTTACCTTATTATTACATTACAATGTAACGACACCAGTTAAACATACATTACAATGTAACGACACCAGTTAAACATACATTACAATGTAACGACACCAGTTAAACATACATTACAATGTAACGACACCGGTTAAACATATATTACAATGTAACGACACCAGTTAAACATACATTACAATGTAACGACACCAGTTAAACATACATTACAATGTAACGACACCAGTTAAACATACATTACAATGTAACGACACCAGTTAAACATACATTACAATGTAACGACACCAGTTAAACATACATTACAATGTAACGACACCAGTTAAACATACAGAGTGCATTAAACCACTTGATATAACTGCCGCCTTTGATACCATCGATCATAACGTTCTAATTTAATGTTTGTCAAAGTGCTACGGCATATATGGCACAGCTCAGAGCTGGTTTTCTTCATACCTAACTGGTAGATACAAAATCTAAGATTGGGAACTGCTGTTCGGTTGCACTACCCACTTTATGTGGTGTTTTCCAAGGTTCTGTTCTTGGACCTTTGTTTTTCACTCTTTACACAACACCACTAAGCTATGTTATTAACAGTCATAATCTAAATCACCTCTTTATGCAGATGATACCCAGATTTACATTTCTTTATCTACGCCTAATACTAATTGTTCCTGAGATTAGCTCAGAAATTGTCTTAGTGACAAGTTCGTCTGGAAGACTGAGAGTAGATTAAAGTTAAATGCTAATAAAACAGAGTTTCTTGTAATTGGTACACAGAGGCAGCGTAACAAAACTAAAAGCTTGTTTCCCACACTTATGCTTAGCCAGTATGTTACGCCTGCACCTTCGGCAAGAAATCTTGGAGTAAACATTATTTGCCTCTTTCTGTTGCAAAAACTATCGCAACTGCACTTGTTACTAATAGGTTTGACTATTGTAATTCCCTTTTTCACAATATTGCTCTTAAGGATATCACTAGGTTACAACATGTACAGTATTGTTAGCTATGGTTGGAACACGGTCTCCGCGGTTTTCTCACTCAGTGCCTCTTCTGAAGTCCTTGCACTGGTTTCTTGTACGATATCGTATTGTTTTTAAGATCTGTACTATCACGTATCAGGTACTTCCATGTAAGCAACCAAAGTAGTTATATTCATTGCTTACTCCTGTAAAAAAGCCTATTCAGCTTCGATCATCTAGTTCTGATTTACTTTTTGTTCCTAGAGTCAATCCTAATATTGGAACTCGGGCATTTTCTGCTGCTGCACCAACTCTCTGGAATTCGCTCCTTCTTAGTGTTAGATCAGGTGAAAATATTATACAATTTCGCCGTAATTAAAAAACTTACCTTTATAAACTTGCGTATCCACCTTAGCTCCCTGGCGTACTGGTACATCTGTTGACGACTTTAATATGGCTTATCGATTCTAATGTTGACTAACCCTTTCGTATTGATGCGCCTCTGAGCCTGGTTTCCAAGGATTTAGGCTCAATAGAAGTTACCTTATTATTATTATTATTAGTAGTAGTAGTAGTAGTAGTAGTAGTAGTAGTAGTAGTAGTAGTATTACGTTACGACGTAACATCAACAGCTACACTTACAGCGTGCATTAAACAACTATGCTTTAATAACAACACCACACCAATATCTGTGACAGACTACGTGTCGTTAAATTTAGTAGGCCTAATTAACGTTTTAACAGCAAACGACTTTCTAGATTGGTAGGTAGATTGGCTTAAGAATTCGGGTTGCAGCTGAAGGCGTCGGCGTCAAGCTCAAAAATAAACCCGAAATCTCTCTTCAACGGTGTTGCCGTGACATACTTGAATGGTGACTCACAGTAGGAGCTGATTATTATCTACATGAACAACTACATAGGGCTCGGTAAAAGGATCGCTGGCGACACCGAACACTGAACAAGTCATTGATAAAACAGGCGACGTTTGCCGTGGGCTGGTCGTTTGACGTTGTTAGTCTAGACTCTAGTGGGCTGGTCGTTTGACGTTTTTAGTCTAGACTCTAGGGGATGTCACTGAAAGGATTTGCGCAATTATACCATAGACACCAACTATACCTACTGTTGGTCACGAGAACAACATTGACAACAACATACATATCTCCACCTCTATAATCCAAGGAACACGGTAACAAATACTGGAAAATGCAATATTTACATGCTAAATGCATCAGCGAATACGCCCCGGGGTTCCCACTACAATTAGAGGAGATTGACCACGTTCGTCGCCTGTGCCACCTCACAAAGACTAAAAAAACCCATTGTGACCTGTGCTGGTTAAATTTGCTAGCTTTACCAGCCGCTGTAATGTATTCAAAGCGAGCGCATGTCTCAATCCTAACCCTCGGAGAGTGTGCACACGTAGCCCTGACGACCAGTCAACAGAACAATGGAAGACGTATCGTAAAGTAAACAGACACATGAATGACAAAAAGAAAGACGCACTAAAATCCTATCTTGTGCGAAGGAAGACCTGACAAAGACCAGCCGTACGTTGATAGAGAACTGTCGTGTAGCAGCGTCCGAGAATGACATCAATGTAGACGGCGAACGGCGCCGCAGTAATAAATCACACTACGAACAAAGTGATCGCAGTAAAGTATCCCCGAGACTTGAATGACAACATTGAGTAAAGTGTCATGTTGTTAGCTCGTTTAGTACTGTATAATCTCGCGTTGTTATATTGCAGTTTAATAAGATGTAATAAGGTTGCTATCCAGAGCAAAACACCCACAGGAGTGAACATTGAAGCCTCTGACTTAACCAACATTGTTGTATGTTATGTGCAGCCCACCCTTATGAGATATTGTGTTGTTTGCTACCGATACTGCATGTACAAGCACGCACGCACGCATGCACGCACGCACGCACGCACGCACGCACGCACGCACGCTTGCACGCACGCACGCACGCACGCACACGCACGCACGCACACACACACACACAATATTATTTGTATTTTAGTTCAGTATTGGTGCTAATAGACCCTATATATATCCATTGTCCTCTTTATAACTGTTGGAACAAGTTTGCCGTGTTAAATTGTACTTTTTATAAGGAATGACTGCGAACGATTTGATACAGTTTTTATGCCCACTCCTGAAAAAGAACGTATCCTGTTTGGACACAAAATATACGCCGCACAACTCAATCACACATGCAGACTGTTTGGATCGCAGAATAAAAACGGTTATTTTCTATCTGTTTTCTTTGTAACGTTGTTCGCAGTAGGGCATAGGGGTCGACATGCGCATACTAAAGACATCAGCACAAAGGTGCGGCCCTCTATAGTATGCATTCATGTACGGTGGCGCTATAAATCAACATAGGCTACAGACATTCGGGTCGAGGCAGGCCAGTTATTGTAGCAGATTCTATACACGCATGACAATGTTTCTATTAGAAGCAGTTAGTGGCACCTGTCTGTTAACAAGCTCGTCGCAACCGTATTTCAACAAACCTTTTCAACTCGCAAAAATCCAATCTAGAGTTTTTGCTTTGGGGGGCAATCTTGTTAAATCGTGTTAATGTTTCAGTGTTGATGCTTTAGAGGCTCTGAAGCAAGTCTTCTTCTTCTTCCTTTTTTCTTTTGCTTATTTCTATGACATGACTTTTATATCCTTATTAAAAATATCTATCATCCGTTTTAATGGTACTAAGTATATGTCTCGATTTATTCACATTTAATTATACATTGCTGTTATTTTGTTGCCCGCCAAATTACATGTAATAAGCTCATACCATTTTGGTAAAAAAATTCTCTCGTGAAAAACAACAAACTCTGGAAGACGCTCCGGATTACGTAACGCTGGACGGGGCACAAATGTTGTGTGTAATATTACAATCGAACACAAAGTTGATTTTACAAACACAGTGACAAGCTGAATATTTACGACAAATTTACCTATCCCTCACATGGCCGGACACGTGGAGCATTCGGACGTTACGTCGTATATTTTGTTGAAATTCTGGCCCCAAAAGTGTTTCTTTTTGACAAAAAACATAAGGCAATCTTTTAAAAGCGACAACTGTATGCAAGAATCTTCGATCTAGAAGAAGTTGTGTCGTAATCGTAATCGTAATGTAATACACGTAGTATAACCATTATCATCATTGTTGGCAAGGCAAAGGTTGACGGAAGTCACGCGCATAAGTTAGAGCAGAGGAAGGTATTAGCGCAGTGGTATACTGTGTCTCATTCAGAAAAAAGATGTCTGCCTTGCCATTTGAAATTGGCAACACTACTCCTTTATGTTGGCGCATCCAATAATACAATGGCTTTGGTTATGAGCACAAATAATTTCCCTTGCTAACAAAACACTTTTGACGTGTAGCGCCATCATCATGCATATTTGATTTCTGGTTAGTAATGAAGTTTGAAAAGTAGCACATGTATTTCGAAAGTTTCGTCAGGACGAGTAGTACTTTGTAGTTACAGCTCAGACTGGCTTTCAAGCACCACAATTTTTATTGCTTTGCACCGAATTGGGAGTGTTGGCGTGGACAAATTCAGTGCAGTAAATCTGCGAAACGGTGTTCAAGCCACGTACGTATCCGTAGGCCACACCTACTAGTACCTGTTTCTGCCTGTTTACATCCACGCACGGAGCAAGAAATTGCTAGTTTAAGTGGCGCTCTCTGAAGGACAATTGTTAACCAGCCGATTCTCCCAGGAAGGAGAAATGCCTTGTGGAAAAACAGAACACATCAAAAACTCAAAACAACCCCAAGTTACAATTGGTCGACGTAAACGTCCTAAAGCGCATGGTTCGAGGAGCGAATAATCATATAAAGGAGTTAGTTGATATCGGCGTCTCACAGGAGATGTACTTATAACGCCCCGAAGTTAACCTATTACTATATACAGATAATGCTCTTAAGACTAATAATTTCACACTTTCAACACACCCAATTCAACGAACTTCATGTTGATAATTACCGCCATCGCTTATTCCGGGTCTAGGAACAAACATCCACCTTTTAGTTTTATTCCCGTTAAAGAACTGTCGATATTTCCAGATGTTTCTCTAAAATTCGATATTTGTAATAAGTATTAATAACATTATTGGGGGAATATAAAATGATGTCCATTCTAATCTGTTGCATGCATTTACACCATATAGATACTATCACAAAGGAAAAAAGCATTTCTTGACACGTATAACAGGACCACGTTTGTTACATAAACACAACCCAACTAAATTCTTCCCTGGTTCATTTACGGCGTACTAATCAGTTCTGTAACAGTACATATCAGGCCTTGTCAGTCACAAGACATTTCCGGTCTCATTAGCTTTTCATTAGCAGGCCAGTCCTGTTATAAACAAAAACGTTTGTGTACCAAATTCACTCAGTTTGGTCTCAATACTGTTACGTAATCCATTAGAATATGCGATAATGTTGAGTAGAACATTTTGATTGATTAATTACAATATCCGTCAAAATTACTTATATTTATAATAATTAAAACGACACACACACACACACGCACGCATGCACGCACGCACGCACATACACATTGTCAGTGGTTTCACGTTTTCTGCTACAGCGTGTTAATCATAGTCCTATCATTGTATGTGGCGAAGCTATCTGAGCATTCTGGGTTTCTCTATTAATTTATAAGGTGGCTGAACTACTTTCTTGGTTCCGCACATATTGTGCGTAGGCCTGCAGCTATCAATAGGCTATACCCGGAGACCATTTGTTAATGTCAGAGAAGATAGTTTAATTGATCGCCAAATCAAACATCGTAAACAATGCAGCACAAAGAATCATGAAAGGTCGTATCGGAAACACCCATTATTGCGACGTTTATGTGGCGTATTAGTGTGCTATTGACTCATTAAATGGCACTAGGCTCGGCACACGGACCAGATTACGAAAGACGCGATAGTATACTAGTCAGAACACCCGCCTGACATGTCGGAGTTCTAAGGTCAAGATCCGACCCGGACGCGGGAATATTTCGTTAAAAAATGGTTCTCAACATTGGCGACCGTGTTTCTGTTGTGATTCGAGGAAAAACGTTAATGTGGGCCTCGTCTTCGTTAATTTGCGACGTAAAAGAACCACTGAGGACGACATGCATCCTGGTTGTGACCACCTGCAGTGCCATCATAGAAACGTCGCCTAGTTGAGGATAGTCTTATATAGACTGTGTAGTTTAATAAAGCCTTATAAGGTCATCACCTTCTAGTAATACACACATAAACACACACACGCACACAAACCCACGCACGCACACACACACACACGCACGCACGCACGCACGCACGCACGCACGCGCCAATCCACCCACCCGCCAACTCACACATACACACACACACACACACACACACACACACACACACACACACACACACACACACACACACACACACACACACACACACACACACACACACACACAAACACACACACACACAGTCACACAGACACATACACACACACACTTACA
The DNA here is from genome assembly GCA_020002185.1 of Paraescarpia echinospica. NCBI lineage: Eukaryota > Metazoa > Annelida > Polychaeta > Sabellida > Siboglinidae > Paraescarpia > Paraescarpia echinospica. The sequence goes on along the minus strand of CM034534.1, from coordinate 5,297,882 downwards.
CATACGCACGCATACACGCACTGACGCACACTATCTGTGGAATAACGTTTCCTGCTACAGTTTTTAAAACATTTAAACAAACGTTTCCTTGTGTTAGTTTTATTCCCGAGACATGTCAAGTGCCAAGTAGGTCCTATTAAAGTCATCACTAGCTTCTAATTTCGTAAGGCTAATCATATGATCTTCAAAGTACGCTTCTAAATGCATACGTGGGGGATCAACCAGAAAGAGGCGCCTTCTATTCGTCGTAGTTAATTATGTGACGGCCACGTGCACAAAAGACAATGAAGCCACGTCCGTCCCTGCTGGCACCGTGAGAAACACTGTTCGAGACAAACATCAATAGAAACACGCTATGTCAACATGACCCTGATCTGTGATACACATTTTTAGGTAAACACACATTTGCTGTCATTTTCGGTGACGTTTGTAATAAACGCTTCACTGCATATATAGAATTAATCTTGAATATGCAATTACGTCTTCGTTGATTAGGATGAACTCCAAAGTAGAAGATTTATTATCGATGTAGATATGTTTATTTTCGCGAACGAGGCCGACTCGAGGAGTACAACAGTGCTGCGTTGATTGTGAAATATATCGTGATTTGGCAGCTAATCATGTTCGTTACAAAGGAAACCGACTTTAGCTGATAGCTGACAGGATCCAGCTTGAAAAAACACCAACACGAACCGAAATACAAACCTAAAAGATCGACTAATACAGTAAAGTCGAAACGTAGAGTGTAGTGGGTGAAACGAAATCGGGTGCATTATTTAAATTCATACATGTGTATACATAGACGCGGGAACAGGGGGGCCCTGTTCCCGCGTCTAAGGTGCCCCCTGGAATTTATCTGGGGCGGCAGACATATGGTTCGCCCCCCCCCCCCCATTAAACGTGAGCGTGAATATTTGTTTTTGTGGCGAGTGTCAATGGCGGGTGGAAATGTAAATTTTACAAGACGATTAATGTGTATTTGTGTTGACTGTGAAAGGTGTGCTTCTGCTCCCATGGTAATAGGCGGCGTGGTGGTAAACATTTTTTTCCAAAGCACCTCCCCCGTCTTTCGATGTCACAGTCGAGCCAACCGAGACAGGACAGCACAAGAAAGATGTGAAGATATGCGGCAGTGAAAATTTGTCAGTGGCGCTGAAGCTCCGTTAGCCCCTCCCCCCATATGAATTTCGTTCCCGCGTCACTGTATGTATAACATCACATAAACCCTAACTGAATTGACACTGGTAACTATACTAAATTGGCAGTTACTTGTATTCCGGCAGTCAAACGCCCTTTTGGAGTTGTACCGTACCGTGCATTGTGTACTCCCTTGTTATATCGAGAATTGACTACGTGAACTGTCTGCTACATGACATCCCCGACTGCCTAATCAACAAGCTGCAAAGAGTGCAAATTGCAGCTGCTCGGCTGGTGGTCCGCTGCCACAAATGGGACCATATCACACCGGTACTCAAGAAACTGCACTGGCTTCCCGTAAAGCAACGCATTCGATACACAATTCTGCTACTGACGTTTCGTGCTCAACACGGACTGGCACCAACTCACGTCACCGACCTACTCCACGAGCTACTCGAGTGTTGCGTTCAACTAAAAACAATGACTTGTACGTGCCACCATCTCGCAGCCGATACGGCGACAGAACTTTCTCGGTATCTGCTATACGACTATGGAATTCATTTCCAAGCGAGATGAAGACAACCTGTTGCCTTGTGACTTTCAAAACACTTTTGAAAACCAATCTTTTCCGGGTTGCTTACGCAACATAGGCGCCACCAGTCAGTTTAGTCAGTTTGGTTATTTATTTTTAGTCGTTTGGGCCGAAGGTCCAACGGACTATTGCCATCACTCTGCGTCCGCCGTCCGCCGTCCGCCGTCCGCTGCCGTATCTCAGAAACCGTTCAGTAACTTTTTCTGTAATTTTGCTTATACCGGTACATTTCATGTGGTAGTGCCACTATGCATGAGAAATCTGTATTTGATTGAATCGTTCTAAGGGCACCTAATGACCCCCAAAAGGACCCCAAAACTGGTAAATTTTCACATTTTGCCTAATTTTTTTTTAAAACTCTTAAGTAACTTTTTCTCTAATTTTGTATAGAAATTTCATGTGGTAGTGCCACTGTACACAATAAATCTGTATTTGATTGAATCAATCTAAGGGCTACAAAGGTCCCCTAAAATGCTAAATTTGCTAACTTAATTGTCTACTGCAGAAACAGCTCTATCTGGCTTACAGTCCTTGTGGTAACTCTACATCACACGAGAAGAAGGCTGACACAGCACCCAAAAAATGCAAAATGTTTACACTATTTAGTGATGTGGTTTTGAGAAGGGCCCTTGAGACTATCCCCTAACAGTATATTCCTATTCCCCTTCCCAAAACATCTGTCACATGCGGAGTCTGTGTCTTGCGTGGATATCTATTTTATGCAATTGTTTTATATAAGCAGGAAGTTTGTGAAATTAGTTATTCTTAGGCCACAGAAAAATAATTCCCGGTTTCTCATCAATGCATGTATTTAAAAATATGTGCCACAACATTTTATTTTCTATTATAATTATTCCTCTAAATGCAAGATATGCATGGTGCAATAAGTGAACAGTAAACATGTCAACATTTTACTTCCATCATAACCCTTAATGATCTGTAACTATGATTCACCAAAAAACATTTGATTAATAATTACCTACAGGGTTGTTTGATTTCTGCTATGCCACTGCTTGGTGGACAGTTTATTAGTGGCTCCAGTTCAAATACATCAGCACGTTTTTCACCCCTGCATTATAGTTTAGGCTCAGTAGTGTGCTGGCAGCCACTAAACATATAAGCTTGCGTGAAAAGGATAGTTGGCAGAAGAACTAACTTCAAAGAAACCATTGCGTCCATTTAGCCAGGCAGCAGTCACACTATCCCAGTGTCTGCTGCTATGTTTGTATATATAGGCTTAATGATCCCAATACACCAATCTGTTGGCACAATGTCAAATAATAGAACTAGGTTAAACATCTTAACAATAACTATAATTAGTTATGTGGGGCTGTTTTTAAGTATTCATTTATAACATTATCAATACCACATGCCTTTTTGTGTTTGAGTTTTTTTAATTTGCATTAGTACCTCATCTTGCGTGAATAGTCTGTTTATGTGTTCGTTTGACTGGGAAATCTTTCTTGGATCAAAAGGTATCTCACTAGCTGCAGTTTCACTTTCAGGTTTTTCACCGAGTTTTTCAAAGAGGTTCATAAACTTATCCAGTGAAAAATTTCCACATTTTTAACTGCTGTTACTTGCTTTATTTATTATTATATCCCAGTATTCTGCAGGCTTGCTATGTTTTAGGTTGCGCAAGTTTCCATGTAACTGTTTATGGCAGCATTTTGATATTTCTTTTATAAAGCAGTTATACCCACTAGCCAATTCTCTTAACTCTGCTTTAGCTTCTTCATTTAAAATTTTCTTTAGTCTACCTTTTAGTCAAAGTTTTTGTAGCAGCACATTTGTACTTCCAATGTATCATTGCAACATAACAGACGTACAGTATTGTGTGTCACATCTGAATGTCATGCATGTAATATTTCCATGCAATCCATTTGCATATATATTGTAAAACTTCAACAGCCGTTTTCTTCAATTTCACTTTTTGACCCCTGCCATGTTCAATGCTCCATAACTTCGCAATTTTTTGTAACAGTCATAATTTTTGAAACCGTGTAAAGCACTCTACCCAACCTTTACAAGAATGTAAGAAAACAATGTTACAATTGTTCCGACTTATCACTCATTTGGTCAGCCGGGGTCACATATAGATGTATTAGTCCAAAGGACTTCAGTTTCTCTTGGCCCATTTTTATTATTTATTATCTTGTACATGTTTTTAAACTAATTTTACACAATCTTTACTAATTTATTATTAATATACCTTTAATTTTTTTAATGTGTGTATATATTGTCATTTATTTTAATTAATTTAATATTATTAATTTTATGTAAATTATTAATGTTCTGCATATACATATATATATAAACGTACTTATATATATATAAACGTACTTATATATATATATATAAGTACGTTTATATATATATATATATATAAGTACGTATTCCAAGCGCCTCCGAATGGATTTATCTAGATTTATGGCGCTATATAAGTGTTCTTCTTCTTATCATTATTAGGGTCCGTACGATGTTTTATTGCATCTTTGTGACCTTGTAACCTTCTGGATCAATAATCCGACGGGTACAACCCAGGTACCCTTTAGCGTTTTTTGTATAAACCCATTAATATGCTAATTAGTTATCGTCATTAATATATATATTTATATATACTACTTTTTTAATATTTCGAATTGTAAACATAAAAACAATAAAAATGGTGTGTCCAAACGCATGTTTTCAGGGTATTTGGTTATGATTACGTTCGTAAACAAATTATATTATGCAAATTTGTCGCATGAATATACAAATTAGCTCTGACCAATATAACCTCACGATTTTCGTTTATATCTCCTTAATAGGCGAGCGGTAGACAGTACCTAACGGACCGACTTAAATGCTCCCCCCGTACAAACACCCAAATGTTATATCACTAGAAAGCCCTAGATATCCCAATCACAACGAGGCCTGTCGTAGAATTGCCTGATAATAAGCATGACTCGAAGGTCAAACAAAGTCACCGTCAAATGATGACTTTTCGAAATTGTGCGCTTCCACAAACATTTTAAAATTACAATGCTTGCATATCTACTTTCTTTAATAACAGAATGGCCATATGTCATATAATTTTGGAAAGCTTACTGTCTCCCGTCAAAACAAGTTACAACGTGTAGCTGTTACCCGGAATAGTAAGTGTGGAAGTTCTCGTAGAAGATAACAGTCTAAGCCGGGCATACCAAGTACATTGAAATGTTCGCATTTTATTCTGTTGTTCAGTATATATACATTTGCAAACGTGTGATGTGTTTATTACGCCAGGTATCACTTACACGTTACCAAGTGACCGTAGATCCGGGGCTTTGTAATTGCATGCCAATTAGTGTGGATAATTATTTACAATCGATAATATGTGGAACGCGCCTCACATTTAGAGTTATGTAGTTGAAGCAGAGTCCGAGGTAATTTCCCTGCCAACGAAACCTCTGGACCTTCTATCCAGGTACATGGCAACAATAACGCACATCTATTTTATGTTATATTGTGTCTGGACTCGCACACACCCAAACTCACATGCGCGCAGACTCGCACACACGTACACTCGCACCCACAACGCTCACGCACACACGCGCGCGCGAACACACACGAATTCTCCCCCCCCCCTCTCTCTCTCTCTATCTGCCGGTTTAGAACTTTGTGTCACGTTCTCTCTGTCTACAAACCGGCTCTCCGTCCATTTCTTTTTTCCGTGTTTTTCTCAATCTGTACCACTGACTGTCAGTATATCTGTCTGTTTGACACACTATTTTGTCTTGTGGCTAATGATATTATTATTAGTAAACGCGTGTTCCAGGTGCTGCCAGAGTGACCGGTGTGTGCGAGTGAACGCCTCACGACTTGCGCCTGTCGCCACGATGGGCCTACTATGTCGGCAACTGTCGTTCGCAGCAACACCGCGACGACTGCTGGCACTGAACATCATCGCGTTGCTGGTCAACCTGCTGCTATTCGCCGCCCACCTTAATCCTCGCTTCGAGAGCACCATCACGCCTGCGCAGCGCACCACCATGTTGTCGACACTGCGCATGCTCGTGACTCAAATGGAGGCTCACAACATCACGTATCTGATGATGTGTGGCACGCTGATTGGCTCGTACCGTCACCACGGCATGATTCCGTGGGATGACGACATCGACATCGGCTTTCTGACGGCCGAGAAGCAGCGAGTCCGAGACGTCCTGCGGAGACTCGAACCCGGATTCAAATTGTACATTCCCTACGACGACCTCCGCAACAGGGAACCGTGGAAGTTCTACCCGCGAACCTCCGGGGGCTATCTTCACAAGTCGTTCGGCTGGCCCTACATCGACATGTTCTTCTACGGTGAGAACGCCACGCACATCTGGAACGACCGACGGGTCGAGACGGTACAGGTGTTCCGGAAATGCGACGTGTTTCCGTTGCGCAGGCGCCCCTTTGGCGACATGATGCTGATGGCGCCATGCAATCCGCGCGGGATTCTCACGGCGGAGTTCGGGGATCTAGACAGGTGTGTGTCGCGCAGTTTTAGTCATATCTTGGAGCTTCCGATGCCCTTTATGTCTCACGACCAGCCTTGTTCCGAGCTCTCGCACAAATATCAGTTTGTATCGCGGACGTACCATAAGACGACCGTTAATGAGACACTTCGAATTGGTCATTGGACGGTGAACACAGTGTCGCTGCCTGCTTTGTGCGCGAACCCATGTCCGCGCTCATAATATGACAATAGCTACTGTGTGATATTATGTAAGAGACAATAATTATAGAGTGCATTCCGGCGCTGTTTTGTTATACCTAACGGCTATTAATGTGTTTCATACATTACAACAGGACATTACAAACATATAACGCTTGCTCAAATAACAGTTGAAATTGTTATGTATATTACAAAATGTTTGGTCAGTATCCGTTCTCCCAGACGAACACACAGGGTGTATCGTATTCCGATACGGACTGGAGACGTTACTCCCAAGTTCTAGCGTATCATCAACCGGGTTATTTCATATTTCAAATCACATTAGTATACCGGATGTTTTCTTTCGGTGTCTCACTTCATGGTGTCACGATACAGCGGTTTGTCATACTTTACGGCGGCCAAATATGTCAACTTTGACCGACTTTAGGGATCATCTCAGAACGTCAATGTCCGATATAGGAAGAAATTACTTTCGTTTGGGGGAGGGAGGTCAGAGGCAGTTTTCATCTGGCGTCTGACATCGATATTTTAAGCATCGGATTGACACTGTTAATTTACTGATGTCATCATATCAATGCATACAGACTTTCGTATGTGGGGGTGGGTGGGGGCTGAGGCCAGATGAAAGTAATTTCGTGTGATATCGGACACCGACGTTCTGAAATGATTCCTTACAATCTGGGAGCGGTCCACCGTATCGTGACATCTCAGGGGACCGTCACGTGAGTTCACAAAATCTCAACATACGTTGAGCACTACTTGGAGATTGGTCGTCACCAATCACAGCAACTAGCAAATGTCAAATACGGGTGAACAACTAAACTCAGCGAGGCCTCACGCCTACACAGATGGCAACTGCAGAAACGACTTGTCGCGACAATCGCAGATTGCAGAAGGTGTCACTTTATAGCGTTTGCATATTATTATTTTGTACACAGCCGAGAATGATGGATACTACTCTCGTTATGAAGTAATTTGAATTTATATATATATATATATATATATAATATTTATACATTTTCTTAGTTTTTGTTTTTATATTGTTAAGGCTTACTTGTGTTAATGTTATTCCCATGAATGCAACTCAAGCCGGGACGAATTAATCTTAAACGTCATTGAACATCATTTGTCATTGGTGGTCCTGTGCCTCCGTTTGTAATGAGTTGATGGTCCTAAGACTCAACTTTTAATGAGTTCATGATCATGTTATTCAGCTTGTATTGAGTTGATGGCCCTCTGCCTCAGCTCACGTTTGCGGGTTAAGTCAACTGCTTATTCTTGGTCTTCCTCTGTCTTCTAGGATATCCGCAATGTCGTTTTCCTTGGAACTTTACGCGTCTATGTGTATTTTACAACATGTCTCAGCATCGTAACTTCTGTCGCTCCACCACCACCACCACCATGTTGTCTTCGGGTTTCATTCGTTCTGTTACTGCTGTGTGTAGATGTAGTTCACGGTGTCATCAGGATCTTCCGATAGCATTTAATTCCAAATGCCTGTATTGTTTTTACCATTCTTTTATTTAATGTCGGACTTACATAAATTGTACACTGCTGTTCTTGGAAGCCAGATCTCCCATTAGAGGCTGATGTCCTTGTCTTGTCTTGTGATTGGATTCGAGTGCCCGGTGTTAGTCTTGAGTTTATAACAGCGGCACTCCCTTCTTCTAGCTTTATCGTGCTTCTAAGAACTGTGAATTATTCAGCGTTCTCTAGATAATCTCCGTCGATGTTTACCACACGGTTGTGATATGCATTCGATTATAACTTCACTTCTTTATTTTACTTGTGTTTATCTTCATGCTACATTCGATTAAGAGTTATTGAGGTCTGTTTGAAAGCTCACGTATAGTTCAGTACCAAGGTGAATCAACCACAAAAGCAATGCCATCAGCATAACGAAGGTTAGATATTTCCAGATTGTCCAGTTTCACTATGCAGTTTCTAATCAGTTTAATAAGTTACTGGATACTGTTCGGGACTTTTATGCCCGGCGCATTTTTTGGAATACTGTCGGTTGCTGCCGTTTCGAACCTTGGATAAGTTCGTTCAATCTAGGTGACTTCTGTCCACTCAACTATGTGAATGATTATCTTGCTATATGAAATGGTGGATATTTGTGTAGGAATAGTCTTCTCGTATTAATTGCAGCGTGGCTAAATGGTTCATAGAGACGTCGAGTTGGTGTTCGATTGAACAGGTCTGCAAAGGGAGTATGTGTAAACGCCTTGAGCAGTCCAAAAGACTGGATACTGCGCTATATAAGAATTTACCTTTTAAAAATTACTGAGGGTACATTAGTATGTACATATACGATTGCCAAATAACAGGTCAAACCAGACGTTGTTCGTAAAATCTCATTACTGTACCTCTTTTGCTAAGACGCCGTGTGTTGTCAACATGTTGTCGTTGATATATATTGTCCGTATGTGTGCGTTTGTCCGAGTGACGTAACGTCGCAAGGTACTACAGCAATACAGGGTAATGTTGATACATTTCCAATGTGTAGTTTACGTTGCAACCGATAAGCGTGGTTGAATACGCATATACACATAACAGTGACTGCTGCAGGATACGGCATTGGTCGTTTTGCTGTGCCAACGACAGGGGATGCGTTTATATATGTAAATTAGTTTACTGGTAGACCGAGGCAAACACCGAAACAGTGCAAAATTAAACTTGTTCAAATAACGACTGCTGGAGTCAGATATATTTTATTACTGGAAGTTTACCGTGTGTTATCGTGTCATTTTATGAAGATACATCACGTGTAAATAATAATGTATCATTTATTTTGTCTTTAGAGGGAAGCAGTCTGTTCCTCTACACGGAAATAACCAGTGTAGAAATTTGTAACAGGATTTCTGCTGAATTGGCTGTGTTGAAATGGATGCTCTGTTTAACATTTGACTATGCTCCGGGGCCGTATCTTCCAAATTACGAACTTAACACAATTTTGGCGGGCATATACCTTTAACATAGTTAGTATAGTCTTAAAAACATTACATTAATTGATAAGTGAAAAACTAAGAACAGACTGCCTCCTTTTAAAGGGAGAGTATCTGTGCCATTCCACGGAATCAGCCTGAGTTCAAATGATTAACAGGAATATCGCCAAATTGATTGTCTTGATAGCGGGGAAACGCGAACTCGCCGACAATCAAACGGTCATACGGTTAATCTGCCGTCTTCGCAATGTTGCCAACAGAATGTCTTTAGAATACGACTGCTTTGTTTACAATTTGAACATTTTGCCGGCGCAACTTCCAAATTGCGAACGATGTTACGGACTTATTAAACGCAATTTGGCGCAAACATACGCTTTCAACACGTGTAGTCTAGTATTGAGAATATTATATGTATAATTGTAATAAATGAGGAACAGATGTTGTTTTTGTATTACTCCGTCCATTCCGTGGTGGGGAACATCGGCGGTTTCCATCGATGGCTCTTAAGACCCTATTACACTGTTCGACGGTAACGGCAAACCGCGACGGCAAACGGCAACATAAAAACCGTTCTATATTGAATTACCGAGACCCCAGTACACTGCTCGACGGCAAACCGCTCGACGGCAAAACTGCTCTACGGCAAACCGTCGAGAATCGAAACAGAAGCGATTTTTCTGAAAATGCCGCACGGCAAATATCTCTTTGACCAATCAGCGTTGTTGTTTTGGTATGACGTCAAAGTGCTCATGTCAGATTGCACGTGTTCCAATATAGCGATGCAAACACTTTAAAATAAAGGAAAACGGATTCGAATTAGCAGCGCCGTCTGTTGATAACAGTGGTAGATAACCCTGAATTAGCAGCGCCGTCTGTTGATAGCCTTGACAAAATTCATGATGTCGGCAAAAAACTTATCGTAGAGGTAGAGAGACAGGAATTGCTATATGCTCCATCCCATCCTGATTACAAAGACGCAAAGAAGAAGTTGGCCGCAACACGAGTTTCGATGTCAGTATAAATATTCAGGAGTTCGGACCGTAGGAGTGTTGCTTCCTCTTCTCGATTGCTTCTTTTGCCCGCCATATTTTACAGCATCTACAAGCTGTTCACGTGACAAATTTGCATATGCCGTCGAATATTGTCGCGCTCAGTGTACTAGGCTCTGCTCGCGGTTTGCCGCTTTGCCGTCGAGGTTTTGCCGTTGCCGTCGAGCAGTGTAATAGGGCGACATACATTGCATATGGCGTTGGTGATTGACGGGCAGCGAAGGTTCACCAAACATTAAAACTCAGTAGATAACATGAAACCTGCCGTTGTGTTGGTTACATGTGTCATTTACTCACATGTCCCCACACGCCAAATGTCGCTCGTCTTACCAGCCGAGATCGTCTTTTTGGAGTCTTAGCAAGGGAAAGTGATTGTCCACTTTTCGCACGAAACCAGTTTATCTAACATTGCCACGAAGCCTGTCGTGTCTTGGCGTGTGGAAGATTATCAACACCAATATGCTGTGATTTAGCATAGTTTTCTCTTAGATTTCCACCCACACAAAGCAATATTAGAAGCTCTCAAAACCGTTGGTATATACATGCCTTTCCCGCCCTGTGTGTGGCCGAGGTCGGACCAGTTGTTTCTTATTTTTATGAACATTTCCTTCAGTAAATACTCCTTTCACCATATTTCAAGATTCAAAACATGTACGCACCTGTCTTAACATTTCCTTTTGGTGGACAACATAGATCGCATTTTATTTGTAGGTTGTGTGTGCCACAGGTAGGCCTATCATGGTATATTATATAAACTGATCAACTAAACGTTGCATTTCTAGTTTACAAATATCCTATATCGTTAAAGGTGTTCATGTTTTCTGCGTACACAGATACACAAATCAGGCCTGCACATAACACAGCTCAATGTGTTAGCCATTGACCTGTAGATTACTAGAATCCTACTTCTGTTTGGGTCCAGGCTGGGTTGGCTTAAGTTGTTTGTTTGACGAAACTGTGGCTGTTCACGAGTAATTGTTATAGTTGATAGCAATGTCTTTTCTGCGCCGGAACTGCAACACAAGCTATGCTACATTCTACTCTTTGAGGTGTAATAATGTGCTTGCTTTATTTATTGTATTGTGCGCCATAAATTGCGCAATGGATGAATTTTGTCTTCGTAGATTTTAATTTCCAAAACTATAAAATGCCTTTAGTTTCATAAACCGTAGAATAAATTGTCAGACAACATGTTGACATCATCTACAATCAGGCAAGTAGTAGTATGTGTATTCCTGCCACAGGAAAAGTTTCGAAAGATCAAAGGATTTTGCCATTTTAATTGACAGTTCATGTATCGTCATTTTGTCATTTGCTGATCAAATCCTTTGATCTTTCGATATATTTCCAGTGGCAGGAATAAACATATTCTACTCAGGCATGAATCAGTTTCGGTTCTGTGGGAAATAAGGATGGATTCCAACAATATATTTCAATTATCAGCATTCATTACAATTCACAATAGGCAGAATAGCAATAAAACGACAGTGTAAAAGTTGAGTTATGATATAACATATTCTGTTCTTTTCCCCCAAACAACATGCAGTCCGTGACACGCGTTGAAGCATCCTGTTATGTTACCTCGATCAAAATCGTTTTAATAACATACACAATGGACAAATTCCATAATCGACGTCCTAGTCTGCACTAAGTAACAATTCTCTTCCCAACCAGGCTCTCATTGTCTCTTACACGTTGGAGTTGCTTCGTGTTGCACTGCATACTGAAGAATAATCTGCAGACATCAACATCATCTACATACTGAAGAATAGACTGCAGACACCAACATCGTCTACACACTGAAGAATAGACTGCATACACCAACATCATCTACGTACTGAAGGATAGTCTGCAGACACCAACGTCATCTACATACTGAAGAATAGACTGCAGACACCAACATCATCTACATACTGAAGAATAGACTGCAGACACCAACATCATCTACATACTGAAGAATAGACTGCAGACACCAACATCATATACATACTGAAGAATAGTCTGCAGACACCTACATCATCTACATACTGAAGAATTGTTTGCAGACACCAACATCTACCGTCCTCCATCGGGAGTTTCAAAGAGTTCATAACGAACGTAAATGTGCCTCTTTATTTAAAACAGTCGTGTGTGTGTGTGTGTGTGTGTGTGTGTGTGTGTGTGTGTGTGTCTTTGTGCGCGAGTGTGTGCGTACGTACATGCGTATGTATCATGTTGACATCACTGTTTGTGGCCGGGCAGTATTATACACACCTATCAAAACAAAGTATGTCATGTTATTTGTGGAAATGTATGAGCCATCTCCACCCCTTCGTCATGCTGAATGACGCTTGTAATATACACAACCACCGTTATGTTCGTTCGTTCGTTTGTTCATTGTATGATATTTACTCAACTGTCTGAGCAGCGTCGTTTCGTCTGTGAATCACTTACGAGAGTTTAGGGTGGTCACCACTCGACTGTTATTTTAAATCCCTGCTGGACCATGTAGCCGAACAGACCCCGTGTTTGACCTCTGTCTCCCTCGAGCCAGCGGGCCGTCATTCCCACCCCCACAGGACGCCACGCAGCTAGATGAGTCATGGATCATGAAGGCATCATCCAGGTAATTATTTGTACAGTTCGGTGAAAAATACCAACGTGGGATACGTATTATTGTGCTCGCTTCGATTGGAAACAAAATCGTTCAGATTACTGTTCTCTCCGCGTTTCATTTATTATTAAATGCACTAGTGTAAAACAACTTCAGCTATTAACAAGGTATACATTATACGTTACAGCAAAACAACACCACGTAAACGCTTCTTTTGTTGCAGAACGAATCGCAATTATCACAGCCATTCTTTGTTCTCTTGCAAATGATTATTTTTGTTGATGCATATACCCCTACAATGCCTTTTGTTTCCCTTGAAGACTGTGTTAACGATGCACACTCAGATATCACAGTCATTCTTTGTTCTTCGCCTCGGCCTTCTGTTCGACTTGACGCCGACACTCTCTGGCACAGTTCGTCAGTTGTCCTTTGCACACGTTATCCCGTAACGACGGTGTCCGAGTGTCCACTTGAAACCTGCAACTACACACGACAGCGGACAGTGGCTACACCAGTCGCACGGTCAACATACATGAATATTGCATTCATACTTAAAATAAACATTTACGCCTATATGAACGCACGGACGTACACTTGCACGCACGCACACATGTACACACACACACACACACACACACACACACACACACACACACACACACACACACACACACACACACACACACACACACACACACACACACACACACACACACACACACACACACACACGCGCGCACACACACACACACACACACACACACACACACACACACACACACACATACATACACATACAAACACACACACACGCACGCACGCAAGAAAGCTTACACTCACGCACGTATACACACACACTAATGCACGCACGCACGCACGCACACACACACACACACACACACACACACACACACACACACACACACACACACACACACACACACACACACACACACACGCATACATACGCACACAAGATCTTTTCTCAGCTGTTACTTTGAGTTGTGTAAGTTGCGTTTATGTATACATTGTAACATGTTTATGTCTATACACACGTACGTACACATGCATGCACGCACGCACACATACACACGCACGCACGCGCACGCACACTCACACGCAAGAAAACACACACTCACTAGTTTGTTTGGTCTTACATCGACATATTAATTCCTACATTGATGCCCCGGATCACGTAAATTAGGTTGAATATCGTAGCTGCAAAAGAACTTAAAAAGCAAAAGTAACTTTATTAACCGTTGACAACCTCACCTCAGGTACTTGTCGATGCACGCCAGGCCACAGTTGACAAAGCCACCTTCGATTGGAATTGCGATGAAGTTTGTTGCCCCCTGGTCACCAATAGCGACTAGACAGCCATACAGGAATGCCGCCAGGGCCAGCTGCAACGAGTCGGTGGAGCAAGTTCAAAACAACCACCCTGGAAAACACTATAAAGGGTTTTGAACATACAAAACCTAAGTTCCAAACTGATAGTTTTTTAATCATAAAACCGTATTATTTTTATTATATAATCACGTTTCAACTATATCAAATTCTAACTGATCATTTGTTTGTAAAAGTATGAATTTATTTTAAACACCAAACAGTCTAATGTTGTTAACCTACATTCAAAACACGACCAACATTTCAGCTCTACATCGTAGGCCTACTATGTCACCAGAATTCAGAATCACTCGCAAAAATTAGCTCGTTTCCAAGTCACATCTGTCAGCGGCTATGTTGCCAATGTTATTTATGTCACAATACTTTTCCCAGCACCAATCGCGCATTTGGAAATCGATCAGACTAACTGGTTTTAACACCTACAAGGTATATAAAACAATAAACCTCCAAGGCTTAATGCCTAACATTTTCAACGTTGCTGTTCTTACCTGGTATATTGTGTCCCGCCATCATGCAACATATCATGGTAGGATATTCTCTGCGTCTCGCCTTAACTTACCATATCTTACATCATCTTACCTTACCCTGCCCTGACTTACCATATCTTACATCATCTTACCTTACCCTGCCCTGTCTTACCATATCTTACATCATCTTACCTTACCCTGCCCTGTCTTACCATATCTTACATCATCTTACCTTACCCTGCCCTGTCTTACCATATCTTACATCATCTTACCTTACCCTGCCCTGTCTTACCATATCTTACATCATCTTACCTTACCCTGCCCTGTCTTACCATATCTTACATCATCTTACCTTACCCTGCCTTAACTTACCATATCTTACATCATCTTACCTTACCCTGCCCTGTCTTAACTGACCTTGCCTATCCTCATTGGGCCTCTTAGCACATCGAGCTTGTTCGCATATATACTGCTACATTGTCTCCAGTGTGTCCTATCTCTGTCCACATTTTCCAACAGAGCTGTACGTCTTTGTTTGTAGTCCCTAGTCTTGTTTTCAGGCGGCTCACCTTTGGCTTCTGTTCTGGCATCCGTGTCTCGGCCGTCAAGATCTCTATATTTCTGAGCACATGTCCAGTCCATTTTCATCGACTTTCCTTAACGTCTACGCTCATCCTCTCTTCCCTTTCCTAATCTGGGTATTTTTTATTACACATTATAATATAAACGACCACATTTTTACGATTACGAAACGCAACACTGCAAATTCTACATATGCAAGTGGAACTTTCTCATGTTGTGACTTGTTGACAAGGAATTAATTACAATAAATGATGATCAGTTTTAGTCGTAGATCGATGTCAGATGCTACTGAAAAGTGGGTGTACGTTAATCAGGGCATGCACGCATAATATAATTAATACGGTATATTATGTAATATAAACTATACATATTCCAACACTTGACCGCTTCAGGCACACAAGCGACATTATCAGAACAGAGCACACAGCTCAAGGAGGTGTTTACTCTCATGACGTCGTTTTCTCTACTACGTTTGCTAGTCACAATTATCAAACAATTGTGACACAGTACGTACCCTTAGAGACATCGTATCAATCCACAGTATATTGGTGAGTCCAATGTTTGTGTCGAAGGCGACTCGGAAGCGACGACGTTTGTTGCTCCCCTGGCTTGGAAGTGACTGTCGTTACGAAGTGTTACTGCGACCTGGCGTTGTTACTTGTTAAGTGTATTGAAGGTCACCTGTTGAGGTCTGCACTCAGAGCGTGGAATGTGAGACGTAGACCGACTCTACACTCGACGAGACTTTGTGTGTACACACGGACTAGCCATGAGCAGGAACTCACTGGATGGACAAAATGGGTCTACCTGACTCAGCGAGCTGTCTGCTAATGATTACCCAACGGACCAGTTCGTCGTGCGGTGTGTGATGGTGAAAACAATCGACAAATTACCGTTTTTTGGCGAAGGTTGATCGACTAAATCTTCACTGGAAAGTAATAATACTACTACTAATAATAATAACAATAATCTCGTTACCGCAGGGGACTGTACATTAATTTTTTTCTTCAAATTAAAATAAAACGAAAATGATACACAATAATAACTATTTTGACACCTTAACATCACACAGCCTTTACCTTCAAATCACAATATTGTGGCTCCTATGAGAGCGATTGTTATTGTCTTAATAGGAGTCACAGACCCCATCTAATTTGAAATTACACTGCATTTGTATATATATGAATATATATGCCTATTCATGTTACGTTAATTTGATATTATACATATATTGTAATTGGGGTCTAAATAAAACTTTCTTATTCTTGTTCTTGTTGTTCACTCTTTCCACCAATGTCACTAGAACAAATTGCACTGTTTTGATGTTTCTGTAAACTTAAAAAAATTATATTACAAAGTACAGCACTAGAAAGTACATTTACAATCAAAATATCATCTGATCAGCATCCAAAATAGTTCATGCTCATAGGCATTCCATCAAAGTTACAACCCTCTCCTATATATGTTAAAATAAATATATCAAATGAAGAGGTTAAAAATGAGATTAATTCAAGCGCAATTTAAAATAAAGTAAGTACAAGCTGTTGGCATTGTGCCGGCCTGTGTGAGGAGATTATGTTCCCCGTTGATGGCAATCATTAATTCTAATCGCCCCCGTTCCGTTGTAGT
>CM034534.1:5203294-5275794 GCA_020002185.1 Paraescarpia echinospica | reverse complement strand
ATACAGTAACCAATACGTATGGACCACAGAAATAATAATTTATTTGGTATCAGAATCTTGTGGGAAGCTATCACTTGGTTAGCAAGGCAAATTAAAATTGATATATTTTTAGGTGAGAGACCCGTAATGCTTAGATTAATAAAAAAATTGGTTCTTGTTACAGCTTGAATATATTTGTTTTTGTGTTTCATACCCGCTAGACCTGACGAACTTAGAAGTCTTTTTGCAAAATATGGTCCAGTAACGGATGCGTATATGCCTTTAGACTATTACGCCCGGAGGTCTCGAGGCTTTGCGTACATTCAATATCCTTTTCTGTGCAACATGTTGCAATGTATATTCAAGGTCTTTTTTGTAGGGATTCAGCTGCATTTCTCAATCACATACGCAAACCACCGAACACTATATAACAGTTAAAAAAATTGTTATTTGTAAGTTTTCTAACATGTGCGTACTAGTTACTAAACTGGTATTATAAGGATGTATAGCCGAGGAGAACTACTTATAGCTTATAGCTGTGACTTTACGTGCACAAGATAATATTCACAGCTAACTGATCAACACCAGTTGATGTCACAATAAATATAATTTCTTTTCTTTCAATAGACTTGAAGAAATTCGGATTATTTTCACCAAATATGGTCCAGTAATGCATACTTACCGTTAGATTATTACAACCGGAAGCCAAGAGGCTTTACTTACATTCAATATTCTTTGCTGTTCGAGGTGCATGTTCTTGCAATCCAGTGGGCACTACATAATCATCAATGCAACATTTTTTACAATCTGTTTTTTTTTTAATTTGTAAGTTTTCTAACCCGTGCATTCAACTAAACCAGTTACAGTGTTTGCCATCATCACTGGTGGAGTAATCTAAACAGATGATTGAATTCGTTCTGTATTATTTATTGGAAATGTAAACTTAAATACCGGGTAATCCCTTTAGCATATGTTGTTGGGTAACATGGGTGGTTATGCTTCGTGCAAAAAATTTCAATATTCTGGGATCTTCATCCGGGTTGACAAAGACTCAACATGTTTGATTCTAAGGATGTCTTGTTAATAAGAACTAGTGTTTGTACAACCATAGCCTGCTAACTGATCTGTTTCAGGTCATGTTTCAGTAAATATAATGACCTTAGGAATCTTTTCTCCAAATATGATCCTGTAACGGATGTGTACGTATTCTTAGACTATTACACTCGGCGGCCGAGAGGTTTTTTGCTTATATATATACAATATATACTAGATAGCATAATTGGTGATATTATGTTTTTTTTCTTAGCACAGTCTTGTTGAGTGTACACACATTTTGGTGTAACAACGTTCCTGTCAGCATGTCTAAAGCCCTAATCTATGCCCACGTGTATTTGTAGCCAAGTGGAAAGAAGGATATCATAGGTGTTTTAAATATACACATAGAGCCGCTCACCGTTTATAGAATCATAGTTTGGTACCACTTATTTGATAATAGGGCAGAACCACAGTGACATTTTTAGATGCCAGAGGACTGCACATGTTTTTTTATATAGTTTTTAAAGCCAGACACGGCAGGTAGATAGGATTATTTTTTATTTGTGCAAACAGTTCAAATTTTTTTGCCCGAAGCATGAAATGGGTCTTACTGAGTAAAATATGTATTGAACTTTTTTCAGCCAGACACCCCGTTTCCATGGTAACAAACAAAATGGCCGCCATTTTGAGCAAATGTTGGCAAATTTGGAAACACTGCCATTTTTTTATTGAATTCACATATAATTATAATTCTATTGTGAAATGATCAGAGCATTTTTTTAAATATTGTGTTTTTATTTTTGAAATTTTCAAACTATTAATGATTTAAAAAAGTGTCTGATCATTGCACACAGTAGAATATGCTGAATGCAACAGTGAAAACATTATTTATATAGCATAATTATGCCAAGAAATATCCTGTTTCCAAATGCAGAAATTTGAAGAATTTTTTTTAAAGAAAATGGCTGTCAAAGATTGCATAATGGATTTCATTGCATGATATTGACATGCTTGATCCATGATTAAAACTCACTTGGGGGTATGTAATTGTCATAGAAGTGAACTTTATTAATAGTATGCATACAAAGGTATAATAATCATTTTTAGTATTTTTTTTAATAAAAAAACACCATTTCACCTGGGGTGTTTGGCCTTAACTAGGTGACATCCATGGCATAACATAAGTTTAATTGTTTACACCCATGAAGTAGTAATTGAGTGTTAATTTCATCTAGGAACTTGTGCATGCATTTTTGCCATTATTTAGATTTCTTTCTATTTTGAATGGTGCAAAGTGTGTGTTTGATTAAGTATAATTCTTATATGATTACTGATATTTCTGTTCAATCTATAACTATTAAATTTGTTCACATTATATTTCATACAATTATTTTAAAAGTAAGTAGTCATGATTATTTACAATTGTTTCACAAATTCGTAATGATGTTTTTCGACACATGCGAAATACAGATATTTTAATTACATGCATAACATGGACTAATGAAAGTTCAATTTGATTTGTTCCTAATGTGATTGTGTATGTTGCATGGTGTCGAGATTGTGGTTGAGTGTGACATGTATGTGGTGTGTGTGTTCGACACGGCATAGGTTGTAAGGAATCACACATGTTTTGCATCTCTTAACGTTCAGGTTGTACTTGCTAACCAATAATAACACATGATCTGTGTCTTTTGTTTTGTCAGAAATGCAAGCGCAAAGATAAAGTTCCCCCTAACAGCCGTCACGTAAAGCAGAGTTAAAGTTAAAGTGCAATGCTGCAGCGAGAGAACGAACAGAGTCTAAAGACAGAGCAGCGTAAAGAAAGCTGTCAAGCATGCGAATGCAAAAACATCCAACAAGCAAGTAGAGTCAAGCAAGTAGAGTCCCCAAGTAGTCAAGGCAAGGTAGGCTGTCGGTTCAAGAACCAAGCACGTTCTCGACTGGCAAGCCGCCCTTGTCATAACTATGGTGGCTGCCCACCCCACAGTCAGCGCATCACAAACACAAGCCAAGGCGGCACAGTCCAAGGCACAGTCCAAGAAAGCCCCACCAAACTTCGAAATCATTCTTCCAGTCCGTTTCGGTGTGGCCATGGTTTCAAAACAAGCGCGCGAGTCAAGACATAGCGTTCATTATATATCCGAGCTGCATATTGGCTTTCACTCTCTCTGCGGTACTGTCGTTGTTTATCTACTAACCTTGTTAAGACTGGCAAGTTTGAATCTTTCTGTAAATCGCCTGCTGTCTTCGGTAAGTTGTAACTGTTGTCAATACTCTCAGTAGCTGATGTCATATCTCTTTCTCATTCACTCAAGAATTTGCCAGTATAACCAGGTCTTTCATCGTGTAAGTGTTGATTGTCATGGCTAAGAGGTAATTGCATGGCCAGTATTAGTCAGTAGATAATGCCTACAAAGTCTTACTGCGTGAGTCCGAGTCCTTAACCTAGCGCACATTCGAAGACCCACGCGATGCCGAAGATGCGATGTACAATCTTGATCGCACCCGCTTCTACGGACGAGAACTCGAAATCGAGTTTGCCCGCGGTGACCGCAAAAGTGAGTGCCGAATGCATTTCTGTCACACTGTTTATGGTATGGTGTGTCGGGTTGGCATGTTGTCATGATTGGAGGCTACGTTTAGCAGTCGGGTGTTCTATGTCAGAAAGAACTACACAAAAACAACAAGGTGTTTGATTTGTAAGGATCTTGTTTGCAAATGTTATTGTTGTTAATATCTTTGATCTTAATTGTGGAAGTATTCTGGTGTAAAGCTGATTCTTGTTGTATGGTGGTGCCTGTGTCCATGTTTTCATTGCTGTGTACAACTAGTATTCACAAGGCAGTAAGATAGTTTGTGTTCATTGTGTACATGATTGACTAGTTTTGTTATATCTTCAGCTGAATATTCCATTGTATTTCACCTTCCGAGGAGGCTGTTAGAATTTGATGCCGTCTGTAAATACTAAATTGTAGTTGCTTTCCCTGCAGCGCCATCACAGATGCGTGTGAAGGAGCGGGGAGGTCGAAGGTCGCCACAGTACAGTCGCTATGACGACTATGGAGATGGAGGTCGTCGTCGCAGGTCTTACCGCTCCTACAGCCGCAGTCCAAGGAGGTGGGTCGTAGGGTCTAAGGTGGTCGTATAGTTTAACCATTTCTGTGTCTACTGATTGATCTTGAGAATGGTGGAAAGGTAGAAACTTGGGTAATTTTGTATTGGATTGGCCTAAATTATTCGTGCAGTTAAAAAACATTTTTGTTTTACACTAGTGTGTGTTAAATCAATAAAAAAAAACACATTCTGTTTTTGTTGTTGGAGTTGTGTGGAGCCGCTAAAATAAAAATGGGTGATAAAGCAAGACTTAGGCAATCTTGAGTGTGGGCTGCAAAGTGCACTAAAACACGATATTTTAACAATTGTCCTTTTTACTTGAAACAAGAGGAATGGGGGATGGCATACGTTGGCATAAAAAGTATAATGAAATGTTCAGTGGGGTAAACTACGTAGGCAAATTTTCACATTTATGCTATCAAAATCATGATGTTGAAATACTACAGTTTGTCAGTGTTTGAGTAATGGTTTGACCTCACAGTGTAGAAGTGCAACTTCAAAAGCAATTTATACAACAAAGTGGTTGAATTTCTCGTTTCTCATTTTGAGCAGTAATTATGCCTTCATTCAATACTGAAATGAACAGGCGTGCATGGGGCGAAGTGTATAAAGTTGTTTGACCTTTATAATTATACAAATGTTCACGTCACCGTTTTTATTACTACCTATTTAAGATTTGTAAATTATTATTTGTGTACGTTTATGATATTCTGTTCCCAGGGGAGGGAGATCAAGGAGCCGAAGCCCAAGGTATTTATTGCACCAACATTTCTATCCTTACGACAGCCAGCACATATATCCTTACCGTAACCAAGTTCTAATAAATGAGCACTGATTGGTTAGTAACGTCTCCTGTGTTGTATAAAACCCTACACCCAAAGTATTGCATTGGTGTCAAATACAGTGTGAATTCAACAAAATACTCTGTTTTCAGAGTTGATTGTGTGTGCTTTCTGAAATATTGTAAATTGTATAAAGTTTAAGCTATTCATTATGTATATGTATCTTAAGCCATTCTTTTGGGGTGTTTTGCAAACTAGTATTTTCAAATTATCATTGTGGCCAACCTACGGTTATTTTGTTGATTGTGAAGAAGTAAACGTGTACAAGAGTATGTCGTTGATTGTGAAGAAGTAAACATGTACAAGAGTATGTCATTGATTGTGAAGAAGTAAACGTGTACAAGAGTATGTCGTTGATAGTGAAGAAGTAAACGTGTACAAGAGTGTGTCGTTGATTGTGAAGAAGTAAACGTGTACAATAGTGTGTCGTTGATTGTGAAGAAGTAAACGTGTACAAGAGTGTGTCGTTGATTGTGAAGAAGTAAACGTGTACAAGAGTATGTCGTTGATTGTGAAGAAGTAAACGTGTACATGAGTATGTCGTTGATTGTGAAGAAGTAAACGTGTACAAGAGTATGTCGTTGATTGTGAAGAAGTAAACGTGTACAAGAGTATGTCGTTGATTGTGAAGAAGTAAACGTGTACAAGAGTATGTCGTTGATTGTGAAGAAGTAAACATGTACAAGAGTGTGTCGTTGATAGTGAAGAAGTAAACGTTTACAAGAGTGTGTCGTTGATTGTGAAGAAGTAAACGTGTACAAGAGTATGTCGTTGATTGTGAAGAAGTAAACGTGTACAAGAGTATGTCGTTGATTGTGAAGAAGTAAACGTGTACAAGAGTTTGTCGTTGATTGTGAAGAAGTAAACGTGTACAAGAGTATGTCGTTGATTGTGAAGAAGTAAACGTGTACAAGAGTATGTCGTTGATTGTGAAGAAGTAAACATGTACAAGAGTGTGTCGTTGATAGTGAAGAAGTAAACGTTTACAAGAGTGTGTCGTTGATTGTGAAGAAGTAAACGTGTACAAGAGTATGTCGTTGATTGTGAAGAAGTAAACGTGTACAAGAGTATGTCGTTGATTGTGAAGAAGTAAACGTGTACAAGAGTTTGTCGTTGATTGTGAAGAAGTAAACGTGTACAAGAGTATGTCGTTGATTGTGAAGAAGTAAACGTGTACAAGAGTATGTCGTTGATTGTGAAGAAGTAAATGTGAACATGAGTATGTTGTGATAAAGTGTCTTGTTTGTCCCCAGACATAAGTCATACAGTCGTTCTCGAAGCCGATCTCGTTCCTACGGCCGCCACCGCAGTCCATCATTCAAGAGGTGGGTTATTATCTCGATAAAATATCAACAGCTTTTGGTGATAAGAAATTTTCAGCTGAAACGTCTCGGCTGTAGACTAACAGAAATGTACTACATTCATAGAAACAAACATGTGAGATTGTTTCCTCAACTACATTCATAGAAATAAACATGTGAGATTGTTTCCTCAACTACATTCATAGAAACAAACATATGAGATTGTTTCCTCAACTACATTCATAGAAACAAACATGTGAGATTGTTTCCTCAACTATTTGCATCACCCTTTCAAAGCTTTTTTCCAGGGTTGGCATTTCCGGGAAAAACCGGTTTTAGGTAGGGCAGTGGGAAAAACCGGTATTTACCAGTAAATCTGGTATTTACCGGTAATATCCGGGAATGGGAATAAGTCCATAACTGATATTACTATTGGCTAGTTCCTGTAATTAAAACTAGTCCATTTAGAAAGATAGTTAATATCCATCTAAAGCAAACAGGTTGACTAGTTACTAGTTCAGGTGTATCCTTGAATTTATTTAAAGCATGAAGTCAACGAGATGAAAGAGTAATTGATCAGTTAGTAAATAGATGTCATTGTCACTCTCACAAGGGACAGTGCCAAGTACTGTTAAAGTATGCTGACTGAAGTCAGACAGCCTGACCAGTATTGTCAGCAGATGCCAATTTGCAATCTGTTCAAGGAACAAAGGAAATGTTGAGGTCTGGTCATTGACAGGTTCTACTGCAGCCTCTCAACAAACATTAGTTGTGACATTGCCAGCCACACCATGCCTTGACATTTAGACTAAGGGACAATGACTGGACCTGCAAACAGCTGTAGTCATTGTCTCTATGAGCCCCAAATCAGCTCCAACTTAATGTTTGAACTTGTAGTCTACTGGGATCCTCTGCTGGGAAGCCATGTACCACAGTATCAGTAGACCAGACTAGACATACACATTCTGTCAGGCATTCTGTTCATGAAGCACTGGTCAGTTAGCATCATGAGTGGCAGAGGCGTGACAATATATGGCAATTTGTTATACAATTGAAGAAGACGGCAAGGTGAAGAAAGCCCAATGCTAACAATGTCAGGCACTTGTGAGTGCAAAGGCTGACCAACTAAGGACTCATCTCAACAAATGTGTGATTAAACAGGTAATTACCAATGTTTATCACCTTGACAGGATAGAACACATGAACCAAAAACTATCGACAGAACAACAGGAAATCGCCAGACAACTGCTAAACATGCAGCAACCAACATTGCTTCCACTGATACTGGCTTTCCATGCAAAAAGAGTGCTAATACCAACAACAAAGTTGGAAAAGAGCTGTGCAATCTTGCAATGCGACTGCTCATATTGCCTGCTAGTTCTGCATCAATCGAGAGAATTTTCTCTAACTTTGGCATGCTTCAAACGAAGCTACGAAACCGCCTAGGTCTAACTAAAACAGCAAAACTTGTGTCACGATGCCGTGTACTTCGTGGCAGCACGTAGTTAGACTGGTAGAGCCATCAAGTCCCTACTGACACCGTGGCACAGGCGCAGTAACATTAAAACAGAACTGTATCAGGCTCCATCTTGATTTACAAACTTATCTGCAGTTGATGATCGATCAACTCTTCTGTGGGCTTTGTTATAGTAAAGTTTGATAATAAATGCAACTTATGCCTTATGTTGTTATTCCAGTGTTTTAGTAATAACAAATTTACTGTTGTTTTTATTAGTCATGTACCTGAAGTTATTTGTTTCTCAGAAATAGCATGGTGAATTAGCAACATAGAGGTGAGCCTGTAGCAACACTGCCACTACATGACAACCAGTTAAATATATTTTAGAATGTAATGTTTATTGTTATTTTCAGTCAAACTATAATTATGATTGTTCAGTACTGACCAGTGTTGATATATATAAACATACATGTATATATATATATTCATTCTTGTGATGGTACAGTAGGTTGTATTGCAACAGAGCTTCAAATATAATCCTTTTAAGAGTTTTTTCCCAGGACAGGTTTTACCGGTATTTACCAGGGTGAGAAAAACGTGCCAACCCTGCTTTTTTTATCTTGCTCTGTTTTGGGGTAGAAACTAAAAGGCTTTAGTCCATTCTGCTTGGTGCCTATGCCAGGGAAAGTTATTGACACCATGCTGGGAAATTAAAAAAGAAGGGCACTCGAATAAACTATCAGACCTCTTGTATGTCCTCTCACTTGTTGGAAGTGAAATAATGTATAATAATTAAAATCAACTAATTAGCCTCGTTTCGTGTAGGTTTGTTTACTCTTGTAAAGGGAATGCAGGTTCAAATCCTCGCTGTCATTTTTAAGCCTGGCTAATTCAACTCTAGTTCACTGGACTATCAATGAGTAACTTGCAATAGACAGTGGTGGTTATTTGTGTAAGAATAGTATTCGCGCAGTAATAACTGAAACCTTACCAGAGAAGTCGATTGAACAGGTCTGCCAGGGAGTGAAGTGTAAAGCTCTTTGAGCCGACCTGATAGATACTGCGTTATATAAAAACTACCTTTGTTTCAGGTCGAGGTCATTCAGCAGGTCGAGGTCACCTTCCCAAGTGCAAGTGCACGAAGAAGAACCAGCTCCGTAGCCACAGCCCACTAGAGACAGCACTGGAGGTGACGCAGGTCACCCGCTGTAGTGTCAGTGTATGGACCAAACAACTTGGACATTCTATGTCACATTCGTGTCATTGGCAAAGTGTAGTCGCAGTCAACGGAAAGTCACATGTTCCTGGGGGCATCCATCGTTGCCAACATGGAGTATGGAGCGACAGAAACAGTGTGTTTTGACCGACAGGAAGTGTCTAGAATGATTGTGTTTGCAAACTGTTTGTATTCCTGTAGACAGCTAAGTTTATGTGTCCTCCTTCGTGTTACATGGTTCTGCATTATACAACTCAACAAGACCAACGACATCTCTGCTACACAACAGTACACATTTAAAGTAGATCGTCTCAGCAATGTATTCTGCGGAGTCACAAGAATACCATCTTCTTTTGATGTCGATGAAACAGGAATCGACTAGTATTCAAGAAACATGCCAGGATGTGGCACTGTGGTTGTTCGGTGTAGTTTTATGTTTTCTTAATAAAACTTGTTTTAACAGTGCATCTAGACTTGATGGTTGGTTCTGTTGACGTAATACGAACGTTATTGACGACTCGTTATTCGCTATGGTTTGTGAAACGTTACGTCTTTCCTTGGAGCTCGCGTTCTTTACAAATGACGAAGAGAAAAGTCATTGTAGACATGAGCTATTGGTCAATTGTAGACGTACAGTCGAATATCGTGCTATGTCAACCAATGACAAGGCTATTCATACTTCTGTGAGTGATCAGTTGTTTTAACTAGTGAATCAGAGTAACATTATTTCCTGTTTCTTACCACACTAAGGTACTTCTGACGTGCAAGTCTAGTAATAGTTGTGACCTTTCAGGCTGTCACTGTGAAGACTAGCTTTAATGTAACATTGTTTTCTGCCAATTTTTCAATACCCGTTTTATCTCAATTGGTACCTTTCTGTAGTGTTGTATATAGGTTTGACAAAAAAGTTGAGAAAATCTCACGTTTGATGTACCATAATTTTATAAATGAAATAAGTAATGCTCATCAAGTTTTAATAATGGCTTGCTACTAACTTAATCTTACTCACACTAATGCATAAGGGTTGCTGTCCTACAAAAGTAAATCATTATGTATGGTGGATTGGCAACACTGGCAATGCCTATCAAGTGGAACAGTTGTTACTATATTATTACTCACTGAAGCTATTGGTGGGTAATGTTTTGGCAAAATCGCAACTTCCACATATGTGGAGTTTGAACCCACCAAAATGGTTCTTTTTTATGAGACCATACCACTTAGGTGTATTTGCTTTAATTCCACTTTTTTTTTCTTTTCTCAGGGGGTCCATTTATAAAATTAGCAGGATCCACCTTCGCTTTTAGTCATTCATTAAACAGATGGACAGAAACAGAACAAATTGCTTATGAACACAACTGTTTTATTTACAACTTTTCTACAAATACTATAATAATTGCGTAATAAATTACTAAATATATGTATAACATATCCACACACAAAACACATTCCTTCCAAATAGACACGCTACAATGTAATATTGGCATCAATTACAAATAATTGCAATTAATATGCGAGTTTTGTGTTGTTTCTTTTGGGAAGAAATATTTTTGTTTCAATGCTTATCTTGAAATGGTCAGGAAGTTGCCATTAGTTTCTTGCTAAAGTGTAGCAACAGGGAATACTAATTATACAATTTCCAAAGGATGCTAACTAATTACTATGATGTGCAATTGAAACCAGTCCATTTTATATTGATGGCTCTGTACCACAAAATAAACAGCGTTTGTACAAAGCACTAACTAGCAGTTATACAGTAGCCAAAATAGTCTCCAAATGAAAATACCATCTCATCCTAAGCATTTACAGTATTTGCATAACAACAGACCCACATGTCACACGTCATATCTAGATATACAAAACTTGCTGGAATATTTTCCCTGATTTTGTACAACCGCTGTACCAGGAAAATTATTTGCTTTGACAGAACTACACTGGCCCACTTAAATAACATACTTGTTGAGAGAGTATTGACTTGATGGGGAATTGACCTATCCATCATGTGACCTATTGCCTGGCAAAACCTCCATCAAGCCATCAGAAAAACGTGGTGGATCGAGACATTCCACTGTACACTTTGTTGACATTCTGGTCACAAGAGTTTATGACAAAAACACAAGGCAAAGTTTTTAAAGTGATAAGTGTTTGCAGGAATGTTTGATTTATGAGATACCATGCAGCAATAGTGATGTCATTCACATATATAGCCTTTATCAACATTATTAGCAAAGCATGACGGAGGTCATGTGCTAAATTTTAATTATCATGTAGGCAAATCATGACATACTGGATGTAATTTTAGACATCAATTGCCTGTCCTTCATGTGACCTGTTGCCTAGCAAAGATGTCAAACCATCAAAAATGGATGCCAAACACTTGGAACATTTTTTTGAAATGATGGCCTTGAATGTTTTTTTTTATAACAAAAACAATTAAGTGAGAACTGCACGCGGGAAAGATTGGTTTAGCAGATGTCATGCTGCATTAGTAATGCACACGTAAAGATTGCTGCAGGTCATGCACATAATTTTCATTGTAGTAGTAACATAGGCAATAGGCAAGCCGCAACATCTGGGTTCTGACAGCTGCCCAAGATAAATTTGTCTTTGTAGTTGTCAACTAAGTCACAAAATAGTGCAGTAGTACACCCAAGTGCATTGTATTTATAGAACCAAGAACATTACCTATAGACCTCGGTTAACTACAGTAGTGCAGCCAAGTATAGTAATAACTCAAGTACAGTACTATAAGTACTGTTCCACAAGTTCAGTAGTACCACAGTGATACCATGAGGTTTGCCAAGTACAGTAGTACCACAGAGGTACCACAAGTGCTGTGTTTTACTTAAATTGGTGTCCCTTCAGCGAGACGGTTAGTCCAACAAAAGTAAAACACGTGTATCTACATTAATAACTCCACAACCAACACAAAAAACAACATCTTTGTCAAACTTACTCCTAATGTTGTAAGTTGACACTACCGCGTCAGCATAGACAGTGCGGATTGCCACTGCCTGACAGACCTTACAGATTGCCAGCACTGCTGGGACATACAGTGTAGCTTATAGACACACAACACACCAGGCAGTTTTCCTACAGCAGCCTAGACTTACACTTGTTTGAAATATATGCTAACCAGCTTCTTTTCCGGTGGGTCAGTAACACCTAACCACCTACCTTTTCGGGGAAACTACCACTTTACATCAGCAATCATATCAAAAAAAGCAATCTTTACAAAGAGTACTGCCCTAAAATTTGAATTGCAAAACTCAAGAAGGGCGTATGACCAGGATAACACGAAACTGACATACACGTATAAAATGATTATCAGTACAATAAAATTAATGTAGATTTTTTAAATGTTGTTTTGCCGGCTGTTTGCGCTCAAGTATTGTGCCGTTGCTAACTTTGTAAAAGGTCGACTACTAACATTGCTTTTGGAAGTTGTTGGTCTAACTTTGTTGGGTCATGGTAGAAGACTGGTGCACACCGAGAACATACTGCAGCAATCATGCGTCAAACACTGGTGACATACATGGCAGTGGACCACGTTGACATTTCTTATGTACACCCAACGTACGTCCTGGTCAACGTTTCTTAAGTATCAATACATGTTGTGCACTGTAACTAAACGATACGCACAATTCGGACATGAAATTTTACACGTTTAAAAATAACAATTCTTACATTACATATGCCCCAAGATGAGTGAATGGACCCTTGCGGCTGTAGCCCAAAGCTGGGTTATAGATCCACTCCTGGGGGTGGGGGGGTCCAAGACAGCAGATATCCCAGTCACAGATTCCACAGACGTACTGTAGCAACATGCAGTGTTGTTTTGTCATGTCACACCACAACCAATATTTAATTAACTACCCTCCCAATGATTTTGCATTAACCCCGGCTACGTGATTTCTACTACAAACCTCGTTTTACTAGTCAGACGTTGATCCAGGCTTGGTTACACAGATCTTCATAACATCTGTCCTGATCTCAGATATAAATAAGTATTGATCCAGACTTACATATGGCTGTCCAGATTTCATATATACTGATCCAGACTTACATAAGGCTGTCCACATCTCATATATTGATCCAGACTTACGCTGACCTTTAAGAATCTGTCCAGGCCTCATCCAGGTTTTGTGATATTGATCTCCATGACCGTCTAGATGTCACAGATCCAGTATTTACCCCGCCCCCATCACTCAGTCTTGATCTCAGTGGGTGAGGGCGTAGGCTGGGGCGTCTTCTTGTCAGCACCCCATGGACTGTGCACCGAGGGTGAGTTCTGGAACTGCTGACTGGGCGGGGGGTGAGAGCCCGGTCCGCCCACCTTCGAGTTCAACCCCGCGTTCTGACTGGCCGACGTCGTGGTGCCGGAGGTTGGCAGAATGTTCTTTTGGTCGAATGGCGCGTTGTCGCTGCATTCCCCAGAGGGGGCGCCACCGCCGTTGGTCTCGATCTGCGTGTTCTCAAGCCTCGTTATCAGACGTTCGTCCTCGTCTCCGAACTCGCCGCCCATCAAGGTCGGCTCGCCCACCACCATGACGTCCTGGAAGTAGACCAAATACTGCATGTTCCCTGCACCTTTTCTAATACTGCATACTCTATATATAAATACGCTAACGTAACATTGTAAGAGCATCTTCTCCCAGGTTTTGCCGTCCACTCGCCTCTTTCTGTGTCCACTCCCCTCACTGGACCACTGGCCCCTGCTCTAACAACTGGCATGTATCCACTCCCCTCACAGGACCACTGGACCCTGCTCTACCAACTGGCATGTATCCACTCCCCTCACTGGACCATCGGCCCCTGCTCTACCAACTGGCATGTATCCACTCCCCTCACTGGACCATCGGCCCCTGCTCTACCAACTGGCATGTATCCACTCCCCTCACTGGACCATTGGCCCCTGTTCTACCAACTAGCATGTATCCACTCCCCTCACAGGACCACTGGCCCCTGCTCTACCAACTGACATGTACCCACTCCCCTCACAGGACCACTGGCCCCTGCTCTATCAACTGGCATGTATCCACTCCCCTCACAGGACCACTGGCCCCTGCTCTACCAACTGGCATGTATCCACTCCCCTCACAGGACCACTGGCCCCTGCTCTACCAACTGGCATGTATCCACTCCCCTCACTGGACCACTGGCCCCTGCTCTACCAACTAGCATGTATCCACTCCCCTCACAGGACCACTGACCCCTGCTCTACCAACTGGCATGTATCCACTCCCCTCACTGGACCATTGGCCCCTGCTCTACCAACTGGCATGTATCCACTCCCCTCACTGGACCATTGGCCCCTGCTCTACCAACTGGCATGTATCCACTCCCCTCACAGGACCACTGGCCCCTGCTCTACCAACTGGCATGTATCCGCTCCCCTCACTGGACCATTGGCCCCTGCTCTACCAACTGGCATGTATCCACTCCCCTCACTGGACCATTGGCCCCTGCTCTACCAACTGGCATGTATTTCAGAAAAAACAACAGTAGTTATTTATAGTTACATGTTTTTAATTTGCACTGCTTTTCTAAAGGGCTTTTCTCATAGTTGAGAGAATTTAGAGGTGATCAATTCACCAGATGGCACAATGTAAATTAATGGTCTGTTGCTCCATGGATGTGGGATGTAAGCTAGTATGTCATTAATGGCTATGGAACACGTTTCTACCACAGTGTCTGTTAAAAGCGTCAAACCCTACCACTACCACCTTACTTGCCACCAAACAAGGTATATATGGGTCAACACACATTCCCCATTACTGCTATAGCTAAACGGATGCACTTAGTTTCACCTGGCCACTTAATCATCTCTCCTAAAGAACATGATTCCTATTAAGCTAAAAGCTGCACTTAGTTTTACCTGGTTGTTTTAATAAAAGAAAATACAGCAATGAACTACCTGTACACAAAAATTTGTCCACTTAAACTTGCCATTTATATTTACACAATGAGCCCTTCTACTTGCATACTGCTGTGTGGCAGACACTTACCCCGGGCACTGGATTGAAGCCTTGCGGTCCGGGCGACCGCTTCTGTTTGCTACCAGGTGGCGTGTTGTTTGCGTTGAGATTGTTCACGGACGAGTTGGTGCTCGACGCAGATTTACGTTTCCGCCGTTTGTTCGGCTGCCGTGTTGTCTCTGGTCGAGGGAAACACGGACAATTATAAGTGAACAAAGACGACAAGAAAATAAACTCAAGAAATTAGCTATCTTCAGAAAATAATATCCGTCTATATTCTTGAATTCGATATAACAGAATGTTTAGTAACTCTGGTACAAATTTGCGCAGGTTTTTGATACTTAGCTCACACTGTAGTAAATGTTAAAATAACAAAGTTATTAAATCAGCATGTTACCAACATAAATATCTGATTACTTACGCATGGGAAATGGATGTTTCTCGATCTTATATGGTAATGTACATACCTTATGATATTATTATGTAGTACGGTTTACTTATAATTATACTGAATTCTGACAAGATGCCTGTCATAACAAGTGAACTACTGAAGGCAGAAATGGAAAACAACAGTGAAGATTGCAGCAATAACGGATTGTTGATTCTGAAAGCTTAGCAAGCAAGTCAGTTTACATACAAAGCACAAATGACGAGACTAAAGAAGCAGTGATTTTAAGAGGCACACGACCAAAAGCAGGTGGAAAAGAAAGCAGCCACAAATAGGAAAAGATGAACATTCTCAATATCGGGGTCAATTGTGTTCAGTAAAGAAATTATTTTTCTCAGTTTTGCCACATGACTAATCTTTATTAACAAATTATATGCCCTTTATCATGCAGAATGGGAAAATTACAATATTACCAGCCAACTTTTGGATTATAACATCCAGGTGAATTTAAGGTTCACAGAAAATCTTCCTAAAAGCATACAATCTGGGAGATTCTCCAGGATGCCACTTGCACAGCACAATTAAATTAATTTTAAAGATTTACAGCATTAAAAATCTTCACTTCAAAAGGTGAAATAACATTTTACACCGAATGACTGATTGTTCTATAAAATTCAAATTTTGCACCACACTTCTGATAGTAAATAAACTACAACAACAAGACGCAAACCTGAAGTATAAGTTAGTTAAATCTATGTGTACTTTGAGACTAAACGAAAACCTAAACTTGTTTCATCCATACCAGTAACCTATGAGAATCATTGCAGATTCCCTCTGACCATACCTGTTGCAACAGAAGCGGCACTTAGGGGACATTCACAATTGTTGACATTTATCTAATGCCTCTGACCATAGCTGTTGCAACAGAAGCGGCACTTAGGGGACATTCACAATTGTTGACATTTATCTATTGCCCCTGACCATAGCTGTTGCAACAGAAGCGGCACTTAGGGGACATTCACAATTGTTGACATTTATCTATTGCCTCTGACCATAGCTGTTGCAACAGAAGCGGCACTTAGGGGACATTCACATTTGTTGACATTTATCTATTGCCCCTGACCATAGCTGTTGCAACAGAAGCGGCACTTAGGGGACATTCACAATTGTTGACATTTATCTATTGCCCCTGACCATAGCTGTTGCAACAGAAGCGGCACTTAGGGGACATTCACAATTGTTGACATTTATCTATTGCCCCTGACCATAGCTGTTGCAACAGAAGCGGCACTTAGGGGACATTCACAATTGTTGACATTTATCTATTGCCTCTGACCATAGCTGTTGCAACAGAAGCGGCACTTAGGGGACATTCACAATTGTTGCAACAGAAGCGGCACTTAGGGGACATTCACAATTGTTGACATTTATCTATTGCCTCTGACCATAGCTGTTGCAACAGAAGCGGCACTTAGGGGACATTCACAATTGTTGACATTTATCTATTGCCCCTGACCATAGCTGTTGCAACAGAAGCGGCACTTAGGGGACATTCACATTGTTGACATTTATCTATTGCCCCTGACCATAGCTGTTGCAACAGAAGCGGCACTTAGGGGACATTCACATTGTTGACATTTATCTATTGCCTCTGACCATAGCTGTTGCAACAGAAGCGGCACTTAGGGGACATTCACAATTGTTGACATTTATCTATTGCCCCTGACCATAGCTGTTGCAACAGAAGCGGCACTTAGGGGACATTCACAATTGTTGACATTTATCTATTGCCTCTGACTATAGCTGTTGCAACAGAAGCGGCACTTAGGGGACATTCACAATTGTTGACATTTATCTATTGCCCCTGACCATAGCTGTTGCAACAGAAGCGGCACTTAGGGGACATTCACAATTGTTGACATTTATCTATTGCCCCTGACCATAGCTGTTGCAACAGAAGCGGCACTTAGGGGACATTCACAATTGTTGACATTTATCTATTGCCCCTGACCATAGCTGTTGCAACAGAAGCGGCACTTAGGGGACATTCACATTTGTTGACATTTATCTATTGCCTCTGACCATAGCTGTTGCAACAGAAGCGGCACTTAGGGGACATTCACATTTGTTGACATTTATCTATTGCCCCTGACCATAGCTGTTGCAACAGAAGCGGCACTTAGGGGACATTCACAATTGTTGACATTTATCTATTGCCCCGGACCATAGCTGTTGCAACAGAAGCGGCACTTAGGGGACATTCACATTTGTTGACATTTATCTATTGCCTCTGACCATAGCTGTTGCAACAGAAGCGGCACTTAGGGGACATTCACATTTATCTATTGTTGACATTTATCTATTGACCCTGACCATAGCTGTTGCAACAGAAGCGGCACTTAGGGGACATTCACACATTTGTTGACATTTATCTATTGCCCCTGACCATAGCTGTTGCAACAGAAGCGGCACTTAGGGGACATTCACAATTGTTGACATTTATCTATTGCCCCTGACCATAGCTGTTGCAACAGAAGCGGCACTTAGGGGACATTCACATTTGTTGACATTTATCTATTGCCTCTGACCATAGCTGTTGCAACAGAAGCGGCACTTAGGGGACATTCACAATTGTTGACATTTATCTATTGCCCCTGACCATACCTGTTGCAACAGAAGCGACACTTAGGGGACATTCACATTTGTTGACATTTATCTATTCGTACAGAGCATACGAAAGGGTGAGGGGTCAAAGCCTGTATGATAATCATAAAAATTTTGGTTGCATGTAAATGACATAACCGTAGTGATTGTAAATAAATGTTGGTTGCATGTAAATGACATAACCGTAGTGATTGTAAATAAATGTTTGTAAACATTAATATAATGGTTGTTATTATGTCCTGTGCATCTACAGTGCCATAACCCTGTTACATGACTTTCAATCTGGAAAATGCTTGGTTTTTTAAAGTACCAATTTAAGGGGAGGGAGGGAGATTGTGAGAATGAATACGCTCTGTCCTAATGACAAAATGTTGACAATTGCGAAGAACCCCCGAGAGAGAAGCAACACAACGAGGGAGTAGTGAGTAAGTCAGTATCTACCAGAGACGACCTGATAAATACAAACTTGTAAGCCGTCGGTGATCACCGCTGACACGATCCTTCGCACTGTTCACCGATAACTCACCAGGTGGTGCCACCATACGCTGCCATTTCTGGAAGAGCGTCGTCTTGAGGCAGTCGCGTGGCGTCAGACCATAGGCCTTGTGGCGAGACATCAACTCCTGCATCGGCTCGAGGATCACACACAACTGTAGACAGATACAGGCGAATACAGCACAGAGTTCATCGACTCTCCTATCCATCATGTGACCTATCGCCTAGCAACAAGGTCTGTCGAGCCGCTTTCATAAACGTGTTCTCTGGTCTGAAGCCATATGACAGTGCATCGACATTAGTAGCTCCACCCTCAATGGGTCACAACTTTCCACGGAATTATCCGACCTCACTATTCGTGGATGTGACAGCGCAGTGATTACTGTAAACTCTGCACTGTTGAAATTCAACAGTTTCAGCTTCATTAAAACATATTTGGGGCATCAGTTTGTACAAACACTTTAGAACATATTTGGGGCATCAGTTTGTACAAATACTTTATAACATATTTGGGGCATCAGTTTGTACAAACACTTTATAACATCAGTTAAAAACAAAACATATTTGGGGCATCAGTATGTACAAACACTTTATAACATCATTTAAAAACAAAACCCGACAAAACGTCCCTTTCAAATGTATGAGTATGATTACTTAGAAAATGAGTGCAACTGATTACTTTCATACATAATTATATTGATGGCATAACCACGGTCTGTTCTTTGTTTACAGTGTCGTGATTGTACCAAGATATGGGACAGCATACTAACAGCATTATAGGGGGAGGGGGAAAGAGGGTAGTTGAGGGAGTAGTTAGTGGGGTTCTTACCCTGAGGTAGTTGAGGGTGTGTTGATGGGGTACTTACCCTGAGGACGTTGAGGGTGTAGTTAGTCGGGTACTTACCTTGAGGAAGTTGAGAGTGTGTTAGTAAGGTACTTACCCTGAGGAAGTTGAGGGTGTAGTTCGTGAGGCCTTGGCGTGTGATGTTCTTGGACAGTTGTTCCACCATGGCTGGGTCCTGCTACGGGCACAGAGAGGTGACAGTCAGACATTAATGTGTGAATCTCATGTCAATGTGACATAATGATACACCTTTAATGTCACCGACACATGACAGTGACTAGAGTTGTAATAATTCACTTCTCTCCTGATACAATATGTATCATGATACATGAATCAACATATTAAGGATCACGATAAATTTACATACAAAGTGGTGGAGTGGACAATGCGAGTGTGGAATGTGCAAAGCACATCTGGAGTCCATGGCACATGAATCATATTTTTTAAGCAGTAGCTTCAAAATGGTACATTTTGGTGCACTATCTTTTTTCTCGAAAATCTTGTACAAACAATTATGTTCATCCATGTAAAGTGAAGCAGAACATCAAGCTTAGATATTTTGGCAATTTATCAATAAGCTGTGTCATGTTTCGGTACACTGTGTCATGTACCGATACGCTGTATCGCGTATTGATACATTGTATCGCAGGCTGTGTATCGCGATACATCGACACACTGATTAATTGTTACACCCCCAACAGCTACACAGACATACCTGCATGGCAATGACGCTGATTAACTGTTACACCCCCAACAGCTACACAGACATACCTGCATGGCAATGACGCTGATTAACTGTTACACCCCCAACAGCTACACAGACATACCTGCATGGCAATGACACTGATTAACTGTTACACCCCCAACAGCTACACAGACACACCTGCATGGCAATGACGCTGATTAACTGTTACACCCTCAACAGCTACACAGACATACCTGCATGGCAATGACGCTGATTAACTGTTACACCCCCAACAGCTACACAGACATACCTGCATGGCAATGACGCTGATTAACTGTTACACCCCCAACAGCTACACAGACATACCTGCATGGCAATGACGCTGATTAACTGTTACACCCCCAACAGCTACACAGACACACCTGCATGGCAATGACGCTGATTAACTGTTACACCCCCAACAGCTACACAGACATACCTGCATGGCAATGACACTGATTAACTGTTACACCCCCAACAGCTACACAGACATACCTGCATGGCAATGACGCTGATTAACTGTTACACCCCCAACAGCTACACAGACATACCTGCATGGCAATGACGCTGATTAACTGTTACACCCCCAACAGCTACACAGACATACCTGCATGGCAATGACGCTGATTAACTGTTACACCCCCAACAGCTACACAGACATACCTGCATGGCAATGACGCTGATTAACTGTTACACCCCCAACAGCTACACAGACATACCTGCATGGCAATGACGCTGATTAACTGTTACACCCCCAACAGCTACACAGACACACCTGCATGGCAATGACGCTGATTAACTGTTACACCCCCAACAGCTACACAGACATACCTGCATGGCAATGACACTGATTAACTGTTACACCCCCAACAGCTACACAGACATACCTGCATGGCAATGACGCTGATTAACTGTTACACCCCCAACAGCTACACAGACATACCTGCATGGCAATGACACTGATTAACTGTTACACCCCCAACAGCTACACAGACACACCTGCATGCAATGACGCTGATTAACTGTTACACCCCAACAGCTACACAGACATACCTGCATGGCAATGACGCTGATTAACTGTTACACCCCCAACAGCTACACAGACATACCTGCATGGCAATGACGCTGATTAACTGTTACACCCCCAACAGCTACACAGACATACCTGCATGGCAATGACGCTGATTAACTGTTACACCCCCAACAGCTACACAGACATACCTGCATGGCAATGACACTGATTAACTGTTACACCCCCAACAGCTACACAGACATACCTGCATGGCAATGACGCTGATTAACTGTTACACCCCCAACAGCTACACAGACATACCTGCATGGCAATGACGCTGATTAACTGTTACACCCCCAACAGCTACACAGACATACCTGCATGGCAATGACGCTGATTAACTGTTACCCCCAACAGCTACACAGACATACCTGCATGGCAATGACGCTGATTAACTGTTACACCCCCAACAGCTACACAGACATACCTGCATGGCAATGACACTGATTAACTGTTACACCCCCAACAGCTACACAGACACACCTGCATGGCAATGACACTGATTAACTGTTACACCCCCAACAGCTACACAGACACACCTGCATGGCAATGACGCTGATTAACTGTTACACCCCCAACAGCTACACAGACACACCTGCATGGCAATGACGCTGATTAACTGTTACACCCCCAACAGCTACACAGACATACCTGCATGGCAATGACACTGATTAACTGTTACACCCCCAACAGCTACACAGACATACCTGCATGGCAATGACACTGCGAGGAATCAACTCGCGATGCTGCCGCGTCGTGAAGTGCCAAGAACGTATCCTCATGAGGTCATCAAAGGTGAATTCAAGGACGAGACGACCCTCACTGAGGACCTAAGACAGAGAGGGCACTTTCTCATCACAACAATGACACACAGGATCAACAACTTATTTCCCTATTTAAACCGACCCAGTCTCTTCTTCAATTTCTAATATAAAATACTATATTTTAACTAAAGTGATGGCACTAGTTTTCCAAATTCCCCGTTGGTTCAGGGTCCTGGCTGATTTTAGGGTTCATACCAGACATTAATCAATTGTTCACAATGTTACACATGTTTTCTGCGATTGTTTGTTGCTATGTGAACTTTCTAGTCACAACACTAACCAAGTGCTTATTTCACTACCATTTGTTCTTCAATTTTTAATATTGCAATTTAACCATAATTGAGCTAGTGTATGTATGTGCGTGTACATTTTCTAATAGATGCCATAGTTTCAGGTGTTCATCTACCTCTTGAAAGAAAAATGTCGCCATTATTTATTTGAAATTCTTTGTTCATTAAGGGTTCTTATCAGTCATAGGGTTTTTATGGGACGATGGATGGGCATTAATTGATTGTTCACAACATTGTATTTTCTGTGATTGTTCCGAGCTATGTAAACAGTACACAGAACAGCTGACGATGTTTTATGTAACTTACATTGCACAAATTAGGCTAAGAGGCCCTGAAGTCCTTTGGACTATATTGTGAGTTTGTAATTATTAATGAAATGGTTTTAGGTGAATCATAGTTACAGATCAGTAAAGGTTATGACGGAAGTAAAATGTTGACATATTTAGTGGAGACTATATGCATGTGAAGATACACTGGGAAATTAAATATTCGAGTAGACCGTTTCGTGAAGATTGTATATATATATATTAGTTCATGTGTTATTAAAATTACTGTAGAATTTGATCCTGATACTCTGATATTTAGGCCAATTTCCAGTGGTTGTAGAAACCTTGCAGGAGGCTTGCTGAGCTGCAATCTCGCATGTAGCACAGTTAAAGGTTGTTTAAAAAAAAAGTGCACACATTTTCTGTTCTCATTTTGTCCCTACCACCTTCCCCCAGAATGTAGAGAAGAAAGAGATGAACTATGATAAAACTGCATTTGTTCTGTACATAGCATGCATTTTGACTTGTTATTTTATTTTAATCCTAGATCAGATCTTTATATTGCATTGATAATTATGTATCTTGCTTTTTTAAAGTTTCTCAGGGAGGCATTCTGTTTAACACTGGGACAATGGCACGCCGTGAACCAAGGCTAGTCCAATACACAGGCTTACAGCATAATCTCTGACACCAGAAAGTCCAATATCCAGTTATAAATAGAGATCAGTGGCCCAATGTACTGCAGTTGGCTTACAGCAGTAGGGAAATAGTAGGACAATTTAGCATTTTTGGGGGACCCTAAGGTGCCCTTAGAATGATTCAATCAAATATAGATTTCTTGTGTACAGTGGCACTACCAGATGAAATGTCTATGCAGAGAAAAAGTTACTGAACAGTTTCTGAGATATGGCAGCTAATGGCGGACGCGCACGCAGAGTGATGGCAGAAGTCCGTTGGACCAAAGGACTAAAAACTGCTAAAATTCATGTCATGACAAACGCCACGTACAAATTTTTGGGAAACTGTTTTCTGCGTCCCTTTCATCAAGTCTATCATAAGGGAAAGATACATCGTAACAAAACTGATGATCACAGCGCACACTATTTGCGTGTCACACTTGTGAAAGTGTGAACTGGGGCTGGTTAGACGGATCACAGAAAGTAAACAACGACAACAAAGATTATATGGACAAGAGGCCATTACAAAGGTGTATGTCACACAAGTGACAAATTACTTGAGCTCTGCCCTAACTTGAATGGCAAATGTTTCCCCAACAACTGCAACACTTGCGTGGCCACGATATCTCATGCTCTATATTGCATATCTCATGCTCTATATTGCATATCTTCATGCTTTTTTAACAGTGGTTGTTTGCAGTTTAGCATATTATTGTAACTGGGAGACTTACTGTATTGTGAAAAAGAGGATTTCTTTGTAAAACGGCTCCACATAATACGCAGTTTGACTGCTTGATGGATTTCTACGTCGTATGTGGAGAGTAACTTGCCTTAGTGAACATGGGCTTGCCGTGGTGTGTCACAAGCATGGCCTGGTCACAGTCGAGGGTGATGGTCGTGTTGTGGAATGATTCCTTTGCGTGCTTCAGGATGATGTAGAGGTCAGTGACACCACCCTCAAAGATACTGCGGAAGTATCGCGGAATGAGGGTACGACCGATCGCTGCAACATAAACAGTACAACATGTACAGCACGAACAACTTGTACAATTTAACTACAGCGGTGCAAATGTGAGGGTCACTAAACTTGGAAAGATGTTAGAAATTATTACGTTTTCAAATTGACATTTTAATGGTAATTTAAAAAAATTAATTTTCATATATTTATCATTTGTATTATCTTATTTCGGTCTAGAATTGATAAATTGATTCAGGTTTG
Organism: Paraescarpia echinospica; assembly: GCA_020002185.1. NCBI lineage: Eukaryota > Metazoa > Annelida > Polychaeta > Sabellida > Siboglinidae > Paraescarpia > Paraescarpia echinospica. The sequence goes on along the minus strand of CM034534.1, from coordinate 5,251,410 downwards.
TAGAACTGTTTATTTGAATTGTAATCACATTTGATTTATTCTCTAGATTATTGTTGCTTTGTAGATTAAAGAGTTTACTACCATTATTACCACTACTAAATGAGGAATGTAGGTCAAACACTAGTGGGGATGAATGTGCGTCTCATTTCAAGTTCATTTCATCCATTCAATGTATTCTCAAGATTGGAAACATCGCATGATCGCATGTGTTCCTGTGTTGACGGTTTTTATGTAATTTATTTCTTTTGCTCCGTTTTATCTAAAAATTGCATAGTATTATATATCTGGAGTTGAGGAAAGTAATATAATTATAGTGTTTTGAGCATGTTGATTCACTGGAAATTTGTATTTAAAAGATGGTCGATCTCAGAATGCAACTTTAAATTGGCTGTATAAGACGGGACATTTTGAGTGTGAGAATACAAGGATTAAACCTGTGGGAAACCGTGGTCTGAGGCTATTTCTGAATCTGACTCCGACTGAAATGGGTCTACAGGAAAACATGCTATCTGGGAAAAACAGACGTTCCAGGAAACAGGGGTCATCTCCAAGGCTGAGACTGTTAGATTTACACTGTTGGTAAAACAGGGACTATCTTCACGTACAAGACTGAGATTTAAACAAACTGGATAAAATGGTGAATCTGTATATCAAACGTTTATTTATACATATCATAAACAGGCATATCAGGGTCCAAATAGGATTCTAGCACTAACAGTAACAGATTGCATCTTTGCGACAGGTCGCCAAGGTTCAGACTTAAGGTATATTTTGGCAGTACTTAGTTATAAGTGCTCATTGTACTAAAAGGCAACATTTCAATTTTACATTGATACCAGTGTCATCCGTCTAAGTCAATCTGTTGTGAAGCTATAGGTGGATGAACTGACCCAACGTATGAATTCAAATTTTGAGACAGACATCATCGGAGTTAGGTATCTATATTTCAAATCACTACTCAATCCAAAGTAGACACTTTTTGAGGTATTGTTATTCTTTTCTTTCTTGTTTTCCCTATGTGCAGGGTGAGGCTGACCCCCATGTCCAGGGTGTGGCTGACCCCCATGTCCAGGGTGTGGCTGACCCCTATGTCCAGGGTGAGGCTGACCCCTATGTCCAGGGTGAGGCTGACCTCTATGTCCATGGTGAGGCTGACCTCTATGTCCAGGGTGAGGCTGACCCCTATGTCCAGGGTGAGACTGACCCCTATGTCCAGGGTGAGGCTGACCCCTATGTCCAGGGTGAGGCTGACCCCTATGTCCATGGTGAGGCATACTCCTATGTCCAGGGTGAGGCTGACCCCTATGTCCAGGGTGAGGCTGACCCCTATGTCCATGGTGAGGCATACCCCTATGTCCAGGGTGAGGCTGACCTCTATGTCCAGGGTGAGGCTGACCTCAATGTCCAGAGTGAGACTGACCTCTATGTTCAGGGTGAGGCTGACCTCTATGTCCAGGGTGAGGCTGACCTCTATGTCCAGAGTGAGACTGACCTCTATGTCCAGGGTGAGGCTGACCTCGATTTCTTCTTTCTTACACTGATGTCTCCACCACCAGTCTCCACTCCCCTCTCTCGTTCTCCACTCCCCTCTCTCGTTCTCCACTCACCTATCTTGTTCTCTTAACCTTGGTCATCCTCGTCTCCTCCTACCTTCCACTTTCCGGGTATCTGCTTTCTTTGCTAACCTTCCCACAATAGTTCCAAAATACATGATAATATATAAACTTGTATAAATTGTTAGTGTTTCAAAAATAAAAAAACGAAAAAGGACACTTTTACCACTAACGGACATTTTAATCACTTTCTCAATTTAAAAAAAAGCTTACGGTGTGAACCGTTGTGGCCTGTCAATTATTACCAACAGCAACTAGCAATGCCAGAAAGCTTTCTACAATACAGAAGTGATGAAGCTTTCTGATACTAGCTTTGACAATACTGTCATTTGAATATCGAAGATTAAATGTTGGTTCAAGACTGCACTTTCTATATGATGGACAACGAGTGTGTACATAGGTGCTAGGACAAAATGTGGTGTCACTTACTGTATCTCTTGGGCCCGTCCTCGAGACAGAAGGCCAGAGTGAGGATGGCGTCTTCCTCAAAGAACTCTGTCGTGAACGCGTCCCACCACAGGTTGTCACTCTCCTGGCAACATACAACGGCATACAAGTCTCATGACAGTGTCACCATGGATGTAACGGGGTCACACAGTGTCACCGTGGATATAATGGGGTCACACAGTGTTACCATGGATATAATGGGGTCACACAGGGTCACCATGGTTGTAACGGTCACACAGTGTCACCGTAGATGTAAGGGGTCACACAGTGTCACCGTGAATATAATGGGGTCACACAGTGTCACCATGGATATAATGGGGTTACAGAGCGTCACCATTGGATGTAACGGGGTCACACAGTGTCACCGTGGATATAATGGGGTTACAGTGTCACCCTGGATATAATGGGGTCACACAGAGTCACCCTGGATATAATGGGGTCACACAGAGTTACTGTGGATATGGCGGAGTCACAGTATCACTGTGAATATGGCAGTGTCACATGCGTGTCAGGACAGATGTAACAGGGTTATGATAGACAGGCGTGTGTGTGTGTGTGTGTGTGTGTGTGTGTGTGCGTGCATGCGTCAGGATAGATATAATCACAATGGACAGAAAACATCACACTACTCCCTGGATAGATAACATCACAGCATTCTCTGGACAGACATCACACCACTCTCTGGATAAATAACATCACAGCACTCTATGGATAGATATCACAGCACTCTCTGGACTGGACAGGCAACAACATCACACCACTCTCTGGACAGACATCACACTACTCTCAGGACAGACATCACACTACTCTCAGGACAGACATCACACTACTCTCAGGACATACAAAAACACCACACCACTCTCAGGACAGACATGAACATCACACCACTCTCAGAACAAACATGAACATCACACCACTATGTGGACAGACAACAACATCACACCACTCTGTGGACAGACATCACACTACTCTCAAGACATACATCAACATCACACCACTCTCAGGACAGACATGAACATCACACCACTCTGTGGACAGACAACATCACACCACTCTCTGGACAGACATCACACTACTCTCAGGACATACATCAACATCACACCACTCTCAGGACAGACATCAACATCACACCACTCTGTGGACAGACAACAACATCACACCACTCTGTGGACTGTCATCACACTACTCTCAGGACAGACATGAACATCACACCACTCTCTGGACATATAACACCACACCACTCTATGGACAGACAACAACACACCCCACTCTCTAGACAGACAACACACTACTCTCAGGACAGACATCACCCCACTCTCTGGACAGATAACATCACACCACTCTGTGGACAAGCAACAACATCACACCATTCTCAGGACAGACAATATCACACCACTCTGTGGACAGACAACAACACACCCCACTCTCTAGACAGACAACACACTACTCTCAGGTCAGACATCACCCCACTCTCTGGACAGATAACATCACACCACTCTGTGGACAGACAATATCACACCACTCTATGGACAGACAACAACACACCCCACTCTCTAGACAGACAACACACTACTCTCAGGACAGACATCACCCCACTCTCTGGACAGATAACATCACACCACTCTGTGGACAGACAACAACATCACACCATTCTCAGGACAGACAATATCACACCACTCTGTGGACAGACAACAACATCACACCATTCTCAGGACAGACAATATCACACCACTCTGTGGACAGACAACAACACACCCCACTCTCTAGACAGACAACACACTACTCTCAGGTCAGACATCACCCCACTCTCTGGACAGATAACATCACACCACTCTGTGGACAGACAACAACATCACACCATTCTCAGGACAGACAATATCACACCACTCTGTGGACAGACAACAACACACCCCACTCTCTAGACAGACAACACACTACTCTCAGGTCAGACATCACCCCACTCTCTGGACAGATAACATCACACCACTCTGTGGACAGTCAACAACATCACACCAGTCCCAGGACAGACAATATCACACCTCTCTGGACAGACAACAACACACCCCACTCTCTAGACAGACAACACACTACTCTCAGGACAGACATCACACCACTCTCTGGACAGACATAAGATGTTGACACCACTCCACGTCTAGACACACATAATAGGATGATATATTTAAAAAAAGGCCATGGCCATGCCCAGACAGGTGTAATACATCTCATGAATGATCGGACGTTCACCTCCACTGGTGCAGGACTAGACGTTGTAATTACATCCAGATCAAAACACCTGCTGCCCATGCACGTTACACGTTTGGTTGTTAAACAGGTATACTGTTTGTTACTTATCCAGTTAAGAGACCATTCCAAAACACTGCAATGTTGGAGAGGAGGGAGGTTGTGCAGTAAAACTAGTATAATTAGTATAACTAGTATAACTAATATAATTAGTATAACTAGTATAGTTAGTATAACTAGTATAATTAGTATAACTAGTACTATAAAAGTAAAGGAAAAGTAGTTTTTTACTTTTACGGCTATGAACAAGTAGACAACACATCCATATCAAACACATTAATCAAGTTCTGGTCTGAGTCAGTGTCTGTCAGAAGATGTTCTACATAATTTAAACTGTTTACATTTGCATACACATGTAAATTGATGTACATAATTTTTAGGCAATATTTGATCAAACAGAGGACATACTATTATCAACACATAAATTAGATTTAGAGTGGTATGTAGGAGTGGAATATCATTATAGGTATTAGAAACATTAAATAATGTTAGAACGACCGCGATTTGGCACTCTTTACATCATTTGGTTTTTCAGAAGGACAACAGCCACAAAATGACTCAATACAAGTCACACGTGCCAGTGTCATTACTGTCAGGCAAAATATAATTATTACAACATGACACTGACTATGTGACAGCAGTCATGCGCATGTTAGGTGTTAAACCTGATTTTGTTCAGCAAGCTGACTGCATGTACTGTATCAGTTCAAGACACTATTCACTGTACATAACAAGAGTCTAATGAAGTTTAGTTGCCACAAGACACACCAGGGGACTGTTTCACTAGGACAATGCACCCATAAGAAAAACCTATCATCAAACTTAAATTTAAGAATTGTTCAAAACGTGAAGAAAAAAACGCAGCCACATCACAGAGGACATTATTGCCATGACGCTGTGGCAGTGTCCCGGTGGTGCACCCTGGTTTTCACAGTTTTCAGTATGCAAGATCACTGTTAGAAGCGAAAATTATATTAAGAGCAAAATCAGGCTGATAACAATGTTGGTGAAATTGTCCCGTGGTGTAGGAGAGAGAGAGAGAGAGAGAGGGAGAGGGGCCAGCTGCCAGTGACCAGTCCATGGCAACCAGAGTGTGAGCACTGACCACATAGCGGACAGTTGTAGACTGGCCTTGCTCTGACCAACTGCACATTGATTTTCAATGAAACAATGGCAGCAGCAGCACTGGGCAGCTCTCACTCGCACAGCCTCTACAGTCCCTCACAAAGTCTCTGTCATCTGACACAAGGAGATCCACTGAAGGCAGCTTCCCCAACTCGTTGAGCTCATCTCAAAGCTGGTTCTTTCATGTCCAAATATATAATGTGTGAATATGTTAAATAACATCTGCTGTTGGTTTAATAAAAAAGCGCATATGTTTGTTTAAATGCTCGAAAGATCTGCTTTGGGTTGTTGCACCTGATAACTAGTCACGGTCAATTGCTGGGTTGAGATTAAACAAGATTGCCGTCCAGAGCTATAAGCTCCAGACAGCATGTGGACAAGGAAGCCTTTGGCTTATCCAGAGTCCAATAATTGTCCACCTAGGTATAACCCGCCCTCGCCAGATAGCTGTCAGTTTTATGTTTGAACATATTCACACTGCTACTAGCTTTAACACAACCATCTGATAATCTGTTCCAGTCATTTATTGTCCTCCAAGACAATGAGTATTTTCTCACATCTAACCTCCACTGTTCTTTGACTAATGCCGCATTGTGCCCTCTGGTTATACTGCCTTCTTTAAGTTTGAAAATATTTCTATCAATACGTTCATAACCACTTAATATTTTAAAACTTCTGTTTGGTCTCCTCTTAGTCTCCTAGTCTCTAATGATGTCAATCCACATTCTAATAGGCTTCTTTCATAAGTAAGATCTTTCAGTTCAGGAACCAGCTTAGTTGTTCTTCGTTGTACTCTTTCTAGCTTATCTATGTCCTTCTTGCGATATGGCCTCCATGCTTGTATGCAATATTCCAAATGTGGCCTAACTATTGCTTTGTACAGTGGTACAATCAGCTGTTTCTCTTTATATGTGATATGTCTTCTAATTATCCCTAGTATTTGGTTACCTTTTGAAGCAGCAATTCCACATTGCTCTGAAATTTTCATGTCAGCACAAACTGTCACTCCTAAATCTTTTCCTTTACAGTTTCACCTAACATAGTATCCCCCATTACGTATTCTTTGTCCACATTTCCACGTGGATGCATTTACACTTCCCAAAATTGAATAACATTTGCCATTTTTCAGATTATTTAACTAATTTGGCTAGATCATCTTGTAAAGTGTGTTTATCTGCACCTGTGTTTGTTTCGTCTGCAAATTTAAGTACTTTGCTTGATATATCATCATCCAAATCATTTATAATATTTTATATATATATATACAGTGTATCAAGAATAATATAGGTCCCAGCACCGACCCCTGTGGCACTCCACTCAAAACTGGTTTCCAGTTTGAAATCTCCCCCTCTACTATTACTCTCTGCCATCTGTCTGTCTGTCAACCATGTTTCTATCTGGCTGATCTAGCTGATTTAGTCTTAATCGCACTGAATGTTGTTGCTGAAATGCTTTATGTGAGAGCAAAGGAAGTTGAATACATGAATACAGAAACAAGTGCACAATCTTATCTCATATTCACTTCAAAATACACATTTTTAGAATCACTTGAATTAACATATAAGTTAATACTTTATCTGATGATTCTAATACACATGCAGTTGCACAAACAAGCTAACTTATCATAACGGGAAGAGACAACCTTGCTTTAAAATTGCCTCATTAATTTCATTGTTTCACTTATCCCATTTCAAATTAATTTTACAAAAAGGCAAAACTACCTTGTAATAGTTGTAGCTATACCTTCTTTTAAAGGATGTGCAATTCCGACAATTTTGTGTATATTATTCAAATTCAGCACAAATTCAAGATGGCATGTGTCTAATATATATTTGTTTAAACAAAGATACTTTGTTTTTATAAGTTTACAAAAAAAAACACATCTAAATAGTAAATATTTGTGCAAATCACCCATAAATTGCTTACAGATTACAAGGCTTGTAGTAGTAGGCAGGTAAGTTAGCAACTGGAGAAGCCATAGTGGCAATACAGACGCGAGACTTATGAAACGGGGTGTAGTCGACAGAGGGACCTAGTGTGGTGTGTGCCTAAGCAACAATTGATTTCTTCTTAAACAATAACAAGTTTACAGGAGTGAAACAGCCAGGTTCAGTGGGACTTCACTGCACAAAAAGATCTACTACTAAAAATTCTCCCGACGGGTGTCACATGACAGGGAGGGTGAGATAACACCCTCCTCATTGGCGATCACAGACTGACATATTGGGGCCCAGGTGCAATGAGATCTGGTTCGGTGCACTAGACCAGTTTCCCTGCGCCAAAATACGTGTTTGCAAAAAACTTTAATTACACTATATTAAAATATTATGGTTTATTAAAAAAATTGTGCGGCTGAAACGTTCCAATAGTTAGTTTTATGCAATGTATGATTTCCTGTTAAAAATTTAACATTGATTATCCAATGGCAAAACCGTCTAATGACAGAAATGCCTCAAAACTTTGGACATTTATACAAAATAATTGACTGAAAACAGCATAAACAGAACACAGATCACCATCACACAGCATCACCTTCATAACATACAGGGAAACATGAATAATTAACACTCAACGGTCAGCGCTGACCAAAAACTGTCCAGTAACATGGTCAGGCAGGCAGTGTCCAGTGCATTGTAAATATTGACCACTGTGTTCTGGCCAACTTGTTGCATCAGCTAAAGACGTGTGAGAACAGGCCCGCTTACAGGAAGTCAGCAAATGTCAGCGAACGACACTTGTCTTAGTGTCTACAGCTGACAGAGGCAGACCATGCCAACTAAACAACTCTCTTTGGCTAGGACTGACAGACAGACCATGCCAACTAAACAACTGTCTCTGTCTAGGACTGAGAGAGGCAGACCATGCCAACTAAACAACTGTCTCTGTCTAGGACTGAGAGAGGTAGACCATTCCAACTAAACAACTGTCTCTGTCTAGGACTGAGAGAGGCAGACCATGCCAACTAAACAACTGTCTCTGTCTAGGACTGACAGAGGCAGACCATGCCAACTAAACAACTGTTTCTGTCTAGGACTGAGAGAGGTAGACCATTCCAACTAAACAACTGTCTCTGTCTAGGGCTGAGAGAGGCAGCCCACGCCAACTAAACAACTGTCTCTGTCTAGGACTGAGAGAGGCAGACCATGCCAACTAAACAACTGTCTCTGTCTAGGACTGAGAGAGGCAGACCCTGCCAACTAAACAACTGTCTCTGTCTAGGACTGAGAGAGGCAGACCATGCCAACTAAACAACTGTCTCTGTCTAGGACTGAGAGAGGCAGACCATGCCAACTAAACAACTGTCTCTGTCTAGGACTGAGAGAGGTAGACCATTCCAACTAAACAACTGTATTTGGCTTGGACTGACAGAAACAGACCATGCCAACTAAACAACTGTCTCTGTCTAGGACTGAGAGAGGCAGACCATGCCAACTAAACAACTGTCTCTGTCTAGGACTGACAGAGGCAGACCATGCCAACTAAACAACTGTTTCTGTCTAGGACTGAGAGAGGTAGACCATTCCAACTAAACAACTGTCTCTGTCTAGGGCTGAGAGAGGCAGCCCACGCCAACTAAACAACTGTCTCTGTCTAGGACTGAGAGAGGCAGTCCATGCCAACTAAACAACTGTCTCTGTCTAGTACTGAGAGAGGCAGACCCTGCCAAGTAAACAACTGTCTCTGTCTAGGACTGAGAGAGGCAGACCATGCCAACTAAACAACTGTCTCTGTCTAGGACTGACAGACAGACCATGCCAACTAAACAACTGTCTCTGTCTAGGACTGACAGAGGCAGACCCTGCCAAGTAAACAACTGTCTCTGTCTAGGACTGACAGAGGCAGACCATGCCAACTAAACAACTGTCTCTGTCTAGGACTGACAGAGGCAGACCCTGCCAAGTAAACAACTGTCTCTGTCTAGGACTGACAGAGGCAGACCCTGCCAAGTAAACAACTGTCTCTGTCTAGGACTGACAGAGGCAGATCATGCCAACTAAACAACTGTCTCTGTCTAGGACTGACTACATGATTAAACTTGTGCTGTTTCTAGTAGACACAAGCCAGAGGGGATAGGACTACATTTTCTTCAGATGTACGGTGCATATGATCGGGCATCCAGCAAAGGCACTGGTCACTTGTATGGGTCACACATGGTGAGATGTACAGGGGTCACATATAAGGCAGGTGACACATACAGACACAAACAGGCACAGGTGACACATAGAAGCACAGGTGACACATACAGACATATGTCACACGTACAGACACAGGTGACACATAGACACAGGTGACACATACAGACACAGGTGACACTTACAGACACAGGTGACACATACAGACAAGCGTGACACATACAGACACAGGTGAGACATACAGACACAGGTGACACATACAGACACAGGTGACACATAGGTTACACACAAAAAAAAAAACAGGGTTACAGGGGTAATGGTCACACGTATATGGACATGACAAATAAGCACGTTTTTAATTATAACTGCAACATCTAGATTTCCTAGTCATAAGGATTGAAGTTTGTTAGAACACTGCATTTGACAGGCACCAACACACCTCCAATATGTTCTATCATCATGTACGCACGCACAACATATATCATAAAATTAAAATATATAAAATAAATGAAAGAATCGCTGCAGTCTTACCTCAGTGCGCTGCTGGAGTCGTTTGTTGAGTTCGTAGACGCGGAAGTCTGGCTGGCCCATGAACGGTGTCTGGCGCCTGTAAAATTGAGACAAGGGTGATGCGTAAAACGGATCAACATTCATGTTGACGACACAGTCGCCTCCGTTGCTATAGTACGGGTCACGCATCTAGCCGGTCAGATCCCACTTGCGCAATTCGCTGCAGTTATTCTAAGTCCTCACACAGATAACGCCTTCACACTGTCCGTTGCTGTTATTCACAATCACATCCAAGCAGATTGCCTTTTTTCGCATCAGAAGTTGCCCTAATGATGGCATGCAGCCTAAACGGCAGCTGATGACAATATTCTCCCCACAGGTTATACCACTGTTGTTTGATCACTACAAGTCAACGTCATTGATTCCGATCACAAACACACCTCCACGATACTCCCGTCAGTGAAACACACCCGCCACATTGGTATGAAACCATCCGGAGAAATGTTGCCGCCGAAAATTGATCACCGACAGCCACACTGCAATGGCATTAACAATCCGCACCTAGAAATATACTGGCGACTCTTGAATCAGTGACCAGCAACACTGAGTGAATGTCCAGTGGTAGGTGACCAGTAAGATCAGGAGCTGCATGAATATGTGCACATCCCCACACTGACCATGTGTGACTGACTGCCCCCCACACACACACAGACACAGGCAGCTGCAGGCCAAGCTGTTGTGACCACTTGCTCTGGCTGCTGGCTGCTGGCTCACCTCCCAATGTACTAACACTACACACCGTCACATAAAGGCTGTCACAGGCATAGCGTGTCACTTGGAAAACTCGCTCACATCTTAGGGGTTGTCACCACTGTCGACATTTGCATATTCACTAATTAGTCATTATCACATTTCCTCTGTACCCCTGAATGTGTACATTGAAATGTCGATAATTTTCCACTTTGATAGGCATAAATTATGTACATGTAAAAGTATTTTATTATATATAAAAATTATGTATATAATACCTTCATTATTATATATAAGTGTGTGTGTAATATTGTTTTAATTACAAAAATAAAACTATTAGTGCCTATATTATTTTCAGAACCTGAGGCACAACAAACAAGAATCATTAGGAATAATCATGACCAGAGGTGCGCAATAGTCATCTTTGGAGCGGTTAGGGGCTGTTGAAGATTTATGACAAAGTACATGCCAAGGACATACTATTATAATAACAACCATCATAATAATATTTACACACATTTACTTAAAACTGAGAAACTGTCTTGCAATTCACATGCGACCAACATTTTTCTAATTAGTGCACAGGCTTAGCCTCTCTCCTCCTTTTGTATCCTTTGTACGAATAGGTAAATGATGACAATTATGAAAGACCCCTTATGATACTGGTCCAGTGATATGGCCCAGACCTTCACTATATGTCGATATGGATGCAGATCGCCAACTTTTTGCTCATATTTCATACATCCTCCCGATTTCAAACAACCTTTTGTCATATTTAATTTACACAAATTTTAATTGATTTTCAAGTTTTTGGCTTGATTAAGTTAATTTACATACCACTGCATGATAAAAATTATAATTTAATGCATCATTATATTAATAAAAAACTTCACACTAACACAAAACTGTTCAAAGACCTTAACTTGCAAGTGTACATGCTTTTTCCCTGGTGGACCGGGTGTAGAAACAGACCAGAGTTACTGTGTTCCTGGGTAATTCAGTAAACAAAGATTCCATAGTTGCCGCCAGTCCCTCCACCAATGAAAACATATCCGATACTTTTTCGAGAAAAAACTCTCACCATGCAACCCTGTACCACGTCCCTCTCCAACACTACAGTAAAAGAAAAGCAGATACTTTAAGAGCACAACAAGTTACATAACACGTACGGTGAAACAGAGCAAATCAAATCTAAGATAAAGACACACACAACACCAGAACATTATTAATTTGGTTAACAGGTTAAATAGTAATGCAAATATTTTATTTAACACAGCACTAGATCCAACTGAATTATCTGCTGTACTTTGAGTGATAAAACACCAAAGCAGTTTCACAAAATGTCACCGGAGTGAACATCTGGTTTGTGTTTCCTCTGGGGCACAGACAACAATACATAGGACAGCCTTTTCCGAACTGACTCTAGCAGTAGATGCCACAAGGTGGTTGCAGTTAGCCCACAGCGCAGTCAGCAGGGACAGCCTCAGTCAGGCAGAGCTAAACATAGCTGGCAGTGGACTCTTCCACTCTCTCTGTCTCCACCTGCTCAACAACAATGACCTGTCAGCAACAACCTACCATCCCTGTGTGACATGGTCTCGCCCAGATAAAATCAATCACAGCTCCTTCCTAATCCTGTACTTGGATCATACCAGAGTTTGGTCAACACAACTGGGCCTGGGCATTACAGTCATAATTATTATTGTGACAGTGTTGCATTTGATTTTGTGATTACAATTAAATTAAAACCTGGATATATATATATATATATAATAGGAGATTGTTTACTCACCTACTTTTTTAACTAGTCACTTTATAATAGATGTATCTCAACTAATTTAATTTATTTATTTGTTATCATGATGGGCATTATTCAATTTAATATTTAGCATTATCAGTTTTACCAGCTTTTATAATTCTTAATTTTTAAAATATATATTTAGTTGTGCAATTTTATTGTACTCTGCAACTTACATGAATAGTTTTAGCTTGCTATTGTATCATTTTATTGGTGGACCTCAATGCCTCGTACAATTCTCCAAAATTATATATTAATATAATATTATTATGGGTGATTTGATTATACAAGAAGCTTGACGCTGTACAATGTGTCTAATCCGGTTTAGTTGAAAGAAATGCCCAATCCGTTGCATTGGTATAAACTCGAAGCATGGAGTTTATTCCATCTGTTTAATTTTTAGACCCGTTAATATTATTCAACTTGCAGTTTACAAATTACAGTAACTTTGGTTGAACCGGTATGAACCAGTGACTGTGACACTGTCGCCAACCAGTCCTTGTGATTACCTGCACAAACTCCACTGAGTCAACTGATCACACCACTACACCACAAAAACATAGCTTAATGGCATACTTCCCTGTTTCATGAAACAAGGCCAAGATATGGAAAATATTGTTCATGGCTCCAAGATTTGAATAGGCAGCAAGAATTAACACTTATTTTGGAGCGTTTAATGGAAACTTGCAATTTTTCGATCCAGCACCTGTTGATCTAGATCACACATTGATGTCATGTGACCAGATCATTCCGCCAAAATCTGAGCCACGTCACATGATATCAATGCGTGATCAAGATGCACAGGTGATGGTTCAAAAGTTGCAAGTTTCCACTAAACGCTTCAAAATAAGTGTTAATTCTTACTGCCCATTCAAATCTTTGAGCCATGAAAATATTTTCCATATCGTTCTTCGACAACACAGACGAGGTCTTAAATTTGCACAGATCGGCTGAAAAGACAGTGAGGAAGATCGCCCAATGGGAAAATCAGAAACGCTCCAACATAAGATGCAGTTGGTACAAGATCACCCCGACAAGATCACCCTGACAAGATCACCCCGACAAGCATAAAAATGAATACAAACGTATCTGGTGCAAGAGCACAGCAAATTGTGAAGAAAGCAGAACTATGGCTGCTCGGAGTACGCACACGACAATGTACGTACACGATTAAGAAACTAAAAGAATCCCTGACAACAAAAATTGGAAGCCATCTTGAATAGTGATGAGATAGCGGAAACGGAATGGTTGCTTGCAGCTGCGCATAAACACACATTCGAGGAAACTAGGTCACGACAACAAAACAAGTTCCAGAGACTTTACAACAAACCTCAGGTTAAGAACAAAGTGACAGACACGGGCACAGACACTAACAGGTGGGTAATGAACTTGAGCGACAGACAGATTAGTGTTGATGAATGATCAATACTTAGCAAATGTTTAAACTTTGCCATTACTCCGACCACCCTCCCGGGTGAAGAAATCATAGCCGGTAAGAGGCAGTCGCTAAACAAATGACAGACACCACTGCAGAAGAACTCCGAGGGAAGGTTATCCCCACCATCAAACGAGTTAAACTCCCTAAATCTAACATCACAAAAGGGGAAAGGGCGGCTCTACAGGAACTGAAAAAAGACAACTCCATCATCATACTCCCTGCAGACAAAGGTAGAGCCACGGTAATCATGAACACTACCGAATACAGAAAGAAAATGGCAGACATACTGGGTGATACGAACACGTATACCAGACTAAGCAAAGACCCTACACACAAATATAAAAACAGACTTATCAACATCCTAAGGAAGTAGAAGAGAAATGGATCAATCACAGACAAACTATACTGAAAACTATACCCAGACTCAGAGAACCCCCCAAATTATATGGGACCCCCAAGATCCACAAAGCCTATAGTATCCAGCTGTGGCAGTATAACATACAACTCAGCAAAATACCCCGCCAACATCCTCACCCTGTTAGTGGTCAAGAACGGTTACAGCAACAAAAATACCAGGGAACTGGTTGACAAACTGAGAGGGCTGGAAATACCAACTGGACGGAAACTGGTGTCATATGATGTCACAGCGCTCTTCACCAGTGTCCCTGTAGACAAGGCACTGGAAGTAATCACTGAGATGTTACATGACGATGACACCTTAACCAGCTGCACGTAAATGACCATCCCACAGGTAGTGGAGCTCCTTTACTTCTGCCTGAACACCACCTACTTCATAATTTATATGAAGGTGTTTATGCTGTGTTCCAATCACCTCGTGTATGTTGTGAATACGAATCTGTAACCCTTACTTGACCCAGTTGCATAAATTTACAAGTGGTAAACTTTCCAGTTCACCAAGTCGTATTCATGACATACACGAGGTGATTGGAATGCAGCATTACTACCAGCAAACACATGGTGCAGTTATGGGGTCACCTACATCCCCCCCAGTAGCTAATTGCTACATGGAACAATTTGAGAAACAAGCCATCTCTACAGCACCTCAACCCCCATCTCTGTGGTTACGCTACGTGGATGTGGAAGAGTTCACAGAACACATCAACAACATCGACCCACACATCAAATTCAACATCAAACCAGAGAAAGACAGCAAACTTCCTTTCCTGAATCTACCCGGTATGCAGCCACATTCTACATGATGGATCCACCAAGCTAACCGTATACAGGAAGCCCACACACACGGACCAGTACCTCAACTTCAAGTCACACCACCCTCTAACTCATAGAAGATCAGTTGTATGCACTCTCACCAACAGGGCCCAGCTGTATGTCACCACAGCTGAAGACAGGAAATCAGAACTTACACATGTCCACAACGCCCTGAGAGCCAATGACTATCCGGAGTGGGCGCTTGTAGTTCCGCCACCTAGTGCTAACAGACCACTTATGAACATCAACAATGGATAAACAACGAACTGGAACCAGCCCATGTTGGAACCACCATACGTAGCAGGGTTACCAGAACAACTCAAACAAATCTACAAGTCACACAATGTGCACTTGTACCATAAACAACGAACTGGAACCAGCCCATGTTGGAACCACCATACGTAGCAGGGTTATCAGAACAACTCAAACAAATCTACAAGTCACACAATGTGCACTTGTACCATAAACAACGAACTGGAACCGGCCCATGTTGGAACCACCATACGTAGCAGGGTTATCAGAACAACTCAAACAAATCTACAAGTCACACAATGTGCACTTGTACCATAAACAACGAACTGGAACCAGCCCATGTTGGAACCACCATACGTAGCAGGGTTATCAGAACAACTCAAACAAATCTACAAGTCACACAATGTGCACTTGTACCATAAACAACGAACTGGAACCAGCCCATGTTGGAACCACCATACGTAGCAGGGTTATCAGAACAACTCAAACAAATCTACAAGTCACACAATGTGCACTTGTACCATAAACAACGAACTGGAACCAGCCCATGTTGGAACCACCATACGTAGCAGTGTTATCAGAACAACTCAAACAAATCTACAAGTCACACAATGTGCACTTGTACCATAAACAACGAACTGGAACCAGCCCATGTTGGAACCACCATACGTAGCAGGGTTATCAGAACAACTCAAACAAATCTACAAGTCACACAATGTGCACTTGTACCATAAACAACGAACTGGAACCAGCCCATGTTGGAACCACCATAAGTAACGAGGGGTTATCCAAGAACAACTCGAGGAACAAATCTACAAGTCACACAATGTGCACTTGTACCATAAACAACGAACTGGAACCAGCCCATGTTGGAACCACCATAAATTAGCAGGGTTATCAGAACAACTCAAACAAATCTACAAGTCACACAATGTGCACTTGTATATAAACATCGCGAACTGGAACCAGCCCATGTTGTTAAGACACCATCGTAGCAGGGTTATCAGAACAACTCAAACAAATCTACAAAGTCACAATGTGCGCGTACCGCAGACTTTGGAACTTAGCCATGTTGGGAACCGCCATGCGTAGCAGGGTTACCAGAACAACTCAAACAAATCTACAAAGTCGCACAGTAATGCGCCCGTACCGCAAACAACGAACTGGAACCAGCCCATGTTGGAACCACCATCGCGTAGCAGGGTTATCCGAAGGAACAACTCAAACAAATCTACAAAGTCACACAATGTGCACTTGTACCCATAAACAACGAACTGGAACCAGCCCATGTTGGAACCACCACATGCTTGTGCTGGGTTATCAAGAACAGTCAAACAAATCTACAAGTCACACAATGTGCACTTGTACCATAAACAACGAACTGGAACCAGCCCATGTTGGAACCACCATACGTAGCAGGGTTACCAGAACAACTCTAACAAATCTACAAGTAACACAATGTGCACTTGTACCATAAACAACGAACTGGAACCAGCCCATGTTGGAACCACCATACGTAGCAGGGTTATCAGAACAACTCAAACAAATCTACAAGTCACACAATGTGCACTTGTACCATAAACAACGAACTGGAACCGGCCCATGTTGGAACCACCATACGTAGCAGGGTTATCAGAACAACTCCAACAAATCTACAAGTCACACAATGTGCACTTGTACCATAAACAACAAACTGGAACCGGCCCATGTTGGAACCACCATACGTAGCAGGGTTATCAGAACAACTCAAACAAATCTACAAGTCACACAATGTGCACTTGTACCATAAACAACGAACTGGAACCGGCCCATGTTGGAAACACCATACGTAGCAGGGTTATCAGAACAACTCAAACAAATCTACAAGTCACACAATGTGCACTTGTACCATAAACAACGAACTGGAACCAGCCCATGTTGGAACCACCATACGTAGCAGTGTTATCAGAACAACTCAAACAAATCTACAAGTCACACAATGTGCACTTGTACCATAAACAACGAACTGGAACCAGCCCATGTTGGAACCACCATACGTAGCAGGGTTATCAGAACAACTCAAACAAATCTACAAGTCACACAATGTGCACTTGTACCATAAACAACGAACTGGAACCAGCCCATGTTGGAACCACCATACGTAGCAGGGTTATCAGAACAACTCAAACAAATCTACAAGTCACACAATGCGCACTTGTACCATAAACAATGAACTGGAACCAGCCCATATTGGAACCACCATACGTAGCAGGGTTACCAGAACAACTCAAACAAATCTACAAGTAACACAATGTGCACTTGTACCATAAACAACGAACTGGAACCAGCCCATGTTGGAACCACCATACGTAGCAGGGTTATCAGAACAACTCGAACAAATCTACAAGTCACACAATGTGCACTTGTACCATAAACAACGAACTGGAACCAGCCCATGTTGGAACCACCATACGTAGCAGGGTTATCAGAACAACTCAAACAAATCTACAAGTCACACAATGTGCACTTGTACCATAAACAACGAACTGGAACCGGCCCATGTTGGAACCACCATACGTAGCAGGGTTATCAGAACAACTCCAACAAATCTACAAGTCACACAATGTGCACTTGTACCATAAACAACAAACTGGAACCGGCCCATGTTGGAACCACCATACGTAGCAGGGTTATCAGAACAACTCAAACAAATCTACAAGTCACACAATGTGCACTTGTACCATAAACAACGAACTGGAACCGGCCCATGTTGGAACCACCATACGTAGCAGGGTTATCAGAACAACTCAAACAAATCTACAAGTCACACAATGTGCACTTGTACCATAAACAACGAACTGGAACCAGCCCATGTTGGAACCACCATACGTAGCAGGGTTATCAGAACAACTCAAACAAATCTACAAGTCACACAATGTGCACTTGTACCATAAACAACGAACTGGAACCAGCCCATGTTGGAACCACCATACGTAGCAGGGTTATCAGAACAACTCAAACAAATCTACAAGTCACACAATGTGCACTTGTACCATAAACAACGAACTGGAACCAGCCCATGTTGAGATGAGAAATATAAGAAACGTTTCTCAATGTCGGCGTTATGTCATAATAATGTAAACCTCTGTAGCAATGGAGATGAATGATCGTGTGACAGTCCGTAGTCATGAGGAAGGATGAAAATAAAATGACCAGTGCCCGGAAGTCCAACTTCTAGAACATTGTAAACATAGTGGCGATGCCCGCCATATTTATTTATGTTCGCTTGGGGGCGCAGCCAAAGCCTGACCTGGTTTCGTGAAGTTTGCGAACAAAGGTCAAACTCGCTGAAGGAACTTGAAATGTGGATGTTTAACGAAGATGACATTAACTCAGAATAATTCTACAATGCACAGCGAGCATTACAAACTACGACTATATTGAGAACCTTTGTATGACATTTCGTACAATACGAATGTCTCATGAAAGTGGCCCTGGATTGCGATGATGGTTACGGTTTCACGAAAAGTGGGTACCAATCCTTTATATTACAATCAAAACTTAAATTGATTCATGAAACTTGTAAAATTATGACACAATCTCCAAGCTAAAGTGCACTCTGGATAAGCCAAACCTCCAGGGTCCCATGGTAGTACTTCTAGTTATCGTCCACTTATCACTGAGTTGTCAGGGTCCCATGGTGGTACTTCTGGTTATCATCCACTTATCACTGGGTTGTCAGGGTCCCATGGTAGTACTTCTAGTTATCGTCCACTTATCACTGAGTTGTCAGGGTCCCATGGTAGTACTTCTAGTTATCATCCACTTATCACTGAGTTGTCAGGGTCCCATGGTAGTACTTCTAGTTATCATCCACTTATCACTGAGTTGTCAGGGTCCCATGGTGGTACTTCTAGTTATCATCCACTTATCACTGAGTTGTCAGGGTCCCATGGTGGTACTTCTAGTTATCATCCACTTATCACTGAGTTGTCAGGGTCCCATGGTGGTACTTCTAGTTATCATCCACTTATCACTGAGTTGTCAGGGTCCCATGGTGGTACTTCTAGTTATCATCCACTTATCACTGAGTTGTCAGGGTCCCATAGTGATACTTCTAGTTATCATCCACTTATCACTGAGTTGTCAGGGTCCCATGGTGGTACTTCTAGTTATCATCCACTTATCACTGAGTTGTCAGGGACCCATGGTGGTACTTCTAGTTATCATCCACTTATCACTGAGTTGTCAGGGTCCCATGGTGGTACTTCTAGTTATCATCCACTTATCACTGAGTTGTCAGGGTCCCGTGGTGGTACTTCTAGTTATCATCCACTTATCACCGAGTTGTCAGGGTCCCGTGGTGGTACTTCTAGTTATCATCCACTTATCATTGAGTTGTCAGGGTCCCGTGGTGATACTTCTAGTTATCATCCACTTATCACTGAGTTATCAGGGTCCCGTGGTGATACTTCTAGTTACCATCCACTTATCACTGAGTTATCAGGGTCCCGTGGTGATACTTCTAGTTACCATCCACTTATCACTGAGTTATCAGGGTCCCATGGTGATACTTCTAGTTACCATCCACTTATCACTGCATTATCAGGGTCCCATGGTGATACTTCTAGTTACCATCCACTTATCACTGAGTTATCAGGGTCCCATGGTGATACTTCTAGTTATCATCCACTTATCACTGAGTTATCAGGGTCCCATGGTGATACTTCTAGTTATCATCCACTTATCACTGAGTTATCAGGGTCCCATGGTGATACTTCTAGTTATCATCCACTTATCACTGAGTTATCAGGGTCCCATTGTGATACTTCTAGTTAGCATCCACTTATCACCGAGTTATCAGGGTCCCATGGTAATACTTCTAGTTATCATCCACTTATCAGGGCCTATACGTTTTAGCGCCTTATAGATAGGCCTGAGACCGAGGAAAAAGCTCAAATAAACTAGGTGAAAATCGGCTTATGCGAATTCGAATTATCGGGAGTGCACTGAATACAAATATAGACAAAGCTATTCATACGTTGTAAGATTGTTTAGAGATACATCATTTTCATGAGACGTCAGTAACAATGTTTCCTATTTCAGTTACCGCTTCATATAGTACAAACACTTTGTGAAACCTGGCACTGGTCGATGTTCAATTGTTATCACATACACCAGCTTTAAGTTTATGTTGCTTGGATCATTTTTGCATGGGGGGGGGGCGGGCGGCGATAATGCAGATCTTCATTAGCATCCATGTCTGCATGCCCAACCCCCACTTTTATAATATCTTGACCTAATCGCTCATGGGCGATAATGCGGTCAAATACGGTATATTACAATTTGCAACCACACCAAGTTGACCTCAGTGTCTTGCATTAAGAAGACCACTCTGTTCTTTTGCAATTGATACAAACATCCTGTTATGTAACCACTGTCAAAGGGTCTACAGAGTAGTGAATCAATAAATAGTATATTATGATATTTTAAAGGAAAACAAAAGGCAACGTTTTGGTGTTAAGCATCTAAAAGAGTTAATACAAACTAACAATTTCCAACTACAATAAAATTTTTAACGTCTGCGGTTTACCAGGAAAACATTTTTGAACACACAACTACCGAATTTCTATGGACTACGCCATTGTTAGAAGAAAGTGACGTCACACTGTCGGAACTCACTTCAGTAAAGTTTCTGCATACTATTTGTTCCCAACTCCGTTAGGTGGCGCTACGGTAAGTTTACCAATTAAACTATGTGCGCATGCGCTGTGACTGTGTAAATAAGATGGCTTTCCAATTCTTCGGAAGAATACAAAAACCAAATCGATTTCAAAGCAGCTGGTTGAACCACAAAAACAAGGGCCTGTATTGGAACATAGGGCAGAGGCGGGTGCCCGTGGGCATGAACAGGAAGGCCCACGGGCAGTAGAAATGTCGAGGCGCCGAGATGAAATTGACTGGTGTCGGTGTGGAAAATGCCGCAGCGATCTCCTTGTTCAAGAACAAGAACTGAATATGTCTGCTGCCAGGAGGCGGTTGCTATTCGACAGCAACGCTGTTGGTGAAGGTAATTATTAATCTGTTTAGTTTATTGTTTAAATAACCGATGAGCCTAAGTTCCGGGCTGCGTATGAACAGCAAGAGATGATCGCTCGGGTCTTACATTTGCCATTTGGGATTGGTTGACGTTTAACTTAGTTAGATCTCACTCTCAGTGCCACTGGACTCAGTGTTTGAACTTTGACATGTCCATTTTCGAATACCACCCATGGCTGTACCTTAACTTTTTAAAAGAAATGTAGTTGAATGGTTCCATGATTCATGTGAACCAAAATTGTACAGGGCAGAGCTCTGATAAAGTATGAACAATATGTGGCAGTACTACTTTTTAAACACATGGCAGGTAGATAGATTATTTTTAACTTTATGCATACTGCAATTTTTTTGCCCAAAGTTTACATTGGCTCTTATGAATAAAATATACCTTGAACATTTTTCAGCCAGAGCCCCCATTTGTTTTGGTGACAAAGAAAATGACCACTGTTTTGTGCAAATATTGACACATTTCAAAACGGCCTTCCTTAATCTGCATGATATTTCTATGGACCCATGTATAATACTGGGATGAATACAGTTAGAGGATTGTGATGCATTCTTTGTGATTTTTTTCTCAGAATAATAATCCATGTTTGCTTACCATTCGTGTAAAACTATTATTTAAAAGCTTAATTCTTTGTTACAGGTGGACTGCTGTTCAATACAAACAGCAGGGATTTAGAATTCTTTGTTTGGAGCAGGTGATGCTGCAGAATGGGAATTATGCCGTCCAACAAACAAGTATGTATATATGTGCATGCATTGTTACAAGACCAGTGAAATGTGTTGTTAAATATTTATTGAAATGTATTAATAATGAACACAATACAACATCATAGTAGCACTAGCAGTACAAATATATATAGATAATTTTATCAGCAATCTCATGTCTGATGCCCAAATTATTAACAATCTTCCATGGAAATTACTTACCATATGTCATCTGCCATCCACATGCTAAGCAAATTCACATCATTGAACTGACTACCATTTGAACCTAAAATCAAGAAAGATCATGTATTCAAAACTAACAAGTATGTCGTACTAATCCATGATGTAAACAATAACGGAATAAAATCAAAATAACATGCATTGAAATAGGCTGCAGAGGTTATGTATCTGAACCCAACAAATCTAAGACAACCTCCTTAAATATCTTGGAATAAAACCACCAACAAAACAACTAATACAATCGTATGCTTGTCTAAACTAGCCCTGCTAACGCCATTCACCCGTTCTAAATGTAAAGACGAACCACACTGGTTTGACCCAAGAATGATTTAAATATGATGACCATCACCCTAATATGACAATAATTACAAAATAAAATTCCCCTCAACAGCAAGTAATCCTACATAAATGTGTTAATTTTCAACATGACTTACTTTAACCGTTAGTCATTATTTACCTTAGCCTGCTACAATATACTACTATACATAGTTATTTACTATATTCACACAGGTACTTGGGTTATCGTTTCACACTTTATTGTATTCTACTGTATGAATAAAGTGATACTCTCTCACTACAGAACAAATTATAATGGTTCCACTTAAGTTATCATAACGTATAGATACAATGTTTGTTGCACCATCATAATTTGTTCTGTAGTGCAAAATTATCAATATTTGCCTTATTCCAGATGAACACAAGTTTAATGGTAAACAATTTATATAAAGGAATGGTGTCGTTATAGAACCGATTTTTAAGTCATTTATTTATTTGAGCCTAATTTATTTCAGGTCTCAGGTGGGCTGCATACAGACAGTTTACCTGGTGGATCCATGGCAAGCTGGGACGAAGGGTACAGAGAGTTCTACCAGCATGCGCCAGCCATGGAATAAGATCAAGGTTCCCTGCCCCCGATGGGGGACAATACGAGGGATACCACGCTGGACTTGAAAACTAAACTAGACAATGTACATGTGACCTATGAAGGTGTAGGTTGGTGGTGGCAGTATTTACTGTTTCTTTACAAATTGACTGACTCTTGCTGCCAGCAGATCCTCCTTCTCTGGTTTTGGGAAATCTGCCTCAGTGACTGTGATCGCATGCAGGGTGATATTTCTTTATAAATACATCTGCCACTCGATCCGTGAGCATTTGTAGGTGGGTACGTGGGTTCACCTGCTGTGGTCTGTTATGCAGCACCCATTGCTTGTGTCTTTTGGACCACATGACACCAGTCTCAACAGGTGTGTCTGGGCTGGGACGTGGTCGGTAGTTCCACGCCAGAGCAGACATCATCAATCTAGCTTTCATTCCTACAGTGAAGAATAGTGCATGCAGTATTCTAATAAAATGTCTGCAAACAACTGGTGTAACACACCAGTCTTTATGTTGTTAGTAAGCTGCTGTTATTTACCTTACTAACTTTTTTTCTTCTTCTTAATTTCTGTATCTACTGTATATACAGTCACTGTGTTTTGATTTTATATTTCTTTAATAAAATTGGTGATAATGACACAAGTGCCCTTATTTATTTCATTACAGACAACTGCATTCTGGAATGTAATTATTACACGGAGATGTAATTTATTACACTCAAGTAACTGTACTCATAAATGTACACAGCAACTGATTACAAGGAATAGGTAGGGTGATACAGAATGGGCACTATCCATCTGTGGAGTATTCGCCCCCTCACATCTGAGTAACTAAACTACTGAAAAGTTGGTCATAAAAAACTTTGACTATGTAACATTTCTGGTCCCATACATAAGTCGGTGGTCCACATATTAACACATAACATGTAAACAGCATTTACATTATCAGTTTTGAAAGTCTGAATAAACACATTTACTGATAAGGTAGTAGTCATGCTGGCTGGTACCTTTGAGTAGCCATCCTGAAAAAAACGAGTTGGATGCCTATGAAATACAGTAATTTCGAAAACTTATTATAGGAGCTGATTTAGTGTGTTTGGGATTCAAGTCGGTGACTGGAATTCACCTTACAGCATTAATCACTACTTGGGTCGTGGTCCCTACTCATCATCTACTGATTGCTAATCTAAGGGTTACTTGTTGCTTTGGACATGCCTCAGGTATAAAATGAATACATATCAAGTTTGGTACTTACTCCAGCAACTGTACGTCACCGTTGCATGTTACACAACACCACCACAGATGATTTGATACATTCTGTATCCAATGAAGGAGGTCTTTGCATCCCTTGCCTCGGACCTTTGCAGTAAACTTGCGGTTGATGCCTTTCCCCATGTGCCACATCATGTTGGTGATCGAGCTGAAATGCAAATTACAATTATTTATATTTTTGATCCAAATTCAAGATATTTTCACAACATCTGTTACCTGTTTTTGCTGTTAGTGTGCAAAAAAAACAAGTTAGTGAAGATGTGTGCTCATGGTATATTATTAAAGATATTTCAACAATATATGATTATTGAGTGATGCCAGTATTTTTATAATACAAACATGGTGTATCTGGTGAGCTCATTGATAACTATATTTGGATCACATAATTACTCCCAGAGATATCCTTCCAAATGCAGAATTTTTTTATATAGAAAATGGCCATCAAATGTGGCATAATGGATACAAAATTACTTGATATTGACACCCTATATAGTGATATTCTTCGTCACATAAACAGTAGTCACACATAATGATATATACGAAGTCCAGTTATATAACATCATGACATAGATAATAGGCCAAACATTTCAATATAATTTATTTATGACAATGTCTAATGCAATATTATTGAATACAAAACGTATTTTTGTTCATTTAACACAAAATACAGTAAGTTTTGCAATGTTATTATAAACGACAATCTTTCCAGCCCATGTTAATCCATTACTGTAATATCGCTCACGCGACTTGATTGCCGTTAACTTTTGCTATTCTTCTAAAGACTAAAGTCTAAACTCTTTGTGGTGCAATATAGTACATTCTGGTACTATTCTGGCTTGCCTCCAGGATATCTTGCATCTCAAATGTCAACAGATTTTAACTGGATACCAAGTAACTCAGTACTAACCTTCTTGTGATCGATTTCTCGGCGGCGGCGCGTTTGACCGAAAATATGCATCGCTTCAACAACTGAGGTCCGTGACTAAATATCGTAGGCACTGCACCTGGCTTCAAACATCGACGTCGGCGACGTTTTGTCGGATCTTGTGTCATTAACCGACGATACGGATTTCCTTCGAAGCACGTTTCTTCAAAATGATCTGAACATAGTGCGTTGTATTTCGAAGGCTTCCAACCAGCCCGTCAACAGTTGTGAATCCACTATTTCACTTCTGGTTGTTTCAAAGGGAAACAAAAAAGACAGCTCATTATCTTTCGCTGTACTATTGTTACAACCGTATATAGGGCAGTGTGGCATATATATATATAACTCTTTTAGGTGCTAAACACCACAACGTTGCCTTTTGTTTTCTTTTAAACATAACCGTGATTCAACATGTTTTTTTCAGACATGTGTGGTGGAGCCCTATTGGGGCAGGAGAATGGGCCAATCCTCACTCCCACTACCTGGTCAACAGTGGGTGCTGGACACATGTCTACTACTCGAGCTGTGGGGATGTCGCAGCTTACCGTGGTCATGAGTGTATAGTGACAGGGACCAGGAGGACAACCAGTGCTGCCGAGGATAGAGTCGTCACCAATGACTGGGGATTCAGGTCTAGCCAGAGCCCCACATTCTGGCGTTACAAAAGCTAGAATGTCTGGTGATCTAGTGGACATCACTTATTCCAGAGTGTCCAGTGATCGCCTGGACCAGCAAACTCACTGGTGCGATGCAAAATATCAAGTCTGGAGAAGCCTAGTTGGACTTAAAGTTGTTGAACTTGATGTGTACATGGCTGGTGCTTTCCTTGTAAGTTAGATTCACTTCATAGACATGTATCTTGATAACGTGGATGCTGCCGTCCCAGTTGTCACAGGACAGGAAGTATTAAATACACTTTTTATACACACACACACAAACATACCTTATGAATGCTGATGCGTGTTAGTCATGGGGATGGTGCAGCTTACCCTGGTCTGTTGTTATTGTGGGTATAGTGACAGGGTACAGAAGAACAACTGCTGCTGAGTATAGCGTCATCGCCAATGATTGGGGATAAAGTGCTGGCCAGAGATCCACCTTCTGGCACTACAAATGCTAGAATGTCCTGCTAACTTGTCGGTTATCATGATCTGTTACAAAACCTTGATAATAGTATATTCATCATTGGCCTGTCTTGTGAACATAGGTAAAAAATTCTGAAGTCTAAAGGTGTCGCACAGTAAGCTATTTTTGACTGAATAAAGTATTTTGACCTTTTGAATTTGTACAGTCATTACCCCATACTGATATTGACGTCATCAGCCACAAGGGTGGTGTGTTCAACTTGCTTGCACAAATTCAAAACGTCACGTTGTAAAATGCTTAATTCTGTGCTTCCCCACTTAGGGCCATGACAGTTATGAAGTGATATATTCAAACGTTACAATCAACCATATGGTTACTAAATGTCTTTCCCTAAGAAATAGCCATATTTCAATCTTGTGCGTTGTAAAAACGTCTGCAACACCAGGATTATTTTTTAAACAACACATAAATTCTCTATCTCAGCAAAAGAGCTTACTGTCCGACGCCTTAAAACTCTTCGCCTATGAATACACCTGGTCATTCACAGCAACAGGCAACAAACCTTTCAGTATAGTTACGTAACCACTGTCAAGGTTTTGTGACAAATCGCACTGTAAGATGCATGACCATACAAAACCACACAAAAACACTCTTGCTGACTAATAGAAAGGGTCATATAAGATAGTTTGTCTTGGAAACGGAAAAACACAAATTAGACAAAGAACTGTGTGTATAAAACGACTGACTGCAACCACAACTTGAGAACAAGTGAAGAAACTTGAAGACGACAGAGTTTCTAGCAAGATGAAGATATTTCTGGTCCTGCTCTTATGCTGCCTGGTGGCTGTGACATTGGCTTGTGTAAGTAGAATAACCCAGTGTTCTTGGAATGTAAAAATATTCATATTTGGTAAGCATACAGTAGAATAATAATAAGCGAATTTATATTGAAAAAAAAATTGGGCTTATTACGTGCAATTTGGCAGGAGTATACCTTTGACATGTTTATTGTATTATTAAGAATATTATTACTAAAAATTAGGAAGGGACTATCTTGGTTTAAAATGTGGCTAGATATCCATTAGATTAGTTCTGTTGCAGTCTTACTGCCTTGGTTTAAAATGTGGCTAGATATCCATTAGATTAGTTCTGTTGCTTTAAGGTTTGTTTGTAACCCTGATAATGTCATAATATATAAGTTACGACATTATCATAAATTAAGTAATCAGGTTTATGTGCAAAACTTGACCACGTGGTTATTGCATTCTACTTTTTAGCGTAGACACCGCCGCGGTAGCTCCCAAACATCAAAAAGGGACAAAATAGCCCAACAGGCCATGGGTAAGAGTGAGAGCACACTCTGGTCTGTTACACCCCCCCACAAGACTGGGGTTAACACAGACAAGTGCAACATCTTTGTGGCAGAAATGATCGAAGCAGCCGGTGCAAAAGCTCCTCACAAGTAAGTACAGGGACAACAACAATGTCTCAATGTTTAACTGCCTCAACGTCAGCCAAAGTTGCACTGGTGTACTAATGGCCCGGCTGTCATATAACAACAACCTATTGAAGCTGTCGATCACAAGACGATAACAAATGAAACGTGTCACACTTTTGACAACTGGGCGGCATGTGGGCCATACTCTTTCTCAAATACATCCTCATAATCAACAACTGTCTAACACTCTATGGCTAGATTATGGTATATTTCAGCCCTCCTTTTAGCAGACTTGGTGACATAAGCACTTGCGCGAAAAATAGCGAATTTGTAATGTAGACAAACCGGCCACGAGTTCAGGCCCAGCTGAACTTTGACGAGACTGTTGCCACGTATTTGGCTAAATCGTCATTTACCGACTCAAGTCTGATAACTAAGACTCAAACAATTACAAACCAATAGAATCGTAAATCATAAAAAATGGGCCAAGTGGCCCTGAAGTCCTTTGGACTAATACGTCTATATGTGACCCCGGCTGACCAAATGAGTGATAAATCGGAAAAATTGTAACATTGTTTTCCTACATCCTTATAAAGGTTTGGTAGGGTGCTTTATACGGTTTCAAAAATTATGACTGCTACAAAAATTGGCGAAGTTATGGAGCATTGAACATGGTGGGATCAAAAAGTGAAAATGAAGAAAATGGCTGTTGAAGTTTTACATTATATATGCAAATGGATTGCATGGAAATATCACATGTACGACATTCAAATGTGGCACACAGTGTGTAATATGTATGTTATGTTGCAATGATACACTGGAAGTACAAATGTGCTGCTACAAAGACTTATCAAGTTATGCCAGATTATGTCTTCATGTGTAAAACTAAGAGGACAGATTATTTGAGAGCAAAAGGTAGACTCACTGTTTGACACAGTTTCAAACCTACAGGCAACTGTCAAGTTTAACAGGGGTCTAGTGGCTTAATGCTGTCTGTTGACACAAGCTACTGCCAGTGACCAATTACACATTAGTCACAGTTTCCATCAAACAATAGCAGGCAGAGAATCTTAGCTCCACAGCTGGGTGTAATACACAGCCAGAGCCACCACTGATTCATGGTCAAGTAGATTAGCTCAATGCACCAACTAAGACAATACACAACACTGTGAGTGAGTGTCCAGAGTGAGGCCTAAGCAGTGTCCTCATTGCTGAATAGATCAATTAAACCTGCCAAGTGGGTGACATTCTGCACAAATGTTCATTAATCCTTAGTAATTGTTCAGAACACCAGACTGACCACATACCTAAACAAAGCGAATGTAATAGGTGAAGAACAGGCAGTGTTCAAATAGGGGTATTGGTTGAATTGTATTTGTCTCAATGCAAAAGGCTTTATTGTGCCTTCATTGATTATAAGAAAGTATTTGATTTAGTAGACCGGTCCTCCCTGTGGTCTAAGATAATTTCATGCGGTATTAATGGTATTGTGTTGAAAGTTGTATACAACATGTTCAAAAATGCTAAATTATGTATAAATTAGGGCCAGGCTATGTCAGCCTTCTTCTCATGTGATGTAGAGGTATGGCAAGGAGAAAACTTGTGTCCTTTGTTATTTGCTATTTACCTGAATAATTTTGAACACTGTTAGTCACAATTATAACGGACTTGACATGGCAGCTGGTGAAATTTACAACAACCTTAGTGATGATGATGTCGAAAATGTATGTTCTACTATATGCTGATGACACTAGAATGATTCAATCAAATACAGATTTCTTGCTTGTGTATAGCGGAACTATGTCAACTCTTCTAATGGTTGACATTTGGTTGTTTCAGGTGTCAACTATATTGTGAATCTGTAATTATTAGTCTATATTAATACAATTGATTTACATAGTACCATGTCTACACAAGGCATGGCAAGTGTAAACAGAACAGTAGAATGCATTTGATATCAATAAAGTGTAGGATATTTCACTCTATAGTTGTCCAGAATATATATTTTCTATGTTTGTCACCTACAGGTTTCTACAAACAATACATCTTTAACCAATAGACACCACAGTCACACCATTTTATAGTAATTAAATGAACATCAAAACAAACACAACTTGCAATTATAGAAAATCAATAGTTTTGAAGGTACAGTTTAAATGTTTTAGGCAACTGTTCAGTCTAACAAAGGTCAAGTGTGTCTACTCTGCCTGGACCCTGTGATCAATTAAAAATTAGTCAAGGTCTCAATGGAACATGAGCACTAGACTGCAGAGTTTAGTCATGCTGCTGGCTTTCTGGCACATTAAACAAAATCTACTGTTGGGGGTGGTCTCAAGGGCCCTTCTCAAAACCACATCACTAGATAATGTAAAACTTTTGCACTTTGAGGGGCCCTTAGGTGCCATTAGAATTATTCAATCAAATACAGATTTCTTGTATATAGTGGCAGCACCCTAAGATACATCTATGCAAAATTAGAAAAAAAGTTGCTGAACAGTTTTAAAAAAAAAAAGGCAAAATGTTACATTTTTTACCAGTTTTGGGGTCCTTGGAGGCCATAGGGAGCCCTTAATATTATTCAATCAAATACAGATTTCTCGTGCATAGTGGCAGTGCCCTAAGATATGTCTATGCAAAATTAGAGAAAAAGTTGCTGAACGGTTTCTGAGATATGGCAGCTAACGGCGGACGCACAGTGATGGCAATAGTCCCTTGGACCTTCGGCCAAAGGACTAAAAATGTGTCTGATAATTTCACTAATATGCACAAATAAACCAACATATCATATCAAATACTAGGTAGGTTTCCTGTAATTTGCAAAATTAGTCTGAAATGTGAAAAGCATTTAAAAAAATCAGAAAAGCCTAATGTGCTGGCCTGGTATAAAACAATGACTGTGCTGCTTGAACTAGGACTGAGTTGATATGATACTGGTGTTCTTCTCTCTTCAGACACTCGTTGTGGTGGAGTCCTGTTAGTGCTGCTGTATGGGCCAACCCCCAGTCCAGTGACATCATCAAAACTGGGTGCTGGTACCACATGACCTCTTCTAGCCGCGGTGATGTCATAGCTTAACACGATCACGTGGGCATAGTGACTGGGGATAAAGAGACAACCAGCGCTAGTGCTCGCGAACAGAAAGTTGTCAACAACGACTGGGGATTCAGGCCTGGCCAGAGTCCCACATTCTGGCGCTACAAGTGCTAGGGTGTCCTGCCATGCCAAACATCAAGTCTGGAGAAACCCATTTGAACTTTTAAAGACGTTGGACTTTAAAGTTAGCCGCATTTCTTATTTGTAAATGTTTTAGAGGTAGTCTTCTGTTATTTCACTGGTACAATTAAGTGCAAAGAAACAAAAGTTGAACTACCTACAATGGTACATAATACCTACCGAGTGTCTGCACGTGCATACATACACCACACCCAACTTGAAATATGTACAGTGTATTGCCAAAATCAGATCAATTCAGTTAAATAAGACTTGTGCTGCCACCAAGTGGACAGTGGTGGGTGTATAAACAGTTTTCCTGTACATCATTAATATGTTAAATTCTTAAACAGAATAAAATATGTTTATTACTAGATTCATACAGATATACGTGGGTCATTGCTCCAACACAGCGGGCAGGCAAGTGTGTAGAAATAAAGTGTGTCAGCTGCAGATTGTCTTGTATTGCATTCACTTGGCAAAGACCAGCATCTCAACAGTGGATGTTGTGGTCTACTGGATAATGTCTTCCCAGTTGTCAGACATGTTCATATTACCATATCATGAATATTTATTTGAACACCTAAAAATAATCAAATTCTCAGCTGTCCAATAACATAAGACCAGAAGAGTAATTCAGACATGCTATCCAACTAGTTATGAACACAAACGAATCTTGACCTGTCTCATTTGACTGCCCATGCTATTAATAGGACTTTGTAACTTGATCAGTGAGAAGTTATACTCTATAAAGAAATACAATAAAGATCACTAATAATTGGTGTCTGATTACACAGGAACAAAACAATTATTTTCATAGATATGCAAGCAACATCAATGTTGTAGATTATTAGGACTTCCAAAACATAATCATTATCATGGTCTTGTACACTTTAAATACCCACCCACCCACATGGACACCCATCCACCCACACACATGGACACCCATCCATCCACACACATGGACACTCACCCACCCACACACATGGACACCCACCCACCCACCCACATGGACTCACCCACCCACACACATGGACACCCACCCACCCACCCACATGGACTCACCCACCCACACACATGGACTTTTATTAAACTTTCATAAAAGTATGTCTAGTAAATTTTGATACAAAGCTAAATAATTTTTTTTAGTAATGTACTGTATGGTTCATATGATAATTCATGTACACATATTTACACAAAACACCTTTCTCGTGCAATGACTTCTATTTTTATTCCCCCTCCTCCCTAACAAAAATGTCTCAAAATTCCGTAATCCTAACAATGAAATTGGTGTGGCCTGACTATGGCATGCCAGCTCCTTTGTGCAACTTTCTGGTAAAGTAGTTGATAAACAACCAACTTCTTTCATTCTTACCCCGGAATAAATTCAAATGATTTGCAAAATTGGAATGTTGATGTGAATGCATAATATCATTTATAGATGCACGTGTTTCTGTGTTGATATCGACTTCCCTAATTCTTCATTTAAAATATCACAATGTTCTTCATTATAATTATAACCACATTCTTCATTTCTAACCATACTATTCATAACCACATGATTCATCCAAACCATAATTCTAGTTATGCTTACTGGCAGTGCCATTGTAAGCGTGACGATGACATGATGTCATCATACAGCAGTAGAGATATGTGCCAAATATATATGTATATATAACTGTACATACACACGAGCCTATATAATTAAATCCTTGCACCATGAAATGAAATGCCTGGCAACACATAATTAACACCAACATTATCACAAGGGGCTGACCAGGCAGGATCTCTGGGTATAAAAGACCGATTGCACCACGATGCCTTCAGTCAGACCAAGTGAAGGACGTGGCAGACATTTCTACCAAGATGAACACGACTCTGGTGTTGCTGTGGACTTGCCTCGTCGCAACCACTCTGGCTTTTGTAAGTAGATTCTTCCAGATCTCTTATGAATTGTAAAAATTTTCATACTTTTGTATGCCCTGAATGGGTCAGTATGATGATAGCTGACATTACGTTGACATGCCATTATCAATATAACTACTACTGAAATTATGGATTCCAACATAAACACTGACAATTTAGAATGAACTATTTCACCAGTCATTTTGCAACAAAACACAAGGCCATCAGATATAAGCATGATGCAGGGTGCACGGCGGATTTAGTTGACAGGTAGTCCATCGGACTAGCTGACTCAGAAACAACTAGTCCTCATATTGTTTTACTAGTCCTTAAAAATCAATCATACTGTGGTATCATATATGTGTGACAGTTGTGGCACATAGTAAAAGTGGCTTTATTTCATAAAGAAAACAAGCCGTTTCCCATTTCAATTAAATGTTCAACTAAATGTGTCATTAATAGAAACAAATACATGTGATTTCGTAGATTCAATTGCAAAGTTATCAGAAGAAATGACTAGTTTAATCAGGGGCAGCAAACAGGAGTCGTGGACAAGGCGATTCCAGCAGAATTTGAAGCCTGACGGCGACAAAGGACCGACATTGTCGGACTAAGTTGCATCATTTGCCCTATACTTTTCATTAGCGTTTTCTTTCCCGAAGCCGACTAAACAATCAGTAACATTGCTGGCGTTTGGTAACTTATTGCTAAAATAATCACCCAATGCAGGAATAACGCAACTACCATCACGACGGGATAGCACGTAACGATGTCTGTAACCCGCGCATGTATGTTTGTCCATGTCGCTCATCACTCATGGTCGCTAGGTGGCACTACCTATCCTACGCTAACCGGATGTAAACAGCCGCCATTTACATTCACTGCGTTCAGTAAGTTTCCCATCTGACGGTCGTACGGAATATTTAGCTGCCTGTGATAAAATGCTACCTTGCTGTCTGATTTTGTTTTAATCCATCACAACACCCAACTAGCGTATACACAGCGTAAATTAATTTACATAATAACAGCTAGTCCGATGGGACTGCTCCACTAAAGTCTAAACATGGACTAGTCCGATCACTGAAACTACTCTTCCGGGACGATCGGACCGGCCTTATTTCGCAGCCTGAGCATGTACATAGCTAAATCAGTCTTGTTATACTAATATTTGCATAGAATTTGGCACTCCAGTTATCACTGTGAATTAGTTTTGGTAAAAATTTGTCTCCATACATATTCAGTTTCATGGCATACACGAGTAATTATTTATGTTTGGTTACTGATCTTAGTTTGTAACCCTGATTATGTCTTAAAGATAGACCAAGCCTGTCTCTTCTTCATCTATAATATGTCCTAAATTAAAAACATTGACGGTATACTGCCTGCCAAATGGAGCTTAATAACTTCAAAACTGTATTTGCGAAATGTTGAAACTGTAAACAGAACATTCAGATTTTAAACACGCTCTACTAGCAATATTTTGGGGTTGCTGGTTGGTCAAATTCTGCAAGGCCCTTTGATGTTCAGTGAGACCATGGTGTTCCTGTACTCAACACAACCAATGCAGTGAACTTCCTGAGC
Organism: Paraescarpia echinospica; assembly: GCA_020002185.1. Lineage (NCBI taxonomy): Eukaryota > Metazoa > Annelida > Polychaeta > Sabellida > Siboglinidae > Paraescarpia > Paraescarpia echinospica. Next base: position 5,216,492 of record CM034534.1, on the reverse strand, counting down.
CAGTAATTACCACCCAGGCAGATACTTTACAAAATATGGTCAGATCTTCTGATACAGGCAAATGGGGAAACTACAACTGTTCATAATAAACATTAACTTGTTAGTAATGTACTGTACTATATATTGTTTCTACAGAATTGGGAACACAATGTAATAAACATGCTCAGAATTTGCCAATAATACTGCCATTGTCTGGAAGTTTGTGGAGTTACAACAAGGCATGTACTTTAATAAGATATTACTGACAGTATCCAGTTTGTGACAGACCCTGATTATGTCTTAACTAGGACTGTAAAGATTATATTACAGCATATCGATACATCACTAAAATATTTAAAACTGGCATTCCAGTTCACTGTGGGTGAGAGCACAGCATTGGTTGTACAAGTTAGTGCTATTTTCAGTTTGACAACAACAAAATTTGTAATATTAAAAAAAAACATGACATGTCCCAGAACCTCGCAGATGTGATTTTCCAGCGGAACACTGTATTTATAACAACCACTGCAACCAACATAATATCCAGTTTAGAAAGTATATACTTTACAACACGTGTCATATCGTGATTTATGTGTCTTAATAGAAAATGTATCATGATGGTAAATATTGTATCATTGCAACCCTCGTCTTAACAAGTCATGTGCCTTTTACTTTGTAGAGTCTTGGACGCCACCGAAGGCGTGGCAGCGAAGTGATTTCAGTACGAGAGAAGATAGCGGAGGGGGCAGAGAGTAACCATGGCAGTAGACTATGGTCCTTTGCCTCCGCCCACAAGACTGGAGCTCACACCCACAAACGCAGCACCTTTGTTGCCGAGATTATCATAGCCGCAGGAGCACAAGTACCTCACAGGTACGATAGCAGGGTTCAGGTTAAGTACTTGTACTTAAATTCATTTTGCCAGTACTTGTGTTTTTGATGTGACAACTTGGTCAATTGAACTTGCCAAAATATCATGTACATTTTAAACGTTAAACGTCTAATACAAATATTTTGCTGCAATTTTGTGTTTATAGCACCCTCTGGCATCCATATATTGAATTTTATATCTGGATGGTTTGGTGTCTGACCTAATTATGATTACAAGGTTCCACAAAGAGCTGCTTCTGAATTATCAAGTGTTCCCTTACGAAGGATGGGTTCACTAGTAAAGCAATAGTTTGTATGAACATTTCCCAAAATGTTAAAACCACATTAACACATCCGCACAAATTATGTATACAGAAACTAGATAGATTTGACTTTTTGCAAAATGACTCTGACTTCAGGTAAGCGGCAATTTGAATTACAGATTCAGATTGAAAGGGTTAGTACAGCCTTGTGTCAATGATACGTGAAACATAACCGTGATTTGATGTGTTTTCTCCACTTCAGACACCGGTGGTGGAGCCCTATTGGGGCACGGGAATGGGCCAAGCCACATTCCCACTTCCTGGTTGACAGTGGGTGTTGGGCACGAGTATACACATCCAATCGCGGGGACATAGCGGCGCTCCACAATCATGTTGCCATAGTAACGGGGCCCCGGACAACAACAAATGCCAACAAGTACAGCATTGTCAGCAACAATTGGGGCTTCAGGCCTGGCCAGTTCCCTACATTCTGGCGATACATCTGCTAGGATGTCCACTGCATTATCTGCTACCGAAAATATTGAGTCACGAGAAGCTCACTGTTTTAATGATGTTAGCCTTTGAATTGATTGCAATAAATGTTTTGAATATTACGTGAGTGTAGGGTTTGACTGTTTTACCACTTTGTACGTGATTATGTGGCATAAGCTCAACTTATATATATTATGGAATTTATGGCAACTTTGCTTGCAAGCCACAGCACCAACTCATCGTATATGTTCAAACAAAACATGCTTACATAGAGCTCTGCTGTAAACATGCATTTAACCAATTTTGCATAGATATATCTTTTGAAAATTACAGTGCACACCACCATAAATTAGAAAATACACTTTCTATGCAACACACTCCAACGTACATATGCATTACCACTAGTTAATGGTAAAAGGAACTCTTGGCTACAGACAAGAGGTTCCATCTGGTGAGTGAAACAGTAACTAAACACACAGCTTTAGAAGTAAACCTAACGACACTTTTTGCCTGCAGCCCACACTGACCTTAAGCTACTACTGGTTCACTCAACTACAGACTATTGTGGCTACAAGTACATTATTGTATAATTATTTTCACAACTTTATTACCCTTTCATTGATCTTAAATATGCATCTTAATACTGCATTACCATTTAAAATTTAATGTGGTTATTAATTTATGAAAACTTTTATGCAGCAAGAATTAATTTTGCTTGTTTGTTAATAATTATTGTGATATTGTTTAGTTGCTCCCAGAGTGAACTTTAGAGGTAGAGAGAACAACTCATAACAATGCCATATTGTGCCCTTCCTACACAATAGCCGCCCTAATTGGTTAGTCTCCTGCATTTTTCAAATATCCCCAGGTAACTCAGATCATCTTTCTCACTTCCTAAAACTAATCTTAACAAACAAGCTTTCTCTGTAGCTGCACCTAAAGTAAGGAATGAACTCTGCATTACTTTAAAATAATCAGAAATGATAACCACGGTTTGCAAACAAACTCAAGACATGTGTTTTAAACTGCATTCATACTTCAGTGGTCCCTTGCTCTAATGACGACACTTAGTGTTCCTGTTCATGATGACATAATTTTGCCTAATGATTCTTGTTTCGTTGCGCCTCTGAGCTCTGGTTCCTAAGGATACAGGTCCAGTAGAAGTCTAGTGTTATAATAATAATGAAAACATTCAGGGGCCCGTTTCACTAACATTCTTACAGGTTCATAAACCCGATTTTGCTCTTAAAAATCTATTTGTTCCTTAGCAGTGATCACGCATCCTGGTAACTTTCAACACCAGGATGCGCCACTAGGACCACTTTCACTGGGAGGTCGTGGAAATAGTGACACACAGATGAATCATGTCGTGGAAACAGTGACACACAGATGAATCATGTCGTGGAAATGGTGACACACAGATGAATCATGTCGTGGAAATAATGACACGCAGATGAATCATGTCGTGGAAATAATGACACGCAGATGAATCTTGGATTCTGTAAAGGCTCCTTACACTTTACAACAGATGTTTAATGATGGATTATCCTGAGCTCGTTGTCTTAGTGAAACGGTCCCTTGTTTCCTGTCATTTCATGAGGATACAGACGCAGTCAGGGTTCATTCAAATTCAAGAACAGTTTCAGGTAATAAGTAGGACTTTTCGTTAATATTTTCATGAGCTTTATAACGAAAAAATTTCAATATTTAACATCAAGTATTTGTCCACTTCCACTAGATGTAAGTTGGCGTCACTCCTTTTTATTATGAATTTACTCAAACTTATTTGTTATTAAGTAATTGTGTAGGTGTTTTTTTTCACAAGTTTTGATTAGAAGATCATCACAGAAGCCTATTAAATTCTAATTAAATTGCTTTTCGCAATGTCAATGATGCTTAGCGTGTCATGTTTTCACCAAGATTCTCATTAGGCTACGTGTGCACATAATTTCTCAGTGAGTCCGAGATATTGCCTGCACAAATCAGTTTTAGCAAGTCCAAGATGTGGTATTTATTTTTGAAAATGTTGCCTTTGGCTCTTCCTTAGGCCTACCCTTTAATTTAAATGATATGTTTTATTATTTTTGGCAATCTTTTATTTAACTTGCCTAAATTATTAGCAAGGTCCTCCTTCAGGGAGTAAAATATTATTATATATTGTCAATCTAATTGCTAATACATTTCCTCTGGTGCTTCCTTCTTCATTTGATTTCTGACATTTTATATTTGACTTAGGCTTGCAGTGCCTGCCTGTGTGATGACGATTTACAGGCGATGTGCACACTATTTTGACATTGCTCCATGCATTGCACTAACTTCTGCTGAAAGTCACAAAGATCGTTCACAACCCAATTTTTATAATCACCATCCAGTAACCACTCATCTCTGAATCTACTGTTATTCATAACTCAAGGCATGGCAATTTTCAAGCACAAACTTAATAACACATGAAGGAAACAAAATTTAAAATAAACAATATGGACGTCGGCAAGTGTCCGCACAAATGGAGAAAGAGCGATTGGTTCACACGTTCACATCTAGCGATTATGCATACTGCTATTTCATGTGGCGCCGGCTACTGAATCATGTTACCGCTAATTTTCATCTTCCACCATATTGTTTTTGCAAAATTGCCAGAAATTGTAATCACCGATTGTTATGACAAAAACTACTGATGGGTTCGACAAAATATTATTACAATTATTTCGTTGACAACTCGTCACTAATGTGCTTAAATGGTCATGAAAATCTATTTCAAGAACGTCCCGTGAAATTCAAGAACATTCGAGGGTACTCGAAAAAAAAAATCAAATCCAAGAACATTCAAGACTTTCGAGGACGTGTGCGAACCTTGGATGCAGTAGAAGTCTTGTGCTATTATTATAGTGAAAACTGCTATTATTATAATCAAAACATTATAAAATCAGGGCAAACAAGATTTCTAATCAAACTAAGGATATGCAGTCAGTTAAAAAAATAGGCGAAATGGAAATGTACTCACGGCATGTTGGGGTCTCTGTCCATGGGCACTCCCGGCATGGGTTGGGAGAGGCTGCGTTGGAGGGGGGTGCCCACGCCCATTGGCACCCCGGGGCCCCCTCCACCCCCAACCGGCCAATTCCTGTTGTCCAGAATTGTAGATCGCACCTTCGAAGCCACTTTCCTAGCGACCGGCATACAAAGGCACTGGCAAATCTGAGGAACAGACATAGTTGAAACTCCAGTAACGCTCACAGTCTGAATACAGCACTTGTGTAGAATCTGGGACCATGTTGGTTTCGCTGTAATAAGTACATTTTTTTAATAAAACAAATCAAAGATTACTTACAATGGTACGGAAAAACATCATCCCAGTAAGTGGCACAGATTCTATGACCTTATGCTGGAGAGCATAACACATGTGTGTTTGCAAGCGCGTGAAGCGCCCCAATCTCGATTCCCTTCCCGATCCCGATTGTGCCAGTACTCCGTGCGATTGTTGGACAATCAAACAAAGCATGTGGTGCTATTGGAAGGGAGTCAAGATCATGTGTGGCAGGATCGGGAAGGGAGTTGAGATCATGTGTGGCAGGATCGAGAAGGGAGTTGAGATCATGTGTGGCAGGATCAGAAAGGGAGTTGAGATCATGTGTGACAGGATCGGAAAGGGAGTTGAGATCATGTGTGGCAGGATCGGAAAGGGAGTTGAGAGCATGAGTGGCAGGATCGGGACACTTTCAAACACTCTATTACCATGGCACATATGGCAGTGCCATGGCTAACACAACTAGAGCTTGGTACCAGCTGTATCCGTTCTGGTGAAATGCTCTATTTTTGCTGAATGAGTTTATTTAAATGGCAACAATTCAGACCTGTAGTATTGAATACCAATTTTAATGTATTTACATTTTGAATTGATTTTGTTTGTTATTTGTCTCAATCCTCATTTAGCTTGGTATCGGACATAACCAATTAAAGTTTGGCTGTTTTTATTTGCACAAAGATCAAATTTAGAGACGATATTACAGTAACTGTTAAGAAATAATATTTACATAAAAACATTGACTATAATATTATATTGATCTATTAACAATGTTAACTTTTCAAAATAACCAACTTGTAACAGTGGCACATTGGTTGGGAATCGGGCGTACAAATAACAAGGTCAATTTTTAGGAAAAATCCTGTTTTAGGACATTCTAACAGGAATTAGATCCATTTGCATGCATACTACTTTGAGAAATGTATGTATATTTCATGAAAGATCTTGTACTTGGAATCGGGCAATGTGTATAACTTACATGTAAAATAAAAATCGAGGATATAAAATTACTACATCGTGGAAAGTTAAAAACAAACTGTCTGACAATTTTGGAGAGTGACTAATATTGAACTTGAAGGTGTATTTGGGTGAAAAAATTAACTGTCTATTCCCGTCCATTGCTGAGTAATTGAGGTGAGAATTTGGCAGTGTTTTTTCAAAAGACAGTAGTTTTGGTTGATAGCTTTACTAAAGCTGTTTCCCCTTGGTAAAAAGACGGGCGAGGTGATAGAGGTGGGCTATGCGAGCGGCACAGTTGCAAAGCTAGCAAAAAATGTTGCATTCTAAGGCATGTTTTAACCTTTACTTTTGAATATAGAGGGGAAGATACACAATAACTTGTAAGATAGTTTGTAAATATGTTTATTACACTATTGATCAATGTAGTAATCATGATTAATAAAAGTCAATAATCATGATTGCTTCATTGAGGTGTGGTTTCCACTTGACCACTGGAACTATGTTACGGTGATGTTTCCATAGGCCTTGTTACCATGCTGACAGAATCAGTGACAGTGGTATCACCTGAATACCATGTATCTAGAAATTGTGTGTGCCACTAACTGAACTGCCATGGTCTGCTGTGCACGGCTAGAAAAAGACCTGCCATTCCTCTTGGAATTATTGCATATAGCAGGAAGGTATTGATAAACACTGGCAATGGACTTCACCCTGGATATGTCAGTGGAGTTTACCCAGGGTCTCGACAAGTCAAGTGTGCAAGCATTTGCAGCGGTCGTAGGGCTGGCAGGCTCAAACAAAGACCAATTCATGTAGTTGTAAACTGTCGCATCACGTCACCTTCCGCCAACCAGAAAACAAGGACACCAATACGTAACCTCCTTTCCGTGAACATTGTCACCTCTGTTGGGATCATGCGTTCGTGTATCGCTAAATTGAATGTGCATTGCATCAACGTATGTTCAGTTAAGAATAAAGCGATCTCTGTTTCTGACGGAGGCATGGCTCGGTAGCGCCACTGATGATTACGTGACAAGTGCGTTAGTTCCACGCGGATACAAATTCCATTCCGTGTCATGACCTGGTGGAAAACGAGGGGGAGGCGTGACAGTGTTGTACAAGTCCAGCCTGGCAATAAAAGCTATTTCAACGCACGGAAATTACACTCATTTTTAACTTTCCGATTACTATATAACTACACGTAGTGTCACCTTCAGGTTGTATGTTGTGTATCGTCCGCCACCATTGAAGCGAAACGGTTTTACCAGCACCGTTTTCTTCGACCAATTGTCTGCGTATTTAGATGACAAAATGCTGGATACGCATATTATTATCACTGGCGATTTGAACTTTCACTTAGACATTCCAAAAGAACGAGACGTACGACGCTTCTCCGAGACACTCGGTGACTGCGGAATGAAGCAACTGATGAAAGATGCCACCCACAATAAGGGGCACATCTTGGATGTGGTCACCGTTAGGGATAATACTTGCGTAGCGCCTGTACTACCAACTGTCTATGATCCGTTTCTATGCAACACACACAGCAATCCATCCAGAGACCACCCGGCCATAAGTTTTGCGGTAAATGCAAGGAAGCTGGCTGGGGTGAGGAAAACACTAACTTTTCGCAGATTCCGTCAGATGTGTTTCTGACTTTGGCCAAGATATTATATTTTTGTCAGATTTTGACATTGATGGACCTGTTGAGACAATGGTGGAAGCATATGATACTGGATTACGTCGGATTATCGATCACCACGCTCCCTTGCTCAAGAAAAATGTAACCTTGCGACCTAACTCGCTATGGTACACCGTCAAACTGCTGTGTGAGAAGCGAAACCGACGGCGAGTGGAGCAGACTTGGCTATGTAGTATGTACTGGCCTCGAGGTACATTGCCAAGCATATCGGGCGCAATGTGTGGCCTTAAACCATATGTTACTCACCACAAGGCGTAGTTACTACTCCGACAAGATTGCGAGCTGTGGGAGTGACCAAAAGCAGCTCTTCGACATCATGAAAAATCTTATGGGATACACTGGCTTTACAAAACTGCTGTTGTATGTGTCTTCGAGTGATGTGGCCCACTTCATGAAGAAAATGCATGACATCCAGCAAAGCGTAGTCCATTGTGGAGGTGATCGTTCATATACTATGGTGGCTGCATTCGGTGATGATACTGCTTTTCGTGGTGTTCTGTTGACACGCTTCACAGAAGTCACTGAATCAGATGTCACAAGATTGGTCGCAGTCGCTCCGTGTAAGTCGTGCGGGTTAGACTCACAACCTACCTGGCTCCTTAAACTATGTTTGTCAGAACTGGTACCCTGATCACTTCAATAATAAACACTTCCCTTGAAAGTTCAATTGTACCCGATGTGTTCAAGCATGCGGTCATTAGACCAGTCCTAAAACAATTATGCTTGATGAAGATGCTTCATGCAATTACCGCCCTGTTTTGAACTTGCCGTTTGTATCAAAACTTGTTGAAAAAGTGGTAGCAAGACAACTCAACAATCACCTTAATATGAACACTTTGTGTGATCCGTTTCAATCAGCATATCGCCATGGCCACTCCATGGAGATGGCGCTCTTGCGAATTAAGAATGACATCGTTGCGGTGCTGGATAGAAGTGCAAGACTGTTCTTGACTTCTCGTGATGTTAGATTTATCCAGCGCATTTGAAATGTAATAAATATAAATAGCGCAAACCGGGTCACTATTTGGGTTTCAAAAGTGTTTGGATTCAACACAAGTACCAACTAGTGAATAGGAGGCACAGTTTTTTACTTGGGCTTCAAAATGGTCTGGATTTGACACAAGTGCTGACTAGTGATGTACTGTCATTAGGAATAGGATGCAAGGTTTTTAGTTTACTCCCACCACTGTCATAAGAAATGTCCAACATCAGCCACACCAGAATTCTGATTTATTATGGGAGCATATTATAATAATAAAATTAAAAGTGAGCGCAAAAGACATCTTAGTTCAGCTACTGTTTTGTTTTTTTCTCCGAGTTCCACATGTCTCCCAAACACAGTTGCTTTTTGGCAATATCTGATTATTCTGCCACTATTCTGGGGATCTGGCATTTAAAAAGAAAAACCTATCTCCTACAAAATAGATTAAAATACACCCTACTAATAAACCCTAACTGTGGTGGAGCTGCCGGCAGGCTACCATCGTTCACTCTTTCCTCTTATGCCAGAGTCATATTGCCCAGTATTGGGCCTACCCCGTATGCCCCCCCCCCCCCGTCACATGCATGTAGTTGTCATGTTACTACTGTTAGTGTTACTTCAAAGTACGAGATGAAATGACCTAACATCTAACTACTGATGACGATGGTTTTTAATTGCTTTAGCCTTTACCTATACTATATATGTCATCAGCGGCATACCACAAGGATCGGTGATTGGCCCCCTACTTTTTATTATATTTATTAATGACTTACCGGATGTTATAAAGAACTCCGAAGTATTCCTGTTTGCGGATGATATGAAACTTTTCCGTCCAATTTACACCAATGAAGATTGCACAAAGCTTCAACAAGATCTTACCCATGCAGAACATTGGACATACGAATCTCTCTTAAAGTTCCACCCAGACAAATGCAGCCATATGAGAGTAGGATCATCAACCATAAGAAATGACAGCTACACACTGGGACCTAATGATCATATAACGCTGGCAAGTACGGATAAGGTGAAGGATATTGGCGTCACTTTTGACTCATCACTAAACTTTGAGGCACATATGTTGGAAAAAATTAATAAAGCCAATTCAATGATGGGGATAATTCGTCGCACTTTTGATTACATGGATGAACAGTGTTTTTCTACTGTTTTTAAATCTCTCGTCCGCCCACATATTGAATATGCAAATCAAGTATGGGCTCCCTACTTAATGAAACACATTACAGCTCTTGAAAATGTTCAGCGTAGAGCAACCAAATTAATTCCAGGTTTTAAAGATCTTGAATATAATGAACGTCTACAAAGACTAAAATTACCAACTCTGTCATATCGTCGCCTCAGAGGAGACATGATTGAATTATATAAGATTTTAACAGACAAATATGATACAGCTGTGACATAAAACTTTATAACTTTGAGGGATACTGAATCATGTACGCGAGGACATCACCTAAAAATATTCAAAGGACGTTGTCGGTTAAACATTTAAAAAAATTCATTTATACACCGATGCACGGACGTATGGAACAGCCTCCCACAGTCTGTGGTAGAGGCTCCATCAGTCCAGTCCTTTGAGGGGAAATTAGACAAATTATGGAAAAACCACCCAATTAAACTCGATTACACAGCCCCACCCCTATTATGGAACAACTCGTCAGACGCATGCGCACCATATAGTTTGACGACAAACATCAGAGCTGGCATAAGAGGCATCACAGCCTAGAAGCCAGAAGAGGACCTGTAAGAACCTGTATACTGCTTATCCTATCAATATCGATTGTAAACTCCGTGGAAATTCGATAATTGATCCTTGGCCCGAGCTTGACGTATTCTTTGTTGACATATTCTGCATTGCGGTCAGTACAGAACTGCTGTTCACTGGCTCATGCAAGCACTATCACTATCAGTGTCACTGCACCGACGCTACGTCCGATCACCGATTTGATTCGGCAATCTGTCATCACTAAGTCTCAAAGATCGCAATGAACATTGGCGGCTCCACGGTGAATCTCATACACCACTAAAACTATTGAGGTAAATTGATCGCGTGAAGGGACGTTCACGAAATAAACACGCCAACTCTGAACCAACCTGGCTGACAACGTTTTGAGCGGAATTTAGGTAACTTCGCTACCCTGATCGCGATTTCTGCGTCTAGCTAACTTAGCCTGTTACGACAGTCCGCAGAACGGCGTCTGATCAGCCCGGCTGCACTTACCAACGAGATTCTAAGTAAAAATCAGTTCGTTTTGCGACGAGAAACTGTTCTGCCAGACATCCTTTTTGTGTGCGCGTGCGATTGCATCATGGGAAATCTATGGCCTTGACCCGATTCCCGACACACGCGCTCTGCGGTCACCGACTCACCGCACTCGGCTGTCGTCCCAGAAGTGATTCGCAGTGCAGCGTCGCCTGGAAACCGAACATCGCCACTAGATCTATGCTAGCGGGTCCAGAGCGCAGTTAACCTACCTGTTATGTTTCAAACAAAAATGTAGGACCCAGCAATTTATGAATGTTGAAGATAAACGTTTCTTCTTCACATTAATGTGGTGACCCCGATCTGTAGTGATGTTTGCTGTGAACGAGTGCACCACTTGACTTGCGCCTGGTTTTCTAGACTAGTCGGGATGTCATAATGAGTCATTAATTGAAAATTTCAAATTGCAGATGTATGTTGTTCTGTATTTTTATCATTAATTTTTGAAGATGTAAAATATAACACATTTTTCAGATTGTAAGCCTATCTCTTATACAGTACCAGTGAACTGGAAAATGGCACCAAAACGCGTGCATATTTGTATTAAAACTATAATACAAACAGTTCTGTTCAATGTTTATCGATGAAATTTGGCACACTGATAGATTTGTAGTCATTCTTTTCAAATATGTCAAAACGTAATATTTTACTCGTTTGTATTGGCATAATTTGCATAAATTAGCGTGATTTTCAGGGAAATTTTGTAATTAAATTATATTTTATCAATATTTTGTTGCACATATCATGTTTAATCTAGCAAATGTAAGCTGAAAGCTCAGCAACGAAAGTGTAACTGTTTGTCGAAGGGACACAATATTAATTAATTAAAATATCAGTAGTAATTAATTAATAGAACAATATAGCAATTTTGTAGTGATCAGTATATAATATGGCAAATTAAAGCTGCCTAGCTCCGCATTTAATATATGTATACCATATGTGTAGATGGAACAATATGTTAATTAATTAATATAGGAAATTAATTAATTATAAAACAATTAAGATGAATGTTTTAGTGATTACTGCATATAATACAGCAAATAAAAGCTGAAGCGCTCAGCAATCAATAGATACATACAATTCGAGTAGCCAGAAAAGTACATTAATTAATTAATAGAACAATATTAATTAATTAATAGAAAAAGATAACATTTTGTAGTGATCAGTGTACTATAGCAAATTAAAACTGACTGGTTCAGCATTCAATGTATATAAATCATTTGTGTAAACAAAATAATACCTTAATTAATCAATTAATTAATCATTTAATTAATATAACAAGATTAATTAATTACTAACAAGATGGATTATTTTACAACAATTTTAGTGTGTAATATAGCAATTGAAAGCTGAGGAATTCATCAATTAGTATGTGTTCTCTTTTGTAGACAATATAACTATTTATTAATTGATTACAAAAATAATAAATTAATGAACTGACCAACGTGAACTATACAGGTAATCTGCACTCAGGACAGTGTATCATCGATGAAATGAAAGCCAAGTAGCCCAGTAATCAAATGTGTATTACAGTTTTGTAGATGGAACAATAAGGTAATACATCAATATTAAATACTTAATAGAACGAGACAAGTTATTTTGAAATGATTCTTGTGTTTTTATTTTAAAAATATAATTACTATATGAAAAACTTCCTTCATTAATATATTATTCCATTGTTTTAAGCTGAACAATAACATTTTAAATTAATAGAATCATACTATCTGTGTCAATATCCAACTTTTGTAGAACGGACTGTAGTTAGCGCGCTTGCGCAGTTCTGTGTTTCCTCGGCTAGCGGCATGTTTGTCAGACGATTGTGGCAATAAACAACTCACTATGATACCAGGGTGTAAAGAGTGAAACATGGTGGCAGCGACTAAAGCGCCCAAACCTCCGGCGATACATTAATGTGATTAATGCAGTACTTTGCTGATGATCTGTCACGATGGCCGCTGAGCAAGCGCGTGCAGCGCCTCTCGCAAATGTCAATCCGCTGCCGCTACTAATCTTGAAGGATCAACCAATTGAAGAATGGGCGATGTTCAAGAGGCTGTACAAGAACTACGCTATCATCACGAAGTTGCAACAACAAGATAAAGCGTATCAACTAGCCGTACTTCTCAATGCAATGGGACCCGTGGGTGTACGGCTATACGATGATTTGACACTCGCGGAAGGAGAGGACAATGAAGATACTACCGTCATCATGGCGAAACTTGATGCTACAATTCAAGGCGAACTGAACGAGACGTACGAGCGCTACGTGTTCAACAAGCGGAATCAAGGTGTGGACGAAACCTTTGATGCGTATTTATCGGCACTCAGATTATTGGCAAAATCATGCAATTTCTGTGACTGTTTGAACGACTCG
>CM034534.1:5180191-5202294 GCA_020002185.1 Paraescarpia echinospica | reverse complement strand
GAGCAAGAGAATGTATCTATTGGCCTAACATGGCATCAGACAAGTGGTTGAGAACTGTGAGGCGTGCAGAACCTATGAACGAGCACAACAAAAAGAAACGTTAATGCAACAAGAGACACCGACGAGACAATGGGAGAAAGTCGGAGTGGACCTGTTCAGCTGGGAAGGTCGTGACTATCACGTATTGGTCAATTACACAAGCAACTTCTGGAAAGTCGACACGATGACTTCAACGACCACAGCAAGCGTGATAAAAACTATGAAAGCACACTTCGCTAGAAATGGCATCCCATCAGTCATAATTAGCGACAACAGGCCGCAGTATGTCTCGGATGAATTCCAGAGATTTGCTGCGAAGTGGGACATCGAGCATGAGACCAGCGCACCAGGTCACCAGAGCGCCAACGGAAGAGCGGAAGCAGCCGTGAAAGCCGCAAAGCTGATGTTCACCAAATGCAAGAAGTCACAGACAGACCCATATCTAGCACTTCTAGAAATCCGAAACACACCGACACAAGGGGTTGGAAGCAGTCCAGCACAGAGACTGTTAAACAGACGAACGCGAACATTACTCCCGATGACAACAACACTTCTGGCGCCAAGGGGCGAAGAATACTTGAGAAAAGACAGGGTCAGAATAAGCAAACAGAAGGAGAAACAAGGAAAAAACTACAACAGAACAGCGAAAGATCTTCCGATCCTCGAGGAGGGCGATATCGTTCGCATGAAGCCGTTCCGTCCTGGCCAAAAGGCATGGGAAAAGGCCGTGGTTCAACGACGTCTCGATGAACGATTGTACGAAGTTGATACACCTGTTGGTACATACAGGCGGAATCGAGTGCACCTTAGACGAACACACGAGAACAAGGCAAACCCGCAGACGCAGGAGCCAGCAACGGAGACGACACCTGAGCCATCCGAACCGCAGATCAATCACCGGAGATGAGTGACGCCACGGTGACGACCCCGCGAAGATGAGTGCGACTCAAGAAACGATCTACTCGTCTGGCGGACTATATTACCAACGTGTGACTTTGCCATACGCTTATTTCTATGTTATAATTGAACGTTTAACTAGTGTTAATAAATTGTAGTTGTAGACCATTGAGCCACTTTAGCGCTATATAGATAGTGTTTTATTAGTAAGTTCTTATTTTTCTTTGTTTAGAAAAGAAGGGATGTGTCACTATCCAACTTTTGTAGAACGGACTGTAGTTAGCGCGCTTGCGCAGTTCTGTGTTTCCTCGGCTAGCGGCATGTTTGTCAGACAACGATTGTGGCAATAAACAACTCATTATGATACGGAAACATCCGAACGTTCGAAATTGGAGGGTGGGTGTCTTCTAAGGTCTAGGGGCACATGAGCTGGACCGACAACGGTCCTTCTCTTTACGTATTTTAAAAGTAGAAATGAAAGAGAGATTATCTTGGCAAAACGACATCAAACTTACATTTTCACAAGTATGGGAACGAAACAACAGTTGTTTTCGTTGTAATTTTGTTCACAACGTTATACTAAACCCCCTACAGTGTCGTCGTAGATATACACAGTTTATTATGTTACCTTTAATTTGATGTACCACATTAATATGTCAGATATCGAGCTCATGTGCCCATTTTTTGTTGAAGTGAGTGCCCCTAAACGCGAAGCTGGGCCGCGTCAAAACGATCGGACGCAAATCACCCGACTGCTAGCAGCTTCAAAGCATGCTTATGTAATAACCGTTTCACACACACACACACACACACACACACACACACACACACACACACACACACACACACACACACACACACACACACACACACACACACACACTCACGTTATAATTCTAGAGCCACTGGTCATGTTGATAAGGAAGCTACGAACGTGAGAACTTGAAACGGGATGAAATTACATTTGTTTTATTTATCTTCTCCGTTGTTATGGATAATTGAAATTGCGTAAGTTACAGTTTTCACCTAGACTTATAATCCTTTCGAAAAAAACGTTTTCTAGTTTTGTCAAACAATAACGTTGCATGCTCGAATTAAGTCAACAACACGCACAAAACATATTTCATCAGCATTAAGTTATTTTGGTACTAAATAAATACGCTTAATGGGAACCATGAATTTGAAGGCTGGATAACGACGGCCCATCTAACAAAGATAATTTTACACAATTCCGCAGTCATTTAAAAAATTACATTTATAACCTTGCTTATCCACCATAGCTCCCTGGCGTATCAATTCATCTATTGACGACTTGAATAGGGAAGATAATACAACCCTTTTGTCTTGATGCGCCTCTGAGCTTGGTTTCCAAGGATTTAGGCGCACTGGAAGTTACCTTATTATTATTATTATTAGAAGGGCATAGGACAACACAAGTGTGTTTGTAGGGAACCAACAACTGTTCTACACTATATACGTGGTTACTGTGAACCATCCTCGCACTCCAAGGGACGCTTACATCAGTATCAGTACTTGGTAGTGCACTTAGTCACCACCCCTGGCTAGCGAGGATGTTGTAAACAAGACAATGTCATGATAATGATTGGTTTTAAATAATTCATCGTTTAGTTATTACAAAAACAAAAGTGTCGTCTCCGGGGGCTGTTAATTTTTAACCATTCCTAATGGTAAAACGGCCCCCAACAATGTTGAATAGTAAACCAACCTTTACGAAAATAAAATAGCGCATAGTAGGTAACATACTTCCAACATTATAGATGAAATGATACATAACAAAATTACCAATCGTATGGTTTCTTATATGTAGGCACTATCGAAGGGGCCGTTTCACCCCACGGTGACATCATACTGAATGACCCGGCTTGGACAAAATTTTGCATATTCAATGTACCCTTACTACGTTCGTACTGTCTGTCACAGAGTAGTAATCAATACTTGTATTGCAATTCCAAGATATAGACTACATTTGATTGATACATTCCATGATGGCTTACGAAGTTGCAGCATTCACGTTAGATCAGCGAGGAGTAAAAAGGAAGTTTCCATTTTACCGACAACTAAACATCACCGCGTGCGGAATGACGTCATGCATGTGACTAACACACCAAAGTGAGAAGCATTGCATCTGATCGGCAAAACACGAAAACTCTGTATGGCCGAGATATAAGAGTGTGGCCGTCATAGCGGTGGACTATCTTACCCCACCTTCTTGTATTATACCTGCTCCGAGAGCAAAACGCGGTTTAAAAAACAAGTGAAAACATTTCTTAGTGTAACAAAATTAAGGCAGATTTTTATATAGTACAGTATCCAGTCCTTAGGACTGCTTAAAGCGCTTTACACTGTACTCCCTGGCAGACCTGTTCAATTGAACACCATCTCGACTTCTCTGGGAAGTATCCAGCCACGCTGAAATTAATGCACGAAGACTATTCGTACACAAATGTCCACCACTGTCTATAGCTGGGTACTTATTCATAAAGCAGAGTGAACTGGAGCAAGGTAGAGTGAATGAACTTATCCAAAGTTCGATGCGGCTGCACATGATTCAAACCTAGGTTCTATATTTTTACATTTTAAGCTCACCAGATACCTCCAATTGCAACTCCCTTGAGGCTAGGAAAACACACTTAGAGGCCCTCCAAAAACCATTTGCACCCCCGCTTGAGGCTCACCAAAACCCCACGTTCAGGCTCTCCAAAACATCAATTTGCACCATCCCTGAGGCTCACCAAATTATCAAAATGCACCCCCTTCCCTAAATATGCGGGGGCTACTTCTATATTCAGCCCCCACCAAACTTTTTGAGGGGCTGAGCCCCCAAGCTCCCCTAGTTCCGGCGCCTGTGTGTGTACATGCGTGCGTGAGTGTGTGTGTGTGTGTGTGTGTGTGTAATGAAATCAAAACATGGGCAGTCAATTTATGCGAGACTTATCTTGGCGGGAAAACAAGGTTTAAAGTGGGAATGAAACGCTTGAACAACCATAGCCCAAACATAAGAACATACCATGCACAGTACATATCACGTTTGAGTCGTCAAATGCCTCTCACGGCCGCACAAGGTAATCAAATAGGCGATGCGGCATAGCTCCGAGAAAAACCGACGAATCGCATACGAAAACATAAAAATTGAAAAAAATTATGCACCGAATGGCTACTGGATATACTATAAATGTTAGTAAACAACTTTCACATACATCTACGGAATCCTACAGAAAACAAACAGGTTGAGGATAGATTAGCGGCTTGTTGGTTGACATTAATATTCATGAAGTAATGACGCGTAAATTCGTTTTTGGTCCGTCGGCAACGAAACGGTCATTATTTCGCAGAAAAAAAGTAAGTAAAGTTACGCGTTACTTACGTCCTTGTTCACTTAATATTAAAATGTTTTGCAATTGAAATGTGGTATTACAACAAGGGACAGGGGGGCGGATCCTGAGGTAGGTCCAGGGGGTTGGATACCACTTTTGGCATAAACATGGGTACACAACTGAAATTATATCGAATGGCTGAAAACCAGATTCTAGATACACTGTGCACCTTTTCAGATATTTTGTCTACAAAATTGCACCTTCCCTATCCACTGGTTGGTGCTTCCTTTTTGGCCAACAATTAAATTATATACATAATTTACAAATGAAATGTGGTTAAACATCAGAATCTAAGCCTCAACATGTTGCATGTTATCAACAGTTCAGTTTAAAATATTTTCAATGGGTAGGGAAGATGCCTTATTTCGTGCCTTTAATGCTTCATATTAGGACATCGCAATAAAAAAGCTGGATTTGTCCATGTATTAGTATTATGTAGAAGTGTATTGTAAGCTCTAGCTATTATCTACTATCGACTGACATAGGATGTCAGATCAATGGTTACAGCAGTAGGTCATGTTGCCCATACGATCAGTACCAGATCATCGTACTTACTTATTATTAACCGAATATGTAAATATAATGGTTCAGCCACATGATAAAATAATATGCAAACATATTTTAAGTGCTATCAATTGTTTAACAGAAAATTGAATAATAAAACACTATATATTTATCATAATCTGAAATAAAGATATATAAAAAATACGGTTTACAGTTTTGTAAAATAATAACAGTGTGGCAGAACAGTAATACATAAAAACATAAACATAAGTAACAACTTAACTGCCACCATGACATACGTAACTATGAATTACACAGCGTCATTTGTTATATTGATTACATGATTTGGCTGACTGGCACCCGTAGCATAATGACATATAATAGCATTTTCAAATACCTCATAGACACAGGGGTGAGTGATGCTGTTTTGAAAAGAGTGTCCCGGATACAAATCGCTCCCTTAACCAACTTAGTCTTAGTGATTGCCTTCAAGATATCTTCCACTAGATGACTGACAACAAGTTGGAATTAAATACAAATGAAACTGAATTTATCTGATGCAGCGTAGTAAAATGGATGGTTTTTCCCTACTCGTAATTTTGAATCAACATATCACGCCAGCAACCTCGGTGCGGAATCTAGGAGTGATCTTTGATAGTAACTTCAATTTCCGACAACACATATCTCAAACATGTCGCTGCTGTTTTTATCATATTCGTGATCTTCGCCGGTATATGTAATTTTCTGTTGCTAAAACTATTGCAACAGCGCTTGTTAGCAGCAGACTTGACTATTGTGGTAATCTAGCGAAGCAGTGGCGTTACCTTCTTGATCTTAAATAAGAACACGTAGTGTTGGTGAATGCGACCAGAGGTAGGGAGGTCGGAAGAAATCACGCAAACGCGTTTGCATTGGGACGCAATGTTAAATCGCCTATGTTTAAAAAATTGTAAGTCCCTTGATTTATAAAGACTGATCATATATTTTATATCAAAAGAAACATAAATATGTCTTCTTTGTGATAAAAATACCTGCTTTTGTGAATTCGTAATGCTTCATACAGATACTCGTGATGAAACAACGACCCCCACCGAAATTTTGTTTCGTTGCGGACGCAGCCATATTTAATTTCGCGGAAGGGAGATGTTTCTCATAAAATCACGTACTCGCGTTATTACCCGCCATGCTATGTTTGGCGGTATGGTTGAAATCGCAAAATGATGCTCTTTCTTTTGACGTGTTTCTTGTATGAATTGATATAAAATTAAGAAAAATATGATATGTTGAACATTGGTCATATTTAGAGAGGATTTAAGGTATGAACAGCTTGCGGAAACTCTGGCAAACTACACATGTGCTATTTAGTAATGTATAAACGTAATATTAATGCAAATTTGGCGGAGATACACCTTTGCCCATTTTTGCCCCAAGCTCAAACGTAGCGGTACCCCATGTCCGGCAACGAATTTCTCCTATTATCGCTCACATACCCGGCGTACACATTGTTGCAATCTTATATTCTGAAGTTGTGGTTTAGCCATGCATTTGTTATTCGTGTTTACACATGCACAGACATGCTATCAGGTATTATATGGTGGACGTTATATGAATATTTTAAGTTTGTTTTCATGTTATAATCATGCAAAATAAATAACAAATGACAACAAATAAATGACAACCCCCTCCATAAATTAGACATCTAATATACTTCTAATTACACTGCATTGATCTTGATGTAACTAACTGCATGTATAAACATTGGCTTGGTGGTGTTTTTGGGGGTTGTTTTTTTACTGTATCTTCATAGAAGTATTTAATTTGTAGATGAATATATAACATGATTTAACATTTCCTGGTGTTGGTACAGTGCAACATTTTGCTTCAGCGGTGATTGATATGCATGCTTTTTCAACATTTTATTTTTGAATGCTGCAAGGACATTCTTCTTAAGCAATGAAATGCGGTGCTTTCTAAAAAAGACAAGGTGCGTCAAACAGGTTGTTGAAATCTGTTCTAAACGTCTTAGAAACGCCACAGTTTCTGCAAACGGATCTTTGCAGATATAACATTACATCAGATAATTCAAAGTTGCATAGCAATATATATTATATATATATATATTATGTATATATATGTATGTATATATATATATAATGTTGTACATGCATGCTGTGTAGCGGAATGCTTATTGTTGCTTGCAGTAGTTGGCTATCCTTCTCACTTTACTAATTTTACGCACACGCACACATGAGGACACACACACAAACCTACATATAAATTATGTTTACATAATTATATGGTGCAAGGCCAAAGCAGAATGTTTACATCAATGCATGCAATATTTCGCTATGTTTATACTCTCACACACACTTTACTAACTTTGCATACATGACATGCATGCACGTACTAACTAACGTCCAAATGATTTTGCTGGTATACCTACACCTTCTAAAACATGTCAGATTTTTTTGATATCCACATAATGGAAACCATTAAAGCATATCCTCCAACCTGTGGGTAGCAGGCTTCCCAAGCTGGTTCAATGTGGTATTTGACAACGAGCCAGATATATTGTGTAGACGTATATATATTATGGATGACGATTTGAGAGTGGGGGACCTGGAGATACTTTTGTAAGCTTTTCCAAAAGGTTAGTAGCCTAGTTAATTAACTTAATTTATGTAAAATTCCTTTCTTAAATGATATTTAAAGGAAATACATAAAATATCAAGTTTTAGCTAAGTTTTTTGTATTGTACAAGATTATTTTTTCACATTTCCTTCAGATCAAAAAAACTGTCACACAAATTTATTCAATGGCCTTTACATAATTGTCTATAACTTCGCCAGTTTTCATCACAGAGATTTAAAACTGGTATGGCTGTTTATCTCTTAAATAGACCTTTCCAATGGTGTTTTGTATTTGCCAATCTGATGAATTATTGCATTTTCACCGACCTCCCTACCAGAGGTCGGGCGGAGCACATGACACTCAGAGCCATTGATATATAGAGTTTGGCCATTGAGGTTCCGATTTCTGATTGGTCGATGACTGCGGACGCCATTTTCGGTCAAACGCGTCCTCAGGGAGAATAGGATGCAATGCCGTGTTGTTCTGCTTGGGGATGCTCTAATCGTAGCGAAACTGGTATACGGTTATTCGGGTTTCCTATCGATAAAAGCAGGAGGAAGGTATGGGAAGCGAAATTGAAACGGGAAGGTTGGAGACCAAAGCCAGGGGGCTCAAAACTGTGCGAGGTAGGTGGCGATATTCAAGGTTAATCATGCAATAGTAGTGGTTTGCAATTTTGCCGTACGCAATAGGAAAAGCTCGTTTAAAGAAAAAACGGTGGCAAACGTTTCCATGCGATATTCATATTCTAGATCTCTACCGTACATTTAATGAAATTTGTGCAAACAATTTGTACTTTTAAACTACATTGAAATTGAGTGAAGTACCTACAATGTCAATTTTACAACGACAAAACTACGTTACCACGAAAACACACTAGTGCCATTAGTTGCGTTATATATATAATATACGATAATAATTTTGGTAGGTACGCAACGTTGTTTTTTATTTATGCCACTTATGATTAAAATTGTCCATGTTGTATTATTAAGCAGTTATGACTTATGCTATAGGCCTGTGCCCTGTTTTTTACTAACCTGATTATGGATAGATGAGTTTGGTAAAAAAGTAAGTTGTTTTTCGGCTTTGCTGTTTGATTCAATGCCAATGGCAAGCACAGGAGGCTAGCGAGAGATCCAGGAATATATATTTTTTTAATGCTGCGACTTTTAGCTTGTTTAACTACCTGTCTAAGGCTAAGCATGCCAGTCATACTCATAATATCACTCATGCTGTTAATGTCGGTGTTTACCAGTTCCTTTTAACTAGTCAGCATTTATTTAAGCGTTTACTGTAATCTAGTCAGTCAATCTGTATGTATGTGTTGATAGACATGAAACAGAGAGATGGTTAAAATGCCCTGATCCCATAATGGTATTATTATAATTATGGCTTGAATGGGTTATGTCTATGCTTTTGCAGGTTGTGGCTATTTTTGCTATGGTTATATAAATATGCAATTTTAGCAAAATTTTGAAGAAATTATTCCATAGGAGATACACTTGCAGATTAATGAACTATTATGTAATCGGTTGATCAATTTAAGTGATTTACTAAAAGTAGATGAGTTGTTTTGAATGAGATATTTATGATGATTGGCCACCACTGCAAGTAATTGCAATACATCATATTACATGGTTAGAAAACATCTTTTTGCCAAAGTCCAAATGCAATAAATGTGTAAACATCAACGTACTTTCCTGGCATGATTATTACAAATAATCATTTATTTAATTTCAGGCTCATTTTGAACAGGACCAATTTGAAACACATCGAGTTGATGGAAAATGCAAACTGAAGCCAAACGCAGTGCCAACAATCTTCAGTCATCAACCAGCACCAAAGAGGTGCAAACTCCCCAGATATCATCCTGCTGCTGCTGCTGCCACCAAATCTCCCTGTCTGTCTTCGTCAGATCATCCATATTGTGCAGGTCCTCAGGCAACTCCGTCAAAGGTGGATCACAAAAGTGAAAGTAAGTGGTTGCTGAGAATACATTGTCAGTTGTGCCAATAAGTCCTGCTCATGCTTGTCACAAAAAAGTGACAAAAGGGCATTGTAAAAAAATCAAATTCTCCATTATGATATGTTATGAAATCGTAAGTTTAAGTAGTAATCCAATGTGTATTTTTGTACCACTAAAACGTTTGCCATTCATGTTAGACACACACATGCACACGAGCGCGCGCACACACATACACAAAACCTCAATTTCTTCTGAGCTACCAAATAATTTCCATTATTCTTAGAGATATGACCCTGAAATATAGCACAACAAAGACTACAGCATTTTGTTCCTACTGTGCATATTCAAAAGCCATTTCTCAAACATTACTTGGAATACAGACTACTGATTCATTCATATGAATGGTTGTGGGATATATTAATTTGTTAACAATTCTTTGGTGTGATGTAGAATCAAGTCTATTCAGATCATGTTTCAATAAGTACCTCGTTCAGAGATAATTAACAATCACTACTGGTATTGCGTAACATTTTATGATATTGCAGGTGACACAAGTAGCACTACTAGTGACAGTCCAAAACCTACAAGCAGCAAGACATGCCCTGATGACACATCGCCACCATCTGAAAGAAGCCATGAGCTGAAAGAAGCACAAAGGTAACTGTCATGCAGATAAGGGTGACATTGTTGTAAAAACAAATGAAGCGTGTGAAACGCGAGAAAAGGGAACTGATTAAGAATCATGCAAAGTGCATGTTTCCTTTCGCAAATTATTTACTGATGACCAGCTACATGCACTAGGTAGAAAAAGCATGCGCGGTAGCAATACTGTAAAGAAAGCCTTGCAGTTGCGTTTTGCATGTGGGTCAACTGGATATGAACAGTTGTTAGAGCAACAGTTTCCCTTGCCGTCATTGCGCATGCTATGGAGAAAAATGCAGGGTGTTGTGTTTGAACCCGGTGTTCTAGATGAGGTGTTTAGTTTATTACAACAATCGAAATCGCAAGAATGCGAGTGTTGTTTGACCTTAGATGAAATGGCAATTACCTCCAGTGTTGAATTTGACCAAAGTCGTGGTAAATTACTAGGTGACATTACCCTGCCAGGCCATACCGGCAATGCTACTCATGGTCTCGTTTTTATGCTAGGTGGTGTAACAACTCGGTGGAAACAAATTGTTGGCTATCATTATACTGGGAACTCTATCAATGGGACTGTTTGGTAAAGATATGGCCATAGATATAATCAAGCATGCAGCAGCTATAGGATTACATGTAGTTGCTGTGACTAGTGACATGGGTTCTGCAAACAGAAGCATGTGGAAGAGTGTTGGTGTTATATGCGGTAAACATAGTCGCACAGTTAATACGGTACAACATCCGTGTGATCCATCCAGGGAGTGTTCTTTATTGCTGATGTCCCGCATGTCATCAACAACTTGAAAGTAGCCCTTGTCAGTGGTCAGACTATCACTCTTCCTGACTTGTGGCAGACTTTCTTGATCAGCAGCAGGTCTCACCTAAGCTAGCAGAGTCAGACTTACATTTACACCCAATGATCTTTTCTGAAGCGAAATCTGTGAATGTACTTGGTAGTGCAGAAGAGAACAGCTTGTACTACCTAGCTGGATACTGTGTATCAAAAATCCAGAAGCATGACAAAGTTTGTGACAATTGCATCTCAAGTGTTGTTAGTTCCACTGTTACATCTCTTGATGCTGCCAAACTAACTCAGTTTAAAGAGTATAAGGATGGCAGCCTTACCCATCCAACAAAACAAGCATTTCAGGTCTTGTTGGCATGTGAAATGGTGTTTCGTCAACAGGATGAAAAACTTCTTGTGTTGCAAAGAAATGTAAAGGTATTCTTGGTGAATGTTTTTGAATTAGCAACTACGGAAGTCCAACTCCCACTTTGTCATACTATCAAACATAAGCTGATTGGGCGATATACTGTTGTTCGGCTGCATATATTTTCCAAGATGTTACGACTTGCAAGGAAGAATGCAAATTCAGTGCATAAATCCGGTAGTGAACTTGGCAGTAAGAGTATGGCAATGAGACAGATGGTGAAACATATTAAATAGAAATGTGACACGTTGCATTTATTTGCACTGTAAAGTTCATTTGTAGTTGTAGTAGTTGTAGTGATAGTTGTTGGCGCTAAGCTAAATGTCAACATTTTACCTTGTTAAATGTGTTAACTTTGTAAGTCAGTTAGATGTGAAGTTATGCAAGGTTAAATTGACTGATAGGTCACGTGTAATGCAGTCAAGTTTCTGGAACATTCAGGATACTAAATTACCCGTGGTACGCATTGTATTTTCCGAGACGTTATAACAACAAGAAAGAAAGCAAATTCACTGCATAAATCTGGTAGTGAACTTTAACAAGATTTAACAAGATTTAACAAGATTGCCATCCAGAAAATTACTCTGGATGGCAGGTGGACAAGGAAGCCTTTTGGCTTATCGAGAGTCCAATACTTTTTATCTACATGTATCCCGCCTTTTTAAGGTGTGTGTCGATTTTATTTTTAAACATATTCACGCTACTAGCACCAACACAATCAGGAGATAATCTGTTCCATTCATTTACAGTCCTTTGTGAGAATGAGAACTTTCTTATATCTAATCTACACTGCTCCTTTACTAATGTAGCTTCATGTCCTCTGGTCCTTCTATTTTTCTTAACTGAGAAAAAAATGTTTCTATCAATATTTTCATAACCATTCAATATTTTAAACACTTCTATGTGATCTCCTCTCAATCTCCTGGTCTCTAATGTTGTTAAACCACATTCTTTTAGGTGTATTTCGTACAACTGGGCAGTAAGAGTACGGCAATGGGACATATGGCGAAGCATTAAATAGAAATGTGACATCTTGCACCTGTTAGCACTGTAAGATTCATTTTGTAATTATGGCATTGTGGGCATGTTACTTCTCAAAACTGTTACTTTGTAAGTCAATTACATATGAAGTTGTGAGTGGTTGAATTGACCAAGAGGTTTCACATTGCAATCAAGTCTCTGGAATATTCAGGGTACTATATTACCTGTTGTACGCATTGTATTCTCCAAGATGTTAAGAAATGCAAAAATGCCAATACACTGCATAAATCTGGTAATGAACGTGACAGTAAGATTCGTGTTGGCATTATGGAGTTCAGACACATTGCTAAATGCCAACAGTTCACCTTGTTAAAAGTGTTACTTTGTAAGTCAATTACATGTGAAGATGTGTATGTGCAGCTTTGAGAATAAAGATAATAATATTCGATTTTGCCAATATGTGTTAAATATGTACATACTACAGTGCATTTTGGATGTGTTGAACTTCCAGGGACCCGTGGCAATATTTCTAGTTATCAGAAACTCCACTAATCAAGATCTGTTTTATGGCCTTATATGACTGGGACTGACGAGAAAGATCGACAGTTTGAGTTATCTGAAGCGCACTGTATATATTTAAACAGGGTCCCATAGAGACACAGTCATGCTGAGTGCTACTACTGTATATTAATATGTTGCCTACTGGTCTGTATAATAATAACCAATACCATAACAACGTCCTAGGTTCATATTCATTTAACAGAGGAGCAAACTTTCTCATTCTTTATGCAATGTTCACGAAGACACATCATCCCATTAACAAGCTGTAAGGCTTATACACCAACTCGCCACCCCTTCAAAATAATGCACAAAATATCTTTAAAATATTTAAACATTATATTACAAAATATCTTTACTTCTAATTTTAATGTATGACATGTAGACCCTTTTAATATGTGTATATATATATATATAAAATAAACACTTATTTTCATGCATTGTGCGTATACAAATTATTAATTAAACTCATGACTGGGAAATGTGTACAAGGTCAAAAACTTAATCCCTGAAATCTCACCATTCCTGACCCTCTTACCTTTTTTGTGACCAGATTTATTGTTATTGTTTATTGTTAAAACGACCTAAAATATTAGGATGCACGATTTATGCTCCCACCACACCAGTATAAATACTCGTATAAGTATGAAAACATTTTATAAAAGTATAACTAATATTAATCAGTCATCCATACATGCAAAGACATGTGTGTACTAATAATTAGACATAACGTGATGTATATGTAACGTTATCAGCTGTGCACTGAATCACTGTTGCTGCTGCTGCGCTGCAACTGGACCGAAAATGGCGCCCATGTTTTCAATTGGCCAAACTCTATATATCAATGGCTCTGATGACATTCGGTCACGATGTACATCTGTATCTGTATCTGTATTTTGACTGGCAAAATGTCCTATGGACACATCACGCCAGTGCGCATGGTGGCTCTTATGGATTAATTTTTTACATGTTGGGCTAGGCTAATCTGGAATGAATTCAGTGACGTACTTGATACAATGCTTGGAGGTAGAGAATTCCACTCTTTTATTGTGACTGGGAAAAAGCTGTTTCCAAATATGTTTGTCGAGTGCCTGATTTGTACTAACTGTTTATTATGTTTACGTGAGCATCTGGTGTTGCGTTTGGTGTATTGATCTAGTGGGATATCTATGAGGTTATGTTCCATTTTATATAATATGCTAAGTCTTTGGGTTTTTCTTCGTGATTGGAGGGTGTCCCACTGGAGATCTTTAAGGAGTTGTGTTACCGTTCCAGGCTCTCTAGAATAGTTGTTCTTACAAAATCTGGCGGCTTGTCTCTGGGTTCTTTCTATGAGTTTGATATTTCTTAGGCAATGTGGATCCCATGATGCTGACGCATATTCAAGTATGGGGCGGACAAGGGTTGTGTAGGCTATGGACTTGATTTGGGTTGGGCATTTATTTAAATTTCTTCTAATCATTCCCAATGTCTGTTGTGCTTTTTTTGTGACCGAGTTGCTTTGTATTGTCCAATTTAATGTATTTGATATATGTATGCCAAGATAACAGTGTGATTCAACAGATTTAAGTTGTTGTCCGCAGAATGTGTAGAGATTTGGTGTCGGTTTTCTTGAGGCTATTGTCATTGTATAACATTTAGTGGGGTTGAATTTCATAAGCCACGTGTGTTGCCATTTCTCAAGTTTGAGCAGATCGTTTTGGAGGACAGATGTGTCTTGGTCAGTTTTAATCGGTGAATATAACAGGCAGTCGTCTGCAAAAAGGCGAACAGTTGAGGAAAGATTGTCTGGCAGGTCATTTATGTAAAGTAGGAAAAGTAGGGGCCCCAGTACTGTGCCCTGTGGTACCCCAGAAATGACTTGAGTTGATGTTGACTTAGATCCATTTATAACGACCTGTTGAGTTCTTCCTGTAAGGAAGCTATTTATCCATGATGATATTGGGCCTGTGATGCCATAGTGTTTGAGTTTGTGGATTAATCTTTTATGTGGAACTTTATCGAATGCTTTGGTGAAGTCAAGGATGGCCATGTCTACAGATTTCTTCTCATCAAGTGATTTGCTTATGTCATGGATTGTTTGAATTAATTGTGTTTCAGTTGATCTTTTGGCACGGAAGCCATGTTGGTGGTCAGTTAGAATGTGGTGCTGTTCAAGATGTTTCATAATGTGACTATGTATGATGTGTTCAAGAAGTTTAGAAACCACAGGTGTTAAGGATATTGGTCTGTAGTTAGATGTTTCTGCTCTACTTCCTTTCTTAAAAATTGCTGTTACATTGGCTTCTTTCCAGGTATTGGGGACTTGTCCAGAGTCAACAGATGATTGGAAAATGTCATGTATTACTGGTGCTAGATGAGAGGCATATCTGTTTAAGAACCATGGTGGAATGCCATCTGGTCCTTGCGATTTAGAAATGTTAATTTTGGAAAGTTGATCAAGTACTCCTTTAAGTGTAATTGTTAGTTTGGGGATTTCTCCATGTGGACTTCTGGCCATATCTGGTAGGGTGGAATTTCCTTCGTGTGTGAAGACACTTTGGAACTGATTGTTTAAGGCTTCTGCTTTATGTTTGTCGTCGCTAATGATGTTACCAGCAATGTTAAGGTCCCCAATACCCTGGTTATCCTGTCTAAGTTTAGAAATGAAGCTCCAAAATGATTTAGGTTTCTCTGTTATTGTTGTTGTCAGGAATTGACTTATGTAGGATAGTCTAGCAGAACGAAGGTGTTTATGCATGTTTCTCCTGATGTCACAGAATTCTTTCCAGTCTTCTGGATTTCTAGTTCTTTTTGCTTTGTTATATAGCTGTTTCTTTATTTTGCACATTTTCTTTAAATCTTTATTGAACCAGGGAAGATTGTGTCTTGAAGTAGTAAGTCGGTGCGGTACATATTGGTTCATAATGTTGATGATTTTCGTGGAAACAAGATTCCACTTGTCATTGACAGTCATGTTTTGGTTTTGAGAGAAGTATTCATGTGTAAAGTTTTCAAGAGATTTCTGGATGTTAATATTGTCGGCTTTATTTCTAATGAAGACTTTACGTTTTGGACGATGTTTGCGTTTGGGCGAAATGTTTACATCAATAATGACTGTGCTATGGTCTGCTATTCCGTCTACTACATTTATCTTCTTTATTAACCCAGGTCTATTGGTGAAGACAAGATCTAAAATATTGTTGGCATTTCCCTGTCTGTGCGTGGGTTCCTTGACATGTTGGATCAGACCATGTTCCTCTGTAAGAGAGAGTAATTTATTGGCAGCAGCTGTACTGTATCCATTGTTAGTTGTGACTTGGTGAATTTCCCAATTGATGTTAGGGAGGTTGAAATCGCCAGTAATGATGACATTATGTGTGTTGATCTTGTTACCTAATTTAGAAAGGGCTAGGTCTAGTTCTTCGATTTGAGTTCCATGAGAGTCATTTGGGGGACGATAGAGGGTACACATGATTATTGGTTTCATTCCTGTTATCTGGGTTTCAGTCCAAATGCTCTCACTGTTAGTGTCTAGGTCTGGTAGGTGGCTTGTTATGAGGTCATCTTTTGATATTTGAAATACCCCCCCTCCAGTAGTGTCTGTTTCTCTGTCCTTTCTAAAGACGTTAAAGTTGCTTGGGAATATTTCTCCATTTTTTATTGAGGGATCTAACCATGATTCAGTGCCACAGATGATGTCTGGGTTATGCAGATTGTTTAGTGCTTCGATGTCTGAGGCTTTCTTTTTAACGCTTTGGCAGTTTATGAGGATGCATCTGAAGTTTGGTCTCTTTTTTGGTCTATATGCTTTCTTGCTATTAGTTGTATTGTTGTTGGTGGTTTCGTTTAGGTTATGACAGTTACTGTCCAGTGGATAAAAGGGATTTGCCGTTGGGATTTCTGTATCTCTGAAGAAAGAATTTGTGAAGTTGAAGTTGTTGCATTCGGGGCAGGCCCACGAACATGAGGAATTTATTAATCGTTTGTATTCATTGTCATCTATTGCACAGCATTGTGAGTGGATCCAGTTTAGGCAGTGGTCGCACTGAATTGCTTTATGGTCATTTAGGACATCTCCATGGCAAATGCCACACGGTGCTGAGCAATTTGAACAGTGCCATGGTACATTTTGGTTTCTGTAAGTGTTGTTAAATTCTTGTCTGGATATCCTGGCGCATTTGATGTGTGTGGATTTATTACAATCATTACAAGTTAGGATGAGTGCATTAGACCTTAGTGATTTCTTACATGAGTGACATTTAGAGGGGCCTGGATTTAGTTGAACATCTCCTGAGAGCATGATGCATAGAAGAATGGAGAATTTTGTTGTTGTCCTGGGTTTATACGGTAGAGGAGTGATCAGTAATCCAGTGGAGGTGCTGGATTTGAGACATTTCAATTGGGCTATGGTTTTCCATATGGGACTATAAATGTAGTAGGACGTGACAGAATGGATGTCTTGTCTAGCTTTGGCGTTGACATAGGTCTCGTTTGTGTTGCTCTGGAAACTCTCCAATTTTTTTAAATTGGGATCATTTAAAAACCTAAAAGTTATCTGCAGACATAAAATCATGAACAGGGTACATCTAAAAGTGCATCTTGTAGAGGTATGTCGTACGGAGCCTGCCATGTCACCAACTCGAGTGGTAGTGGTTTAGAGTTGATAAAACGGTCAAGTAGTTATTAAGAAACACACCCACACTTAAAACGTGTACTGAGATAATACTAAAAAATAAAGATAAATAATTATAAAATATCTGTCCGTCTAAACGGTTTAGTGACTAGTTGTTGTTGTTGCTGTTTTTTGACAGCCTACAATCCGGATTTGTAATAGTATGATACGTAAGCTTTATGTGAAAGTATATATTTACATGTGTGTATGTTGAACCAGCTCACACTGGTTCATGAGTCAAACTGAAAACCCAACTAAGTAAATATAAAATAATTATAAAATATCTGTCCGTGTAAACGGTTTAGTGACTAGTTGTTGCTGTTTTTCGACAGCCTACAATCCGGATTTGTAATAGTATGATACGTAAGTTTTATGTGAAAGTATATATTTACATGTGTGTATGTTGAACCAGCTCACACTGGTTCATGAGTCAAACTGAAAACCCAACTAACACGACACTTCCGTGTGTGCAGTCTGACTATGGAATGGTCTATGCACTCACTTATTGGTATACAGTTTATTGTGTTTACTGTTTATTTCAGCTTGATTTCTGATAGTATATAAACAGAACTAGTAATGATAATAACATAGGTTTTACTTTGTCACTAGGAGAATGCACCGATTTATGATTTGATTTGGGGGTGGTTTGGGTTTCGCGCGCTTTATACCCGTTGTTTACTAGTTCGCCATCTTGTTTTGTAGGTTTTAGGCTGGTTGTTAGGGAAGCTAATTTGTCAAAAACTTGGTTTAGGTATGTCAGATTGCAACTACAACCGTGGGATTGTATTCCGATGTAGTTATACGAGTGCCTTATTCATTTATGAACGAGAGAAACGTTTGGAAATCGTAAATAATATCGGTAAATATTGGAGCGATAAAACGGATTCGACTACACCTGACGCATGCGCATGATCGTTCATAGATGTTTGAATAAACATTCTACATTACTTATATACATTGTTTTTAAGTAATATTACATGGTGACAGAAGAAACACGAGATATTATTAACTAGAGGCTAGAAATTGATAGAACTGAGATGGTTATATCGCCCAAAACTAAGATGGTTAAATCGCCCAATAAGTGACTGGGCGATAACAAGTGACTGAAATGTGGACCAGTTTCACTTGTAATGTGTGCAGTTGACTCTGTGCAATAAACTATGGATAAATTACGCCCACCACCTGGGATGCAGCTCACAGGGAATGTGTCTGACAACTCGGCTAAGTTCAGACAGAAGTTTGAACTATATTTAGAGGCGACAGGTGCAGCAGGGAAAGCGGAGAGAGGAAAGACGTCCACACTGCTACATGTCATAGGGGAAGAGGCACTAGAACTGTACAATACGATAACTAGGAAAAAAAGGGCCTAAGATCAAGTGAAAGCCAACCAGTCCATGGTGTTGAAGCATGTGTTAAAAAATTTGAAGAATTTTGTACACCCAAGAAGAACCTGACATTTGAAAGACATAAATTCTTCACCTACCAACAGAAACAAGGGGAGACAATTGACCAGTTTATTATGGAACTGAGGTCAAAAATGAGGTCGTGTGAGTTGTCACCACTTGAAAATCCTTGATTCTGACCCAGTTGGTGCGAGGGATAAGTGACAATTCAGTGCGGTAGAAACTGTTGCGAATTGATGACCTAGGTTTGGAAAAAGCTGTCCAGATCTGCAAAGCATCAGAAATAGTGAAGACACAAGCACAGGAGCTACACATTGCGCCTACGGGGACGTCGATGAACACAGTGAGAAAATGTACGAACCTGCCAGGTCCAAAGCAGCAGCATGTTAGACAGTAGTATGCTTCACAGCAGGATGGCACAGCAGGAGGTCGATGAATACTCCTGTAGAAGATGTGGACTTGTGCATGCACTTCGACGATGTCCGGCGTATAACAAGACGTGCATCAAGTGTCAGAGACGAGGACACTTTATTAGATGTTGTCCCCAGAGGTCGGAGAATGTCGTAGATGATGAAGAAGACCAGGGAGAACTGTTTGTTGGCATCGTTGACATGAAAACTGATGAACTGTTGGTTAACTCGGTACACTCTGAATGGGTTCACCCACTGATGGTAAATCGGTGTATTGTTCCCTGTAAGCTTGATACAGGAGCACAGGCTAATGTGCTGTCCCAAGATGACCTAAAGCATTTCAAACCTGTCCCTAAAGTCCATAAGACAACTATTTCCCTGAAGGGTTATGATGGTGGAGATATTCCAGTTCTGGGCCGGTGTGTTGGGAAAGTATCCCATAAAGGGAAGGTTGTAAATGCGTCATTTGTTGTGGTACCTGGTAAGAAGCCAGCAATCCTAGGGGTTGACACCTGTGAGCGACTAGGTCTTGTGAAAAGAGTCTATGTGGTAAATGGTGAAACAGTTGAGGTAGATTACTCAGACTTGTTAGATGAATACAAGTACGTGTTTCAGGGGTTAGGGTATCTTGAAGGAGAATACTCTACCACTGTCGATGAAAATGTCACACCCAGCAAGAAAAATACCATTTGCTCAAAAAGGTAAACTTAGGGATGCATTTGAACGCATGGGGAAGCTGGAGGTTATTGAAAAGGTCGAGGAGCCAACCGATTGGGTTAATTCATTAGTGTTGGTTGAAAAGAAAAACGGTGATCTCAGGGTATGTCTTGACCCACGTGACCTAAATCGAGCAATTAGGCGTGAACATTACAAGTTACCAACACGTGATGAGATAATGGCTCAGTTTAGCGATGCCAAATACTTCAGTAAGTTAGACGAGTCTAATGGGTTTTGGCAAATGAAACTTGATGAAGACAGTACAAAACTGTGTGTCTTTAACACTCCATTTAGTAGGTACAAATTTCTCAGGCTTCCGTTTGGAATATCATGAGCTCCAGACGTGTATTACAAGAAAGTCCACATGCTGTTTGAGCATATTGATGGCGTCGATACTACAGTGGATGACATCATAGTGTGGGGTAGTACAAAGACGGAGCATGGTGAGCGACTGCGTGATGTGTTGGAAACCACGAGAAAGGCCAACTTAAAGCTCAACCGAAGCAAGTATGAGTTAGTTGTGAAGAAGCTTGTGTTCACTGGTGATGTCTTGACGGAACGTGGGGTCCAACCACATTAGCGAACGTCTTCTGCCATAATGACCATGTCCAGGCCAAATAGAAAGGTAGAAGTGCAGATATTTCTAGGAATGGTCAATTATCTTGGAAAGTTCGTCTACAACCAGGTCGACGAAGACTGAGAAACTCCGAATTCTGCTTGATAAGACTGTTGAGTGGCAATGGGGACGAGAGCAAGAGCAGACATGACAAGATCTCAAAACTTTGTTATCCACCCAGCCTCTGCTGAAATTCTACGATCCATCGAAGACTTTGAAAATCTCATCAGATGCTTCTCAGTGTGGTCTTGGTGCGGTGATTCTGCAACAGCATGATGGCGAATGGCAGCCAGTAGCCTATGCATCCAGAGCGATGACAAGTGCTGAAACAAGATATGCGCAAATTGAGATGGAACTTCTCAGCATCATGTTTGCGTGTGAACGATTCCATCAGTTCATATATGGACAAGCAGTGATTGTTGAAACCAATCATAAACCACTTGTGAATTAATTTCACAAGTCCCTGAATGATTGCCCACTGAGAATACAGATACTTATGATCAGACTCCAGAAATACACACTGAAGGTGTCGTACACACCAGGAAAATTCATGCACACGGCTGATGCATTGTCCAGGGCGACATATCCCAATGAGGTCCAGTCTTCTACAGAAGAAGATGTACAAGTTTATGTCAACATGATAAACATCAAACATGCCAGTCTCTAGTGACAGAGTGGACCAAATCATATGTGGGACAGAAAAGAGTATGAAGCCTCTTATCGAGATGATCCAGAAAGGATGGCCTCCAACTAAGGATTTGTGTGACATGTAAGTCCGTGAGTTCTGGAATTGCAGAGAAGAATTGTCAGTGATCGACGGTGTCATTTACAAGGGAAGTAAGATTGTGATTCCCACAAGCATGAGGAAGCTCATGCTTGAGAAGTTACACCAAGGACATATTGGAATGGAACAATGTAAGGAACGTGCTCGTGAAGTTGTGTATTGGCCACGCATGAATGCAGACACCACATATTTGGTGAATTAGTGCAGAAATTGCCTGAAATACAAACCTCAGCACCAGACAGAACCTCTACTTCCACATGAATCACCAAATAGAGCGTGGCAAAAGCTGGGAAACGATTTGTTCACATGGGACGGCACGAACTACATTGTAGTGACAGACTACTTCTCATACTACTTTGAGGTTCAATGTTTGACTACAGTAAACAGCCGATCGATCATAGCTTGTCTGAAAGACATATTTGCACGACATAGGATTCCTGATGTTCTGTTTAGTGACAATGGGCCACAGTATGCAAGCGCAGAATTTTCAGAATTAGCAAAGAACTAGAAATGTGTGCACAATACCTCAAGCCCGCACTACCCAAAGTCAAATGGTCTAACTGAAAGTTCTATGAAAATTATCAAAAATCTCGTGAAGAAATCACAGGATAGCGGAGAGGATTTCATGAAGAACTTACTAATATATCGGACGCCACCTTTACAGAATGGCAAGTCTCCAGCGGAATTGTTGATGAACC
>CM034534.1:5139962-5179191 GCA_020002185.1 Paraescarpia echinospica | reverse complement strand
TTTCTTAAAATTGCTGTTACATTGGCTTCTTTCCAGGTATTGGGGACTTGTCCAGAGTCAACAGATGATTGGAGAATGTCATGTATTACTGGTGCTAGATGAGAGGCATATCTGTTTAAGAACCATGGTGGAATGCCATCTGGTCCTTGCGATTTAGAAATGTTAATTTTGGAAAGTTGATCAAGTACTCCTTTAAGTGTAATTGTTAGTTTGGGGGTTTCTCCATGTGGACTTCTGGCCATATCTGGTAGGGTGGAATTTCCTTCGTGTGTGAAGACACTTTGGAACTGATTGTTTAAGGCTTCTGCTTTATGTTTGTCGTCGCTAATGATGTTACCAGCAATGTTAAGGTCCCCAATACCCTGGTTATCCTGTCTAAGTTTAGAAATGAAGCTCCAAAATGATTTAGGTTTCTCTGTTATTGTTGTTGTCAGGAATTGACTTATGTAGGATAGTCTAGCAGAACGAAGGTGTTTATGCATGTTTCTCCTGATGTCACAGAATTCTTTCCAGTCTTCTGGATTTCTAGTTCTTTTTGCTTTGTTATATAGCTGTTTCTTTATTTTGCACATTTTCTTTAAATCTTTATTGAACCAGGGAAGATTGTGTCTTGAAGTAGTAAGTCGGTGCGGTACATATTGGTTCATAATGTTGATGATTTTCGTGGAAACAAGATTCCACTTGTCATTGACAGTCATGTTTTGGTTTTGAGAGAAGTATTCATGTGTAAAGTTTTCAAGAGATTTCTGGATGTTAATATTGTCGGCTTTATTTCTAATGAAGACTTTACGTTTTGGACGATGTTTGCGTTTGGGCGAAATGTTTACATCAATAATGACTGTGCTATGGTCTGCTATTCCGTCTACTACATTTATCTTCTTTATTAACCCAGGTCTATTGGTGAAGACAAGATCTAAAATATTGTTGGCATTTCCCTGTCTGTGCGTGGGTTCCTTGACATGTTGGATCAGACCATGTTCCTCTGTAAGAGAGAGTAATTTATTGGCAGCAGCTGTACTGTATCCATTGTTAGTTGTGACTTGGTGAATTTCCCAATTGATGTTAGGGAGGTTGAAATCGCCAGTAATGATGACATTATGTGTGTTGATCTTGTTACCTAATTTAGAAAGGGCTAGGTCTAGTTCTTCGATTTGAGTTCCATGAGAGTCATTTGGGGGACGATAGAGGGTACACATGATTATTGGTTTCATTCCTGTTATCTGGGTTTCAGTCCAAATGCTCTCACTGTTAGTGTCTAGGTCTGGTAGGTGGCTTGTTATGAGGTCGTCTTTTGATATTTGAAATACCCCCCCTCCAGTAGTGTCTGTTTCTCTGTCCTTTCTAAAGACGTTAAAGTTGCTTGGGAATATTTCTCCATTTTTATTGAGGGATCTAACCATGATTCAGTGCCACAGATGATGTCTGGGTTATGCAGATTGTTTAGTGCTTCGATGTCTGAGGCTTTCTTTTTAACGCTTTGGCAGTTTATGAGGATGCATCTGAAGTTTGGTCTCTTTTTTGGTCTATATGCTTTCTTGCTATTAGTTGTATTGTTGTTGGTGGTTTCGTTTAGGTTATGACAGTTACTGTCCAGTGGATAAAAGGGATTTGCCGTTGGGATTTCTGTATCTCTGAAGAAAGAATTTGTGAAGTTGAAGTTGTTGCATTCGGGGCAGGCCCACGAACATGAGGAATTTATTAATCGTTTGTATTCATTGTCATCTATTGCACAGCATTGTGAGTGGATCCAGTTTAGGCAGTGGTCGCACTGAATTGCTTTATGGTCATTTAGGACATCTCCATGGCAAATGCCACACGGTGCTGAGCAATTTGAACAGTGCCATGGTACATTTTGGTTTCTGTAAGTGTTGTTAAATTCTTGTCTGGATATCCTGGCGCATTTGATGTGTGTGGATTTATTACAATCATTACAAGTTAGGATGAGTGCATTAGACCTTAGTGATTTCTTACATGAGTGACATTTAGAGGGGCCTGGATTTAGTTGAACATCTCCTGAGAGCATGATGCATAGAAGAATGGAGAATTTTGTTGTTGTCCTGGGTTTATACGGTAGAGGAGTGATCAGTAATCCAGTGGAGGTGCTGGATTTGAGACATTTCAATTGGGCTATGGTTTTCCATATGGGACTATAAATGTAGTAGGACGTGACAGAATGGATGTCTTGTCTAGCTTTGGCGTTGACATAGGTCTCGTTTGTGTTGCTCTGGAAACTCTCCAATTTTTTTAAATTGGGATCATTTAAAAACCTAAAAGTTATCTGCAGACATAAAATCATGAACAGGGTACATCTAAAAGTGCATCTTGTAGAGGTATGTCGTACGGAGCCTGCCATGTCACCAACTCGAGTGGTAGTGGTTTAGAGTTGATAAAACGGTCAAGTAGTTATTAAGAAACACACCCACACTTAAAACGTGTACTGAGATAATACTAAAAAATAAAAGATAAATAATTATAAAATATCTGTCCGTCTAAACGGTTTAGTGACTAGTTGTTGTTGTTGCTGTTTTTTGACAGCCTACAATCCGGATTTGTAATAGTATGATACGTAAGCTTTATGTGAAAGTATATATTTACATGTGTGTATGTTGAACCAGCTCACACTGGTTCATGAGTCAAACTGAAAACCCAACTAAGTAAATATAAAATAATTATAAAATATCTGTCCGTGTAAACGGTTTAGTGACTAGTTGTTGCTGTTTTTCGACAGCCTACAATCCGGATTTGTAATAGTATGATACGTAAGTTTTATGTGAAAGTATATATTTACATGTGTGTATGTTGAACCAGCTCACACTGGTTCATGAGTCAAACTGAAAACCCAACTAACACGACACTTCCGTGTGTGCAGTCTGACTATGGAATGGTCTATGCACTCACTTATTGGTATACAGTTTATTGTGTTTACTGTTTATTTCAGCTTGATTTCTGATAGTATATAAACAGAACTAGTAATGATAATAACATAGGTTTTACTTTGTCACTAGGAGAATGCACCGATTTATGATTTGATTTGGGGGTGGTTTGGGTTTCGCGCGCTTTATACCCGTTGTTTACTAGTTCGCCATCTTGTTTTGTAGGTTTTAGGCTGGTTGTTAGGGAAGCTAATTTGTCAAAAACTTGGTTTAGGTATGTCAGATTGCAACTACAACCGTGGGATTGTATTCCGATGTAGTTATACGAGTGCCTTATTCATTTATGAACGAGAGAAACGTTTGGAAATCGTAAATAATATCGGTAAATATTGGAGCGATAAAACGGATTCGACTACACCTGACGCATGCGCATGATCGTTCATAGATGTTTGAATAAACATTCTACATTACTTATATACATTGTTTTTAAGTAATATTACATGGTGACAGAAGAAACACGAGATATTATTAACTAGAGGCTAGAAATTGATAGAACTGAGATGGTTATATCGCCCAAAACTAAGATGGTTAAATCGCCCAATAAGTGACTGGGCGATAACAAGTGACTGAAATGTGGACCAGTTTCACTTGTAATGTGTGCAGTTGACTCTGTGCAATAAACTATGGATAAATTACGCCCACCACCTGGGATGCAGCTCACAGGGAATGTGTCTGACAACTCGGCTAAGTTCAGACAGAAGTTTGAACTATATTTAGAGGCGACAGGTGCAGCAGGGAAAGCGGAGAGAGGAAAGACGTCCACACTGCTACATGTCATAGGGGAAGAGGCACTAGAACTGTACAATACGATAACTAGGAAAAAAAGGGCCTAAGATCAAGTGAAAGCCAACCAGTCCATGGTGTTGAAGCATGTGTTAAAAAATTTGAAGAATTTTGTACACCCAAGAAGAACCTGACATTTGAAAGACATAAATTCTTCACCTACCAACAGAAACAAGGGGAGACAATTGACCAGTTTATTATGGAACTGAGGTCAAAAATGAGGTCGTGTGAGTTGTCACCACTTGAAAATCCTTGATTCTGACCCAGTTGGTGCGAGGGATAAGTGACAATTCAGTGCGGTAGAAACTGTTGCGAATTGATGACCTAGGTTTGGAAAAAGCTGTCCAGATCTGCAAAGCATCAGAAATAGTGAAGACACAAGCACAGGAGCTACACATTGCGCCTACGGGGACGTCGATGAACACAGTGAGAAAATGTACGAACCTGCCAGGTCCAAAGCAGCAGCATGTTAGACAGTAGTATGCTTCACAGCAGGATGGCACAGCAGGAGGTCGATGAATACTCCTGTAGAAGATGTGGACTTGTGCATGCACTTCGACGATGTCCGGCGTATAACAAGACGTGCATCAAGTGTCAGAGACGAGGACACTTTATTAGATGTTGTCCCCAGAGGTCGGAGAATGTCGTAGATGATGAAGAAGACCAGGGAGAACTGTTTGTTGGCATCGTTGACATGAAAACTGATGAACTGTTGGTTAACTCGGTACACTCTGAATGGGTTCACCCACTGATGGTAAATCGGTGTATTGTTCCCTGTAAGCTTGATACAGGAGCACAGGCTAATGTGCTGTCCCAAGATGACCTAAAGCATTTCAAACCTGTCCCTAAAGTCCATAAGACAACTATTTCCCTGAAGGGTTATGATGGTGGAGATATTCCAGTTCTGGGCCGGTGTGTTGGGAAAGTATCCCATAAAGGGAAGGTTGTAAATGCGTCATTTGTTGTGGTACCTGGTAAGAAGCCAGCAATCCTAGGGGTTGACACCTGTGAGCGACTAGGTCTTGTGAAAAGAGTCTATGTGGTAAATGGTGAAACAGTTGAGGTAGATTACTCAGACTTGTTAGATGAATACAAGTACGTGTTTCAGGGGTTAGGGTATCTTGAAGGAGAATACTCTACCACTGTCGATGAAAATGTCACACCCAGCAAGAAAAATACCATTTGCTCAAAAAGGTAAACTTAGGGATGCATTTGAACGCATGGGGAAGCTGGAGGTTATTGAAAAGGTCGAGGAGCCAACCGATTGGGTTAATTCATTAGTGTTGGTTGAAAAGAAAAACGGTGATCTCAGGGTATGTCTTGACCCACGTGACCTAAATCGAGCAATTAGGCGTGAACATTACAAGTTACCAACACGTGATGAGATAATGGCTCAGTTTAGCGATGCCAAATACTTCAGTAAGTTAGACGAGTCTAATGGGTTTTGGCAAATGAAACTTGATGAAGACAGTACAAAACTGTGTGTCTTTAACACTCCATTTAGTAGGTACAAATTTCTCAGGCTTCCGTTTGGAATATCATGAGCTCCAGACGTGTATTACAAGAAAGTCCACATGCTGTTTGAGCATATTGATGGCGTCGATACTACAGTGGATGACATCATAGTGTGGGGTAGTACAAAGACGGAGCATGGTGAGCGACTGCGTGATGTGTTGGAAACCACGAGAAAGGCCAACTTAAAGCTCAACCGAAGCAAGTATGAGTTAGTTGTGAAGAAGCTTGTGTTCACTGGTGATGTCTTGACGGAACGTGGGGTCCAACCACATTAGCGAACGTCTTCTGCCATAATGACCATGTCCAGGCCAAATAGAAAGGTAGAAGTGCAGATATTTCTAGGAATGGTCAATTATCTTGGAAAGTTCGTCTACAACCAGGTCGACGAAGACTGAGAAACTCCGAATTCTGCTTGATAAGACTGTTGAGTGGCAATGGGGACGAGAGCAAGAGCAGACATGACAAGATCTCAAAACTTTGTTATCCACCCAGCCTCTGCTGAAATTCTACGATCCATCGAAGACTTTGAAAATCTCATCAGATGCTTCTCAGTGTGGTCTTGGTGCGGTGATTCTGCAACAGCATGATGGCGAATGGCAGCCAGTAGCCTATGCATCCAGAGCGATGACAAGTGCTGAAACAAGATATGCGCAAATTGAGATGGAACTTATCAGCATCATGTTTGCGTGTGAACGATTCCATCAGTTCATATATGGACAAGCAGTGATTGTTGAAACCAATCATAAACCACTTGTGAATTAATTTCACAAGTCCCTGAATGATTGCCCACTGAGAATACAGATACTTATGATCAGACTCCAGAAATACACACTGAAGGTGTCGTACACACCAGGAAAATTCATGCACACGGCTGATGCATTGTCCAGGGCGACATATCCCAATGAGGTCCAGTCTTCTACAGAAGAAGATGTACAAGTTTATGTCAACATGATAAACATCAAACATGCCAGTCTCTAGTGACAGAGTGGACCAAATCATATGTGGGACAGAAAAGAGTATGAAGCCTCTTATCGAGATGATCCAGAAAGGATGGCCTCCAACTAAGGATTTGTGTGACATGTAAGTCCGTGAGTTCTGGAATTGCAGAGAAGAATTGTCAGTGATCGACGGTGTCATTTACAAGGGAAGTAAGATTGTGATTCCCACAAGCATGAGGAAGCTCATGCTTGAGAAGTTACACCAAGGACATATTGGAATGGAACAATGTAAGGAACGTGCTCGTGAAGTTGTGTATTGGCCACGCATGAATGCAGACACCACATATTTGGTGAATTAGTGCAGAAATTGCCTGAAATACAAACCTCAGCACCAGACAGAACCTCTACTTCCACATGAATCACCAAATAGAGCGTGGCAAAAGCTGGGAAACGATTTGTTCACATGGGACGGCACGAACTACATTGTAGTGACAGACTACTTCTCATACTACTTTGAGGTTCAATGTTTGACTACAGTAAACAGCCGATCGATCATAGCTTGTCTGAAAGACATATTTGCACGACATAGGATTCCTGATGTTCTGTTTAGTGACAATGGGCCACAGTATGCAAGCGCAGAATTTTCAGAATTAGCAAAGAACTAGAAATGTGTGCACAATACCTCAAGCCCGCACTACCCAAAGTCAAATGGTCTAACTGAAAGTTCTATGAAAATTATCAAAAATCTCGTGAAGAAATCACAGGATAGCGGAGAGGATTTCATGAAGAACTTACTAATATATCGGACGCCACCTTTACAGAATGGCAAGTCTCCAGCGGAATTGTTGATGAACCGGAAACTTCAGTCAAACTTGCCAATAAACAGAGACTTGTTGACACCACACAGGAGGAGGAGGTACAAAAGAAGCAGAGACAAAAGGAAAGACAAAGCAAGTACTACAACAAAGGAACTCGCAAATTGCCACCACTCAAGACAGGTGACAGAGTGAGACTCCGCAATTATAACGATGGACTGTGATCCCAGGATGGAACGGTGACACAAGAAGTTGCACCACGGTCTTACCAGGTTGAGACAGATTCAGAGGTCATGCTGAGAAGAAATCGAAGTGACTTACGGCTGAAATACACGAACCGCCCAGTTCAAGCTGACTTAAACACAGCAACAGATGCCTTGGTTGAAAGTAGGGTGCAAATGAAGAGTTGCAACGAAGGTCAGGCACGACCCGAGCCCATGATAAACGAGCAGTCATTTCCAAGGGCCTAAAACGTGCTAGGAAGCCCCCATCAAGGTATATCCAGGAAATGTAAAGTTATGACTGGTGGTGTTTGGGACCAGTATACACAGGTCAGGCAGTAGCTCATTAAGAACAATATGAACTTCATAAAGTTATAATTGTCAACTTGCGAAATATGTAACCAACAATAACTTGTTTATATGGAAAGAAGATGTGGTAATCTAGCGAAGCAGTGGCGCCACCTTCTTGGTCCTAAATAAGAACACGTAGTGTTGGTGAATGCGACCAGAGGTCGGGAGGAGCACATAGCACTCGGTCACGATGTACATCGTACATAGATGTTTAAATAAACATTCTACATTACTTATATACATTATTTGTAAGTAATATTACAACTACTCCCTCCTTTATAATGTCGCTGGCAAGAATATCACAAAACTTCAGCCTGTCCAAAATTGTCTAGCAAGAGTAGTTGCAAGATCTCCTCGTTTTTCTCGCTGCATGCATGTGTACCACTTTTGAAGTCTGCATTGGCTTCCTGTACGATATTGTATAATATTTAAGATCTATACCATTACTTACCAGGCACTGTCCAGTAAGCAACCATCTTATTTGTATTCATTGCTTACTCCTGTAGGAAGGCCTATCCAGCTTCGATCATCTGGTTCTGACCTGCTTTGGAACTAGGGCTTTTTCTGTTGCTGCACCAACTCTTTGGAATATGCTCCCTCTTAGTGTTAGATCAGTTGAAAATCTTACAAAATTCCGTCGTCATTTAAAAACTTATCTTTACAACCTTGTTTATCAACGATAGCTCCCTAGCGCCTTGACTCATCTGTTGACAACTGGAATACTGCTTATGGATTTTGAGATTGACCAATCCTTTTGTTTTGATGCGCCTCTGAGCTTGGTTTCCAAGGACTT
This sequence comes from Paraescarpia echinospica, assembly GCA_020002185.1. Taxonomy (NCBI): domain Eukaryota; kingdom Metazoa; phylum Annelida; class Polychaeta; order Sabellida; family Siboglinidae; genus Paraescarpia; species Paraescarpia echinospica. The sequence continues at coordinate 5,170,842 of CM034534.1, read as the reverse complement.
AGGCGCAATAGAAGTTATCTTATTATTATGAGCATGTTGTTAATATCTGGAAGGAAGCATTGGAATCATGAAATAAAGTGCCACATTTTAACAGGAAAACACACTTAAAATAACCATGCATGCAAGTAAACAATTTAATATAATAACGTGACTTAGAAAAACATGTAACTTTATATTATAATATGTAATATTTTATTTTGGTACGAAAATGCCCACCCACATTATCTCCCTACAAAATAATGACCGCTTCGTTGACGACGGAGCGCGTGCGAATGTACGCGTCATTATTTCATGAATATTAATGAGGAACGTGATCTAATAAATTTGATTTACATGGTTATTTTCAGATGCAGTTAACTGTTCTAATAGTTAACATTTTATTAGCGAATAGTGTCTACACATTCTTTCATGAAACAAATAGTATCAATAATTGCTTATATAAATTGTTTAGAACTATTACTTCAGAATTTTAATCTATGTTTTTATTTACAATGTAGTTATTCAGTAAACCTGTTAATATTAGTTAGTGTAATTCTCTGCATTTATTTAATAAAATTATGTTTTATTAATCACAAATGACCATGACAACATATTGGTATATTAACTGGGGCGAGACCACATTAGAGTTTTCCATAGGATTATCATGTTTCCTTCATTTACTGCAAACTTTCTTTAACAATCTTGAAAATTTCATAGCGTATTTAACTTCCATTGACACAAATGCTATGCAAAATTCGTGAAATTCTCATACTTCATTATCCCACAGACCAACTTTTAACCTGACACCCTTTCATTTCTGCTAGAACCAGACAGTGATTTGCCCTGATGACATCATAAATCTGAGTGACATCTGTATATATACGCAGTTTCCAGTTTGCGCCAGCATTGACGCTCCCTATAAGACATGCTCATGAATATTCGGTAGCGTCCGCCAAACGTCGGTTACTTCCGCTGAGTTTTGTGGGGCAATAAAACATCAAACTGATGTTTATATCACGGATTCATCCTGATGTTACGAGATACTATCTGATGTCACGAGTTACCCGAGCGACACCAATAACTGTGTCTCAATCGAACTCGGAACACATGGTGTTACCTTTATTTATTTTATTTCTTCTATTAGTAAATGCAATTTATAACAATTACATTGTGTTTGTACTTCATTAACATGAGTGCATGTGTACAAGCGGTGGAGGGGATCCGAAGTTTTCGGCGCGTAATATAACCTATTGCCCAGTTTCGACAGTTCATTATCATTAACTACACCGTCGTCCGTTAGATGGCGTAACTGTCTGGTCCATATCCAGATGATCGCATGAGACAGAATAAGGCCACTCTGGTCTCACCATCACCCTGTAAAGAACCACAGGCACCGTGGCTATTTGTTAATTATCACCTATTAGAGGAATTGTTACCTATTAAAAACAACTTCCGGTTAGTCTTCCGCCTACGTTTAACGTTAAACGTCGGCGATTCCCCATCACCGTAGTATGTCGTCATAATTCGAAGGAACATGTTTCCATGCGTTTGCATCTTTACTGCTTAAAAGAGCGCTGCCGGGCTTGGCAAGAGGTCAATCCAATTTCTTCTTCTTCTTCTTCCGATACACGCCTAGCCTCAACATGCTGAGGATACAGGCGGTATGTGGCATGGCAGGCGAACAGGAAAAAAAGGTGACGATTTCAGAACTTCGGGGAATCCGGCAAATTATATATAAAAGGGAGACATTGATGCTGTCCAAGGGGAACTACGAAAATGTTCTCCACGTTTTAAAACATTCAAAATGTCAACAAATGTAAACCACACACGCCGATTTACATGTTGCATTATCTTTGGCTCGTAAAAACTGCGCATACTTTTAAATGTAAAAGATACTATTAGTAAGACGTCGCTGGTGCACTTATGTTGGTGAAAAACTGTACGTAAAACTTGCCGGTGATGTTACTATACGTGGATAAAATCAAAATTCATTACGAATCTGGAAAGCGTGTTTGGTCAGATCATTAACAAACAAGAATTCCCTTAGCCGTGAGGGAGCGACGACAACAACAACGACATGATGATGCACATGGCTTGGCGAGCGAACAACCCAAAGCTCCCGTCTGCCACAGCCATTGTGTACCGCCCAGATTGAAGGAAGGAAGGAAGGAAGGAAGGAAGGAAAGAAGGAAGGAAGGAAGGGAGGACGAAAGGAAGGAAGAAAGGAAAGAAGGAAGGAAGGAAGACACGAAGGAGGGGGTCAAAGACCTTACAACGCGATTCCAACTGCAGGTCCTTCTGGATTGTCATCTCATCAAAGATGAGCCCGCCACATCTACCTGACTCGGGCACCTGCTTCTCTGTCGCCGTTCGCTCCACCCACGAGAAGACATCAGCAGGTAACCTGGCGACAGATGATTGTTTTAATGTTATAGTCATGTCGTATGAACAATCTGCCCTAAAATGGCAAAACCTAGTAACTCACTTTTGATTAGTTTTGAGAAAAATGAAGACAACCACTATTATTGGTTGATTATCAGGTACTCCCTATCTTCTATTTTTTAAACTTCTCATAAAGAATTTCATTTATTTTTGGCGGGAAAAATGACTTACTAAGTTCTATGTGAGCAGAAGGTCAAAGACAAAACCTAGCAAATCCTAAACACTAATGAAATCTAACCATTTCACATGACTTGTTTTGTTATGATACACGCTACTTATTTATATGTGTTGTACTTTGGTTATGCAGTGAGCAGGTAACTTTAAAACATATATTATAAAAGAAAAATTACTAATTGCATCGAATTAAAAAATAACGGAAAACCTAACACATGGGCATAACATGATTCTAAAATTTGTTTGGAATCGCATTTACAGAGAATGTTTAACTATTTTCATCACGGAGGAGCGTAATAAGTTTGGTTCATGGAAGTCGCTAAGTTTGGTTCTGTCTAAGTTTAGTTAAGTTTGATTCGTACAACTCGTTGGTTTATGTTTTGTTCGTTCAACTCATTGATCTAAGTTTGGTTCATGGAAGTTGTTGGTCTAAGTTTGGTTAAGTTTGGTCCATGGAAGTCGCTAGTCTAAGTTTGGTGCGTGCTACTCGTTGGTCTACGTTTGGTTGTGTCTAAGTTTGGTTTAGAGTTTGGTTCATGAAAGTCGTTGGTCTAAGTTTGGTTCGTTCAACTCGTTGGACTAAGTTTGGTTCATGGAAGTCGCTAGTCTTGGAATCGCATTTACAGAGAATGTTTAACTATTTTCGACACGGAGGAGCATAATAAGTTTGGTTCATGGAAGTCGCTATGTTTGGTTCTGTCTAAGTTTAGTTAAGTTTGATTCGTACAACTCGTTGGTTTATGTTTGATTCGTTCAACTCGTTGATCTAAGTTTGGTTCATGGAAATTGTTGGTCTAAGTTTGGTTAAGTTTGGTTCTTGAAACTCGCTGGTCTAAGTTTAGTTCGTGACACTCGTTGGTTTAAGTTTGATTCTTGAAACTCACTAGTCTAAGTTTGGTTCGTGCAACTCGCTTGTCTAAGTTTGGTTCATGCAACTCGCTTGTGTAGGTTTGGTTTCTGGAACTCGCTGGTCTAAGGTTTGGCTCGTGACACTCGTTCATCTAAGTGTGTTTGGTTCATGGCACCCGCTGGTCTAAGTTTGGTTCGTGCAAGCCGCTGGTGTAAGTTTAGTTCGTGCAAATAGCTGGTCTAAGTTTGGTTCAGGGAAGTCGCTAGTCTATGTTTGGTTTGTGCAACTCGTTGGTGTAAGTTTGGTTCTGACTAAGTTTAGTTTAGTGTTTGGTTCATGAAATTCGTTGGTCTAAATTTGGTTCGTGCAAATCGTTGGTCTAAGTTTGGTTCGTTAAACTCGTTGGTCTAAGTTGGGTTCATGGAAGTCGCTAGTCTAAGTTTGGTTCATGCGACTCGTTGGACTATGTTTGGTTATGTCTAAGTTTGGTTCATGGAAGTCGTTGGTCTAAGTTTGGTTCGTGCAACTCGTTGGTCTAAGTTTGTTCGTGGAAGTCGCTTGTCTAAGTTTGGTTAATGGGACTCGCTAGTGTAAGTTTGGTTAAGTTTGGTTCATGCAACTCGTTGGACTAAGTTTGTTTCTTGCAACTCGTTGGTATAAATTTGGGTCGTTCAATTCGTTGGTCTAAGTTTGGTTCATGGAAGTTGTTGGTCTAAGTTTGGTTAAGTTTGATCCATGGAAGTCGCTAGTCTAAGTTTGGTGCGTGCTACTCGTTAGTCTAAGTTTGGTTGTGTCTAAGTTTGATTTAGAGTTTGGTTAATGAAAGTCGTTGGTCTAAGTTTGGTTCGTGCAAATCATTGGTCTAAGTTTGGTTCGTTCAACTCATTGGCCTAAGTTTGGTTCATGGAAGACGCTAGTCTTGGAATCACATTTACTGAGAATGTTTAACTATTTTCAGCACGGAGGAGCATAATAAGTTTGGTTCATAGAAGTCGCTCAGTTTGGTTCTGTCTAAGTTTAGTTAAGTTTGATTCGTACAACTCGTTGGTTTATGTTTTGTTCGTTCAACTCGTTGATCTAAGTTTGGTTCATGGAAGTTGTTGGTCTAAGTTTGGTTAAGTTTAGTCCATGGAAGTCGCTAGTCTAAGTTTGGTGCGTGCTACTCGTTGGTCTACGTTTGGTTGTCTAAGTTTGGTTTAGAGTTTGGTTCATGAAAGTCGTTGGTCTAAGTTTGGTTCGTTCAACTCGTTGGACTAAGTTTGGTTCATGGAAGTCGCTAGTCTTGGAATCGCATTTACAGAGAATGTTTAACTATTTTCGACACGGAGGAGCATAATAAGTTTGGTTCATGGAAGTCGCTATGTTTGGTTCTGTCTAAGTTTAGTTAAGTTTGATTCGTACAACTCGTTGGTTTATGTTTGATTCGTTCAACTCGTTGATCTAAGTTTGGTTCATGGAAATTGTTGGTCTAAGTTTGGTTAAGTTTGGTTCTTGAAACTCGCTGGTCTAAGTTTAGTTCGTGACACTCGTTGGTTTAAGTTTGATTCTTGAAACTCACTAGTCTAAGTTTGCTTCGTGCAACTCGCTTGTCTAAGTTTGGTTCATGCAACTCGCTTGTGTAGGTTTAGTTTCTGGAACTCGCTGGTCTAAGGTTTGGCTCGTGACACTCGTTCATCTAAGTGTGTTTGGTTCATGGCACCCGCTGGTCTAAGTTTGGTTCGTGCAAGCCGCTGGTGTAAGTTTAGTTCGTGCAAATAGCTGGTCTAAGTTTGGTTCAGGGAAGTCGCTAGTCTATGTTTGGTTTGTGCAACTCGTTGGTGTAAGTTTGGTTCTGACTAAGTTTGGTTTAGTGTTTGGTTCATGAAATTCGTTGGTCTAAATTTGGTTCGTGCAAATCGTTGGTCTAAGTTTGGTTCGTTAAACTCGTTGGTCTAAGTTGGGTTCATGGAAGTCGCTAGTCTAAGTTTGGTTCATGCGACTCGTTGGACTATGTTTGGTTATGTCTAAGTTTGGTTCATGGAAGTCGTTGGTCTAAGTTTGGTTCGTGCAACTCGTTGGTCTAAGTTTGTTCGTGGAAGTCGCTTGTCTAAGTTTGGTTAATGGGACTCGCTAGTGTAAGTTTGGTTAAGTTTGGTTCATGCAACTCGTTGGACTAAGTTTGTTTCTTGCAACTCGTTGGTATAAATTTGGGTCGTTCAATTCGTTGGTCTAAGTTTGGTTCATGGAAGTTGTTGGTCTAAGTTTGGTTAAGTTTGATCCATGGAAGTCGCTAGTCTAAGTTTGGTGCGTGCTACTCGTTAGTCTAAGTTTGGTTGTGTCTAAGTTTGATTTAGAGTTTGGTTAATGAAAGTCGTTGGTCTAAGTTTGGTTCGTGCAAATCATTGGTCTAAGTTTGGTTCGTTCAACTCATTGGCCTAAGTTTGGTTCATGGAAGTCGCTAGTCTTGGAATCGCATTTACTGAGAATGTTTAACTATTTTCAGCACGGAGGAGCATAATAAGTTTGGTTCATAGAAGTCGCTCAGTTTGGTTCTGTCTAAGTTTAGTTAAGTTTGATTCGTACAACTCGTTGGTTTATGTTTTGTTCGTTCAACTCGTTGATCTAAGTTTGGTTCATGGAAGTTGTTGGTCTAAGTTTGGTTAAGTTTAGTCCATGGAAGTCGCTAGTCTAAGTTTGGTGCGTGCTACTCGTTGGTCTACGTTTGGTTGTGTCTAAGTTTGGTTTAGAGTTTGGTTCATGAAAGTCGTTGGTCTAAGTTTGGTTCGTTCAACTCGTTGGACTAAGTTTGGTTCATGGAAGTCGCTAGTCTTGGAATCGCATTTACAGAGAATGTTTAACTATTTTCGACACGGAGGAGCATAATAAGTTTGGTTCATGGAAGTCGCTATGTTTGGTTCTGTCTAAGTTTAGTTAAGTTTGATTCGTACAACTCGTTGGTTTATGTTTGATTCGTTCAACTCGTTGATCTAAGTTTGGTTCATGGAAATTGTTGGTCTAAGTTTGGTTAAGTTTGGTTCTTGAAACTCGCTGGTCTAAGTTTAGTTCGTGACACTCGTTGGTTTAAGTTTGATTCTTGAAACTCACTAGTCTAAGTTTGGTTCGTGCAACTCGCTTGTCTAAGTTTGGTTCATGCAACTCGCTTGTGTAGGTTTGGTTTCTGGAACTCGCTGGTCTAAGGTTTGGCTCGTGACACTCGTTCATCTAAGTGTGTTTGGTTCATGGCACCCGCTGGTCTAAGTTTGGTTCGTGCAAGCCGCTGGTGTAAGTTTAGTTCGTGCAAATAGCTGGTCTAAGTTTGGTTCAGGGAAGTCGCTAGTCTATGTTTGGTTTGTGCAACTCGTTGGTCTAAGTTTGGTTCTGACTAAGTTTGGTTTAGTGTTTGGTTCATGAAATTCGTTGGTCTAAATTTGGTTCGTGCAAATCGTTGGTCTAAGTTTGGTTCGTTAAACTCGTTGGTCTAAGTTGGGTTCATGGAAGTCGCTAGTCTAAGTTTGGTTCATGCGACACGTTGAACTATGTTTGGTTATGTCTAAGTTTGTTTCATGGAAGTCGTTGGTCTAAGTTTGGTTCGTGCAACTCGTTGGTCTAAGTTTGTTCGTGGAAGTCGCTTGTCTAAGTTTGGTTAATGGGACTCGCTAGTCTAAGTTTGGTTAAGTTTGGTTCATGCAACTCGTTGGACTAAGTTTGTTTCTTGCAACTCGTTGGTATAAATTTGGGTCGTTCAATTCGTTGGTCTAAGTTTGGTTCATGGAAGTTGTTGGTCTAAGTTTGGTTAAGTTTGATCCATGGAAGTCGCTAGTCTAAGTTTGGTGCGTGCTACTCGTTGGTCTAAGTTTGGTTGTGTCTAAGTTTGATTTAGAGTTTGGTTAATGAAAGTCGTTGGTCTAAGTTTGGTTCGTGCAAATCATTGGTCTAAGTTTGGTTCGTTCAACTCGTTGGCCTAAGTTTGGTTCATGGAAGTCGCTAGTCTTGGAATCGCATTTACTGAGAATGTTTAACTATTTTCAGCACGGAGGAGCATAATAAGTTTGGTTCATAGAAGTCGCTCAGTTTGGTTCTGTCTAAGTTTAGTTAAGTTTGATTCGTACAACTCGTTGGTTTATGTTTGATTCGTTCAACTCGTTGATCTAAGTTTGGTTCATGGAAGTTGTTGGTCTAAGTTTGGTTAAGTTTGGTTCTTGAAACCTGCTGGTCTAAGTTTAGTTCATGACACTCGTTGGTTTAAGTTTGATTCTTGAAACTCACTGGTCTGAGTTTGGTTCGTGCAACTCGCTTGTGTAGGTTTGGTTCCTGGAACTCGCTGGTCTAAGTTTGGTTCGTGTAAGTCGCTGGTGTAAGTTTGGTTCCTGGAACTCGCTGGTCTAAGTTTAGTTCGTGCAAGTCGCTTGTGTAGGTTTGGTTCCTGGAACTCGCTGGTCTAAGTTTGGTTCGTGCAAATCGCTTGTGTAGGTTTGGTTCCTGGAACTCGCTGGTCTAAGTTTAGTTCGTGCAAATAGCTGGTCTAAGTTTGGTTCATGGAAGTCGCTAGTCTAAGTTTGGTTCGTGCAACTCATTGGTCTAAGTTTGGTTCTGTCTAAGTTTGGTTTAGAGTTTGGTTCATGAAAGTCATTGGTCTAAGTTTGGTTCGTTCAACTCGTTGGACTAAGTTTGGTTAATGGAAGTCGCTAGTCTAAGTTTGGTTCATGCAACTCGTTGGACTATGTTTGGTTATGTCTAAGGTTGGTTAAGTTTAAGTTTGGTTATGTATAAATTTTGTTAAATTTGGTTCATGGAAGTCGTTGGTCTAAGTTTGGTTCGTGCAACTCGTTGGTCTAAGTTTGTTCGTGGAAGTCGCTTGTCTAAGTTTGGTTAATGGGACTCGCTAGTCTAAGTTTAGTTAAGTTTGGTTCATGCAACTCGTTGGACTAAGTTTGTTTCTCGCTACTCGTTGGTATGAATTTGGGTCGTTCAATTCGTTGGTTTAAGTTTGGTTCATGGAAGTTGTTGGTCTAAGTTTGGTTAAGTTTGATCCATGGAAGTCGCTAGTCTAAGTTTGGTTCATGCAACTCGTTGGTCTAAGTTTGGTTCTGTCTATGTTTGGTTAAGTTTGGTTCATGGAAGTCGTTGGTTTACGTGTGATTCGTGCAACTCGTATGATTCCGACTGAAAGATAGCGGTAGAAATGGTGGATGTTGATGATTCCGACTGAAAGATAGCGATAGAAGTGGTGGATGTTGATGATTCCGACTGAAAGATAGCGATATAAATGGTGGAAGTGGTGGATTTTGATGATTCCGACTGAAAGATAGCGGTAGAAATGGTGGAAGTGGTGGATGTTGATGATTCCGACTGAAAGATAGCGGTGGAAGTGGTGGATTTTGATGATTCCGACTGAAAGATAGAGGTGAAAGTGATTGGAGTGGACGATTCCGACTGAAAGATAGCGGTAGAAGTGGTGGAAGTGGTGGATTCCGAGTTGTCTGTTGTCTCGTACGTTGTCTCGTCCGTTGTCTCATATGTTATAACGTCTGTTATCTCGTCCGTAGTCTCATGCGATGTCTCGCTCATTGTTTGGTTCGTTGTCTCGTCTGTTGTCTCGTCCTTTGTCTTGTACGTTGTCTCAGCCGTAGTCTCATCTGTTGTTGTCTGTTATCTCGTCCGTAGTTTCATGCGATGTCTCGTCCGTAGTCTCATGCGATGTCTCTGGTTCTGTCTATGTTTGGTTAAGTTTGGTTCATGGAAGTCGTTGCCTGCTAGCCGAATTAATTACTACCAGTTGGACCGAACTACCACGCGTACTTATTTAATGACGTCACTGAATGAGATTATTTACATACGCGCAAGTTCCGAATGCCTCATAACCTAATTACTACCGGTTTGACCGAATTACCACGCGTATTTATTTAATGACGTCATTTTCACAGAATTCCCGCCATTTTACATGAACAAATCAAAACTGTATGCAAGCGCATGATGTAAAAATACATATCGTACCTACGCAGTTAGCCGCCAGTTTGACCAAATTACCAGAGAAGTTCCGATTTTATCATCATTGTAAGCTATAGCATCCTCGCAAGCCAGGGCTGTTTGCCATGCAAAACTAGCCCTGGCTGATCCCCTACGCGAAGACCGGAAGTTAGCTGAGTCAAACTAGTAATTGACTTCGCCAGTCGCGACTGCATCACCCGTGAGAACAGCGCAAATACCCGCCCCAATTTGAAGACGGATAAACGACTTCTGGGAATCCCAATATATAATGACCCGTTCGCCCGTTAGCACGAGCAGCTGAGCGGTATTGTGTATTCGAATAATTGCTTGTACTTCCTAAACATTGCATGTAACATGAGCCACGGTTGGTTGAAATTAGTTTTATTATGACCACCTGACCTGAGTAGATCTACTGATCTAGTGAGCGCGATTTGATAGGCTGAGCTTAAATTCAGAGTTTCGCAAAGCGATCAGCCAGGGATACTGTTGGCTGGCACTGACGTAATCAGCAGCAGCGACCCCTGGCGCGCGAGGATGAGCTATAGAGGTTTATCAGTCACGTGATATTTTGACGTCGTTTGGAGGTCAAGCCAGTTCGCTTGTGGTATCGCGAAGGCAAGCGTTGAATTGTTATCCTGTGCATTAGCTTAATAATAGTTACGTTTTTGTTCACTGTTGGAGGAAAGAAACATGTCATCGGCTGATAGGTCTTCCAGTATACATCATTTAGAATTAGATAGTGCAAGTAAACGGCTATACGCGTTCAAACTGAGTATCGCTGGCGTGACAGATCCATAATGTTTACCGACTCGTTTGTTTACGCATATAGACGTAGCCCACCTTCCGTCTCTTCAATATTATGACATACAACTATCTCATAAAAAATCATCATTTTACACCGACGAAAAGGTGAAGGCACACAAGAGTCTGGACGACTGCAAATACTTTATTGCCGGTTGAGTGCATGCTGTGCAGACCTGGGAAATTCCGGGGAAACAAAGATTCCTGGTGATGTGCAAGTTATGTGTATAATATTAAAACAAATATTGAGAAAGGCGACAGTGACATGCCTATGGTTATAGAAGTGTACCTCACATAGTTATGCTAGCAACATCACCAAGCATATGTTGAAATATATTACATAATTTTGGTTAGACTCTGACTCAATAAGTCAATTCTATTAAACCAGATACACAATTTTCACGTAACATACAACATAAATATTATTCTCAGGGTGACATCCATTAAGAAATAAACATGTCCTTAACATAGGAGCCACCCGTTAAATGTAGATAAACAAAGTTGACCATTATTGATTAGTGATCAGTCTAAATATAGGCATCATGATGTATTGCACCTAATAAACATATTTTATTTTAAGATTTTCAAATGAAATAATGACTAATAAGGCAACAGGATTAGTAATTAGCAATGAAGTGGTTGTTGATATAAGTGTGGAAATTATATAGACTATGTGTATAAATTGTATGAGTAATTGGTGAGCTTCAATTCAAGGGGGAGAGGTGGAATTGGAGACTCTTGGGGAGTCTAGGGGGGTACAGTTGGATGATTTTGGAGAGTCTCAAGGGAATGCAATTGGAGAGTTTTGGATAACCTCAAAGGGGGGTGCAACAGGTGATTTTGAGAGCCTCAAAGGGGGGTCAATTTGACGTTTCTGGTTAGCCTCAAGCGGGTGCAATTGGCGGATTTTTTGTGAGCCTCATCCCCCGAATATTCATTATGTTCCAATGCATTTATTGGCCGTAACTACAAGGACATTGTGTTACACGGCTTACCCTTCATAATGTATGCTATAAGTACTTACGTGTTGCATTCATAGCAACTGGTTATATCTTATTGCGAAATATAATAATGAAGAAAAACTTACTACAAACACATCCACAAGTGCCACAAAGAGTATGAGACGACGCAACAAAGTGTGCTATTACACCATATGTTGAATACATTCACAGAAACAATGAAGTTCTACATACACACAAGTCACTGCTTTGGGATAGGATATTGAAAAGCTGCGACAACATGCATATACACTGTAGAAAGAGTTATGTTGCAATACTTGCATTCTGGTAGAATGAGCAGGAGATTTAAAAAATGATATGAATTCCACGATGAACGTTCCACCAAACGCTAATATGTTACGCCGTGCCGACGTTATTCTGACGAATGACGCACCGAGCCCTTAAAAGCGTGAAATGAGAAAGGCCCATCCTGCCCTTGCATGTAGCACTTTTATTAGCATTGTAAACCGTCAAGACAAACCGGGCATTGTTCTTCGGATGTCACTTGAAAGTTGGAGGAAAGGAGCATGATTGTTCAGATTGTGTAACTAGACTACCACAAGCAGCATCTCGCAGGACAAGACACAGCGCGTGGGACGGTCGTCTGCAGTTAGAATGGATGTATTTCCTGTCAGGAGGTAGTTTGCGGTGAATAATGATAACAAGAAGCAATTGAAAAGGGAAAATACATTTGATCTTCAATACCTGCATGCTAAATTTTGTAAGGGAAATCCAAATACAAAAATCATATCCTGCTTGTTTTGTTAGCCAATACCGAACCCCGGAGTTACTGTACGCTTCAAAAGCAATAACACGTGCTTATGTAACATACACCAAATGAGTGAGTCTGCTCAATAGAATGCCGTGGTCAATGGTGTCGAAAGCGGCGGTCAAGTCAAGCATAACAACACAGCCACGGTTTACTGCAGGCAGAGCCGTTTCAGTTGAGTGATCTTAATAGCAGCTCTTAATAAATGACATATCATGTGACTTCGTCGCTAGCAACACCGTGCTTCAGCATTATTAGTGGTATAATCTGAACAGTAATATATTTTGGACGGCGGGACAAGTTTTGAAGTTCGTTCTCTTGGATAGAGATATATTGGTTTGCGACGTCTGCCGTGGTACTGGAATCGTATGTACGGCCTACCCTTTTATCGATTATTATTAATGATACTAACATTTATTACGCGCCATATATACGAAACATCACGACGTCTACCTGGTATATATAGCCATACATTGAAAACCAAGTTCAAAACAGATACTGAAGGTTCAAAGTAGATCTACTTATAATCGAGGAAACGTATGTATGTATGTATGAATCAAATACGAAATTTAAATATACATTTGTAAATAAATAATTTGTATAACATACAATATCGGCTAAATATTTACTAGATTTAACTATCTAAAATTAAGCTCTTTGCTGCTTTAAAATCAATCAAGTGCTTTCTTAAAAATATGTGTCTTAAGCTGAGTTTTGAATAGTTCGAGAGAGTTAGCGTCACGGATATACAAAGGCAGTCCAGTCCGTTTCAAAGGGAAACCCCGTAGACCGTATCGTTCTATGTCGTGGCGTGGCACAGAGTCTCAATTGCTGTCAGCGGAACGAATTCGGCGCCCTAGTCTATCATTATGGCGAGATAAAGTCAACAATGTACGCAGTCATGAGATCGTGTAACGCGCGATATATCAACAGTAGAATCTTGTCTTAGGCGGTCTTAGGTCGGGTACTCCAAACAGCCAATCTTGAGCTAACGCAGGAGTTTGTATTGTTTGTGCATATGCGCTGTGGGTAACTTAAATTAATAAATTATTTAAAGGCAGTCAAAGTGATTGGATGTGCTGAATGGAAGATTCATGATGGCTGTTTGAAAAGCAATGGGGCTTTCTATTTCAGTGATTTGTGTTAGGATCATATTTCGTATACGGATTGCTCTGGGGTAGGAGGAGAAAACAGCTGCATTAATGCGGCACCTAGGGGCAACATAGTGGCCACGATTTCTTGACTGTGTTAGAAGGCCTGGCGGGGGTTGATCTTGATAATGTTATTTAATTTTTTTTTAATGTCATGGCTTGTTTGATAATGAGCCGTCGTTCAAGAGTTGGCCATCCAAGGGTGGTTACTGGGTCTGCTGAGTTGGTTCTGCGCCTGAGATACTTTTTAAACAAATCTGGCAGCATAGTGTTGTATTTTTTAAGGTGCTTAATTTGGGTGGCAGTGTGTGGGTTCCATAAGGGAGATGCATAATCGAGTTTTGACCGGATTCGCATGTTATAAGCTACTTTGTTGATTTCGGGTTTGCATGGGCCAAGGGTTCTTGTATTCACGCCTAGGACTTTTGAGGATTTGGAAAACTATGTCGGTGATGTCACTTGGTCAGGTTAATTTTGAATCTAATTTTACTCCGAGATACGGATGGCAGGATTATGTAGCGAGTGGCATGCCAAAGAGTGAATATGAGTGTAGTCTGGGTTTAGTTTTGTTTGTTATTGGGAGGTGGACACATTTAGAAATGTTAAATTCCATTTGCCATTTGTCATACCATGTTAGGAGTTGGATAAGGTCAATTTGAAGAATTTCATGGTCGGTTTCGGAGGTGATTTTACGATATATAATGCTGTCGTCTGCAAAGAGGCGCATGTGAGATTGGATGTTTTCGCTTACGTTAGTAAGCGAAAACTTATGTAAAATAAGAAGAGGACTGGTCCTGGGACTGAGCCCTGTGGAACCCCAGATGTAACATATGTTGTGTCTGACAGACTCCATTTACTGAGACTCTCTGTTTACGGTTTGACAGAAATTATTTGATCCAGTTTTGTGTTTCCAGTTATTCCGTAGGAGGCTAGTTTGGATAGGAGGCGTTTGTGGGGGACTTTGTCAAAGGCTTTGGCAAATCAAGCAGGATTGCATCTATTTGTGTCTTGTTGTCCATAGCAGTCATCCTGTCATGGACTGTGTCGATGAGTTGAGATCCACAAGACAGTCCTGACTGGATTCCGTGTTGAAAGTTGAGGGTGATTTTTAGTGGAATGGGAACGAAATTCATATTGGGAGGGCTACCGGAGCTTCAGTCGCCGCATATGCATATCTTCACATCTTCCTTCACCTTGTAGCTGTCTCGGTTGGCTCGGCTGTGACGTCGGAATACGAGGGGGCTTCAGCTTCTCCGCTGTCTCGGCTGTGAACTCATGACTTGACATCCGAACACAGAGGGAGGGGGGGGGGGAGTGCAGTGCGATTGAATTTTTTTACGTCGCGCCGCTGCTGTCAACTTACCTTCTCCAGCTTCTCTCCACTGTCTCGGCTGAAATGATGATATCCGAAGACGGGGGTGCACAAAACCATATGTCTGCGCAGCCTATTACTGGGGGGGGGGGCAGAAACCATGTCTGTCCTTCAATTGGACACACGTTTCACAGTCTATACAAATACACATTAATAGTCTCATAAAATTTACATTTCCACCCGCCATTGGCGCTCGCCTCAAAAAGAAACATTCACGGTCACATTTAATGGAGGGGGCAGAACCATATGTCTGCCCCCCTCGGAAAAATTCCAGGGGAGGCAGCTTTCCCCTGCCCCCCCTGTTTCCGAGACTACAGTGATGTTGTGTTTGTTCAGGTGTTTCCATATATTACTTAGAAAGATGTGTTCCATGACTTTACAGAGGATGCATGTTAGTGATAGTGGTCTGTAGTTTGCGGGTCAGATTTGTGTTTTTTTGTGTGTGTATTGGCGTTACTAGTGGAGCTTGGAGCCAGTCGTCGGGGAGTTTGCATGTGTTGTATGACTGTTGGAAGATGTGTGTGATAATGGGAGCTATTTCCTCTGAAGTTTCTTTAAGAACTCTAGCTGAGAATTCATCTGTGCCAGTAGCTTTGGTTTCGTTTAGATTTTTCAGTTACTTGATTACTCCAGCTATCCCGATTTCAAGAGTAGGCATATTAGAATAAGAGGAAGGTGCTAGTTAGGGGGTAGGGTAGATTTCTTGGGTCAACACGGAACTAAATTGGTTGTTCTGTGCATTTGCTTTGTCATGATCATTGATGATTGGTTGTTCGCTTATTTGCAGTGTGGGAATGCCAATGTTTCTCGTTTGTTTGCTTTGGTGGACGACCAGAATTTTTTAGGGTGTGTTTTTAATATATCTCCAATGTTGTTGTTTACCTAATCTTTGTAAGATTTGGCTGCAATCTTAGTGGCTTGCCTTCTAAGTTCTTTGAACTTTTCCCAGTCGCTAGTGAGTCCAGTTTGTTTTGCTTTTTGTGGCTTTTGTTGCGTTTTCGTTGCATTCTTATTATTTTCCGTGTTATCCGAGGGGGGGGGAGTTTTTGCTTTGGTGTTGCGACTAGGGATGATATTGTTAATCAGTGTGGCATGTTGTCTCCGAAAAAAATCCAGTTTGTGTTAAAGTCTCGTGAATTGGGGTCCATGTCAAAGTATTCTGTTGTTAATTGGATTATGCCGTCTTTAAATTTGCCCCAGTCTGCGGATTGGTATTGAAAAACTTTGTGTGGTGGTTTCCTGTTGTGAATTGGGTCTAGGTTGACACTGAAGGATACGGCTTCATAATCACTCATGCCGGGAGTGGTGTGAGTGTTGACAATTATGGACGGATTTTAGGTGAGTATTAGGTCAAGGATATTACCAGAATCGATTCGTATGGGGTCATTCACCACGTTTTGCAATCCAAATTCACCTATTATTTGTAATAGTTTGTTGTGTTTGCTGGCAGTTCTATTGCTTGTAGTTTGTTGGTTGTGCCAGTTGATATCAGGAAGGTTAAAATATCCTGCTATGACTACGTTAGGGGGAGTTTTTTGTGATCAGTATAGATTCGTCAAAGATTCATGGAAAGCTTCGAGAGATTGGAGATGGTCATTGGGTGGTCGGTAAAAGGATGCAAAATATATGGATTTGTTTCGTGCAAAGTAGATTTGTGTCCATACTATTTCACAATTGGAGTTAAGGTTTAGAAGTGGTTCTGCTACGATGTCATCGCGAAGGCTATAAGTAGTTGTAGTTGATTCGCCATTGGATCGGGAGCCAATGAAGCGGGCAGAGAGTTCGGCGCCCATACCGCCGAGTCACAACTCTAACCGCCGAGTCACAACTCTAACCGTCGAGTCACAACTCTAACCGCCGAGTCGGAACGGAAACGCTCTAATGTGTGTGTGTGCGTGCGTGCGCGTACGTGTGTGCATGTATGTGTGTGTGGTGTGTATGTGTGTGTGCGTGTGTGCGTGTGTGTGTTTGTGTGTGTGTGCGTGCGTGCATGCGTGCGAGTGTGTGTGTGTGTATGTATGTATGTATTATATTTTGTGTGGCGACTTTATCCAAACCATCATGTCTTACTTCACTCGTTTTCTTATCCTTCTACTTTTTTATTTTAGAAATTGTATTCGGGCTGAATAAAAACGGGACATTGGTGAATTGAACGACGATGTCGGTGCCCGGAGTCAAACAAGAACAGTCTGGCTCATCAGCGTCCGTTGATGGGTCATTGTGTGCTGCCGAGGAGGACGACAGAAGCGAGGAAGTCGCCGAAGTGAAGAGGACGACGAGGAAGACGAGGACGACGAGGAAGACGAGGAGTCGGACGATGAGTACTATGAAGTGGACGGAGAAGATGAAGACGATGAGTCCGGTGATGATGCCCTTTTCAACATGGGCCAGTTACAGGAAACGATGGGGCGGTTGATGGCATCGACAGATTACTTGAGTACGAGTTGCAAGGAAGATCTCGAGGTATGATAAACAAATGAACATAGTGATCTACGATAATATTGGTTTATGCAGAAAAACACCAACTTCCTTAGCTCGTTGGCTCGTCGTTAATACGGGGTCAGATGTAGACCAATGTTGTCACGACATGGAACCGTTGTTTACTGATTTCTCGCCAAGTAAATACATTTTTGTATGCGGTTGTTTTTAATATCGATCTCTTAAAACAAGAAAAGCACAACGGAACTAAGCGTTTTTTGAATTGTATGATTTAGGTTAGCATCCGTTAAGAGACACACCGAATCGAATTACCAAACACTCGTGTACTTTGATAGAAGCATATTTACCAATCAAACACATGCTAGTCCTAATTTAGCAAATAGTGAGGAACGATAATGTCAGCAAGGGCCGTAAATTATCACATCTGGACCAAAGCATGACATTTGGCACAGATGACCTTGATATAATACTATTTCAGAATTTTGATGGAAGCAATATGAAATTTTGATGCTTCTGCACATATGCAAAATCCAAAATGGCCGCCACACGAAATCGAAAATTGCCAGATCTCTGGAATCAGTGCTCCAATTTGGATGATCTTAGTGTCGTTTCTAGGAAATTTGGGGCTGCTGAAGTGATTGGTGAAATTTTTGAATCGATTTACGGTCAATGTCACATGCTAGAGGTCAATGACAATAGTCACCAAAACACGAGTAAACACCCAGCTGTGATTCCTCTCTACCAGCTCATAGGTAATTGGTGTCCATTGTGGGGTTTACATACACCCTGGGTGGATTGATAGAGATTTGTTTTCAATTAGGGGTTATGGTCACACATTTTGAGGGTCAATATCAAGGCGCAATGACCCCCTTATATCCACTGGCATGGCGATCGCGATCTCTAAGTGTATCATTGGGTTTTCTTGTACCCAAAGTTATTTATGAGTTTTCGTCAATCAATTGGATCCAAAGTCATATGTTGTGTTGAGCTCAAATACAATTTTGGAGGCAATATACCGATGTATATATTATGCGCTTACTGGCGTTAGTTAACATCGTAATCGCAAAAGAGCGCTTCAAGCAACAATTGCAAGGCATCCTGTTATTATGGCAGTGCATGTATTTGTGTTTACGGTTTTGAAACAATATATCGTTTTACCATATGAAGCATCATAGTATTACTTCCATGTTTTATTTAGACTGAAGTAAAAATATTTCATTTTGGTACATGCTACTTAGTAAGCAACATTACTGGATAGTTTAACTGAATTATAATTAAATAGTCGACCGATGGCGATGCAAATTACACGCCGGCGTTTCGTTAGCGGCTGCATTGTCGCTTCGTACGTTCTCTCAGAGAGGGTGATTTTGACATACATGTGCAGGTTATCGATGAACTCTGGGTGGCTGTTCATCTTTGACCAGACCCGTTACTCACGGTGGTTGCCAGTTCACGTGAAGGACCTGGTTGAGCTGGAGCAGAAGCACCCCAATGTCCTAGAAGAGTTCCACAAAGGCAACATTGTCGTACAAAAGAGTGAGAAGAAGTTTTCGCTCATCCCAAAGGACCATAGCCACGAACAAACAACCAAGCTCTGTAAAAGCGCTTCAGGAGTTGCCAACCTCTTTGGTATGCCAGATACAATGGATGAGCATGTGACGGCACTAAACGGGAAGCTGCAAGCACTCGCTGCCTTCGAGGATGCTGCTGATATCGGTGCAACTGCGCAACATCTCGGTCATCACGAACAGGGTCACAGCCTGCAAATGAAATTCGCCAAGGATGTCCTCTCAGTTTTCAATGTTCTACCAACAAAAAACTCTTTCCTACCACAAAATGGTCGAGATTTGGTCACGCTCCATACCCGAGAGATCATGCCATCTGCAATCGCAGAGGCGCTCTGCAATGCATACGAAAGAGGCAAGGATCGCCATGAAGCCTTCGACTTGTGTCTGGAACCTTTCTTAAATAACGGTATAATGTTTGCTTCTTTCCATTCTAAAGGAACCACTCCCTTGTCATTAGAAGAGGGAGTGGTTCCTTTAGAATGGAAAGAAGCAAAAATTATACCGTTATTTAAGAAACAAGTCTGAGAACTACAGACAAGTGAGTTTAACGTCAGTGATTTGCAAGTTATTACAAAGACTAATTAAAGATCGCATGGTGCATTTTTTTGTTAAACATAACTTGTTAAACCCATGTCAAATTGGGCTTCTAAAAGCGAGGTCATGCTTAACAAATGTTATGTTTTTTGGAAGATATCACTAAGTGGGTAGACGAGGGATCACCAGTTGATATCATCTACTTCGATTTTCAGAAAGCTTCTGACAAAGTGTCACATCAAAGATTACTGCTTAAACTAAAGGCCCATAGCATAGGAAATGGTTTAATTAACTGGATAGAAAAATGGCTAATTGACAGAAGACAACGGGTAGTAGTTGATGGGGAGGCTTCAAACGGGAAATCAGTTTTGAGTGGGGTACCACAGGGATCAGTACTGGGACCTATATTATTCTTAATATATATCAACGATTTGGATGATGATATAACAAGCAAGGTGTTGAAATTTGCGGATGATACAAAATTGTTTAGAAGGATTAAACGTGATGAAGATAGACAGCATTTACAAGATGATCTTAACAGATTAATAAACTTGTCTGAAAAATGGCAAATGTTGTTCAATTTTGGGAAATGTAAATGCCTCCACACAGGACATGGGAACGAAGATATACAATGGGAGGTTCTGTCCTAAGTACTACTATAAAAGAAAAGGACATAGGGTTAACCATTAGTGCTGATATGAAGGTTTCAGAGCAGTGCAGTATTGCTGCTTCAAAGGGAAATAAAATCCTTTGATTAATTAGGCGAAACATAACGTATAAGGAAAAAGAGCTAATAATACCGCTGTACAAAACAATAGTTAGGCCTCATTTAGAATATTGTATTCAAGCGTGGAGGCCATATCGCAGGAAGGACATATATATGCTAGAAAGAGTACAGAGGAGAGCAACTAAAATGATACAAAAACTGATGGATCTTAGTTACGAAATACGCCTAAAAACGTGGTTTAACAACACTAGAGACAAGGAGATTGAGAGATCAGATAGAAGTGTTTAAAATATTGAATGGTTATGAAAATATTGATAACAATATTTTTTCTCAGTTAAGAAAGATAGAAGGACCAGAGGACATGAAGTTACATTAGTAAAGGAACAGTGTAGAATATATGTAAGTAAGTTATCATTTTCACAAAGGACTCTAAATGAATGGAACATATTATCTCCTGATTGTGTTAGCGCTAGTAGCGTGAATATGTTTAAAAATAAAATCGACACATACATTAAAAGGGCGGGATACACGTAGATAAAAAGTATTGGACTCTCGATAAGCCAAAAGGCTTGCTTGTCCACCTGCCATCTAGAGTTAATTTTCTGGATGGCAGTCTTATTAAATCTTGTTAGTGAGCGCCTGAAGAAAGGTAAGGTTTCCATCACAAACACAATCAAGAGATCAGCTCTCCAGAAAAAAAACAGGATCAAAGTCAGTGCACTGAAAAAAGACGTCTCACTGGTGTCTCATCTTTTCCTGTCGCTACAGTCCCGGCCAGATTTCGATTTGGACAATTTCTTCAAGTTCGAAAACTAGCTCAAGTCCGGCATAAAATCTGATATTCTGCACTGTTTCACTTTTTACCCCCTGGTATCATAGTGAGTTGTTTATTGCCACAATCGTTGTCTGACAAACATGCCGCTAGCCGAGGAAACACAGAACTGCGCAAGCGCGCTAACTACAGTCCGTTCTACAAAAGTTGGATATTGACACATGCACTGTCTGACTATCCCCAAACTCACACCTCCAGATGATATTACGGTAGAGGTGTTGGATGCCCCAGCTGTGGTTCACATGGTCCGCCCAACCAACGCCGCTAACTTCGAGCAATATGTTGTGCGTCATTTCACGCCCTTCATTCCCAGCTCTCTCTCAAGTTCAACATCGCGACTCGACATCTTATGGGACACCCACCCTGATGACAGCCTCAAAGCCCAGGGTCTAGTTAAACGAGGTACCCATGGCGTGACAACCATCGTCGAAGGCTCTACACCTGTCCCTCGTGACTGGAACAAGTTCCTGGCAAAATTAGAAAACATGGTCCAGCTGCTTAGGTTCCTTTCAAAAGTTGTATCGATGCATCGTCTTAGCTCAACAATGTTATGGTTTGCTCCACGTATGACGAACTCGTCCTGGTGAATACCCCTGACAGCCAATCGGCAGCTGACTTGGACACGATCATGCCATGCAATCACCAGAAGACCGATAGCAGGATATTTCTGCATCTCTCTCACACCGCACAACAGGGTCACTCAAAGGCTTCCATCCACACAGTCGACAGCGATATTGTCATCATTGCTGGTGGCCACTTTGGCAGCCTTGCTTTTCCATTCTGGACAATGCAAGCCGACCCACGCAAAGCGTGTGCCTTCCTTCACCACTGTGGGTGTGGAAAAGCCTGCACAGGAAACTGCAAATGTGCCAGGGCAGGTATCAAATGCACTAGTCTTTGTCACTGTGAACATCAACAACGACGGACTGCAAATAAAATGAGATCTCAAGTATGCAAAACGTCTTGCTGTCGAAAAGGATTTTGATGCGATCCTGCAGGTTGATTGCCTGTAAATAGTACGTACATGTCTAACTGGTGGTGCCTAAGCCCTATGTCATGGTCTTAATAGTATTCCTTTCACTGATTTGAAATAAACTATGTTTTCCACTACAATATATTTATATTTAAATTTTATATTTTCCACAACCAATATCATGCTGTGATATCCACTGCTTATATAACATTCCGTGAAAGATCCAATGCCACATACATGTAGCTTTGATGAAGAGCAAAGTTATGAAACCATACTGACCTTGATTCCGAACTTGAGATATTGATCCCAATATAGATGGAACGATATCATCGATGGACTAAGGATACATGAAGACCCCATGAAAGACATCAGGATAATAATAATCGTACTGGAGGATACCAGAGATAAATAAGAGAACATATTAAGAAAGTAGTGCTTTAGCGGAAATTTGACCTTCACGTTGACCCATAGCATGTGACCTTGACCCTAAACCGATTCAAAAACTTCACCAATCACTTCAATACTCCCCAAAACCCTACAAACTACACTAAGATCATTAAAATCGGAGCACAGGTTCCAGAGATCTGGCAATTTTCGATTTTGGGTGGCGGTCATTTTGAATTTTGCACAAAATGGCAGAAGCATCAAAATCTCAGGTTGCTTCCATAAAAATTCTGAAATAGTATGGCATCAAGGTCATCTGTGCCAAATTTCATGCTTTTGTCCAGATGTGAAAATTCATTACTTTAACGTCCCTCACTAAACGGATATCAATAATAAGGATGAACATGCTTCTCTGTATAATTATGTAGTTGGTGATATTGAACAAAGTTTGTCCCTCAAACCTGTAGATGAGAGCAAACCTGAGGATGAGTGAGAACAGTGCAGTCACTCGTCCAATTCGCGCCCCAGTTCCCGGAATTCCAATATAATTACCCATTTGACCATTCTCACGAACCGTTTGCGGTATTGTGTACACAAATCCGAAGCTCTAGTAACTGCACCACTGCTCTCCAGTTGTTAGAATTTGCGTTTCACATTTCCTACCAATATTCACTAATACTCAATTGTGAGTTACCACTACAAATTTACAATAACGCCAAACGGCTAGGGACCCGTTTTGGTTAAGGGGCCCATTTTGCACATTGTTTCTCTATGTATATTTATGCTGCGTTCACGCAGAGCGATTTAACAAAGCGTTTTAACCTCACGTGTACGGCAATTGTCGAAAGGACGCGTGGCGTGGCGAACAATTGTACGTCATAAACCGGTTTAAAGTTAAGTCGCTTAACGTTTTCTGTGAAACGGGCCAGAATGAGCCATTTTCACGGGGCTTTTAGTGGGTCTATGCGCCTGAGGAAACATGATTCAAGCAAACAATTAACGCCGTGCTTTGGTCAGAATTCGTCGATCCACAATATTTAATATGTGTGTGAAAACAACAACAAATGCAATTTGGATTGGTCGCTAGGGGGCGTGGCATGATGTTTACTTTCAAAATTTATCCTTCGTCTAATGTTCAATTATAGCATACTAATTATTTTGAATAGATTACTTTTAATATTATGTAACTTGTAAAGCGCTACAGAATCAATAATTCAACCATAAGCTAAGTATATTTAAATTATAAGCATATTTTAACAAGTTTTGGTCCTGTCATATTCAACTTAATAAAACCGGCGTTAAAGCCGTTATGATTATCGCTCACTTTCGCCGGTCGGCAATGTTTAGTTTTTTTGTTTTGTTTAAATGTTGTCGTTTGTAGCTATTATACTGTTAAATGATTAAGTTACAAAACATGCTGCCTGTGGGTTTTTTCAATTGACCTTTTAGATGACTATTGGCATTTTATATTATTACAATAAATACGGTACTTAAAAAGGAATCATGATGCAGTTAATACTTAATTGCCATTGGCATTGTCATTGTCGAGTGATTGATACTACAGTCAGTTTCCGCCTATCTAAGATTAAGGCTTCGGCTGAGTGAATTCTAACAAATATAAATAGTTCTCTCTCCCTTAATAGGCCTGTAAGTCTCAATTTAGTTACCGGAGTTGGCCTCGGTTCAACATTTTCTAATTAAATAAAGTAGGCTTTATTGTTAAAATTGAGACTCAAGTGATCTTGTAAATATGATTTAGTTTTTGACTTACGCCGTAGACTTAGCCTTAGCTCTGGGTTTACATTAACTATTTATTATCTATATAGTATAACATTATATGGTTTTGGTCTATTAATTTCTAGTAAATATGATAATAGTCTAACATAATGATGTCACCATTATTCTTATTGGGTGTTTTCTGCTTGTCTTGCTCTGTTGCTGTAAGGGATATAGATTTTGTTTCATGCAAACCATTGACATGTAATCATTTTAATGTGCTTTTTCCTAATCACACTAAAATTCATCATTCTATTTCAATTTTGCATAGTTTACCATGTCTTCATGTTTGTTATAATAGAAAGTTACTGCCAATCCTCCGCTCTACGCCAACATTGAAATTAGCAATAATTTTATTACTAGCAGGAGATGTAAGTCTCAATCCTGGGCCATCTGTTAGACGAAACATTCGGGTGGCCACTACAAACGTTCGATCTGTACGAGATAAGACAGTCTCACTTTGTGATTTATTAATTTCAAAGCTAGCTGTAACTGAGACCTGGTTCAGACCACATGATACACATGCATGCATTGCTGACGTTTCCCCTTTTGGTTACACCTTTCACCATCGACCACGTTTAGTCGGCCGTGGAGGTGGTGTTGGCTTTCTTATATCACAGCAGTTCAAAGTTAAATTACATTCTAACCCTGAATACTCTAGTTTTTAGTCCATATGTGTTGACATGTCATATTCTTCTTTCTCCGCATACTTTGTTTGTATCTATCTCCCTCCAGGACATCCGGCCAATTTCTTTGAAGACTTTCAGGATATGTTGAAAAATCTGGCAGTTATTCATTCAGAATTTAAATTTTACATTCTTGGTGATTTTAATCTACATTTGGATATACCTTCTACAACTACAACCACGTTTGATGATATTGTGGCATCATTTGATTTGAAACAACATGTTACCTTTTCGACACATATACATGGCCATTGGCTTGACCTCTTGATAACCCGTTCAACTTGTAATAATATCCATGCACCTACTGTTTCAGATGGGTTATCAGACCACCATACTGTCATTGCTAATATTAACGTTTCTATAACCCCTTTAGAGTCGAAATGCAATGTGTCTTACAGAGCCATTCATAGGATTGACATTACAGCTTTAATGGCTGATATCCTTATATCTGACCTTATCACAGATAAAAAAACATCTATCTGACTTATATAAACAGTACTGTCAAGTACTCAATGCATTACTTGACAAACATGCACCTATAAAATCCAAATGGGTGTCAGAAAGGCCACCGGCTCCATGGATGACTTCCGAAATTATACTATCTAAAAGGCGTCGTCGTTATTTAGAGCGTGTATGGCGCAAATCACGCTCGCCATTAGATAGATCGCGCTATTCTAAGTAATGTCACCTCTGTAACAGACAAATGGCTAAAGCTAAATCAGATTATTTTACAAATATGGTCATAAATAAGTCTGATAATCCGCGTCAATTATGGAACTGCATCAATAACATTCTACACAGACGGCCTACTCCATCGCTACCTGATCATGTGTCAATTCAGTCTCTGTGTGATTCGTTCTCTAGTCACTTTAAGAATAAAATCAGTATTATTCGTTCTGTTTTCCCACGTCATAATATAAGTAATGTCAGTGTGGACTTTCCACAAGTAAATTCTCAACTTGTATCATTTGAACCTGCAACAGTTGATGAAAATAATTATGTCCTCCCCAAATAAATCTTGTGCACTTGATCCATTTCCAACAATACTGCTAAAAGCATGTCTTGATACACTAATAGGACCTGTAACAAATATTATAAATGCATCACTTTGCTCTGGCTGTTTTCCTGATGATTTCAAATACGCCCATGTCACACCACTTCTTAAGAAGTCATCTCTGCGTAAACAAGACCTAAACAGTTATATATATATATTTTTAACCTCAGCTTCATTTCCAAAATACTAGAAAAGGTTGTAGCAAGTCGTCTAAGGTCTCACATTAGTACAAATGTCTTAACTAATGTGTCACAATCAGCATATAGGCAGTTTCATTCAACAGAGACTGCCCTCTTAAAGGTTCATAATGACATTAACTTGAACATGAATAATGGTAAAGTGACTGCACTTACCTTACTAGATCTCTCTGTCGCTTTTGACACGATTGATCACAGCATTCTCACTGAACGCCTGTTAAAGTGGTACGGCATATCTGGCACAGCTCTAAGCTGGTTTTCTTCATATCTAACTGATAGATATCAAACTATAAAGATTGGGAACTGCTTTTCAGCTGCACTGCCGGCTTTATTTGGTGTTCCCCAGGGTTCTGTTCTTGGGCCTTTGCTTTTTACTCTTTACACAATGCCACTAAGCTCTATTATACAAAGACATAACTTGGATCATCATCTTTATGCTGATGATACTCAGATCTACATTTAATTGGCTACCCCGGATACAAATCGCTCCATTAACCAACTTAGTGATTGCCTTCAAGATATCTTCCACTGGATGACTGACAGGAAGTTGAAATTAAATGCAAATAAAACTGAATTGATCATTATTGGTACTCCAATGCAGCGTAGTAAACTGGATTTTTCCGTATGCGTATTTTGAATCAGTATATCATGCCAGCAACCTCGGTGCGGAATCTAGGAATGATCTTAGATAGTAACTTCAATTTCCGACAACACATATCTCAAACATGTCGCTGCTGTTTTTATCATATTCGTGATCTTCGACGCATTCGCCGGTATATGTAATTTTCTGTTGCTAAAACTATTGCAACAGCGCTTATTAGCAGCAGACTGGACTATTGCAATTCCCTCCTTTATGATATCGCTAGCAAGGATATCACAAAACTTCAGCGTGTCCAAAATTGTCTAGCAAGAGTAGTTACAAGATCTCCTCGTTTTTCTCGCTCTGTACCACTTTTGAAGTCTTTGCATTGGCTTCCTGTACGATATTGTATAATATTTAAGATATGTACCATTACATACCAGGCACTGTCCAATAAACAACCATCTTATTT
The DNA here is from genome assembly GCA_020002185.1 of Paraescarpia echinospica. Classification (NCBI taxonomy): domain Eukaryota; kingdom Metazoa; phylum Annelida; class Polychaeta; order Sabellida; family Siboglinidae; genus Paraescarpia; species Paraescarpia echinospica. The sequence continues at coordinate 5,144,117 of CM034534.1, read as the reverse complement.
GCATTCATTGCTTACTCCTGTAAGAAAACCTATCCAGCTTCGATCATCTAGTTCTGATCTACTTTTTGTTCCTAGAATCAACACTAACATTGGAACTAAGGCTTGCTGCACCAACTCTTTGGAATATGCTCCCTCTTAGTGTTAGATCAGTTGAAAATATTACAAAATTCCGTCGTCATTTAAAAACGTATCTTTACAACTTTGCTTATCCATGCACCGTAGCTCCCTAGCGCCTTGACCCATCTGTTGACAACTGAAAAACTACTTATGGATTTTGAGATTGACCAATCCTTTTGTTTTGATGCGCCTCTGAGCTGAGCTTGGTTTCCAAGGATTTAGGCGCAATAGAAGTTATCTTATTATTATTAATGTACCCTGCGTTATTTTCAGTGAAAATTATGTTGGTGAAAATACCTCAAATAGGTTGTCATGGCTTAGCAAAATACGATGCTTCTTGGCAAATGGATACTGGCAGCTCTTGCCTAGGATTAAGAGTTGGTCCTATTGGTAGAATACCTTCGAACTAGGGCGGCGTTACAGTTGCGTATCTGGGATCACGGAAGGGGATGGGCAAATGGGATGTCACACATTATTTTTCCATATCACAGTGTGGTGCACATGCCTCCCTAAACACGCAGCTCGTGGGCTCATTTACGCGAATCCACCATTGTGATAGTGAATTTGCAAAATATTCACCACTTTCAGACGCCAGTGTTATCAATGGCCTGTAAATAATAATAATAATACCAATAGTAACAACAACAACAACAACAACAACAATAATAATATATTAGAACACGATATTTCCATAGCACGGTGATAATGTAATTTAGTCGCAATTCCATTAGTAGATGTTGATAGTATACGTTGACATTTCGTTTTCAGTTCGTTTTAGATTCCGTAAATAAGATAAAGTCAGTTGCACCAGGCACTCTGGAAAAAGAGATTATGGAAACCGTCATCGAATACAAACTTCCTGAGCTATTTTCTGCCGTCTACAAAGATGGATTCTCGGCCAACTGGGACGAGGACGATGACAATTGGACATTGGCGGAGGAGAACTTGCATTTTGTAGCCACGAGCCTTTGGCTAGCCACGGACAGGTCGGCCATTCTGTGTCGGCAGGTGGTAGACAGGGGACTCGCCAGAGACATTCTCAACTACCTGAACGACGAGAAGCTTAACCCAGACATCTTGAACGAGAACAAAATCGCACACTACGTCAGCCCTTTGATTGAAATACTCCACAACGTCGTTCAGGTCGGTATTAATCTTCTTATTGGTTGAAGACCGGAAAATTAGGTTTTAACTATTTTCGCCAGGATTAGAAATGAACTTGTTGGACTCGGTGGAGTAGTCATTAGAGCACCCTACTCTCACTCGAGAGATTCCGGGGTCCAATCGTCTTGCTACGATTTTGAATCGACGGCAAATTCATTCACTCCAGTTTGCTCCAGTTCACTCAGTTACATGAATAGGTACCTGTCTATAGACTGTGGTGCATACTACGTATTGTGCATGAATTGTAAGTGCGCATTAATAGCAGCATGGCTGAATGCTTTCCAGAGAATTCGAGATGGTGTTCGATTAAACATGTCTGTCAGAGAGTAAAGTATAAAACGCTTTGAGCAGAACCAAAGATTAGATTCCGTGCTATATCGAAACTTACCTATACGTTAAGTTTACTTTTATATTAGCGCTGGTCAATATTCAGACTATCAAACTATTGCACTACTTATTAAAGTTCGATAGCGTTACTTCATATTAATAATATCACGACACTTTGATGATATAATATCGAGTATTGAAGCAGCAGTAGATTCACAGTCCATATATAGTCCATATCATAAGTTGCGTGATCTATTTTTTAACTTTTCATACCGATACATCATGGTATCACGAATCAACGATAGATGTCGTTGCTCAAGTTCTCTCTGCTGTATATAAGAGTATCTGGCTATAGAGAGATAATGTTCGGTTGCAGAAGTATGACGGCGCCCGAAAGGCCTTTCGTGATGCGGATGCTATCGAGATTCTAAGAAGGTTCCGATCAGTGGATGATCAAGAAGTGAAATGCACCATCAATTTCATTCTCACCTATGTCGCGACGGAGGATGAGACCGACCAGATAGATGAAGACGATGAAAACATTGCCTATGTCATTTCGAAAATAGAAGAGGTAACGCTGAATTTCCATGTTAAAACAATAGCCACTAACACAATTCGCTGACATGTAGAAAACTGTTATTTAGGGAACACATGTATGCCATTTTGATGAATACTGATCTTGCAAAACGATCACAACTACACATAAACGATTGGCTGTTTTTTTACTATTTAATTTTTTTACGATAGAGTATAGTTTTTAGTAATAATAATAATAATAAAAAGGTAACTTTTACTGCGCCTAAATCCTTGGAAACCAAGCTGAGAGTTTCTCAAAAAGTTCACGTAACAAGAAGAAGGTGAGAGATCCTCCCTCGATGCACTTATGATATGGAAGGAGGACGGAAGTTCAAACAGTGTATCAAAAAAGATCCACACCGAGTGGTATCTGAACATCAGTTCTCACCATCCGCTACATCAGACACTTGTACGGTGTCATCAAAACCTTATTGTACAGATGCATCAACATCGTACCACAAGCAGAAGGCAGGCCAAATAGGAGGAACATATCATCTAGCGATATGACAGGGCGGGCACACAAAAATATCCTATGTGAAATAATAGAGTAAGACGGAAAATGGTGTCCCCTAGCGGAATAGGCCAACAGCAACCTGGTGGACAATGTAGAAATCGGACATACTCGTACGCGTGAGGTTACATAGCAGTAATTAGCCCTCGTAGTATAGAAACAGGGACAAAGAACTGGTTCGTCCCATTCGCTGCTCACGGATATATTGATTGAGCTGTTCTGCATGTGGTCTTCGTTTTCCGAATAATTTACTTCATTTTGCGTTTTTATAGTTGAATTAGTTATTGCTATTGGCTTATTGTTGTCAAGTATCCCATCCTCCTCCCTGTACCACACTTGCTGCATGATTGTATACAATGTAGATTCGTGTATGCTTTTCTCGGATATATAAGTACACTATGTTTTGCCTAGGCTGTTTTCCTTACTGAGTCACACACACACGCACACACACACGCACGCACGCACGCACACACGCACGCACGCACACACACACACACACACACACACACACACATATACACACACAAGCGCACACACACACATATACACATACACACACTCACAATCACACACACACACACACGCCACACACACACAAACATACACACATACAAACACACTCACACACACACATATACACACACTCACATACATACACACACATAACACACACACTCATACACACACATAATCACATACACACTCACACACACGCATTCACACACACGCTTTCACACACACACACACACACACACACACACACACACACACACACACACACACACACACACACACACACACACACACACACACACACACACACACACACACACACACACACACACACACACACACACACGCATACTCTCACAAACACACACTCACTCACACACATAACACACACACACACAAACACAAATACACACTCACACAAATACACAAACTCACAGTAACACACATGCACACACACATACAAAAATACACACATACACACACATTTACCCACACACACGGACACACACGCACACACGCACACACGCACACACATGTACATACACTCACACACACACGCCATACACACACAAACACACTCTCACACTAACTCACACACACACACTGTCTCTCATCACACATACACACACTGAAACACATACAGACACTCACAAACACACAACCCGCACACACACAGAAAAAACGCTACACACACACCCATACACACTCACATAAACACCATACACACACACCACACACACAATACACATATCCCACATACCACACACACCACACATATACACACACACACACAGACACACACACATTCATTCAAACACACACACGCACACACACGAAGACAAACGCACACATACATACAAACACGAACACACACGGTCACACACGAACACACGCACACACATGCGCCACACACACGCACAAAACACATACAATCACACACACACACT
>CM034534.1:5040746-5136462 GCA_020002185.1 Paraescarpia echinospica | reverse complement strand
TCACACACACACACACACACACACACACACACACACACACACATTCGTAAAAACGCTTTCACACACACACACACACACACACACACACACACACACACACACACACACACACACACACACACACACACAAACATACATCCCCCACCCACACACACAAACAAACGCCACACACACACACACATAGACACACACACTCACATAAACACCATACACACACACACTACGCACACTACACACATATCCCACATACCACACACACCACACATATACACACACACACAGACACACACACATTCACTCACACACACACAAGCACACGTACGAAGAAACACGCACACGTACATACACACACAAACACACACACATACACACACTCATAATCACACACATACAAACACACACATACTCACTCACACACAAACATACAAACACTAACATGCACATGCACACACACACACGAACACACACCACACACGGATACACACGAACACATATACGCGCCAGACACGCACAAAAACACATACAATCACACACACACACTCACTGATACACACACACAAACACCAACACTCACACACATGCACACACATATACACACACATAAAACACACCCATACAAACATAAACTAGTGCAGTCACATCCACTCACTCACACACACACACACACACACACACACACACACACACACACACACACACACACACACACACACACACACACACACACACACACACACACACACTCTCTCTCACCTAGGGATGATATTAAATTGAAATGATATCGCAACTACTCAACATGAGCGATTACAGTTTAATTAATATAACGAAAGAGTAGCATATAATGTTCACAAGTTCGCAATGTCACTGTATACAGAATATACTGTTCGATCACTCGTCTGCCAGATGTCGACGTTCGGCACCGCTTTCCGCGTCTCTCGCTTGTCTTGCGCTAGTCTCACGTTAGTCTTGCGTTAGTCTCGCACCAGTCGGTCGCCTTCCGCGTGCGTAATGTTTCTCTGCGTGTTCGCTCCAACAGCATCTACAATGACTCCATCGCAGCTCGGGCAGCTACACGGTTAAACAATAATTACAAATAGTACATCAATGTTATATTACATACAACGGCTTCTCTTCAACTGTCTATAACATACGTTCACTCAACAACGTTCACAAAAATTATTTGCAACTAATAACTGTATTCCGGCAATAACATGTAATTATCATATCTATAATATTAATGCGTCTGCATAGACACAATATCAGTATACTTATAAATATTCGGTCTACTCACGGGTTAGCTACCCCTACTCATGTTCCTGAACATCGACTAGCAACCTTCTGCTTCTGTTGCTTGCTCTGCGTCGAGTAACCGTTACCAAGGAGGCTCTATTTGGACAGGAGGTGTCACTGAGCGAGAAAATGGCAGTCTACTGAAGGTTGTAGTCCGCCATTCGGGAGGCAAGCGCATGCGCCTGCGGGACCGGCATCGCGCGATGTTAGCGTATTTATTCAGTTACCTCATTTCATCAAAATAATCACCAAGCTGTGATGCGTCATATAAAATTAAAGGTGTTAAAGTAATCCGTGACGTTTTTTGCTATCACAATTCATTAATGAAATTTGCAAACAAATCACGTAGAAACGTTGCAATAATTTATTTAGCCAACTGAACTTCGTCGTGTTTCATCAGAATAGTCGTCAGGCTGTACCACTTCTTATATCATTAAAATATTGAGGTTATTGTTTCAAATGTTGAGCAATAATTATGCAAAGAACTGCATTTTCTGCACACGTATGGTCTAGCTTGGCGCAACTTCGAGGCTATATTTGGCGGAGATAGATCGTAGAAATTGGTGATGCAGAAAAGTTGATAAACAAGTGAAATTACAGATTGATAAGTATTATTCTTGCTTTAATATAATTCATAAAGTTGCAATAAACATATATTGAGTAGCAGTTGTGCTTAAAGTTAGTTAGTTAAAATATTTTAGAACGCCTTAGTATAGTGAGTGATAATAGGGTAACTCACTTAGCCTTCGATAAGTTGTAAACAAGATTTAACAAACCTGATTATATGGTAGAATATATAGGAGATAAAGTAACAACCATCAAACTACTTACATAAGATAATATCTGTGTAAGCCAGTACTTGCTAGATATTTTGATTAGGTAGCATTGTTGTTAAAACTAAGCAAGGGCGATAGTCGGGCGGCGTAACCTAAATAAATAAAGCAGCCTAACGTAACGTAATTGATTGTATTTAAATTAGGTCACTACCGGTAATGTTAGCGTTCGTGACAGGATAAATAGTCGGCTGTGTAATTAAAATTTGTAACCTAAAGTGTGCTGTAGTACACAGGAAACAGTCTTTATAAAGACTAAGTTAGTTAAGTTATTAAATAAATTCTGATCGGGATATGGCGCCTTGCAAGCGGCAAGTCAAGGCAAAGCGACACTTGGTGTGCGATCACTGCCACAGCTGGGTAGATTTTGCATTGTCCGGCTGTGGGAAGTCATGGACAGAAACCATGGAGGAAGGATTCACCTTTCAGTGCATTGGGTGCTGAAAGGTGGAGTGTCTGCAGAAGGAGATAGTTAGGTTGACAGATATTGTGAAGGGAATGGAGATGGGAATTAGCAAGGAAGCAGGTCGAATGGAGAGAGACGACAGGGAAAGAGGTGAGAATACTGCAAGGCTGAGGGAGAATAGCAGTGGCAAGAAAACTGAGGAAAGGAGATTGGAGGGGAAGAAATTGAAAAATCGACAACAGAAAACGTGACAAGCGTGAAGGTGACAGGGAAGAAAGTGACCGTAGAGAAGGAGGGAGGGAAGATGAGACGGGAGAGGAGAGAAGAAAATGAGATGGGAAGAAAGATGAAGGGACGAAAGGAAGTGAAAGCAAATGTGATAGAAGAGAACTCGATAAAAGGGACGCTGACAGGAGGAAAGGTGACAAGAGAAAAAGCGAAAGGAAAGAATGGATCGGAAGAGAATGTGACAGGAGAGAAGACGACAGGGGGAAAGACAACAACCAGACAGATGCAAACCGAAGAAGGAGCTATTCTAAGGCAGTGATCGAGGGGGCAATGAGGAAAGAGAGGGTGTTTATGGGCGACTCCATTATGAGAAAGATGGACAAGACACTGAGCGAGGGGAAAGACGTCGTTGTTTGTCTACCGGGGGCTAGGATTGAACATGTGACTGCAGGGTAGAGAAGGTATAGGCCCATGGCAAGGGGGTCTATACTGGTACATGTAGGAACAAATAATGCAGACAGGGAGGGAATAACTGCGATAGTACAGAAGTATAGACAGTTAGTGCGGAAGCTAAAGAAGACAAGAGTTGAACAGGTTATTCTGTCAGGAATTTTGCCAGTAATGGGAGGAAGGGGGGCAACGTATAGAAACTGCAAGCCCACAAGATCAACACGACCTGCAGCAAGATCTTGGCAGATTAGCAGCCTGGGAGCAACGCTGGAAGATGTCTTTTCACCCCCAGAAGTGTACTGCAATGAGCATCACCCGGAGGCGCACAGTTCTGGCTACACGATACCACCTCCACGGATATACTCTGAGCACAGACACGGAGGCAAAATACCTTGGAGTTCACCTCTGACTTCAGCTGGGACTCCCACATCACAGACGTATGCAACAAAGCCAATAAGACCTTGGGCTTCCTCAGGCGAAACATCAAAACGACCAACAAGAGGTTAAAAGAAGCTTCATACAAGGCATTTGTCCGACCTGTGCTGGAGTATGCCAGTACTGTATGGGACCCTTTCATTGCAACCAACATCAAGGCACTAGAGAAAGTACAAAGACGGGCAGCCAGATGGGTGAAACGAGACTACCGAAAAACAGCAAGTGTGGACACCATGTTACAAAAACTGCGATGGCCAACTCTCGAACAGCGGAGAAAGAAAGCATGACTCAACACCTTCTATAAGTTCCACCACGGACTCATACACATCGAGTCAAAGCACAGACCAACACCAGCTGATCACCCAAGAAGAAACACCCGATACACCAATGATCTCACCTATAACATTCCATATCACCGGACAGCCTACAGACAGAAGACATTCTTCCCAAGAACCATACCAGAGTGGAACAGCCTTCCTCATGAAATCACCAAAGCTCCTGCTCCTGCCTCCTTTGAGACCAGGGTCTGCACTCTCCTCAAATTCTGATGTGTTAACGAAAGTGGGTAAATGAAAGCTGGAGCTGTGCCGGTCGGGGTCTATCCCCGGTGACCGCTACGGCAGCCGGATTGGTCTGGCCGGATACTCCAAGTAGTTGACACATCACCCACTTTTTCCCACTTCTCTTGCTATGACTTAGGGCCTTTTTACATACTGTTTTTTATACATATTTAAAAAAAACTAACTTATTCGTTTATAAATTTCTATTTTAAATGTATTTAATAATTTATTTATCTTTTAATCCCTAGCGCATCAACTATTATTTTATTAAGCACAGCAGCCCCTCAAAGTGCAGAGCAGACTCGATCTGCTCAACGGATGGTGGCTGCCTAACACAAAGAAGAAGAAGAGAGGATGGCGATCAACGCACTAGTTGAGCAGATGTGTGAAGAAGAGGGGGTGGGATTCACAAATTTATGGGGATACTTTGTTGGGAGGGAAGATATGTACATGAGAGATGGCCTCCATCTTAGTGGAAAGGGGGCAGCAGTTTTCTCAGAGAACCTGCTGCGATCTGTTGACAGTGGGACAGGTTGCATCTATTTAAACTAGATTCGCAGGGGGGACTCACAGAAACGCCTGAAAATGGAGACATAAATAAAGACAGCACAAATAAATCAGCAACTAACAGTCTGGAAAACTCTTCTGAAGCTGGATATAAATGTGTTTGTTTAAATGCAAGGAGTATAGTAAACAAAAGAAATGAACTAAACATTATGGTTGAATATATTGACCCTCATATAATAGGTATAACCGAATCCTGGACCACCACCGATATATCAGATGCTGAATTGGGACTGACAGGATATGCAATGTTTAGAAAAGATAGAATAGGAAGAAAGGGAGGTGGAATTATTTTATATATTAAAGAATCTATCCAGGCTTATGAAATAAAATTAGAAAGAGAAGCAGATTGTGAAGAAGCTGTTTGGTGTAACATAGTTACAGGAAACTCAACGTTAACAGTTGGGTTAGTTTATCGAAGTCCAAACATAAGCATAGAAGAGAATGAAAAAACACAAAACGCTATAAGGGAAGTGTAATGTATGTGGCAGACACTTGTGCAAATACTATACACAGCTTATACACAACGCATTTGTGTGACATGGACTATCGCTGTCTGTTTGTCTATGTGTCGTGCTGATACGAAATAAACATGTGCACCAATGTCACTTGATAATTACATCTATAGTTATACTAGAACATAACAATTGGCGACGAGGATGGCATACATTGGTCAAATAGAGCCATACGACGGCAGTAGTGACTTGGAAGCGTATTTGGAGCGGCTAGAACTGTACTTCGTTGCAAACAATGTTGGTGCAGTGGGCAGCGGCGTGGACGAATCTGTGAGAGAGGCCGCCGACAGGACGAAAGTGGCTACACTACTCACACTGGTAGGCCCGGAAACGTATCTTCTTCTTAAAAGTCTCGTCACTCCTCAAAGACCGGCAGAGTTGTCGTTTGAGCAAATAACTGAGAAACTAAAAAGCCATCTGAAGCCACGTCGGCTGACAGTGGCGGAAAGATTCAAATTCCACCAACGCAACCAGAAAGAGGGCGAGGGGGTCGCCACATTTGCGGCAGAACTCCGGAGGCTCGCATCCACTTGCAACTTCGGGGAATTTCTGGCCGAGGCATTGCGTGACCAGCTCGTGTGCGGCATCAAAAGCGGCAGCATTCAGCGCAAACTACTCAGCGAAGATAGATCGTTCGAGCAGGCAATGCAGATGGCGCTGGCGGACGAAGTGGCGGAGACCGAGGCTAAACAGGTAGCCCCCCGACACAGCTTCGACTGCATTAAAAGTACAGTGAGTGTAGTGTCAAACCGGAAAAACAGAAAGAAAAGGCCAGTTCCGACCACCGCTAGGTCTACGACACACACGCGTGGCTACGACAAGACAACTCAGAAATTGTGCTACCGTTGCAACGGCAACCACACGCATCAAGAGTGCAAGTTTAAAGATGCAACTTGTCATTTCTGTCAAAAGAGAGATCACATCATGGCAGCATGTCGCAAGAAACGCGGCGAAACTCATCTCGTGAACACCACTCAGGACAGAGCTGAGTACTGTCTGTACAACGTCAAGGGGGATCACACGTCACAGCAGCCTATTGAGATAGGAGTGCACATGGACGGTAAAGCAGTGAGAATGTTGGTTGACACGGGGGCAGGAGTCTCCATAATCAATGAGGCGACATATCACGGGTTGCGGTCACCACCCCCAAAGCTACAAACAGTGGACATCAACTTGACCACTTATACGGGTCAGTCTATTTCGGTGCTGGGACAAATAGAGGTCGTCACCGAATACAAACAGCAGTCGGCACATGTGCCAATTGTGGTGGTGTCTGGCGCTCGGCAGAATCTCTTGTCGCAGTTGAAGCTGGACTGGGGCGAGATCATGCTCGTTCGCGACCTTGACCCGGTGCATGCCGGACTGATGGCGGAAGTGCCAGACGTGTTCGCTGAGGGGCTGGGCAAGCTGAAAGAAATGCAGGTGAAGATCAACGTGAAAAGCGATGCGATTCCACGTTTCTTCAAGGCCAGACCCATTCCTTATGCCCTGAAGGAGAGAGTCGAACATGAAATAGACCGACTGCAACAGGAGGGCATCATCGAGCCAGTCTAGTTCTCAGAATGGACGGCACCGATCGTTTCGGTCCCCAAGTCCAACGGGCAGATAAGGATCTGCGGTGATTACAAGGTCACGATCAACAAAAGTGTGGTAGAAGACAAATATCCGCTACCACGGGTTAACGATCTCTACGCCAGTCTGGCAGGAGGAGAGACGTTCACAAAGTTGGACTTGAGCCATGCGTATCTTCAACTTCAGCTCGACGAAGGGTCACGTGACTACGTTACGATCAACACGCACAAGGGACTCTTTAGATACACTCGCTTACCGTACGGCATATCGGTGGCGCCATCGATATTCCAGAGAGCTCTCGAGTGTGTGCTTGCTGGCATACCACGGGTATGCATCTTCCTGGACGACATCCTCGTCACGGGGAAAACTCGAGATGAACACGTGGCGAATCTCCGGCTGGTCTTGAACCGGCTGGACCAAGCAGGGTTGAAGCTAAACAATAAAAAGTGCGAGTTCTTCAACGAGGCAGTCGTATACCTGGGCCACAAGATCGATCGAAATGGCCTGCATCCCACAGACGAAAAGGTCACGGCGATTCAAGATGCGCCTAGCCCAACGAACGTGAAAGAACTACGTTCGTGGCTTGGCCTGCTCAACTACTATGGACGATTCCTGCGCAACTTGTCGACAACGCTAGCACCTCTGCATATTCTACTCAGAAAAGAGACGAAATGGCGATGGGAGAAGGAGCAAGTCAGAGTGTTTCAAGCGGCGAAGGACCTGCTGCAGTCGGAGTCCCTACTGGTGCACTTCGACCGCGACAAACCTCTTCTGCTCGCATGTGATGCGTCGCCGTACGGGGTGGGCGCAGTCCTGTCGCATCAGATGACGGACGGTTCGGAGCGACCGATCGCGTTCGCATCTAGGAGCTTGTCGCCTGCGGAAACCAATTACTCGCAACTCGACAAGGAAGGTCTCAGTTTGGTGTTCGGGGTGACAAAGTTCCACCAATACCTATACGGTATGACCTTCGTTCTCATTACCGATCACCGACCTCTGGTGGGGCTGTTCAACGAGCAACGACCGATACCTCCGCAAGCGTCGGGTCGACTTCAGCGTTGGGCCCTGACATTGGCAGGTTACGACTACGTCATTCGTCATCGGAGTGGCGATGCGCACGAGAATTGCGATGCTCTATCGCGACTACCCCTACCTACGCAGAACGCTGAAACGCCTGCTCCTGCGGAGTACATACAGCTCATAGAGCAGCTGGATGACTCGCTGGTGACGTCAACGCACATTCGAAACTGGACACGACGTGACCCAGTATTGTCGCGAGTTCAACGCTACGTGTTAACAGGCTGGCCTGAGGGCGACCTAACAACACAGCAATACCACAGAGTGCGCGATGAGCTGAGCACGCACGATGGATGCGTGATGCGGGGCACCCGAATAATTGTGCCAGAGCCTGGGCAAGCCACGATTCTCCAACTCTTGCACAGCAGCCACAGCGGCGTGGTGAAGATGAAGGTTAGAGCGGTCATACATCTGGTGGCCAGGCATCGATCTTCAGATTGAACGTATCGCGCAGCACTGTGGTCAGTGCGAGGAAAACATGCGTCAACCGACCAGAGCGCCACTTCGACCATGGTTGTTCCCACAGGAACCGTGGTCACGTGTGCATCTAGACTACGCTGGCCCCATCGAGAACAGAATGATCCTCGTGGCAGTAGACGCCTACTCGAAATGGATCTCCGCGATGGTCGTACGCTCATCGACATCGGAAGTGACAATCGAACAATTGCGGATGTTATTCGCAGAACATGGACTGCCAGAAACTATTGTTACTGACAATGGCACGTGCTTCACTAGTGCTGAGTTCAGGCAGTTTATGAAAAAGAACTGCATTCAGCACATCACCTCGCCAGCCTATCACCCATCCTCGAACGGCCTCGCTGAACGGGCAGTACAGCTCGTGAAACGAGGATTGATGAAAATGAAGGACGGTTCGATGGAGACAAGGTTGGCTCGTTACTTGCTGACCTACCGAGTGACCCCTCACAGCACTACCGAAAGCTCCCCGAGTAAACTGCTGAAGGGGCGGCAGCTGCAAACGCTTCTAGACGCGGTGCAACCGAGCGTCGGCAAAAAAGTGCACCAATCGCAGGAGAAGATGACTGATTATTACAACCAGAAATCGAACGAGTGATGCTTCAGTCCAGGCGATGCGGTTTACGTAAAGAACCACGCTGATCATTCGCCCAAGTGGATTCCTGCAGTTCTGAAAGAGCTACACAACGACGTGCTGATATCGGAGGCACCCGACGGTCGCCACTTGAGGCGTCATTGAAATCACGTGCGTCTGCGACATGCGGACGCGGCGGACGATACGGTACCCGCAGACATCGCTGCACCGGCCGCGATCCAACAATCAACCGAACGGGACATTGAGCGTGTAGACAAAACGGCGGAAGCCGTAGCTCCTGTACCTGATGGCAGCGGCGTCCACTCGCCAGTAACGCAGTCGGCTGTTCGCAGATCGGAGAGAATCCGGAAAGCTCCAGACCGATTATCTCTCTAGAACTGTCTTGTAGCCCTGGGCATAATAATCCCTGGTACGACAGCGTATCCTTTGTCTGTTTCACAGTTCTTGTTGTAACCTTGGACGTTAGCAAAATAACTGGTGCGGTGGACTGTAATGTATGTGGCAGACACTTGTGCAAATACTATACACAGCTTATGCACAACGCATTTGTGTGATATGGACTATCGCTGTCTGTCTGTCTGTGTGTCGCGCTGATACGAAATAAACATGTGCACCACTGTCACTTGATAATTACATCTATAGTTATACTAGAACATAACAGGAAGTAAGCAAACGGGACTGTATTAATATGGGGGATTTTAACCACGGGAATATACAATGGAAATCTCTTCAGAGTATGGGGAGTGAGGACCACAAGTTTTTAGTTTTAGTTCAAGATACTTTCCTTTCTCAACATGTGCTAGAACCAACCAGAGGTGAGAATGTGTTAGACATAGTTTTGTCCTCACAGAATGAATTAGTTGACAATGTCAAGATATGTGACATTGGGGAGTAGCGATCACCACCAGATACATTTTACCATCAAAATAAAATCAGAAAGGAATAGTAAAAAGCAGTATAGGAGAAATTTCCACAAAGGAAGGTATAACGACATAAGGAAATATTTAGCAAAGATAGACTGGAATAACTGAAAAATAAGACAGCAACAGAATGCTGGAATATATTAAAGAGGGAAATTAATTGCATAGTCGATAAATTTGTACCCTTCAAAAACAAGGGAAACGGTCCAAAAAGAAACACTTATCGAAAGAAGCCATTAGAAAAATTAAGTATAAACAAATGATGTGGAAGTCATATAGATGTACTGGAAATGATGAAGACTACAACAGTTATAAAAAAAACACTTAACCAAGCTGCAGCTGAAATTAGAAATTCAAAGAGAAGCTATGAACAACAATTAGCTAGTAATATAAAACATGACAGCAAGAGTTTTTATGCGTATGTTCGAAGCAAACAGAAAGTTCAAGATAAGGTCGGTCCTCTAGAAGATAGTGCTGGAAATATAATATCAGAGGGATTCTTAATGGTAGAAGACCTGAATGAGTACTTTAGTTCAGTGTTTACCAGAGAAGATATTAGTTCACTGCCAGTACCAGAGGCTAAGTTCAAGGGAGCAGATTCAGACTATTTAGGACAATTAATTGTAACCCCGGAAATGGTAGCTAAGAAAATGAGGGCTATGAAGGATAATAAATCACCTGGAGTGGATGGGATTCCGCCCAAACTACTATTGGAAATTGTAGAACAAATTTGCGTACCGCTTGCAACAGTTTTCAATTTGTCATTAGAAGAGGGAGTGGTTCCTTTAGAATGGAAAGAGGCAAACATTATACCGTTATTTAAAAAAGGTTCGAGAAACAAGTCAGAGAACTATAGACCAGTGAGTTTAACATCAGTGATTTGTAAATTATTAGAAAGACTAATTAAAGATCACATGGTGGATTTTCTTGTTAAACAAAACTTGATAAACCCATCTCAACATGGTTTTTTAAAGCGAGGTCATGCTTAACAAATATGGTATGTTTTTTGGAAGACATCACTAAGTGGGTAGATGAGGGATCACCAGTAGATATCGTCTACTTAGATTTTCAAAAAGCTTTCGACAAAGTACCACATCAAAGATTACTGCTGAAACTAAAGGCCCATGGCATAGGAAATGGTATAATAAACTGGATAGAACAATGGCTGATTGACAGAAGATAACGTGTAGTAGTTGATGGGGAGGCTTCAAACTGGAAATCGGTATTGAGTGGGGTACCACAGGGATCAGTATTAGGACCTATATTATTCTTAATATATATCAACGATTTGGATGATGAAATAACAAGCAAGGTGTTGAAATTTGCGGATGATACAAAAGTGTTTAGAAGGATTAAAATTGATGGGGATAGACAGCATTTACAAGATGATCTTGACAGGTTGATCAAATGGTCTGAAAAGTGGCAAATGCTGTTCAATTTTAGGAAATGTAAATGCCTCCACACAGGACATGGGAACTAAGAGGTAGAATATACAATTGGGGGTACTGTACTAAGTACTACTGTAAAAGAAAAGGACTTAGGGTTAACCATTAGTGCTGATATGAAAGTTTCAGAGCAGTGCGGAATTGCAGCTTCAAAGGGAAATCAAATCCCTGGATTAATTAGGCGAAACATAACGTATAAGAAAAAAGAGCTAATAATACCCCTGTACAAAACAATAGTTAGGCCTCATTTAGAATATTGTATTCAAGCATGGAGGCCATATCGTAGGAAGGACATAGATATGCTAGAAAAAGTGCAGAGGAGAGCAACTAAAATGATACAAAAACTGAGGGATCTTAGTTACGAAATACGCCTAAAAAATGCGGTTTAACAACACTAGAGACCAGGAGATTGAGAGGAGATCAGATAGAAGTGTTTAAAATATTGAATGGTTATGAAAATATTGATAGAAATTTTTTTTTCAGTTAAGAAAGATAGAAGGACTAGAAGACATGAAGTTACATTAACAAAGGAGCAGAGTAGATTAGATATAAGAAAGTTGTTCATTTTTACAAAGGACTGTAAATGAATGGAACAGATTATCTGCTGATTGTGTGGGTGCTAGTAGCGTGAATATGTTTAAAAATAAAATCGACACATACCTCAGACGGGCGGGATACACATAGATAAAAGGGTCGGACTCTCGATAAGCTAAAGGGCTCCCTTGTCCACCTGCCACCTAGAGTTAATTCTCTGGGTGGCAATCTTGTTAAATCTTGTTAAAACTCCAGAATGGCGGACGAACTGCTTACGTACTTTCTTCGAACAATGTATATAGCGCGCGGTGCACCGTCTTGTATTGATATACGGTCTTTGACCGTTACTGCACGTTCGGCTTTTCGCCCGCACTACGTGACGTCACAGCGCGCGCTGTGCGTGTTTTCTCCTGTATAATACTATATAAGAGTGTGCACATCTGCTGCACTGTATTACACAACAGCATTGCACATCAAAATCGCCACAATGATCCCCTTTAAGATAAATCTCCGATTTATCAACATAGATTTAGAAACAACAACTCTAACTTCGCAACATCAACAATACATAACTCAATGTCTGTACTGCGTCAGACACTCAGTATCGCACGGCTGCTCACCTCAGACAGGGCTGACTCAGTATCGCACGGCTGCTCACCTCAGCCAGGGCTGCATCGACTTAGAAAGTCGGCTGCCTAGTTGGCTGTCCCCTTCACTGATGTGATAGTGTATCGATACCCTTGCATGGCCAGTGCCCATCTGGTTACTCAACTATTGTCGATGTTAGATTTGTTTAGCAGCAACATTGGCGTATGATCGCACTCGATCACAAACTCTCGCCCATACAAGTAAGAATGAAATCGTTTCGTCGCCCATACCAGAGCTAAGAATTCGCGCTCAATAACGGAATAATGCGTCTCTGCCGTGTTAAGTTTTCTGCTTGCGTACGCAATAGGAAATCGTCCATCCTCGAATTCCTGCATTAGCATAGTTCCGATACCCACATTTGAAGCATTTGTACACAAGATCATTGCTTTGTCGAACTGCTGTAAGCGAAGCACAGGTCGTTCAGATATTTTGTCTTGCGTAACCCATATGCGTTCTCCGCATTGTCATTCCAATTTAGTGTGTTTGGTTCTTTTTTGTCAAGTCGGTCAGCGGTTTAGCAAGTTCTGCGAATCTGTTTATGTACTTGCGTTAGTAACCTACCATTCCCAAGAATGATCTTAGCTCTTTCTTTGACGACGGTTTTGTGACATTTAGTACTTTACCCACCTTCTCATCCTGTGGCTTAACGACGCCTTGACCCACAACCTGACCCAACAGCTTGATCTCTCTGCATCCAATTTTACATTTCGTTGGTCTCGCAGTCAAAGAATGAATACGCAACCGATCGAGTACATTTCTCACCGCTTCTAAATGACCTTCCCAATTGGGCGTATGGATGACTAGGTCATCAGTGTAACTCTCCATATTTGCTATCCCCTTCAGTAACTTCCTTATCATTCTGCAAAATACTGCGCCTGCTTTATTTAACCCAAACGGCATACATTTGAACTGCCTCAAGTCAAGCTCCGAATGAAACGCAGTGAGATATTTGTGTTCCGGTTTAATCGGTATTTAACAAGATTTAACAAGATTTAACAAGATTGCCATCCAGAGAATTAACTCTAGATGGCAGGTGGACAAGGAAGCCCTTTGGCTTATCGAGAGTCCAACCCTTTTATCTACATATATCCAGCCCTTCTGAGGTATGTGTCGATTTTATTTTTAAACATATTCACACTACTAGCACCCACACAATCATCAGATAATATGTTCCATACATTCACAGTCCTTTGTGAAAATGAAAACTTTCTTACGTCTAATCTACACTGTTCCTTTACTAATGTAACTTCATGTCCTCTAGTCTTTCTATCTTTCTTAACTGGAAAAAACTTATTTCTATCAATATTTTCATAACCATTCAATATTTTAAACACTTCTATCTGATCTCCTCTCAATCTCCTGGTCTCTAGTGTTGTTAAACCACATTCTTTTAGGCGTTTTTCATAACTAAGATCCCTCAGTTTTGGTATCATTTTAGTCGCTCTCCTCTGTACTCTTTCTAACATATCTATGTCCTTCTTGCGGTATGGCCTCCACGCTTGTATACAATATTCTAAATGAGGCCTAACTATTGTTTTGTACAGCGGTATTATTAGTTCTTTTTCTTTATATGCTATATTTCGCCTAATCAATCCAAGGATTTGATTTCCTTTTGAAGCTGCAATTCCACACTGCTCTGAAACCTTCATGTCAGCACTAATTGTCAGCCCTAAGTCTTTTTCTTTTACAGTAGTATTTAGTACAGTTCCCCCATTGTATATTCTACATATTCGTTCCCATGTCCTGTGTGAAGACATTTACATTTCCCAAAATTGAACAACATTTGCCACTTTTCAGACCATTTGATCAACCTGTCAAGATCATCCTGTAAATGCTGTCTATCTCCATCACTTTTTATCCTTCTAAACACTTTTGTATCATCTGCAAATTTCAACACCTTGCTAGCTATATCATCGTCCAAATCGTTTATATATATTAAGAATAATATAGGTCCCAGTACTGATCCCTGTGGAACCCCACTCAAAACTGATTTCCAGTTTGAAGCCTCCCCATCAACAACTACCCGCTGTCTTCTGTCAATCAGCCATTTTTCTATCCAGTTTATTATACCATTTCCTATGCCATGGGCCTTTAGTTTAAGCAGTAATCTCTGATGTGGCACTTTGTCGAAAGCTTTTTGAAAATCTAAGTAGATGATATCTACTGGTGATCCATCATCTACCCACTTAGTGATATCTTCCAAAAAACATAACATATTTGTTAAGCATGACCTCGCTTTTAGAAACCCATGTTGAGATGGGTTGATCAAGTTATGTTTAACAAGAAAATCTACCATGTGATCTTTAATTAGTCTTTGTAATAATTTACAAATCACCGATGTTAAACTAACTGGTCTATAATTATTTGACTTGTTTCTCGAACCTTTTTTGAATAACGGTATAATGTTTGCTTCTTTCCATTCTAAAGGAACCACTCCCTCTTCTAATGACAAGTTGAAAACTGTTGCAAGCGGTATGCTAATTTGTTCTACAATTTCCAATAGTAGTTTGGGTGGAATACCATCCACTCCAGGTGATTTATTATCCTTCATAGCCCTGATTTTCTTAGCTACCATTTCTGGGGTTACAATTAACTGTCTTAAATAGTCTGATTCTGCCCACTTGAACATAGCCTCTGGTACTGGCAGTGAACTAGTGTCTTCTCTGGTAAACACTGAACTAAAATACTCATTCAGGTCTTCTGCCATTAAGAATCCTTCTGATATTACGTTTCCAGCACTATCTTCTAGAGGACCGACCTTATCCTGAACTTTCTGTTTGCTTCGAATATAAGCATAAAAACTCTTGCTGTCATGTTTTATATTACAAGCTAATTTATGTTCATAGCTTCTCTTTGAATTTCTAATTTCAGCTGTAGCTTGGTTTAGTGCTTCTTTATAAATGTTGTAGTCTTCGTCATTTCCAGTACGTCTATATGACTTCCACATCATTTCTTTATACTTAATTTTTATAATGGCTTCTTTCGATAAGTGTTTCTTTTTGGACCGTTTCCCTTGTTTTTGAAGGGTACAAATTTATCGACTATGCAATTAATTTCCCTCTTTAATATATTCCAGCATTCTGTTGCTGTCTTATTTTTCAGTGTGTTATTCCAGTCTATCTTTGCTAAATATTTCCTTATGTCGTTATACCTTCCTTTGTGGAAATTTCTCCTATACTGCTTTTTACTATTCCTTTCTGATTTTATTTTGATGGTAAAATGTAACTGGTGGTGATCGCTATTTCCCAGTGGCTCACATACCATGACATTGTCAACTAATTCATTATGTGAGGACAAAACTATGTCTAACACATTCTCCCCCCTGGTTGGTTCTAGCACATGTTGAGAAAGGAAACTATCTTGTACTAAAACTAAAAACTTGTGGTCCTCACTACCCATACTCTGTAGAGATTTCCATTTGATATGCCCATGGTTGAAATCCCCCATAATAACACAGTCCCGTTTGCTCACTTCCCTTATAGCGTATTTGGTAGTAACCTTTTGAGAGGTCGATCTTGGTGAAGTATTTAGACGCACCTAGCTTACCAACAATAATTTCTTGGTTTGGCATTGGTTCTGCGTCTGTCAAAATCACTGCATTTAGCTTGCGAAAAACTATGCAGTACCTGTGAGAGCCATCCGATTTTCTCACGATGACTGGCGGACTTACATAATCAGATGTCGACGGCTTTGTTACGCCCATTCTGTCAATTTTTTACTTCCTCCTTCATTACTTGTTCCAAAGCGAACGGTACAGGATAATTCCTACAACAAATCGGTGTGTCATCGACTAATTCGGTGGTACACTCGACTAAATCTGTGTGACCTGGCAGGTCTGAAAATACATCCTTGAATTCTTCTATCAACTGCAGCGCCTCTGTTTTCTGTACCTCGTTAAGACTAGGACTTACAGATGCCTCTTTCCATGTCTCGTTTGCCTCCAAAGGGCAAAACATACCATCCTCCGATCCTAACTGGCTATCATCGTTTTCACTTATCATCTGCATCGCTTGCACTGCTTTCTGGTCAGTTTCTCTAGCGATATATCTTCGCAGCATATTAGCATGGAATGTTTTCACACCTTCGCCTATCTGCAATCGATAGTCATGTACACCGACCGTCGCTACGATGTTATACGGACCCTTCCACTGATGTAACAGTATGTTATTGTTCGTTGGTAACAAGATCAGCACTTTGTCTCCAACTTTCAATACCTTCTTGTTGTAGTGATCACGCTGTGTTACTATGGCCGTTCTAACACACACCACACACACAAACACAACACACGCACACATACACACACACACACACACACACACACACACACACACACACACACACACACACACACACACACACACACACACACACACACACACACACAAACACACACAAACACACACACACACACCACACGCACATGCGCACACGCGCACACGCCCACACGCACACCACATACACACAACACATACACACACACATACGCACACGCACACGATATGGGGTGCAAAGGAAAAACGAAATTCCCACAGTTCAGATCCTGATGACAATTGTCGATGGCCGTTAGAAATGTTAGTTAGACTTCATAGTTGTGATTCCAATCGATTTAAATGCAGCAGTATTACTGCCAGGATATTTATTTCAGATCTGCGATATAGAGGAGGAAGAACGACCACAGGGATCTGACTTAGTTAAACTTCTAAAGGTAATGCAAATTTACGTTTTCAATCGAACTAAATTTAATTGACAACAGCTATATTAGGAACACACATACCCAAAAGGTATATAAATAGCACATTCGTTATCCAGTAACGTAGCATGTACAATTTCAATAATGTATGTGATATTATGACTAATCGTTGTGCATATGTGCAACAGTAAATGAGCTGGTATGCTAGATGATGGGCTTAACTAGTGTCTCGCAGCGTGACCTTTTTGGTCGCTGCGCCGCCTTAACTTCAGTCATGGGGGGACATTCAAAAGGGTCGAGGGGCACGGTCACGGGGCCTATACAAAAAGGTATGCGGGCACGCCAAATTCCAAAGGTCTAAGGGGCACGTGCCCCTAGCCCCCCTAGACAAGACACGCCTATGAGGTGTTGCATGAATGAATGAGTGAGTGAGTGAATAAATAAATGAATGAATGAATGGATGAATGAATGAATGCATGCATGAATGAATGAATGAATGAACATTTAACCAACAAAAACATTGCAACAACAGCATAGACAAGACAAACAAGTTTAACTATAATACAAGTGAGAATGTTCACTGTACAATGTTTGAAGGAGGTAAACAGGACGTCGTTGACGTGTAAGTAACTTTACCCCTGATGACGACCTGACTATGGATGATGTGCTGCAGATTGTTGTTGATATGGCACATTAGTCTTCCTGGCTGCCATAGACATCCTGTCGGGGTGAAGTGTAGCTGAACTGTTGTTTAGGTCTGTACCTTTTCCTTAAACGGTTTAAGGACACTGAGAAGCTTCTGAACACCAGCCATATCTGCTGTGAAGTGTTGGATATCAGCTCGTGATTTGTGGATGATATACTTGTGATACTATTGGACTGGTCATTCCATAATGTGGCCTTCTCTTGGGATCATCACACATAACCTTACTTCGAGGAAATGGGAGGGGGGCGACACCACTACTGTCACATGTTTTCCCTTTGATGAATGTACCTTACTTCTTTGTGTTCCTATCGCTGTTGATGATTCTTGTCTGGTCTTCTTCTTGAGCCTTTCATGACGATGAATGTCATTTTAGTTTCCAATGAATCTGTTCTTGTAGAGCGCTCACCCTCGTTACGAGGGACTGGCGATTGATTCCACGACACTATTGCAGTAGTTATGAAACTATCACAACAGTAAAACCATCACAATAATAGAATACATAGTTAGGTAAAGTAGTTAGGGAAATAAAGACGAAGAAATATGTATTAGTTATCATCATATAATCTTTCAACAGGGGCTGAATCAACTCGCAAAAAACGACTCGAACAAGACGCGCCTTGTTCGCCTTGGGGCGCTGCCCATTTACACGAGGCTGCTGTCCAGTGAAGACCAGCAGGAGAGGCGACTCGCCGCGCGGGGTCTCTGGCGATTGGCATTTAAAACCAAAGACATGATCAAGCAAGAGCCAGGATGTGTCGAAGGTTAAACTAATAATAATCCGAAATGTTTTTGCAGTTTTTAATATTCGTGCCACACGGTGTGAAATAAAACCACGCAATAGGTCTGCATATAACGAGCGATATATATGTATATGTCCTTATCATTTATCTATGACACAGAGTCATAAACAACTATTATTAGGTTGCAACTTCAGATACAGCCTTTTGACTTTTGCCATTTTGAACTCGAAGATCCCCGTCCCACCGAGCACCCGAGGCTAAATTTAAAATAAAACTAAACCACTACAAACCACTCCAATGAGCCCGTTCGTTTGCCAACAAAATTTCAGCCCCACACATGCGAAACTGACAGAGATATATATATATATATATATTATATATATATATATAATATATATGCTACTACTTCTACTCGGATATTCACACATGCACAGATAACCAGACCGACATATAGACATACAGATAGAGACCCACACACTGTTTGTACCCTTAGTTGAACTATTCTGATTCGAATAAACAGTATTCCGTGACAGAGTACCTGATCGTACAACCCAAAGTTCAAGCTCTATGTTATCAGTATGATTGTCTGTAAATAAAGATGACATTTACGTAGATATTGTGGCAGTGATACATTATACGAATAATGCGTTTTTATAGTTTCTAACGTAATGGCAATCTATGTACAAAACAACTGTGATTAAGAATGTTTATTTTATTTTATCAATATATGTGCTGCATTGTTTTGGAAATGCTTCGCAACGTCCTAATCTTCATAACGTTGTGCATCGCTCAAGTTGGATTATATTGAGTTAATCAACGGTCCCAGAGATAGCCTCACAAGTTCGCAAAATCCAAAAACAGTTACAAGTTCAGCGATGTTTCAAATCACTCCCACCTATACTATTATTACACTGTTATTACCCAAAATGGCTGTTAACGTCAGTTTGCATTAACACATTTTCATTCGCTAGGTGGCGTCATTGTAGCGATGTATTTTCCCGGCGATACATTGTGACGACCAACACGCCCACGTAATGCAGAACGTATTTTGGGACTTGGCGAACTCATATGACCATCACTCAGTGTTAGACATTGTGGTTCCAAATTGGACGGACAGTAACACGTGCCACATTCCTATATGTTGCAGCATTACACTCCATGGCTTCCAGCGACGACAAAAAGGCGTGCGATGCTGCTAGAAGCGCCCTCTGGATGCTGAAAGACGACAGCGACCGTGGTAAACCACCCCAAAAGAAAGGTATCACCGGTAAGCACTCATTAATGAAGGGATGACTCGGCCACAATGTTAGGACGCTGAAGGCCCTAGTACATATGCCAGCGGATAAGTGCGTCATCTCTACCAGCACTACGCTGGGGCGAAACGCCCATGTTGCCTGCGCATGTTGCCTGCGCGTTTTGCCCCACTGCTGTATACGTTGTTCCAATGCTACAGAACATACGTTCTCGCATTAATATTGATATAGTGGGGTAAAACGCACATGGTATGTGTGTTTTGCCCACCCTAAGGGGGAAAAACGTCTATTTTGATTTTTCATAAACGTGTGTATATTTGTCGTTATGCAATATTTATTGAAACTTGAACATAGTAGAATTATAGACAAGGGGCCGGTTTCATGAAGTGGCTAAGAACGTTCTTAACGCTAAGATGATTGTCTTAGTAAATTACGTGATTTTTTAAATATCAGTGAAGATAGGAGTTTATACAAATACGTGACGCTAAGTAATTGCGTAACTTTAAGTACGCTTCATGAAACCGGCCCCAGTTGAATAGCTATAAGAACATGTGCTTGTGTTCCGTCTGCTGTTTACCATTGCTATTCACGGACCAACTTGCCTTAAGGTGTGCGTTTTGCCCTTAGTTACACTATTTGGAATAGCCCAGGGCCAAAAGCACATAGGGCCTAACACGGAAAAAAATTATTGTCGGTTAGGCGGTGTTTCGAAACAAAAGCGATTTTCCCAAAATAATCGCGCGTAAATTTACTCTTTGTTCAGTCAATGCGCTTGCTTTGGTGTGACGTCAAACTGCACGTGGTATAAGATAGGGAGGGCAATTAACATTTTAAATTGCAGCTCCATTTTGTTTCAAATATTTGTATAAATCGGCCTAATTTGCATTTTCAGGGAACATAAGTAATTAGTAATTCAATTATTTGTAAACATTATTTTGTGAATATCGTGTTTAGTGTTGCTATGGAAGCACACGAGCTCAGCATTCCAATGTGTCTACGACTTTTGTAGATGGAACAAAAGCAGTTCATTAGCATAACAAGTTTAGTCAATTAATAGAAACCATTGACATATACAGTTTGCTCCGCTGTGTACTTGCAAATTACCGCACGGAATACCGGTTACCGACGCGGTTTACCGCTACGGTTGACATGTGTAAGGACTTTTTCCCAACGCACTTAGCCTTCTCAAATCTGCCAATTGTACCTAAAATATTTGACTCAGAAAAACATATTTGAAATGTTTTCCAATACCCAAGAAATGTTATGCAACCCCTTAGACATAATGTCCTCCCTCAGTTTGACAACGTTGCACAGTTTTGCTCAGTTCGCAAAGGCGACTAAAATAATGCGGAAACATCCCAACTGATACTGGAGAATTGTTTTCATGACGGGCAATTTCCACACCATATGCAACATGTAACTTTATGTCCAGCATTGGGAAAATGTTCGGAGATGCAGGACGTGATTTGGCGGTAGAATAGGCGTTATTACCGAGGGCTTTGTCAACAGGGTTTTGCTAGGCAAACAATACAACCGCGCTGTTCGTCTCCACAAGCATGCATATAAGCTTTGATGCGGCTCGCACGGGAAGTATTCCAGGAATGGGCGGAGTTGGATCATCCTGACAGTTGTCCCAAGTTCAACAATACTTCTCACATATTGCAGAGTATTCATATGAACACCTATCACGAAACTGCTGTTGCTGCCGTGATATGTGTTGTTTCTTGTACTAAGATCATGGATTTGTTCTTGGCCTGTCTGGACGTTCTGCGTCAAAATCGTGGCCATCTTGCACGATTCTGGATGGCATACATCAACATGGTGGACATCCTACTTGAGCTGTTACAAGTTGACAGGGAGGGCAACTGGAATATTCACTTGGCATACATCCAAAATGTGAATCTCTGGTGCTTCGCTGTGGACAAGATGAACTCTTGCATTCACCAAACGTTTACAAGTTCATGTTCTTGATAGGGTCGCAAAGCATATGCCATATTGGCCTAATGTCTATGTCATTAAAACATTACAAAAACTGAAGTAAAAAATATAGTGGAGAATACACTTTTGCGTTTTTCTTGACATTGTGTTTGAAAACGATGATAATAGAAAGCTGATAATATGAGTCTTGCCGTACTCGGAATTTCATGATGAACAACTTTTGTTAATAACACATTAAGATCCAATCAGTAGATTTGGCTGTAGGGCAACAGTTTTGAATAGTTTGAGTTCTGCTTGAAAGTGGTAGCCATGTTTAAAGATGGCGTCCAAAAAGGTAATACTCACCCATTTTCGGACTCGTCAGATATTGGTGTAACTGAAAGTCACAGTGGAAATTAGTCCGTCAATTTGGGAATCAACTTCAATATTTGCAGGCTTGGCTCAGGGACTAAAGTACGTACGTAAACACGCACGCACACACACGCATGCACGTTCGTACACACATACTATAACAAGTTATTCGTCTAGTGAATAAAAATATGCTATTTATATAACAGCTGCCATTTGTCTGCTATTGCATTCGACATTGTACATTTCATTAATTACACAGTTCACAGCAATCAATTAGTGCAGTTAATACCATGTACTCTTCATCTTTCATGTTATTATAAACGCAGTATTCGTTTGTTAACTTGACTGTGCACAGACACGAAGCACATCATGATCAGCTACTAGTGGGAAAGCAAGAAACTCGTGAGAAAGATCGCAGATAAACTGAAGAAGGCTGGATTTAAGATAAGGATTGATGTGTGCGACATGAGTGAGTATTGGGTGTATAAAAGAAAATTTAAGAAAGTCGTGATTTATATTTTATAACAACCCTACGCACGCACGCACGCACGCACGTACGTACGTTTCAGTTACAAGTACATTCCGAGCTCCGAAGGTAATAGACAATACGTTTCAGTTCTCATTCGTAGTTGTAATGTGCAATACCAATATATGCTTGAAGTGGTGAGAAAGTTCTCACGTCGATTTTGTCGTGT
Organism: Paraescarpia echinospica; assembly: GCA_020002185.1. Taxonomy (NCBI): domain Eukaryota; kingdom Metazoa; phylum Annelida; class Polychaeta; order Sabellida; family Siboglinidae; genus Paraescarpia; species Paraescarpia echinospica. The sequence continues at coordinate 5,113,543 of CM034534.1, read as the reverse complement.
CTTTTAACCATGCCGTGTTCGGGGTTTTGACATATTTATATACGTACAATAACTTTAACATTACTAGTGTTTTCATGTTCTATTAAAGTATGACTACTCTCAGATGTTTAGATGACATCGATCGCAAAACAAAACTTCTTTTCGAAATAACGTTTCATATTAATTTACAAGTACCGTGTTCATTAATGAATGCCATTCTGTCCGTATTTATTGTTATAATAGTTTAGGCTTTATATATATATATATATATATATATGTATATATATATACTTGTACAGCACAGTACATTAGCTATGGATGTCTGTACTGTACTTGTTTTGGGTTGAAATTGTAGAAGGCATGTACGCTAAAACTATGCAACGGATGATTGTACCACTAATAGTGGAGCCTGGCTACAAACCAGACGGTTGGCTGGGTCCTCTTGTGCTGACAAACCTCTACATAGACTTTTCTGCTGACGGAGACTCCCCATCTAAAACGAACATGTCGGCCTTGATCGACAGGCTTCGTTCCTTTGTACATTTGGCGTTACGTCCACCCATACACATACACACACATGGGACCCCAACTCCACTCTCGGAACTTAAAGGAAATAAAAACAAGGCATTAGTTAAAATCCGTTTTCTATGTGTACACAAAGTTTAACATTGTATCTAACATTTGAGAACATTAAAACATACAGAAAAATACATTTGTAGCATAAATTCGATTTTAAACCCGTCAGTGCAGCGATTCCTGCGGAAAATTTTAATTTAATGATCGTTTTCAGAATAAGTATATCGATTGCAACCCACGGGAGATAATCTACACCGATAAACATACATAGCAAACATATATTGTATCCAGCTAAAGTAAGTAACGTGTATAATCTCATAATATCACTAGAATGTCTATATACGAAGGGGGAGTTGTACAATTTATCATAACATCTTAAATCAGTCAGTGAGTTCCGTCGATGTCGCTAGCTCAGTTGGTAGACGCGTTGGTTTTGTATTATTTATTTTACTATCGGGCGACGCCGGTTCAAGCCTGACACCAAACCACTGATTTTCTTGAAACGTTTTTGCTTATGCTTTCACGAAGTAATATAAACCAAATAATTGTAATGCTATGATGTCTTGTTTGTAAATGTTTAAAAAAATGTTATAGTACTTATTTATTCGCCACAAAAATATGGTAATTATATATATATATATATAATATAAAACGATGTTTCTAAAGTGTATTTATCCAGACAAATATAATGTAATGGATATATAATTTATTAATTATATATATATTGTACGGTAATATATTGTAATTAAATATGTGAAAACAAATTGTGATCTGTCTGAATAAATAACATTTAGAAACATCGTTATATGTAATTACCATATTTTCATTTGTGTGGCGAATAAATAATTGCTACAAAAATATTTACAAATAGTGCATGATAGTATACAAATTATTTGGTTTATGTTACTTCGTGAAAACATAAGCAAAAAAGTGTCAAGAAAATCAATGGTCAGGCTTGAACCGGCGTCGCCCGATTGTAAAATAAATAATACAAAACCAACGCGTCTACCAACTGAGCTAGCGACATCGACGGAATTCACTGACTGATTTAAGTTGTTATGATAAATTGTACAACTCCTCCTTCATACATCGATATTCTAGTGATATTATGAGATTATACACGTTACTTTCTGTAGCTGGATACAATATATGTTTGCTATGTATGTTTTTTGGTGTAGATTATCTCCCGTGGGTTGCATTCGATATACTTATTCTGAAAACGAGCCGAAGCTCAGCGAAACCTAGTCGACTTGTAGGCCCATTCGCAGTCATTGTTTTGAATAAAATAGGATTCATGTGGAACAGTAAGATAACTGCTTGTTCTTTTATGATGACTAGTGTTTGTATTACATCGGAATATCGCACAATAACTTATTGTGACGCTCGTTTCGACCCAAAAGCTATACTTGTAAACATGCTGTGAATGCATGGAAAAGGTAATATGTAACGTCACATCTCGGCATTCCAAAAAGCGCGCCAAAAATATGCATATTCGAAAATGTTCGGATGCACAGCATAACATGTGGAATTTCTAATTCATTGAATTTTTGTTTTTGGTTTGGTGGACATGGAAATAGATAGCATGTATGATGTAATATAATATGAATTCAAGCAATATGAGTTTTTATTCCCTTTAATGACAAATGATTGCGGTGCCAATAAAATAGTGCATGTTAAATAACAAACATATGTTGCTGTTGAACTCGGTTTACTGTGTAACTGACTCTACAAACAGTCGCATCAACAAAAGACAGCCTGTTCCGCGTTTATATATTAATAATAATTAATACAATGTACAAGACATGTGTTGAAGTTATACTCCTCACCAAATTGTGTGTTGTAAGCCCGTAACAATGATCGCTTTTTGAAAGTTTCACGAAATGTTCAAATCGTATATATAGCCGACCTCCTGTTACAAATTAGTACGCTAGCCAATTCCGAGTAGAGAAACGGACTGTCTTCCTTTAAACTAGTTTCTTTATTGTGTTATGTACGTCTTCCAAAAAGACAGAGTTCCATTATCTGTATAATGTAATCTTAGATTATTATAATAATGTTCGCATCAGTAAGCGTCCTTTTGCTGACACAGGACGAAAAACAGCCTAGACCTGAAACCCCAGAAAGCGGGGGATTCCTGTGTTGTTTGCGACCGAGTCGTGTGGAGGTATCCCCCAGTTAGAAGGTGAGCCGATGCAGTTATCATGTCAGTTTTACCGATCATTGTATTCATACTGTGGTGTCAAGATATGAATCGTATCCTTTGGAGTAATCCTACAAGTATAAAACAGCTAATTTCAAGTAAGTGTGACACCAAACAATGGCCTTCGTTGCGTTAATACATCCTCGCAAGCCAGGGCTGTTTGCCATGCAAAACTAGCCCTGGCTGATCCCCTACGCGAAGTGCGGAAGTTAGCTGAGTCAAACTAGTAATTGACTTCGCCAGTCGCGACTGCATCACCCATGAGAACAGCGCAAATACCCGCCCCAATTTGAAGACGGATAAACGACTTCTGGGAATCGCAATATACAATGACCCGTTCGCCCATCCTCGCAAGCCAGGGCTGTTTGCCATGCAAAACTAGCCCTGGCTGATCCCCTACGCGAAGTGCGGAAGTTAGCTGAGTCAAACTAGTAATTGACTTCGCCAGTCGCGACTGCATCACCCATGAGAACAGCGCAAATACCCGCCCCAATTTGAAGTAACATCAGCAGCGACCCCTGGCGCGCGAGGATGCGTTAATATACTTGTGACATTTACCAGCCCCAGTAATTATGGCCTGTGTTGCCAGTCCAACTGTAGCGAAATGTGCAGCGCATACAGATTGGGCACGTTCTTTATCGTTATCCCTATAAATCGTACCTGGCAGTTTGTGTTCATCACAGTATTTAACGTTTGTCGTATTAATTCAAGAACTTAAACATTACTCTCTTTACGCTGTTTACATATATTACAAGCAGTATCATGCAATATTGTTTTGTTCTCAGGGCTATCTCGACAGCACCTCGATTCCTTTGTCATCAACAGAAAATGTCCTAGTCTACAGCGTGTATCGTATGAGTTGCTGAAAGAGTAACGAGGACGCAGTTGTTAGTGAACTCGTAAAGCATTATAGAGAAGTCGTTTGTTCCGGTTGGAAAGTGTTATCAGGAAGTTTGCGGAATCAATTATAGTTATTTGTAACAAAAAATCTGCTGAATTGAACATGGGAAAATGGAAAATTGTTGAACATCAAAGGGTATTGTGGTTTATTCAGCCCGGCTCGACTATATTGCCAATAAAGCATGTTTTGAAATATGATATTTTTTTTATGCTTTGAACATGCTTCCAAACTGCGAACGTTGATACGGACTTACTAAACACAATTTTGCTGGCCGTATACCTTCAACATAGCTACTAAAGTCTTAAGAGCATTATATTTATTACTATGGACAATTTGGAACGGACCACCTCCTTTTACAAATATTGTAATAAATATTAGTTTTTGGTTATTACCTTCTTTCCTCCCTTGTCACCCGACACACATGTTGTCATGTTGTTTTTATTAGTGACTAGTTGAGTTACCCAGCATTGCCCGGGGATAAAGGCAGTCATGTGTACCAGACATCCCAAACCCATCCCAAATCTTTCCAGCCTACCCGCATTAATAAATTATAACTGGCCACTGGCCTAGTTGTTAGGACAACCTTTTTCTAGAAATCGCACTCGCTCACCCGTCTCACTGACGTTACTAACAGCCATATGTAATGTTCTTAAAGGAAATATAAATAAGGCACTAACTAAAATCCTTTTTCCACGTGTACACAATGTTTAACATTGTATGTAGCATTTGACAACACTAAAAAAATACAGAAAAATACATTTGTAGCATAAATTCGATTTTAAACCCGTCTGTGTAGCGATTCCCGCAGAAAATAAAATGTAATGAGCTAGGCGATCACGTGGTATCGGGACGTCACTTATGACCCACACTCGCATCAGGCCGACCCTTTCCATACATTCAGAGCATGTTTACAAGGATAGCTTTTGGGTCGAAACGAGCGTCAGAATGAGTTATTGTGCAATATTCCGACGTAATACAAACACTAGTCATCATAGAAGAACAAGCAATTATCTTACGGTTCCACATGAATCGAATTTTATTCAAAACAGCGAATGGGCCTACAAGTCGACTAGGTTTCGCCGAGCTTGCCTTGGGCTTGGCAAAAATGAAAATATGGTCATTATATATAACGATGTTTCTAAATTTTATTTATCCAGACAGATCACAATCTGTTTTCACATATATAATCACAATATATTACCGTACAATATATTTACAATTAATAAATTATATATCCATTACATTATATTTGTTTGGATAAATAACATTAAAAACATCGTTATATAATGACCATATTTTAATTTTTGTGGCGACTAAATAATTACTACAACAATTTTTTTATTTACAAACAGTGCATTATAGTATAAAATGATTTGGTTTATATTACTTCCTGAAAACATAAGCAACAAAATTGTAAAGAAAATCAATGGTTTGCATGCTGTCAGGATTGAACCGGCGTCGCCCGATTGTAAAATAAATAACAAGAAACCAACGCGCCTACCCACTGAGCTAGCGGCACCAGCGGAAACCCTCTAACTGATTTAAGTTGTTATGGTAAATTGTACAACTCCTTCATATATCGATATTCTCGTGATATTATGATATTATACACGTTACTTTCTGTAGCTGGATACAATATATGTTTGTTATGTATGTTTATTGGTGTATATTATCTCCCGTTGGTTGCATTCGATATAATTATTCTGAAAACGAGCCCAAGCTCGGCGAAACGTAGTCGACTTGTAGGCCCATTCGCATTCGTTGTTTTGAATAAAATTCGATTCATGTGGAACCGTAAGATAACTGCTTGTTCCTCTATGATGACTAGTGTTTGTATTACGTCGGAATATTGCACAATAACTCATTCTGACGCTCGTTTCGACCCAAAAGCTATACTTGTAAACATGCTCTGAATGCATGGAAAGGGTCGGCCTGATGCGAGTTTGAGTCAGAAATGACGTCACATCTCGGCATCCCGAAAAGCGCGCCAAAAATATGCATATTCGAATGTGGAATTTCTAATTCATTGAATTTTTTGTTGTTGTTGCTTGGTGGACGTGGAAATAGATAGCAGGATGTAATATAACATGAATTCAAGCAATAGGTGTTTTGATTCCCTTTAAGACTCTAGTAATTATGTTGAAGGTATACGGCCCGCAAAATTGTGTTTAGCAAGCCCGTTGAGGACGGATGCTGCGTTGAAATTTCAGCCCGATGCACGCACAACTATCGGATATGTGGGTGCACAAATAAACAGAGAACGAACTGTTTTATAATATAGAATATATGTCGTATTTTTAGTTATCCAATATAACTTTTGACACTCACTTTTTATAATATACTAACTAGACGGTCGTTTCGACGCTAAGTGACACCTTGCTCCATCTGTAGGAAATATATGAAATGCGAAAGAGGGCGCTACTTGTAAGCTTGCGGACGTGACCAACGACAGGTAAACCTGGTGCATGTTAAGCGCTGAAGGTTTTCAAACGTCAGTAACTTAAAAACTTTTCAAAATGTCTGCATACATCCATCCAGCGACATATTTGTAGATGGCATAATTATTGTTACGTTCATTTAGACATTTAGAAAAAACATTAAATTCCGCGGCTGGAACTCCACGTACAGCCTTTTGAAATATTGAGCCCCCAAGTTCTCCACCCCCCGGACGAATTTCGAAAATATCTAAATCTACGAACCACCTCAGTGGGCCCCTCTAGATCACATAATTTCAGTCCGATTCACGCAAAACTGACGGAGATGTGGGTGCACATACAAACAGAGAAAGAATAGGGACGCTTAATTTGTTTGGCGATTTGTTTAGCGGCTTAATGATTTTCTATTCGCTTTTTGATATTTTACTTGCATATTGTAACAGCTTCGTGATTTCTGCTCACTACAGGCCTAATACACGTGACGACGGCAAATGTAAACCTTGACGGAAAGCGTTAAAACAAAAATCGTTATAATTAGAAAAGCACACATCTGGTAGTAATCCGCTCGAATACTGTCGAGAATCGAAACAAAGGCGATTTAACAAAAATACCGGTAGTTAAATTTATTTGTTGATCAATCAGCGCAGTTGCTTTGATGTTATGTCAAATTACACATTTTCCAAGATAGAGATGTAAATGCTAAATTCAATATCCATATTTTTTTAATTTACTGTTTAAATTGGCATAATTTGATTTTCAGAGAAGTTGAGTAATTCATTCAACTGGTTGTCATTATTTTATGTTGAATATTGTGTTTAATGATTAGCTCAGCATTCAAATTTTGTAGACGGAACAAAATGTTAATCATTCTATTCCAAATAACAAACTATGTGACCAGCACGTATTTACGTGGAACCAAGGTGAAAGTCGGCCTACTGAATTAGTGGCGTTTCTTTTGACCGCATGTTTTATAGCATCCACAGACTCTTCATGTGACTACGACCGTGTCTCAATGTTCATATACCGCCGAGGATTGCGCGCTGTGTGTACTAGGCCCTACACGCGGATTACCGCTTTTCAGACGAGGTTTTTACTATTACTATCGACATGTGTACTAAGCCATTTAATGATTTAAAACATCCCTTTATGATATTTATTTTAATTGTTGGTTGACATTTTAATTGCAGGGTGACATTGTAATTATATTAAACTTACTGGTGTCACTGGAAAATCTCAAAATAACGCTTGTAAACTGAATAATGATGCTTTGTATCGATTTTGTTATACATAAAATAATGATATTTGGTAGCCATATTGAAAATTTTAAATATATCCACATCAGTGATTTATTGGCATTTTAGTGTGTTATTGTGGGCAAATCATAGAAAGGGTTTGTTATAAAAACATTATGTTGCAACTTTTTATTATTCAAACCTAAGTTTGTATTGACTTGTGTATTAATCTACATTCCATTCGGGCCATACAAGGAAATCAAATATTCCCCCATAGACTAGAACCAAAGCTAGAACATGTTGTATATCTATTGGTCAGGTCGTTTGTTTAGTTTGCTACGTTTTATGCACGTAGTGATACGTCAATACTCGCCATGTCTTCTAACCAGTCATAAAACATATGTATTGGTTGAGGCCACAGTTGGTATCCTTAATATCAAAATGGCTGGAAACAGCTGTTTTAATATACTGTAGTTATATTTACTAGATGAGGTCTTACTTGTCTTCCTTGTCATTGAAAACGAAGACTTTGCTACCAAAACCAGCTTCATACGACAATTACAACCCGAGTTACTTTAAAAAAATAACTGTATACATTGGCAATTTTGTATTTCAAGATGACCTCCATCGGCCATATCGAAGATTCTTACCGTGGTTTTTCTTGTCCGGTGGGATGCATGGAAGGTAGATAGGAGTCTACTCATGCATTGCCCATGGAATATCTAGCCCCATCCCAACTGTGCACAGATCTACATTACAATTTGACACGTTTAATATTCAACTGTTCCTAATAGGGCGATAGTTGGCTTTAGTGTAGGAGTATGCACATATGCCCTATGGGATGCTACGCCACAGTAGAAAAACAGATTCGAAGATATCTGTCAATGCTAGAATAAGCAGATCCACCATGTTTTCGTTGAGCCGAAATCCATATCACCGTTAAAGCACCTGGGATTGAAATCCAAACAGAGACGTCACAGCGGTAGGCGTTAGTAGTATTTTCAGTGCATTTCTCTTTGGCTATGAGTGCTGAAAATTATTGACATCCTGGAGAGTTGTTTCTTTTCAGGGAGTCCGACAGATTCACAACAAATCCGGGAGACTCGCGGAAAATCCGGGAGGGTTGGCTGGCATACAATGTGTTCGTGTGAACCGAAACAACGTGTCCGTGTGAACCGAAACACTGTGTCCGCGTGGGCCGAAAAACGTGTTCGTGTGGCCCGAAACAATATGTCCGTGTGACCAGAAAGGTGTCCGTGTAACCCAAAACAATGTGTCCGTGTGGTCCAAAACAATGTGTTCGTATGGCTCGAAACAATGTGTCCGTGTGGCTCGCAACAAGGTGCCCGTGTGACCCAAAACAATGTGTCCGTGTGGCCCGAAACAATGTATCCGTGTGGATCGAAAAATGTGTTCGTGTGGAAAGAAACAAAATGTCCGTGTGACCCAAAACAAGGTATGCGTATGACCCGATACAAGGTGGTTGTGTGGTCCAAAACAAGGTGTTCACTAGGCCCGAAACATGGTGTACGTGTGACTATAAACAATGTGTACATGTGATCCGAAGCAAAAGTGCGTACGTGTTTTGCTCGAAGCAAGATGCTTGTGTGGCCCAATACAAGGATCTGTGTTGCCCCAAAACAAGGTGTTTGTGTGGACAGAAAACAATTATTATCACTCCAGCAACAGATGCTATCACACCCCTAAGGCTGACAGTGTTTGGTTTAGCGTGTAGTTGCTACCCGCATGACGTAGATAATCACACCCCGCACTCTACAGACACCCGTCATACACCCGATAACCACCCACTCAGGGCTATATCTTACTGGGGTTGCAGTATATACAACACGCAATAACAGTGCGCAGTTTCACCTCCATGCACTCGCGTTGCCGTTGGGCCATACCTCTATTCACCCGACTTCCAAATAATTACTAATTGGGTAGTTTTCAAATGTGCATTTATAATAATTATGTAGGGAATTAATAATCGGCTAATGTGATCCCCTCGCTATTCAGGTCACCTCGCTATTCAGATCACATTTACCCAGCCCCGTGGGTGGCCGTAATAGTGGGGTTCCATTGTAAACAATGTATTGCAGAATACAACATTCCACATAAAGTCGTTTAACTGGGGCATTTATGGTGAATGACGTCACCAATCAAGGGATCTTTTGTATTGTGTCAACCGCTTCGAATACAGTGGAACCTCGCTATTACGGCCACTACGGGTCTAGGTAATATATTAACTGAATAGCGAGGAGATCGTATTAGCGGATTAATTTCCTATTGTTACGGAAATAATCTGGGACAGACCGACAATGGTCGTAATTGCGAGGTGGCCGCATTACCGAGGTGGTCGTAAAGCGAAATTCGACTATATTTTGCAGCTCATCGAACTTTTGAATAGGTTTAGGCCACGACTATTACGCAATGCACACGGATGATGTCTTTGTAACATTCGCTAGGCGGCGCTGCATGTGTTCTGGGACCTATATGTTTATCTAACTTACAGTATATCAGATGTATTTAAGTGGTTCCGGTCTGTCGCAACATCTCGTGCCCTGGCGATATCTACGGTACAGATCACCAACCGAGTTATTTATGCAACTGAAGACAATACAAAGAGATTTCGCTTTAGATATCCGTCAAATACACTATGCAGCATATTAATACACGCATCGCTGTCTAGTCACTGTAGTGTGCAGTGAACACTCGCTCTAATGAACACGTTGAGACTTAGACAAACTATTCCTTATAGTCGATATACATTACATTCGTCGGTTTGTTCATTTGACAGAAGTACGTAGCTTGCATGTATGCTTGATAGTAGTACGTTGCGTGTGTGTACATTTTACAGAGGTACGTTGTGTGTACGTACATTTAACAAAAGAACGTTGAGTACATTTGACATAAGTACATTGCGTGTATGGTGTACAAAATATTCAACAAAATACGTTTATGTACCCTTGTCAAAAGCATTGTGTGTATGTTCATTGAAACTGTTGATTCACGGCCAAAATCTAAACTTTAAATCCACATTCACCTAAACGGGTGCAGTGTAGTACGGAGTCTACGGATAATGTCCTCGTGCATTGCAGATCATTAAGTATGTTCTTCCGTTTATACACGTAAGATTAAACAAATCACACATGGCACTTTTGGTAACCCTTTATTTCAAAAGCTAACGCTGGATACAAGGCCACCCATTATTTTTCCAACGACAATGGTCATGCAGGATGCTACAACGTAAAAAAAACTGTTGGAAAAAATATTTCAAAATACAACAGATATACACATAAAGGCGCTGCATATATTATATACAGGATATCTAGTGTATACATATATCCATGTACACTATATGAGTAGATGGGGAGATGGTAAACTATCATCGCCTCGTTTCTAAGCAAGGTCAACGCTACGTTACTAATACTTATAGACATTCATAACAGACGTGATAATATACAAATGGCAGTATATGGAGTTTACCGAATTTTCTTATATATATATATATATATATATACGACATCTGAACATAATATTTACAAGCGTTTAACATATTATATCACAATCAAGTAAAACGTTTAATGTTGTATTGATTGTAAGCGTGGCAAGTCAACAAATATACATATTATTATGCTAAATGAAACTCGTTCAATCCATACAAAAATACAACAAATTAATTCCCCTTTAACAATTTCACGTTTATCCTTTGGGGTTCCATTCGATTTCTCAATCGGTGGTTTTCAAGTTCTGGTGTAATTATAAAATAACAAATTCAACGAGAGTTCATTTGTGTGACTACAGTGGATCAAACATTATTATTTATGTTCTACCTATTGCACCGTGTCGCAATTGGAAAACATATCTATATCAGGCATTATAGTCACGCCAATTTTTTCGAGACAAGACCCTCTGTGCATTTTTTGCTATGAAACCAGAACTTGTGCAAAAACAGACAGGGGATGTCACAGGTAATTGAACAAAGAGCACTTGTTCGTGAAAGACTTGACATGTCACGACACATGCAGGTTTACAAACGTAAGAAGTAATCAACACTAAACCAGTGCTCAAATAGAACAAACAAACAACAATTGTTGAAACATGGACGCATCTTTGAGATTTGTACCCGTAAACTATTCGTAGTCCCAACAAACCTCGCCATTATGTGGTTGGTGCATTGAGACCTGCTCAGATCGACCTTCGACCCATAAAGCCACACCGGAGACAGTTCTACGGCTTGCCCGGAAGTGCCGAATGAATGTGCATGCGCATTAAATTATTTGCAAGGTATAGTTTCTTGCCAAAACTATGCCTACAGCAGTGCAGTTCACTACGTCCGGTTTTGTTAAATTTGCGAATAAATCTCACTTTTATACCGCGACAGTAACTATGTGCACCGTGTGCAAAGTCATAATCGAAAGTTTGTCATTAATTAAAATTACGTACTTGAAAACGTAGCGGGAAGTTGCTGTGTTGCTGTTTATAAAAACTCGTGATAACTGTAATATATAGGCAGTCTTAGCGACTGGACGATGGTGGTGTAGATGGATGCATCAGTGAGCAGGCCAAGACACAGTTTAGTGACAACAATATTTTCAACAAATGTAACTATTTTACATGGCACATATTCCAAACCGACTAAATTCTTCAACCAAATCCAAAGGGAGGCACCCATACAATTGTTACACATTGAGCGCGCCACACAAGGGAACATCATACACGAAGTATTGCCATTCTGAATGTTCATTTTCAAGCTAGACCAAGAAGTTCCGACCGAATTCAGTGACCTTTCCGAGTGACGACATTAGAAGTTGCGCCATTCCCTCCATCATCATAACTCTATATAAGAGTCTGTCTTCACTTTTCGCCATTTGTCTGCGATACGGATAAAGCATTCTCCGCCAAATTGCTCTCGTTACCTGACAATAACATGACTTCGGTCGCTTCGAATGGCAAATTCGATTGTTTTGCACCGTCTGATCGGATTATGCCGCCCTGTTTTTCAGAGTAGCCTAACCCAGGGTGCTCTCTATAAGTCTATGTGTAACAGTTCGCTTATAAGAATCCCCTCGTTCCGGACACGAAAATACGGTTCATTCTGGCCATCTTAGGCATTGCACTACATCGTTAGTCGGACTTTGCGACGGCGGATTAATACCCCTCGTTCCGGATGTGGTCGCCGATCCAGTCGAGTTCCTTGCGGCATTCCCCGTCGTCATCGGCGGCGTTGGCCGTGGCGACGAGCACGTAGTTCTTCGTGCGTGTGATGGCGACTATGGACGCTGTGGAGCCTGAGCCTATGGTCTGTCCGCCGGCCGCCGTGCCGTCGTTGTAGCGGATGTGGTACTCCCCGCCCTGCACGACGGCCGGGACGTCGACGCTCTTGTCCTCCAACAGCACCTGAGGGTGGAACGGTCAAATGTCGTACTGTCATCTCCGAGTGTACGTGTACGTGTACGTGAATACGTACGGACGTGTGTGTGTGGTGTATGCGTGCAAACGTTCGTATGTATATGCATATACAGGCACACATACACGCACACACACGCATGTACGCGCGTGCGCGCAGACACACACACACACACACCAGTTCGATTATAGTTAGACTGTAACATGAAACCCCAAGTTCCTGAGAATTTAAGAGCTACATTAGTTGTAGTATTATTCGCATAATAATAACCGAGAGTATTATTATTATTCGCATAATAATAACCGAGAGTATTATTATTATTCGCACAATAATAACCGAGAGTATTATTATTATTCGCATAATAATAACCGAGAGTATTATTATTATTTGCATAATAATAACCGAGAGTATTATTATTATTCGCATAATAATAACCGAGAGTATTATTATTATTAGTAGTAGTATTAAAAAAGTGCAAATGGCTGAGACACAACGGTACATATGTATTGCGATACCAACGATAACCCAGGGACGCTACTACATTATATTCCACCAGGTGGCGAATACTACTTCCAGTTTGACGAACCTGTATCTTGTCGATCTCGTGCAGGTCGACGAGCCACGAGTCTGTCTTGGCCTGACTAGTGCCGTCCGGCCGGATAATGACGGCCCTCTCCACCGTGCCCGACTGTACGAGCTCCTGCAGGTACTTGTTCCAGCCGTCCATCATCGTCGACCCCACAGCTGATTCATCGACGATTTGCTGCACACGAGAGACACAATAATAGTTTGCATTCTTTCTACGTCTTTCTGTGTAGACAACGGCCGCAAATAATGTCGATAAAACTCCATATGACTTTGCGGATATTTTCTATAATTACATATAATTCTACCGAATTTTGAAAAAGGTCGGAATAAGACATTTCGTATAGCTGAGAAAGGGTGGACGAAGACGCCCAAGTCAAAACTGTCGGCAGAGTCGCCTTGATGACGACGGTGACACACGCAGCTTGAAGGCGCCATGTGGATGCTTCATACGAGGAGGAAGATAACAAATCTTATCTTCTGTTATCACCATCTTCTTCATCGGCGTCGTCATTATTATATATCAAAAGACGAAATTGTCATATTCGTTTTCGAAATCCAGAGAACCAATTTTTCCACATGGACATATTGTTAACAAGTTGCCACCTTATTAGGTAACACGGATTGCTCATGTCCGGAGTAGGGCCTTATGGGAGAAAGAAGGTTCGTCACATCGACACAGGATGTCAGTAAAACGAATGCTAACATATTTTGAAAACATTATTAACTAAAACACCTGCATGTGTGGTAATTTTAGTATAGCATAGGATGTCGAAATCTGAATTCTTTGGGGAAACCGGATCATTAGCAGCCATCCTGTTACCGCTCAAGATTCCACAATGCTATGCGCGGCCCATCCCTTTTGGATTCCGCAAATAGCCGTGTCATGTCATTACAGCGAGCAAGTCGTGGCGTGCGACCCAGCTCTCACGACACAATGGGGTTTGTCAATTGAGCAACCTCCTGAATTAGCTCGCGACAGGACAATGCTTTCGGCACTAACAACCACGTTGTTACCGGCCATTTTTTGACAGGACCGACTAGAGCGGCCTTATCGCATGACAGGTTAAACGATGCCAACAAACAAGGTTCGTCCTGTGTGCCAACAATAGCCGAATGTCTACGGAACATGCCATCGGCGCAATGGGAATAATAGGACGAGTCGAGGCCACACTGGTGACGAAAAGAGAGAGCTCTGCGTGATGTCGCGGCGCAGATAGAATATCAAGATGATCGCTCCACGCAAGCGAGTCGACGACTGAGCCGCAACGCCTCCAAGACAAAGAGCGCGGGACAATGCATGGCTTGTTTCCCATACGGGCGCTTGGGCTGCAGCGAGATTGTGGTAACAGGCAACAACGTCACCTACTAAACGCAGTGTCAATAATATGACAGCTGTTTCAACCCGCCTTAAGCTTACCGTGTAGAAGCTATGATTTACGACCTCGGCAGCAACTCAAAATTGTTTGCCCTGTTTAATGGGGTTACTTAGCGAGTGATTTACAGATGACATGGTTTGGCCGACCTATCTAATTAAGGGTTTATTTTTATGTTATATCCGGGACGGTTTGCCTTTCAACTACGTCTTGAATCATTGCCACCTGAGGTAGAAAGTCGCTCGGCAGACATTGGTGGAGCACAGCAAGCTATATTGGAGACGGTGTTTACACACGAGTGCCTTTAATTAGTAAGCATACGGGCTTCAATTGGAAGTGAAAAAGAGAGATAAGGGAGTGTGCAATGATGACTTTCTTTGGTGCGAGGAGAGTAGGGCGGAAGAAGGAAATATACATGATATGAGTGGGAGCTGAATGGGGACGGGAGAAGGACAGAGCGTTTGACATACACGCACACGCACACGCACACGCACACGCACACGCACACGCACACGCACACGCACACGCACACACACACACACACACACACACACACACACACACACACAAACACACACACACATAAGCACGTACACACATTCCTTGTCGTGTATTTTGGATATAGCACTTGTTGGCACACACAATGCCTCATGGCGCACGATTCAAAACCGGTTTCCGACGGACAGCCTAGGGCAGACGGAGGCGGTGTTCGCGCTAAGGAAACGCGGGGAAGGACCGTGTAGAGGGAAACAGCGTGAAGCCCAACCTGAGACACCATCAGTATGCAGTGTGCAGACCGATGGCGTCCACCTGCAGACGCTTATGTGCACGGAGCCGAATGAGTGAGGATGAAGAACCAGGAGAGACCGCGTGGGATGCCTACGTGCAACCAGTGTGACGTAAGGTCGGGGAAGGGAGAACAGCTGGAAGGTGGAGCTGTCTACTCACCGTGTTGCTGTACATAGCCTCCTCCACTATCATGACAGCTTCGCCGTCGTCGTCACCCGTCGTCTCCATGTCGCATTTTTTGCTGGCGGGGACACTCGGCCGCCTGTGGACAAGGAAACAATTGTGAGAGCAGGACGAGGGACACATCAGAGCGTACGTGGGCAAGGGAGACATATCTGACACGGCCTATAAGGTCACATGGCACAATGTGCAATACCGGCTCGTGTACTAATAGTGTGTGTGTGTGCGTGTGTGTGTGCGTGCGTGCGTTCGTGTGCGTGTGGGGGGTGCGTGCGTGTGTGTGCACGTACCAGCAGGCATGCACACCATATTGTTCAATCAACGATTAGTGAACATTTTCGATTATTTATTGTTTCATATAACATTACAGCTAATTAAATATGTGTGTCTTGTGTTAATTGTCAAAGGCATCCTAGTGTTGTCAGTCATCCGATATGTTTACATTCAAAGACATCCTATTTGGTTCAATTAAGCTTGTGGCAACGGTTACTTTGAGCCGTTCACTCACCCCATGGTATTCGTCTCCTCGTCCACATCCAACATCCCAGGCGCTCCTCTCACCGTCTTCATCTTCCAGAAGCCGCTGAACTTGCCCGAAATATTGCCGGCGTTCTGCAGCCCGTTCGCCGTCGGCTTCTCCAGTTCCGGTTCGTCTCTGCGCCTGCGCCGCCTCCTGGTGGCGACGATGATGACGATGAGGATGAGGATGAGGAAGGCGCCGCCGCACGCACACGCAATGATGATCCACAGGGCAATGCCTTGCTTCTCCGGGGGCGATAAGGCTCTCTGAGTCGAAGCGGGTCCGGGCTCTGTCGCGATGAACAAGGGCGGATGTTACTTAAGAACGTCAAAGGTGACAAACTGAGCTGATAAATTCAAAAATGGCTTTAGAAATCACACCCGCGGTAGACCAATGTAACAAGTTGTCTCCAATACGAGGGTTTACCCATTATCAAACAGACACAAGCACTCACACTAGGATATTGGGCAGTAATAAACTTTACTTTGGACACTTAGTCATTGTTTCTTTCACTGGATATATATTGTTCCATATTTTCTGTGATCGTAGGCGGCTCTTGCAAAACCCACGTGCTTCTTTCTCGCGGTTGATACCTCAGACAGACGGCGACAAACCGATTAAGTGGGCAGTTACGAAATTATAATTTTTCTTTCTAACGTCTAAAACCACGAAAGACACAAGGAATGGATACATAAACAATTATTTTTTTAAAACGACTGTTCAGTATCACGTGCTATTTTTGTTTGTATTGGATGACGTAATGAACTGCGAAGTCAACTTAAGATATTTTAAGTATGCCTATTTAATTAAATAAACAATGACAAACATTAGCGACGCAGCTTGCAACTACTGTTATTTATAATAGTCACGTGGTCTAGTTTGTTGATGGATAAATATCTTTGTCTTATCTTGTCCATCTTTGATGGTTATGTAAAATATACTATCTTCACCACAATCGTCATCATCGTCGTAATTTATGACCGTATCACTATTATATTATATTTTATTGAAACCGGTAGTATAATGTCCATATCAGTAATACGGCAGTGATATAAAATACATAATTGGTTTACCTGTAGGTTCTTCTGTTTTAACCGTTGTCTCAGTCGGGTTCGGAACATCTGGGACCGGCGTAGGTACAGTGCTACTCGGTGTAGTTGATAAATTCGGGTCGACGTCTTGGCAGAAGCGACCGACCCATCCCTTGGTACATCTACAGTTGAAGTTGTTGGACCCGTCTTTACAAGTGGCTCCATTGCGGCACAGGTCTTTTTCCTGCTTACACTCGTCGATGTTCAACTCGCAGTAACGTCCATGGAAGCCCCACTTACACACGCATGTGTAGTCGCCGAGCATGTCAAGGCAACGGGCACCATTTTGGCAGCCATTGTTCAGACAGTCGTCCGTGTTCGTGCTACAGTTGTCGCCGCTCCAGCCTTTTTCGCATTCGCACTTGTAAGATGCATCGTGCCGTCTACAAACTTCGTTACTGCCACACGGATCCGATTCACACTGATCTAAAAACAATTTAGCTATGTTTAATTTTCGCAGGTTGAAGGTTCCTGTTGACGTTTGTTGGTTAGGAAACGTCTTGCTGGAGTAAAGAAGGGTTGCCGGGGCGCTCTGTCACTTGCTACGTAAACGTGTAACGCAACCTCCAGCTTGTACAAGATAATTGACCTCCAGAATGCTGTCTAAAAACTTAAAAGATATTGGGTGACGTGAAAGGATATCATTATAAACGAGTAGGTTATATAGAGATCGTTTGATTCAATCGGTGATTTTATTGATGACAACTAATTTTATTAATAAATTAATTAAATACATCGTGATGTCACACTAGTATCGATCTTCTATAATGGAAATATATTTTATTCGTGTGCACTAAAGGCATCCACACATTTCTGGAATGATTGTCACCTTTTTATTTGTCCTCACAAACTCTCCTAATGACAAGGTGTGGCTAGTATCACGTGGAAGCACGTACCAAGACATGTGACGTTTTCTGGGCACTTGCATTGGTCCAATGCCACCGAAGCAGTGCCGTCGGTCTCCGTCTGAGGGGGACACTGTTCGCATGCTTGTGTGCCGAGCTCGCTCTTGTAGGTGTTTGATGGACATGCTGTAAGCAGATACACAGTCGTTAATTGTATACATAACATCAGTTGTTCCGACACACATGGATTTGTTGTTAAGTCACAAATAGACAAGTCAGGTCAAGTATAAAATCAATAACCCGCAAGCCAAGACACGTCTCAAGTCTCAAGTCACTTATCCTCAAGTCCAAGTCAACATAATCCCAGTCCAAGTCACGTCTCAAGTCAATGAACTCCCAGTCCAAGTCAAGTCCAAGTCAACCATCTCTCAGTCCAACTGAAGCCTCAAGTCACGTATTTGAATTCTAAGTCAAATCCATTGTCAGTAGTTTTCACAATTCCAATAAGAAGTCAAGGCGCACTCAAAAGGTGACGGTTTCGCGTCATATCTAGTGACATACGAACGACAGAACGGCCAATTTAGCACATTATTAATTACGATTATGATTAATACATGTCTTATAGGTTCGGGCACTAAACAGTCCCGACAATCATTTGCGATATACATTGTTCACTCTGGTTTGCCATAGCAACCCCTTTTTACGCGCGCAACAAAGTGCCACAATACATTTCAGAAACAACTTAATAATTTTCTTTTTAAACATGTTTTCCGGTTTACATCAAATTTGTTTTCAATTATTTTGGTATTAACCTGACACAACGGACAATAGTATGAATATTCACTAGTTAAAATTACACTTAGTAAAATATCGAGTTAAAAACAGAATCGAAACAATATAACGCCGATCTGTTCATATGATAGTTCGTCCAGCTTACCTAGGCATTTTCCATCTCCAAGGTAGTATCCCGTGTGGCACATGCACTGTGTAACGCCTCGCAATACGTCACACTGACACTGAGCATGCGCACCGCAAGACTTGTTGCACACTTCCGCTACATCGTTCATCCACAGCGGAGGCGTGTCTGAAAGTTGAACAGGGATTCGTCAGAAGTATGTCATCTATACGTTCGTCTTGAATATATGTCCAAATTGTCGAAATTTTACATATTGATACAAGGTATACTGATTATTTTGTAATGTTGGTCGCAAGTGAATTGCATAAACATGGTGATTGTAAGTAATATTTGCAAACATGCGGGTCTGGCTTGAGAACTTGCACATGTCCCCGTGGAGTTCGCGACTTATCTGCTTATTACTTCAGTGGACATTTGGATACTTCCTGACCATAACGATACACACCTCTTTGAACGTTCGTTGTGAGGGTCATATATCAGCTTCGTAAACCAATACAGTTTCAACAGCAGTCATGAAGAATGACATTCTGATTGACCATCGTATTTTTTGTTTCCATAAGTGACCCAACTTGCAATATGCTTGCTCTTTGGAACATAAATAACATTCCGCAAGTAAAGTACTTCTAACACTAGCAATCGTTATGTTGCAACCATCTTTTATATTAATGGTGATAGCATTAGTTTCCCATGTTTAAACAGTCAATGAGTTCTTTAAATGTTCTCAACCTTCACCGTCAGATTGTAGATATTAATTTGTAAGCACCGATACGGTTTTATCTTGAAGATGTCTGCCTTTTCACCGAGCTACTCGGGTAACTCGGCTATATTTAGACATAATAAAATATGCATTCGCACAAAAGGTTAAATGCTCTCCTCGAACCAAACGTTATACGAATAGAGGTGTTAACATTGCATAACATTTTCATAATAAGGGCTCTATTTATGTGTGTTGCCACACATTTCTTTTTGAATATAGTTCTGTGTGTGAAATTCCGAAACAGACGATTGTGATAAAACATCGAACGACAGGTGACATATGTTGTAGTGTCGTTTGAGTTATGCACAGAAAACGTAACACGTCTGTTTGATGGTCGCGTTGTCAATAGCTAATAGCCAGAGGCAGTAATCAACGCGATTACTCAACGACAATAACATATCATGCGTCTGCCTGGGAACCGCTGTATTATAACTATCATTTGCCGTGACAGTCCCAACTTTCTCACTGGTTCGTTCCTTTTGTCGGCTGTTGGGAATAACAATAATACATAATGCTGTCTCTAAGCATATATATACGTCTAACGTATAGTATGCAATAAGCTTGAATAAAACAGATGTATACACCAGTGTTTTATAAGCTGGGTTGTATGTTCGTGTTACGCCAGATGTTTTGCAGTCGACGAAGCTGGAGGTACCACTTCAAAGCGATAACGCCGCCGGTGTATGGGGCACGGTGATTTGATTCGACCATGGGTGATTGCATCAGGACAACAGCTGAGACTGTCTGTCCAGTGACGATACATTACACAGGTCATTCTTTGTTTATGTGGCTTATATTGCATTTGATGAAATCGCTCCAATAGGGCGTGCGTGCGTGCGTCCATGTGTACGCTCACATCTAGTCATCTACACAAGTGTGGACAGATATATTAAAGAGTTTATTTAAAGATATAAATGTAGGCCCTACAAGAAAATATTACGTTCATGAAAATTTTGTTTTTTATTATAGTTTAAATGTAATAAATATGCAATCGTAAAAAACCAATAGGGCCTTCTAGATAGCGTTGTATAAAACACGTTTATTTTTTCTGCGCAAAGTATATTGAATGCAAGCCACTGTCTGTATTACTCTGAACAATGCACGTTGTGTACACGCACGATGCACGCACGCACTCGTGCACACACGCACACACACACACACACACACGCTCTCTCTCTATCACACACACGCACGCACGCACGCACTCACGCTCTCTCTCTCTATCACACACACGCACGCACACACACACACACGCAAACAAACACACACACACACACACACACACACACACACAAACAACACGCATAACTGACTCACTTAAGACTGGCTACAGAGAGCCGCTCCAGTGCACCCGAAGTAGATCGTAGCTACTTGATATTGTGTCGGGACCTTCCAAGCAACTAATGCCGAAAATAGCATGCGCTCAGTTTGGCGTCGCAACACGGTGTTAATGGCTAGCATGAAATAGTCCCTATTATTACAACCGCGCGCTTTTATATTATCAGGCTTCGTTCACGGCCGACACCTGATACTCGACAGTGAGTAGACGAAGGGTGTCTCTATGTGCGGTGTGTTACCTGATACGGCAATGTTGTCCATGGTGCTATGGTCGCACAAAGGAAGAGAAACCAAGCAGTCGTATCCATGGGCACTCGAACACATGTGGTCGACGAATCTACCCCTATAACACACGGCTATAAAACTGCCGTCAACGCAGATCCACTGCAACATTCGGCTATCAAACACCCGTTAGCCCAGCTCCATTGTAACACATGGCTATAACACACCCGTCAGCACAGCTCCACGACTGTCAAGTACAGCTCCATTGTAACTCACGACTATCAAACATCCATCAACACAGCTTCACTGTAACACACAGCTCTCAAACACCTGTCAATACTGCTTCACTGTAACACACAACTATCAAACACCCATCAACACAGCTTCACTGCAACATACGGCTATCAAACACTCGTCAACACAGCTTCACTGCAACACACAGCTATCTCAATTCGTCAACACAGTTGCCTTTCTTGAAGCCACGCGTCGAGGTCGTTGTTTTTTCCGTGAAGGAGAAACGAGACACTGTCCTGACTCCTGACCAACCAATCTCTACGAATGTAGAACACATCAATACACACTAGTCTGTCTTGTGTTTGTTTACGTCGCATTTCACCCACCCGATTGTCATTGCTCAGTAGCATCGCAGCAGACAGACGACCGACTCTTCCAAAGGCATTCCTGGGATAGCGATGGCGGTGGCAGAACAGGTTCGCGAAGGAAGATGTCAACGGTGGCGTATACGGTGAATGGGCCTGGCACACATCGACCATTTATACGACATAACCATACACCACAGTGGCTCGGCTATTCATCGTTCACACGGCGATGTTTTGTTATCATAAGCTGCTCGTTGTGAGCACGACTAAGGTCGCCGAGAAAGTATTCGCTGTGGCATGCACGTGTTCGTGTGGTTGTTCCCCGTTCTACTCACTTGTGTTCCAGGAAAGGACATTTGGGACAACCAGAGAATTTGCGAGGTATCTGTGTCAGATCATCCTGCTTAATACCAAGTATAACGAACAAACTCTTTATACGTAAGTTTACAAGCTTACACACACCCGTGGAACACCAAACCAAAGGCAGCAAGTATCACCCATCCGCGGAACACCAAATCAAAGACAGCAAATATCACCCACCCGTGGAACACCAAACCAAAGGCAGCAAGTATCACCCACCCGTGGAACACCAAACCAAATGCTGCAAGTATCACCCACCCGTGGAACACCAAACCAAGGGCAGCAAGTATCACCCACCCGTGGAACACCAAACCAAAGGCAGCAAGTATCACCCACCCGTGGAACACCAAACCAATGGCAGCAAGTATCACCCACCCGTGGAACACCAAACCAAAGGCAGCAAGTATCACCCACCCGTGGAACACCAAACCAAAGGCAGCAAGTATCACCCATCCGCGGAACACCAAACCAAGGGCAGAAAGTATCACCCACCCGTGGAACAGCAAACCAAGGGCAGCAAGTAGTCTAGACCAAGACCAGTCTACTCCTACCGACCGCCGCAGAAGACAAACCAGGCTGGCCCAGACTGACGGTAGCCATGAACCCCTACCAATGATCCGGTCTAGGACCGAGGGAGTGAATATGTGATACAGTCAGATGCTCTACAACAGTAACATTAGTCAACAAATGGGGTCTGCTGTTAGTTTTGTCGGAGACAACGTGGGCTCGGTTTGGGGACATACCAAAATGCCCAAATGGATAGCACTGGGCAAAACACTGTTAGCCAGGGAGACATATACCCTAATAGTGGTTAGTGAAAAGATATCCAATTTCTTGACGCAGTTTTTGGTGCAGGTGGTAACACAATACGACAGCATTCGAGACAAAGGCCAATACTATAATCTAATCAGATTGAGCGGAAACGAAAAAAGCAACAACAAAGGACACCCATGTTTCAAAAGTTTTGTTGGTTGATTTGGAACCAAGATGGCGCTATCGCCAATTATGGATATTCGCTGATGCTACAATGCCCCCCGTGACAGTCTTGTCACTGAATGTCCTGACTCAGATTGGTCTTGGTCAAACTTTCATAAGTTCGTTTCTGACCCTGCACTCATTGCCGGATGCTTAAACTGATGGTAATGATAACACCGGCCGGAACTCAGCAACCTGTGCGACGAAGATAACCTATTCAATCACTGACATGAATATAATAAACATGATCAAAGTCAATATTAATGGAATAGTAACAGTCGTTATCTCAACTGTATGCATCGTGACTTGTAATATGTGGCAACAACGTCGGTGGTTCCTACTTCTGCCAGATTACAAGTTTTCCATTGTAACCGAGAGACACAGCCACCATGTTATTCCTCGGCCATGTTGATATTTTCAATCTCTCAAGAGACTTAAATTACTCGGACAATGGTGTCTTGCTGTTTAACTATCTAGCACAAATCAGTATCGTTTGTGTCAGCTCATGTTTTCGTTATATAATGTAGCTGGTAAAAATATAAGGATTACACATGTTCCAGTAAGACCGCGTCGGCCTGATAACCACGGTGATCGGGTAAGTGCCCGCCTCAGGCTACTAACATAAGTACACCATAATCGATAGGAAATAACACCACTTGCACCGGGTCACCCCTGAACAATTACATACGAAATTAACATATTTAGTTGGTGAGTGTACTCCAACAATGGTAGATAAGTCTTGCTTATAAACTTGTTAACGTGAAACAAAAACAGCTCGATCAGACACGGAGCGAACAATGTGGAATGTCGTGGATTGGTTACTATTTTGATGATTGTGTGCGTGAAATAAGTGTGATCTATCGTGAAATGGTGTCTGCGTACACCAGTCCTTGACAGATAGGCCAGAAATGTTTCAAGTACAAATCACTTATCAGCCATTTATACAACACAGAAGATATCATACGGATTTTTTAAAATTGTTATCAAACACGCCATTACATTCCGAAATACGCAACATTTGCTGAACATCCATTGTTTGAGCAGCCGATATTAGCTGACGACCAAATATAACTTGCACCGAGTATAAATTATATAAATCCTAGCGAACGAATTCATTGTATAACTGGGAAAGTGTTCAACTCCATGTTATTCTCGTGAATCCGCCAGGGTTACAAAAACATATCTATAGTTTGTGCGACCAATCATCTTGTCGGCGTCTCGAATAGATTTGATTTTCACATGACTCGATATAGAGCATTGGTATATAGGTCAGCCTCACACCAGTCCTCTAGTACAAAGAGAAGAGCTGAAATGACTCAATATCACCATCGGCTCCAAATGATTCGATTGGGCAATTTCATGACACAGCACACAACGCACACCAATAAAACGCACCTTTTTCTGATTCAAATATGTTTCCACATGAGTCGACCAGAACATATGATTCGACTTGACTACGCTTTAGTGACTCACAACACGGTAAACAAGTCGCGCCACCGTAACTATCCTATTAGAACATTCCTCGCAGCACCGTTTTTCCACAAGTCGGTCTGTATACCACAAAGTCGAACATACAAAACGTTGCTAGTTTCTCGCGGTCCAGCTCTCGCCGTTTCTGAATGCTCGTTCTTTATATCGTCTTCGTCTTTTTGCCTTGCTGCAGTGATTTGAGGGGGCCATCGCTAATATATTAGTGTACATTGTTAGGTTGATATCAACCATACGTAGCTATTAATGTTCCTTAATAACTCATATAATAATCATATGGCCAGGCTCGGGAATGAGGAGGCCATGCTTGCAATCATGTAGCCCTTTCCATAAAGTATAATTTAACTAACATTTTGTTAAATAAAAAATAACAACTACTTAAATATATACAATGAAAATACCTGAGGTACAATACGTATCTAATATGTGACATAAATGATACCAAATGTATAATAGATACTAAATTAAAATAAACTATTGACAATAATAAAAAGAATAATGACAACTGTAAACAATTATACTTATCCAAACGTGTATGAGTTTGTGCTTCAACATTTTCTGTGTTAAGCAGTTTCTCTAAATTTGTGTTCTTACAAAACCTTGCATTCATAGTGTACTGTAGGAGAGAATAGCAGAAACACAGCGGTTGTTCGTCAAGCACAGAAGGCGTTGGTTTCGACGGAGTTATGTGCTGAGTAAACGCGCGCACATGCCACACATACGTCCGATACATTACAATTATTAACCGGTGTTCGTGTCATGCCACCGCCTGGTCTATGTCACCGTGTCCATGACAGGCAGCTTTTGTGACAGCCCTTGTCCAGTGGTGTTGTGTGATTGTTTTGTCGCGTTCTCTTTCTCGCAACGGACACGCATAAACTCGCCAAGCCTTCAGACATTCCGGCTACCAATAAAAAGACGGCATTGTGCTCGCGCAGGACAATAACTTTTGAGTCATGTTTATACGATATACACCAGGAATATCACTTACGGATGTATAATTGCGTCTGTTCAGTTCTACGAACGTTAGGCAAAGAAGGGTTACGAAATGGCTTGTTGGTGATATTTAAAGTGTTCATGTATTTATGTCATATACCGAATAACATGTATCTGTTTTGAACTAAATAAAAAAAAATAGTGATATGAAACACGGAAAGTATTTTTGAAATGTGTTTGCATGAACACTACTTCGGGCGGTATTACCAAGCAGGGTTTATGTTAAAACGCAGTTACGCATCAACACTCTAAAACTGATCAAATTATAAACATGTATAATTCCTTCATCAAGCCACGCCACCGGGCCATGTGTTACTGTGATAAGTGTCACTGTTCACCTGAGTAGAATGCTCCTATTTAGAGGAAACAATGTTGGAAATACATCCGGCATGAGAGGAAACGTACGAACACTCTTGGGCAGATAGGATGTAAGCGTTTTATAGTACTTCCTTGTTATAAACTGGGAATATACTAACTATCACACCCTCCAGGAAGAAGCAAGACAAACGGTCGATTGTGGGGCTGAATACAAATGGCAGTTGACATCCACCACCTTATGGTTAGTGGGGTCATTTTCGGTT
Organism: Paraescarpia echinospica; assembly: GCA_020002185.1. NCBI lineage: Eukaryota > Metazoa > Annelida > Polychaeta > Sabellida > Siboglinidae > Paraescarpia > Paraescarpia echinospica. The sequence goes on along the minus strand of CM034534.1, from coordinate 5,087,192 downwards.
CTTTATAAAACGCGGCTAGGTCGTGGTTTTCATTACTCTTAAAGCTGCGCTGACAGCAACGTTTTAGAGGTATACTGGTTGTAAGCAGGAACTACACACGCCCGCACGCACGCGCACACATACACACGCGCTTGCTCGAGAGTAGTTCGATATCTTGCTCTGTATCTTGTGGTCAAGAATGTGACAAAGAAAAGATATCGACAACTACACATTTAAGCTGACTCATTCCTATGAACAGAGTTCCAATGCCCAAAAAAGGTGTGGTAGATTGGCTTGCTGAACACGTTTAACCAATTGTGATGCACTGAATCTTGCCATATCATAACCACTTATCTATACATAGATACGTGGTCATAACACGCCACTTTAGACCCTTTCGATCGTCGAACGTTTTGTCCGTCAATCTAAAGTTCAATTTACAGCGCTTCTCAGCGGGACACTTATCCTAGCAAGGGAACGGAATGTGTTGCTTTCTAAAAACTGGACCACTTCAGAACCACATTGGCTTGCCCTCGGCCGTAAGCCACCCGGGGGAAACAATGCCGCATTCGGTGCCACTTGAAGATTGCTCATGACTCATAGTTGCCTCTGTTTTACGGTCGTCGGCAGAGGGAGGTGCCTTAGTAAAAACGACACCCAGTTATTGCGTGTACGCTTGCATGCAACCTTTGTGTCGTCTCGAATGTGGAGAGATGCACAATCTTGAAGGACAATCGCTGTGCATTCCTAGCTGAGCCGCCTGCGACAAGCCGTTACGGTTGGGTGTATGTGAGCAGTCTTCATGCTAGTTGGACTAATGTATGTGTTCCCAAAACCAGGTCGTACACAAACCACCTATCCGTTGCGTAGGTTCGACATATCGCACACAAACCATCATTATCACGCTACGTGATCCGACAGAGACGCCAATGAAGAATATTTTGTACAGATTCTTAAATGCTAGCATGGAGAAATTTATAATATTCTGGTTATCTTTGCATATATTCACATATTCGGCATTTCGTTTTCGCCCATTCGTGTAAACATTCCTCCTCAGTTCGTATGGACGTAACTGTTGAAATGTGCGCAAACGTATTTGATAACAATGGTAACATCACAATAGTGAGGGGTAGATATAGTGAGGTTCCAGTATATCAAGAGGAGTTAGTTGTGTCTGCCAAAAGGGAAACATCCCTTATATCGTATTATCCTCTCCAGGTTTGCTGGCTAATTCATTGGTTGACTAACCAGACGACATGTCACTCGACCAAGATGTTACGTGCCCAGAAAAAGATAAATCATAGAAAGGCACTGTATCGCAGACACCTTCTAAATATTGCAAACAAATACATTACAAAGCACCTAAAGTTGCGTATACAAAATATCCGGATTACAGCCCCTTACCATCTGCCATCCAATGATCACGCACTTGACCGGTAATTATAGCAAATGTTTCTGAATGTTGATGTAAATGTTCGACAGAGAAACCACTACTGAAAACTTTGTCCTCGATTATTTGATCGCCAGTGTTCTATGTCAAATGATATAATCCCCACAGAAACATATCAAAGTGGACAACAATGATCGATGAAACTGATGACCTGAATACCTGACCAGAACATTTGCAAAGTGATTGCAGTGGACATCCGATCATGCAGTTATGTAGTTGTCACCGTATATGTGTGTGCTAAGGTGTGCGTGCATCTCATGTCTCAGTTGGTCACACTCAATCTATGTCACTTTCTTTACAAGTGTTCACATACGCTTTGCGGCACAAACAAATCATTATCCACTGGACTCCCCTTGCGGCAATATCCTTTTCACGTGACTCGAGATACTGATTGATGGACGACGGTTTCTTTTCAACTGCGCAGATAGAAACACGCTTTCAAAAATCACTTATCATGATCGACGTTATCAAACAGAGGGCCCTTTGACGTCAGAACGGGGTATGCAGTGAAGTAGGTACAACCCTATTTATGTTGATCGGATTGGCGGGTGAAAATAGCACTACATTCACGCCGAGTTCTTGTCACGCGTCGTGGCTTTGGTGATCACACGTTACGGATCATAGATTGTCGTCCCTGGATCACACGTTACGAAACACAGATAGTCTTCTACGGATCACACATTATGGATCATTGCAACAATGTCGTGGTTTTGCCATCCCCTTGTCGCGGTTAGTTTGTGCATACTGCACTGCTTCAAGTTTTTCGCAGCGCGATGTACCTCTTTTTCGTTCTCTTTGTTGGTTGGTCTGTCAATCTTCTCCATTTGACGATATCCACAATCCCATGTTAACACATACACGAATCTCGCTGCATATATATATATTTTCTTCCACCACCTATGGATCTTTGATAAAATGACGCATTTCGAACCTATGTTAATAATAGTATGATCTGGTGTTCTATAACATAATTTAATATTGCCTGTAGATTTCTGTATAAATCCTATAAACATATATAGATTTCTGAAGATATTTTGCAAAGACCTCCTTGTCCGTCAGTGTTCCGTGCCTTGGCATGTGTTCATCATGCATACCACCTGATACCGTCAACACCTCCTTCGGGACGTAGCCAGTCCTCGTCGCACCAATTGGTAACATAAATGCAAGAGAACACAAAGGAGAGCGTCACGAAATTACACCCACGGTTAACGGCCACGTAACGGCTCGCCCGAGAATTCAAAAGGATTCCGTTGCAGCGGTCGGAGGTGCGAGCGGCGGGTAGTCTGCGACGGACAACAGTGCCTCAGGGAATCGTGTCGTCGTTGTCAGGACATCTTGTGTGTCTAGGATTCGTTACAACGCATCGGTCTCGGTAATGCGGCTAGATGGTATATATTTGGTGTACCATTTGTCCAAATTGCACACATAGGAAGGACGCTATTAGGACATGTATTGTGTTGGCAGACAGGTCGTCGAAGCAGTAATCTTGCACGTCAAAACAGCCACATGCACGAGGCATGTTGGCAGCGTATCGGGGTATGGATTCCTGACCTGTAGTGTAGTCGTCATCATAAACGTATCGGGGTATGGATACCTGACCTGTAGTGTAGCCGCCATCATACACGTATCGGGGTATGGATTCCTGACCTGTAGTATAATCGTCATCATAACCGTATCGGGGTATGGATACCTGACCTGTAGTGTAGCCATCATCATACACGTATCGGGGTATGGATACCCGACCTGTAGTGTAGCCGTCATCATACACGTATCGGGGTATGGATTCCTGACCTGTAGTGTAGTCGTCATCATAAACGTCGAAAGGATTGCTTTACAGCAAAGATAAACGGTTCGTTTTTACATGTTTTATGACAGCAGCTGAACAAATAGAATATATCCTGAGTTTGTTTTCTACAATACATGTTTGGCTCATTGTGTGTGTTTGTGTGTGTGTGTGTGTGTGTGTGTGTGTGTGTGTGTGTGTGTGTGTATGTGCGTATGCGCGCGCGTGTATACGTATGCGTGTGTGTATTGAAAATGAAAGACAATCTGCATCCAATAAAGATACCGCCTGACGTTTTCATTTTCCGTGTATGACCTGTACATTTGGACTAGTTGTGGACTTTCGGTTAGAGTTTAGGTGGTATTTTAGAGGTAGTATTTTTAGAGGTAACAGCAAAGGACACCGATTGCAAGTTTGCTATAAACAGAGAAAGGGTATAATTCTACTTATACTCGTGCTGTCGTACTGCGAAAGTATGCGTATGGGGAACGTTGCAGATATCTTGGTAAAACCAGTACATACATAACTTAGGCAATATACATTTTTGCCAATAAGAAATTGATACCTGCTTCGTTCATTGTACAAATACCAAATCATAGACTACATCTAAGATCCGTATTGACTCTAAATATGATCAATTACACTGCTGATATAATCACACAATGCTCGTGTGCACAGACACCTTTACGGTGTATATGGTATCAATAATTCTATGAATTAATTATAATAACATGTGTTATATAAATCGGCCGATTGTTAAGCAACACCTTTCGACACCACTGTTCCAATGCGTGGTTGACACCAGAACTGTCAGAACCGCCGATGCAAGATTTCTGTTTTTAATCCGGTTGGTGACAAATAAAACGATTTGTTGACAATTGATAATACGAGCAGCACGTGTTCATCCCAGCCAGACCTGGGGCCGACTACATTTTCATGAGTACAAGTACGAGTACTTTGAAGATGGATAAGTACGAGTGCATTGCTAAAAGCAGAGTACGAGTGCAAGTACGAGTACATTCTCACGAGTACGAGTAAAAGTACGAGTACATTAAAAAAAATATAAATATTAAATAATAACGTATTTTAAAATTATTAATTAATCTAATTTATATAACTCAGCACAAGTGAATATGCAATGGTAGCTGAACCAGTCAAACTAAAAAACTAAAAGAACCTATATTTCATCAACAATGAAATTAACTAAATCGGCATTCATTTCAGTGGCATCCTATGATCTTATCATCTATTTGCCATTGCACCGAATGAGCATGAGTTGTTCACAGGTTGAGACTTTCAGGCTGCACCGTTCAGGGCAGAATACTTTCTCGGCTGTGCTAAATACCCTTTCAACTGGGGCTGATGAGGCTGGAATGCTGAGATGGTGAGGGAGGCACTAAGCCAGAGTTGGAAAAGTCAGAACTGTAGTGGGTCACTGTGACGATCTGTACATGGCTGACTGAGGTATTCGTTCACCTCTACAATCAGCAATATTATAAATTTGCAATTTATATTTCCTGATCATAGACTACTAGTTGTTGAGAGGGTTAGCACATGTCCACATAACAGGCTCAGCATCCCCTTTGGACTTTTTAGCCAGACTGCTGACATAGGATTATACTAGTGTAGGGGGCAGTCTGACTTGAGCCACCTTACTTCTACAGAGGAAGACTGGCAGTTCTTGTTCTTAGCAGTTAGCACTGTCATCCACTGTCAAGTGGCATGGTTGCCAGACTACATCAAAGGCATTTCCTGTCTAACTGGTGGGTTAACTGCTAATTGGCTCTTTATGGACATCCTGGTGGCTTAATTAAACAAACAGGTTTATGGCCTGAACTGATAGCCTACAATTATGTTTGCTTAACAGGGTGTTTCTGACTGGGAAAAGATGCTGCCTGTTGCCATGTTTAGGTATCATAGTCATGGTTATCAGAGAATGAGGATGTACTATGTGTAGGGATGGTAAGGTGGTATTCTGTCAGAAATAAAAAAATATAAAAAAATAGTTGAACATTTAAATATTTCAGGAAAGTTTAATTGTATAACCAAATATATTTATTTTCCCCAGTACATATTGAAAAAATACTCAGATGTAATCGTAATATACTCGTAAAATCTGAGTACAATTAGTATGAGTATGAGTACGAGTTCATGACCCACAAGTTTTATGAGTACGAGTACTTCAAAAATGTACTCGAGTACAAGAGTACCGAGTACTTCGGCCCCAGGTCTGATTCCAGCACGTGAACTGCGTCTAAAAGTGACAATGTTCTTGAGTGAATCACTGGACTATTATTATACCCCACACACAATTAACAAGCCAATGTCTTGTGGTAACGGCAAAAGAATGCCTATTCACCCTGTTATCCGGTCAAGTGTGACAGCTGCCCCATTCTTGGCAGTGAATAAATCGACGCGGGTGCGTCACGGTTAACTAGGGACATCACGGTGTGTGGGCGAGTGACTAAGAACTGCGAAGCAGCATCATTTGTTGTTCAAGAAAACATCCGACATCTGACGCATACTATTCAACCGAGTATATTGGGTGGTGTGAATACAAAGTGCTGTTGTATTAGATACCATAGATGTAAATGTGTTGTTGAACAATGAAAACATCAGAACACGGTTAGCATTGCAATTTCGCGAGCGCCAACACTTCGTAAACAAAGGTACGCTCATTCCAACAATGTATAGAGTTGTTTACGCAATTGGCCTACTGTAATTTGCAGGCGGTGTCTATTAATATGGTTTGAATCTCGGCATTTTCAATGTTTCTTTTAATTACTTGTCGTTATCTTGCGGAATTTTTGAAATGCACAGGACGTTGAAAGGCTGGTCATAGGGCAGGCAAAACAGAAAGAGCCGTACACGAATACGAATATATCCAACAATTCAGTCCTAAACCTCACCGTGTATCATTGGAAGCAGGAGGAAGAAAACTAAAAAGTAATTTTCATGTAAGAAAAAGATAGACAGAGATACCGAGATATATAAGGCGGACGGACGGGCGAGATAGAGGAGAATTGCTCAGAGAAAGAGAGTTTAGCATATTTATATAATTATCAAAACATTGATAAAAACAAGTCGGAAAGACAAAATCTGACAAACAGGTCCGAGAAATGCAGGCGGGGAATCGACAGTGATTATAACTGGTACGAAACGAACTTACACAAGTAAAACTCTTACCTGTAGAGTACGAGGTGGGTTTCGTCTTCATCAACATGTCGGTCCACTGTAGCTGGCTGCCATAGTACCCCTCTTTAGATGCCAGAATGCGCACATTTCCCGGCTTCAGCCAGTTTCCAATGCCGACGGCAAAGATGGTTACCTTACTATCTTTCAGTGCGTTCACTTGGTTGATTGGATCTGACTTGGCGGTGTAATCACCGTCAGTTACTAACAACACAATCTGCTTTGCAGCGGACCTCTTCCTTCTGCTGGCTGTAAGGATGTCGTTAGCCTGCGTGAATGCAGTTCTCAGATTCGTACCCTTGGCAAATGTGTCGTTGCTTATATACTCCACTTGTTCCCATGGCGTTGGACTGTCCCCACCAAATACGACACATTTTGTTGCTGTTTTGTCAGAAATATAGTCAAAGATAACCCGACTGTCTCCACCGAAAGTGATGACGGCGGTTCGAGTAAAGGTTGGATGGATGACGGTGTATTGCTTCAGTATTGCTCCTGCCAACTTGTTTAGCTCTATGACGAACCGTTCAATTCCCATTCCAGTCGATCGGTCAACGATCATAACCAAATCAACCTCTTTATTTGGTCCGACGTCTTTGACGAAGTCATCGATCTGAAGAAGGACTGTGGTGCTGTTTTCTGAGGCAGCTACCTGAAGACGCGTCAACAGACAGAACGTCACGATCAACAGTAACGACATGGGCCGTATATGCGCCATCGTAGACATTTCGTAAATGTCTGTTCTGTGTTGTTTCCGTAACAACACGACGCGTTGGCCGTGCAGTCCGCGCCTAAATGGTCGCACGTAACGTCGCCGTGGCTTTTGAACGTGGATTTAGAGTTGTCTATAATCGTGCCCCTTGTGGTGCGCCAATGTCCAATTCCAAAAACCCAAGCGTCAAATAAACTCTGCGAACCTTCCAGGCCAATGTCCGACCAAAACAAACAGTTACATCAGCCGAACGCTACGTGAACAAACTCGCTCCGGCACACTTGCCTGCAGTGCTGATAGTCAGTGCGTGTACGTAAGTTCGCACACACGTGTAATGTCCAGTAGTATCGGTCAACAAGTTTCCGACCTCTCACACTCACTCACCCGTGGTTATGTTACGTCCACCGAATGTCCGGCCTTCTTAAATCGCGTTGGTCATCGTAACTGTCTGGCGTGGGAGTGTTTCTGCATTGCTACGGCACTGATTTCATCGTGAGAACTGCTTGCCAACTGACTGGGTCTCATGCAGTGGCCCTATGGCGATGTCACGCCTCGCTGCCTCGCATTGTGAGCCCGTCCCTGCGTCGGTGTGCGCGGCTCGGCGACAACAACGCGGCATATCGGTGCACGCGGCTGACTCATCGCCTATATCTTAGTGTGCAGCCACGCATGTCGACTATCGCTACCACACCGTCGTGATTACACCAGGCGTCATTATATCGGTTTACAAGTATCACAGTTAAATATTGGTTGTGAAGTCCAACTGGGGACTGATTTAGTTAGTTTCCGCGTTCAATTGACCCATAAAATCACCCAAACGACATAGGCACGCCCTTTATGCGGTGTCACAGTCAGGACGTTTACGGTCTATCGCCGGCAGTCGAATGGTCTTGTCAGGTGTGACGGGATGAAGTTATTAATAGACAACAATAGATTGTCAACGCCCGTTACTGTCAAATGTTTTGTTTCGACACTTCGCAGATGACGACAGTAATGAAGATTCCAAACAAACAGTCGCGTTGTAGCCAGAGGCGACCAACAGTCGATGTTTACCAATACAAATGTTCCAGCTCAAATATTTCGTATCCGGGTGGAGTAATTTCAATCTGGCTCCAGAATCCACAATTTTGTTTTGACATTCTTGGATCAGTATTTTGAATGCCGTCCATTATATCATCGTCTGCAATCAGTCGCCAGTTGTTGCACTCCTTATAATGTCTCGGTAGCTTGATAAACAATTATTTCAGTCGTGACACATCCGTGTTTATCCTGGAAGTCATTCGTTGCTATGATGGCCGAGAAGGGCCATCGCGTTTTTGTGTGGCAACCTACAGCGCCATGGGGCGATGACGCGATGCGCGATGCGATGGGCGATGCGATGAGCGATGCGATGGGCGATGCGATGGACGATGCGCGATGCGATGCGCGATGCGATGGACGATGCGCGATGCGATGGGCGATGCGATGCGCGATGCGCGATGCGATGCGCGATGCGATGCGATGCGCGATGCGATGCGCGATGCGATACGCGATGCGATGCGCGATGCGATGGTATAAATTATAAAGATGCCGTAATGAGCATGCGTACGTCGAAAACGAGACTTTGGCAGCCATTTGTATTTTATTAAACGCATTCCTTTTTGTGTTCAGAGCATGTGATGATGGCTGATGATGCTGACTGCACGTATACGGTTACATATATATTTGGTTTGCGCACAGAATTTGTTGTGTTCGTACTTCTAAATGTTGTGACGAAAGTCTGGGGCAAACATATTTCATAACATGACATATATGTACTTCTTCTACCGCTCAAATGCAGGTTTTAAATTGTTTCCGTCTGGATATCCTTGGTAGAAAATATAAAACTTATTTTGTATACATGGGAAGAGACGACAACTTTTTTCAACTTTCGCTTATTGCAAATGCCGTTCGTTTGTGTCCAAGTTTATGTTTCAATTATTATAAATAGCTACAATATTCGAAGTCGGTTTAACAAGAAGCATGTACATTAAATCATCGAAAAAACTGAATTTAGCTGTCATTTGCGTCACATGTTTTTTCTGTCTACAGTTTAATTGTTTCTTTTTAGTTAAGTGAATCGAATAGCTGAGGCACAGTTTACCAAACCGTAGATACGCTACAGTGTAACTGCCTGTCAATTGCAGCGATTTACGATGCCGCCCAATATAGCATGCGGCACGAAGTGGTAATTATTGAGACTGTCTGGTCATAGTTGAGTATAGGCAACTGCTTTGATGTGGTCACATGTGGATGCGATTATTGTTTTGAAAAAGGTGCACTAGTTAAGCCAGACATATTCATTAGAACAGTATGATTATATTGTATGTGTCTGTCTGTTCCCTGATATGGAAGTACTGTGGAGGCAGTCAATCTATGAATCGCCTATCTTGCATGCCCCCAGTAAATTACAACCTTGGAAGATACATCTGTAATATATTCCCGTGTGTGTGTGCGTGCGTGCCTGTGTGATTATAAACCTATAATTATAGCATGCATGTGTGTCAATTGTATTGTTGTAAATACAGTTGTAGCATCATTGCCAGGTCAAATAAAGGTAACTGCTGCAAACTTGTCGTGTATTTTTCATGAGAGTGCATTTTATAATAAATGTATATGTTCATTTTAGTTCACAGTTTAGTAAGACAGTGTTTCGTGGCAGGATACAGTAATGTTGAAATCTGTGCGATACTCAGCCACAACGGAATATCCATCAGGTGTGTTCTTCATGAATATAATATGGTAATAATATAATAATCTGAGTAAAAAGCATAATGTGTTCATAGATTACATCCTCGCGCTCCATGGGCGCTGCTGATTACACAAGTCTCAGTACCCCGCGGCAGATCGCCTTGCGGGACTCGGAATATAAGCTAAGCCAATAATATTGCGTGCCGGCAAATTTTCAACCACATGATTTTGGTAATGTTATGTGCAATGTTGGGGGAAGTAGAAGTAATTATTTGAATACACAATACCGTTCAGTCCCTCGTGAGATGTTATGAAATCACTGGCTTCGTCTTAGAATTGAGGTGCGGGTGGGGCGGGTGTCTGCACTGTTCTCACGGGTTGTACAGTTGCGGCGAAGCTAATTTCTAGTTTGAATCAGCTGACCTCCATACATTGCGTAGGATATCTGCCAGGGGTAGTGTACGTTGTCATCGACCTGGCTAACGAGGATGATAGAGGATACTCTTTCAACTTGTATTTATCGTTTAGGTACCTCTACTGTTGCACTTCCATTCGCTATTTGTAAAATGAATGACGGTATGTTGTTGAGTAACTGCGTCGCGAATGCTTAAAAAGTATTGATTAACTAACCATGAATATACTGAACGCATTAATGTTTACAAACTCAATTAATTCATCATACGTACACGCACGCACACGCGCACCAGGGTAGGGTGGTAGGAATGGAGGGGGAGAGGGAAGAAGAGGGAGAGAGGGAGAGAGGGAGAGAGGGAGAGAGGGAGAGAGGGAGAGACGGAGAGACGGAGAGACGGAGAGACGGAGAGACGGAGAGAGGGAGAGAGGGAGAGGGAGAGAGAGGGAGAGAGGGAGAGACGGAGAGACGGAGAGAGGGAGTGAGTGAGAGAGTGAGAGGGAGGGAGAGAGGGAGATAGGGAGAGAGGGAGAGAGGGAGGCAGAGAGGGAGAGAGGGAGAGAGGTAGAGAGGGAGAGAGTGGAAGAGCGAAAGTTATAGTAAAATAAATATTGCATTCAATAAGCACAATGACTTAACAGCAAGCGGGCTTAGTGCCATATGTGTATGTAAACCACTTAATGTTGTGCAGTGTGCGGACGTTAAAACGCCTTCTACAAAGACTTGGCTTAAGGCGCAGACAAGTAGTTGACTACGCTATGGTTGCAACAGCAATGCAGGTACTTTCAAGTTTAAATAAGTACTCATGTCTATGTTGCACATGTTCACGGCTACTGGAAATTAAAACAAAATTATATTTATGTAACACAAGAAATAAAAAGAAAGTTCGTAAATGAAGTAGAATTTAAATGTATTTTAATATGTCAAAAATATGAATAGCGATTCAGCATTAAATGAATTCTTTATGATCTTCTATATTCTAGGACATTCCTGAAACAATACACATATAAACGGAAGGTGGAATTGTTTCTGTTTAGCATCATATCGAAGAAAATAGCACAATGTGTCAGGGTATATTCTGTGATAACAAATTGAATCATAACTATGAAAATATGAAATATATCACACACGTCTACCAATAAATGTACACAGTTGAATAGTTGTCTTGTTGAGTGTCCTAACCTACTTATGCAATATGCATCAATACCTTAACAACCAGTTAAATAGAGGCGCTTTGTTGTGTATAATGTATACCTTATGAAAGTAAAGTATAATTCATCCCTTTAACGATTTACCACATTTACGCTAAACCATATTAATGATACACTATCTTTAATGGGTGTTTTTTTTTGTTTACAACAATATATATATATATACATTATGTCAATCTCTTTTCCACATAATAATTGTTTCAGCACCAGTTGGAAGGAAGTGGACGTTGTTTGGGCTACAGGAGCATGACAGTGCGACTACGCAACCTCAACGGTTTGATGGTGCCAAGGTGTGTCCAGTGTTTAGCAACAACAATTTTATTCAGAGAATATTAGCAGTAGTATATATAACACTCCATATGTTATCCTTCATTTAGTTTAATTACATGTCCACTATGACCACAGGTGTGGTAATGGCGGAGATTCTAATGTGGCATAAGACGTACACAGCAAACAAGTTTGACATTTTTTATTTTCATCTAATTTTTATCTTTCATTGCAAATAACATGGACATTTTAAATCGTAATATAATCTTATTAGCATAATAACTTATATTATCAGTTCCTGCGACTACTGTCCTGGGATTATACGAAGTCTTTTGCTACTGTTGCAACACGTGTTCCAAACCTGAGCTGAAACCTTGGTTGTCAGTCGGACGTAAATGTGAGCGCAAAGTTTGCCGCTACCGTGACAGCACTAATTTTGATGTGTACCTGCTACTGAAGGGCATACTGTAACTAAGTGATGTGAGGCTCCATCTACATATGTGTGAATTTATTTATGATAGTTTATTTCATTTACAGGGACACGGTAATGACATTGTTACAAATAATGGACCCAGGAAGGGTATCCGAGCGAAGGATAAACATATTTTCCCGGAGGCAATATTATAGCAAAGGCCCAAACTATCTTATTCACATTGATGGGTACGACAAGCTAAAGCCGTTTGGTTTTGCAATACACGGAGCAATATGCGGGTGAGGCCAGTTTGTTTTTATTGGCATGTTTAATGATGTGTTTATGTAATGACTAACCACGCTGCCCTCTTCTGTTATCAAATATGTAATTAAAATATGTTTCACTCAGCAGGTGACACCACAGTGACAATTTATTTCCTCTTAGGTACTTTGCGACAACCAAACCACCCATACGCAATAGGCCTACTGTGTATGGAAGAGTTTTGGGGTGTTTTGGAGTCAGTTTTAATTTTACTTGTAAAGTCAGATGCAAAACAACACTACTTGAATAGTAACCTAGTGGTCAGCCGAATACATTGGCTGATAGATATGTGAATAATATATATATATATATATATATATATATATGTATATAGTTTTATGTATGCGGTTCAAGTGTGTCATGAAATTAAAATAGATGTGCTGATTCAGATTCTCCAGGAAAATACTATGGCTCAAGGTGGGCAGAACCAACAAAGATCCCTATGTTGTCGCCCATCATTTCGTAGAGTTTGTGGAGGACATCAGTGGTAACGTGTTCTTTATTGGCATTTACATATGCAAAATACATCTAAACCACACACACGCACGCACACACTCACTAGCATAGCATATGTATGTACGTAAGTACGTACGTACGTATGTAAGTATGTACGTATGTACGTATGTACGCATGTACGCATGTATGCATGTACGTATGTATGTATGTACGCATGCACTCATGCACGCATGCACGCATACACGCATGCACGCATGCACGCATGCACGAATGCACGCATGCACGCATGTACGGATGAACGTATGTATGTATGTATGTATGTATGTATGTATGTATGTATGAATGTATGTATGTATGAACAAATAAAGAGTGATGGAATCGTACCACTTCATTGGTGAGATGCGCATGTTACAGCCGTACCACGGTGCATCAGAATGGACCGGGGAACTGAGAACGTCTTCATGGAAGACATACAACGAGCCTTCAGATGGGACCACTTGGATGGCATGGCGCGAGACAGCAGTGTGGTGTATGGGAGTTCCCATAGAAACCAGGTGTCTACACCTAAATAATAATATATATATATATATATATCTATATCTATATCTATCTGTCTGTCTGTCTGTCTGTCTGTCTGTCTGTCTGTCTGTCTGTCTGTCTGTCCGTCTGTCCGTCTGTCCGTCTGTATGTCCGTCTGCCTGCCTGCCTGCCTGCCTGCCTGCCTGCCTGCCTGCCTGCCTGCCTGCCTGCCTGCCTGCCTGCCTGCCTGCCTGCCTGCCTGCCTGCCTGCCTGCCTGCCTGCCTGCCTGCCTGCCTGCCTGCCTGCCTGCCTGCCTGCCTGGCTGCCTGGCTGCCTGGCTGCCTGGCTGCCTGGCTGCCATGGATACACGCATTAGAATGCAACAATGAATGTTAGTTATATAAGTCACTAACATTATTTACTCACAAAAATCTCTTGACATTTAGACGTTGCCAGTGCATATATACAATCCACTGTTGTTGTTATATAGTTCCATAGCTTAACACCTCAACGTCTAATGGTTTTATATAATACGTTGGTTTTAGAAATCGGTACATGCAGTAGATCCACATGGCGTGTCCTATAATTATTGGTTAACGATTTGCCGTTAAATACAGGAACGACAATTGGTTTCTCATTCTACCATGAGCACATTTTCTTTAGACGAACAATTTGTAATTAAACAGACTGAAGAAAGAAAGCTCATGTTAAATGTATGATTATTTAAAAAATATTTAAAAAATCGTATTGTCAACGCGGATTTGAAATACCGCATGAAAATGTTTGTATTGTTATCTGTGTCATGTTTACGAGTTAAAGTTCGCCACTTATGACATGTATTGCGTTTCAGCAGTGACGCGTGGTGCAAGTCCCTGGAAGACTAGCTCAGTGGTTACTCCGCTACAGCCTCAATCACGGGGTTTCCTGCACATCCTCTTCATGTGTCTGATGTCTTCCTTGTCGACTTCGACTTTGTAGTCTACAGTAGATATAGCGTTTTACACAAGCTAGTAAATTGTTATAACATACATTGTATAACAGTACAAATGTTTCAATCAAACTTTGGGAAGACAACAACTATAATATTTATTATCAATACCAATGTTTGTGTTTAAAAACATTGCTTAAATCGATGCTGTTTGTAGTACAATAACCTTGTTTAAAACTAAACAGAGGTTGTTTGCAAAAAATTATTATAGTATCCTATGTTTAATAAGGTGAAGCTAATTTCCTACTTTACTGTTCATTTGTAAATATAATTTTCTCATCGTATACTAATTGTTCATAATGTACTCTCACTCCTATTTTGCATGTTTTAATGACATAGACAATAATCAATTTATTTTACATACTGTAATGATGTACATACATCGGTTTGCTTAATGGTACTGTTGTGACTCAGAAAAAGGTTCCTATCGCTCCGCTAGGGATCTTTGGGATGAATACAATTATTAAATATGTACGTCAAATATGCACGGTAAACTTAAAATGCCTTATACGTATGTGTGCAAATTGTATAGCATTAATGTACATTAATTTAAATGCTACGTTACCATAAATCTCTGGCAAGAAATACAGCAGGTCTGGTTTTCCTCGGATGACCGTATCGCGTGTGCGTCTTGCGCTCGTTCGTTTTTGATAAGTGCCAACTATACTCTGTGTTAATGATTTCTCATAAAACTTGCGGTGCAAACAAATTTAACGAATATGCACAAAGAAGCACGGTGTTTCGTCGATTGAAATGATTCCTTGAGACTCGTAGTATTTCATCGTTCAGTTTTCTAAGAAAGATACTTCTGATATACATCATGTTTTCACTGTAATTGTAATTTCACTGTAATTGTATATATATATATATATATATATATGTATATATATATATATATATATATAATTGACGTGTGATATAATGTGTTTACGAAAGCAAAACGTGTGATGCTAATTACTATTACCATGCATACCGCTGATACCGTACATACTTTTGTGATAATGTAATTTCTCCGTATTTACAATGAATAAATAATGTAAACCAATACTCATTCAATATTTTTATTGTTGAGATGTATAATCTTGCTTTCTATGGGAACTTCCATAGACAACAACAACATGTTTTGCGACATATCATCAAGGTGGTCCCATCTGAACGATTGTCCTCCAAAAACACATTCGCCTTTCCTCGTCCCATTCTGATACACCTTAACAGCTATGTTACACGGATGTAACACAACTGAATTTTTTTAGACTAGAGAG
This sequence comes from Paraescarpia echinospica, assembly GCA_020002185.1. Classification (NCBI taxonomy): domain Eukaryota; kingdom Metazoa; phylum Annelida; class Polychaeta; order Sabellida; family Siboglinidae; genus Paraescarpia; species Paraescarpia echinospica. The sequence continues at coordinate 5,071,521 of CM034534.1, read as the reverse complement.
CAATGTCGTTTTCTATATGATTCAGCACAAACGAGTATATCAAAATTGTAATTTACACCTGGAAGTGCCGATGCACTAAAGTGGGGGGATAAGTAGCACTTTCGGTTAATTGTATCTCTTGTCTGGCAAGTGGATTACATGATGTGTCAAAGTCGGTGCTTCTGTGGAGACGATAATCCCTGGGTCGGGAGCTATAATTAGAAGAGCACCACCTCCCAAAATTGCAGCATTGGACTAGAATGATGCTACTTATTTACATCGTCTGGTCGTAGTTGCGCCTGTGGTTAATTGTGTCTTTGATATGAATAGTCGACACAATTGTTTCTGAACAAGCATAAGCATGAGCCAACTAAGATGGGCAGGACTTGTAGAGAAAATGGGAGAAGAACGGATGGCAAAGAGAGCAGATGCACGGAGACTGGAAGGAAAAGGAGGCGAAGAAGAACTAGACTGCGATGGGAAGACTATGGAAAAAGAGATTTTGAAGGATTGGGAGAAAGGTGGAAAACGAGAGCGAACGATCTGGTGGAGAGAGCTGTGCAGGATCAGCGAGAGAAATAAAAAAAAAATCAGACATCGAGCATCGGAATCGAGGCCAGTTTCACCCCTGACAGACAGGGATATATGAGGAGTTCAAATTCATGTTTGTGGAGAGCCTCAATGTAGATATTTGGGGGGTGCAAATCGAGGTTTTTGAAGAGCCTGAAGATGGAGTTATTTTGGCGAGCAATGGGTGTGCAAATTGTGATGTTGGAGAACCTTAATGTGGCTGTTTTGGCGAGCCTCAAGAGGGGGAGTGCAAATCGAGGTTTTGGAGAGCCTCAACCCACCAAATATCCACCATGTTCCGACACCAGTGTTTTGGGTTTGGCTTTGTTGTCTGGGCTTGAACAAATTCGTGATCTTAGGCAACACACTGGATGCCTTTTATGTTCAACGCATGTGTCCATGGTTGATGACTTTGAGTGTGCGTATACGGTTACACATCTAGTTATTGTGCACAAAAGATTATGTGATTGTACTTATAAATATTATGATAGAAGCCTAATGCGATTGAGTTTAGACTAAGATAAATGGGGGCATGCGGGCAATCACTTTAGAGAATGTAATCTAGGTTCTCGCACCAAAACAGGAGACCAAAAATGAATTACTTCATAGCATGAGGTGTGTACCTCTTCTACCACTCCCCATTTAATTTTTGGTTTCATCTGAATATCCTTGATCGAAAATATAAACGATAATTTATGTACCTCCACACATGAAAAACAGGGATGTTGATGGCATTTTTCAGTTGAACATTAACCGTAGACTTTGAAGTATACATTTCTTGAATATTTATTCATTAATGACATGATATATTTTCATAGGTGTACATATCATGTTCATTATGCCTTACATAAATAAAACAATATATATATATATAAATAACTATAATCAGTTAGACCCTACTAAACTTTGGTGTCTTTAGTTTATAATAAAATATCTAAATCTTAAACTAAAATTGTATTGTCTCTAATTATTTTACCAAACCTACATATAAAATGCACAAACGAGGTAGCGAATCGTTGTTCCTAGAGTGTTCCATTTTTGCTAAGGGATCATCTCGGAACGTCGATGTCCGATATCAAGCGAAATTATTTTTGTTTGGGGGACGGGGGTCTGAGGCAGTTTCATCTGGCGTCGGACATCGACCGACACTCTTAATTATACTGGTGTTATCATATTAATGTTTAAAAAGATCGTCTGAGGTGGGTGGGGGGGGGGGGCTGAGGCAAGATGAAAGTAATTTCGTCTGATATCGGACATCGACGTTCTGAGATGACCCCTAAGTGAATCGAATTGTAGACGCACCGCGCGCACCGTGCACCTCCTAGTAGACCTACTACAAGTTAACTTCCTGTCAATTTCGGCTGTTTATTACGTGGTCCAATAGAGCTGGTAGCCTGATTTGTGCGGGCCTATTTATTGACACCGCGTTATTCGTACTTGTATTCCGGCGCAACGCTGCTTTTATGTGCTACTACGGAACCCAGATTAAGTCATTAAACATCACTGCATTTGTATCGAAGATCGTCTCACGGAATATGTGTCAGTTTTTTCCAGACATGGAAGTATTGGGGACCGAGGAGTAAATCAAGAAGCATAAATTATGAAAAGTTTATATTTTAATTTATATAAGGCATAAATAACATGTTTGCATTCTAAACAGATATTATGTCATTAATTAATAAATATAAACAAATAGGCTTCAAAACTGTTGGTTAATGTTAAACTGAGAAATACCTTAACCATCCCTGGTTCATCGTGTCTGCAGACACACAAAATAGTGTTTATATTTGCGATCAGGGATATCCAGATGGAAACAATAATTATTTAACAACTAAAATATTGAATAGATACATATTTCATGTTATAAAGTAATCTATTTCAGTCCATAGTCTAGTTTTTGCGAAGAGGCTGCCTGCCTGGCACCCGTTTTTGTTTGGCTAAATTCAATCCCAGTAGATGTCCGAGACAATATTTAGAAGTACAATCACATAATCTTTTGTGCACAATAACTAGATGTGTAACCGTATACGTACAGTCAGCGTCATCAGCCATCATCACATGCTCTGAACACAAAAAGAAATGTGTTTAATACAAATAAATAAAAATGGCTGCCTAAGTCTCGTTTTCGGCGTACGCATGCTCATTGCGGCACCTTTATAATGTATACCATCGCATCGCGCATCGCATCGCGCATCGCATCGCGCATCGCATCGCGCATCGCATCGCGCATCGCATCGCGCATCGCGTATCGCATCGCGCATCGCATCGCACATCGCATCGCATCGCGCATCGCATCGCGCATCGCGTATCGCATCGCGCATCGCATCGCATCGCGTATCGCATCGCGCATCGCATCGCGTATCGCATCGCGTATCGCATCGCGCATCGCATCGCCCATCGCATCGCGCATCGTCCATCGCATCGCGCATCGTCCATCGCATCGCGCATCGCATCGCGCATCGTCCATCGCATCGCCCATCGCATCGCGCATCGCTCATTGCATCGCCCATCGCATCGCGCATCGCGTCATCGCTCCATGGCGCTGCAGGTTGCCACACAAAAACGCGATGGCCCTTCTCGGCCATCATACGTTGCGCTGTCTGTTCATTTGCTTCGAGTTGCATTTATTCGTCAAAGTAGTTTTGTTAAGTTATGAAGTTATTTGTTCAAGAAAAGTTAAGTTTTTCCTATTTGGTTTCTCTATATTTCAATTCAGTCTCATTGTAATGATAACATTGCTACTCAACCGCCTCTCCCTCTCACTCTCCCCGTCTCTCGTACACAAATGCACACACACACACACACACACACACACACACACACACACACACACACACACACACACACACACACACACACACACACACACACACACACACACACACACACACACACACACACACACACACACACACACACACACACACACACACACACACACACACACACACGCATTCACACACACACACACGCGCGATAATTTGTTATTGTGAGTGTGTCAATGGGCATCACCCACTGTTAATAGACGTACCATTTTGTCCTCCAATACACGTTGGCAGAATATATATTTCCTTTGTTACGAGAATAGGACCTACTATAGCCATTATTATCATAGATAAACAAGTTAAGTAAATTATAATAAGCAAGATAAACAATTGAGACCACTAACACAAACATTGCGTAAGGTATTATCTGCACCATAAACATTTAGCAAGCTCTCAATGCTTGCTTGGCACTTAGCAAGCATTATCACTAATCCAGTGTAGCCTGCAGACGCTCAATGGTAGGTCACCAAAATGCTTTGTAGCATGCGAGAGAACGCTCGTTTTCGTGAATGGAACTTTGGTCGCTTACCTAATTGAGCACTTAGTACATAGGCGGCCTAATTACGGATTTGTAAAACATTCCAAAGAAAGAATGGCCTAGGTGGATTATAAATAGAGTTTCACATCATTCGCTGATGGGAACTAGCGAAAACAAAACACCGACACAAAGTTATGGTAGGAGAGACTTGGTGAACAATTTCGAAGGAAACATACGCAGCGGAAACATCTAAATTGACTGTGGTCGGTATATAATACACATGCAGATTACGAGAACAAAGAGGAATTGCCAGTGTTCAGAGAAAGCAGAAGAAGATGGTCGTGGAAGAAACGAGTACATTTAAGCAGAGTAAATATATGCGAAGAACGGAGTGTAGAAGAATGTGACTTCACTGATTTAAGGGTGGAATATATATATATGTATGTATATATATATATATATATATTATTTTCACATTCCATTGTTTTTATGTGTTTCTCCACACACATATATATATATATATATATATATATGTATATATATATATATATATATATATATGTATATACATATATAGGGCTTTTCCGTATACTGCGTCCTAACTAGTGAACCATTTAAGCCAACCGGGTCTAATTTGGCAGCGATAATTAGTGTACGTAGGAGTTGACAATGACCAGTTATCAGACCACAACTCCAAAAACAAAACAACGTGTTTTGTGAAATATAACCTGTGAAGTTAGGCACCATTACACCAGGGTGATGGGGTTTAACCACACAGGTGTGACTCCGTAGGCATTGTGTGGAAACGAAGTAACAATGGAATGCGAATTACAGTGATGTTCTGGACTAGCGCCTACATCATAGGAGCCGTGTGTGCCGTGAGTCAGAGGAAACAATATCGAGCAATGCAAGCTCTTTGAAAACCAATTCACACACCTTATGGTGGTTAACGTCAGCTCCTGTGTAGACATTGGTGGGAATTGATAATGTACCCACCTACCTATCCCAAAACAAAACAAACATTATACCGTTATTTAAAAAAGGTTCGAGAAACAAGTCAGAGAACTATAGACCAGTGAGTTTAACATCAGTGATTTGCAAATTATTAGAAAGACTAATTAAAGATCACATGGTGGATTTTCTTGTTAAACATAACTTGATAAGCCCATCTCAACATGGGTTTTTTAAAGCGAGGTCATGCTTAACAAATACGTTATGTTTTTTGGAAGACATCACTAAGTGGGTAGATGAGGGATCACCAGTAGATATCGTCTACTTAGATTTTCAAAAAGCTTTCGACAAAGCACCACATCAAAGATTACTGCTTAAACTAAAGGCCATGACATAGGAAATGGTATAATAAACTGGATAGAAAAATGGTTGATTGACAGAAGACAACGTGTAGTAGTTGATGGGGAGGCTTCAAACTGGAAATCGGTATTGAGTGGGGTACCACAGGGATCAGTACTAGGACCTATATTATTCTTAATATATATCAACGATTTGAATGATGAAATAACAAGCAAAGTGTTGAAATTTGCGGATGAAACAAAAGTGTTTAGAAGGATTAAAACTGATGGAGATAGACAACATTTACAAGATGATCTTGACAAGTTGATCAAATGGTCTGAAAAGTGGCAAATGCTGTTCAATTTTGGGAAATGTAAATGCCTCCACGCAGGACATGGGAACGAAGAGGTCGAATATACAATGGGGGGTACTGTACTAAGTACTACTGTGAAAGAAAAGGACTTAGGGTTAACCATTATAACTGATATGAAGGTTTCAGAGCAGTGCGGAATTGCAGCTTCAAAGGGAAATCAAATCCTTGGATTAATTAGGCGAAACATAACATATATGGAAAAAGAGCTAATAATACCGTTGTAAAAAACAATAGTTAGGCCTCATTTAGACTATTGTATTCAAGCGTGGAGGCCATATCGCAGGAAGGACATAGATATGCTAGAAAGAGTACAGAGGAGAGCAACTAAAATGATACCAAAAGTGAGGGATCTTAGTTACGAAATACGCCTAAAAAATGCGGCTTAACAACACTAGAGACCAGGAGATTGAGAGGAGATCAGATAGAAGTGTTTAAAATAATGAATTGTTATGAAAATATTAATAGAAATATTTTTTCCCAGTTAAGAAAGATAGAAGGACTAGAGGACATGAAGTTACATTAGCAAAGGAGCAGTGTAGATTAATTATAAGAAAGTTCTCATTTTCACAAAGGACTGTAAATGAATGGAACTGATTATTTGCTGATCGTGTGGGTGCTAGTAGCGTGAATATGTTTATCGTCCTCAATGTTTCTTTTAGGTCCCAAAATTGAGACGGGATGGACATTTTTATGATTTGTATATATGGACATCATGATTGTCTGAAATAAATACATTATTATTATTATTATTAACATGATCTCCGTGTCGTAATATTGAGTGATGGATCGCTAGATGACGTTGTTATGACTACGAACATGGAACAATTACCTTATTCTGTTTATATGTTATCATATTTAATGCCTTGTTATATCATTGTGCTATATGTATTCTATGTTTCGTATACAGTATGATAGGTACATACTGTATCATTGAATAATTAAGCCTGCAATACTTTATAATTATACCTGTATTATTATAATTTCGTGTCTTGTAGGAGATGGCCTCTTCAGTTGTTCGTTGCGAGCTCGGATTGTGAGCTTGGCTTCTCCTTTGAGGATCATGTACTTTCGTGCCGTGATTCATCGAGGTCTTACGTTACCTGCAGCTTGGCTAAGCTGAAGGTATTCGTTACGTAAGGGTAGGGTTGACCAGATCAATCCTGGCTACCATCTTCCCTCTGCATTAGTGAACTCAGTAGTTCGGGAGGCACAACATGGTGGATTCAAAGTGCCTATGTCGAGAGCTAAGCTTTGACACCAAATGTACCACGCTCGGTCCGGCTTTTGAACTCAGGCACTTGCGCGACAGGCCACTACATTACCGCGTTCTCTTATCCTTTAAACTACGTCGATGAGTCATAGCAGACCACACCAAAAGCCAAAGTAGGCATATTTCAATCTTCCATAAGTCCTGAAAGTTTATTGCGGCAGGATCACATTACGATATGGACCATCAGATCAGATAAAGGTAGTTTCTCACGACGCGTAAACAGGAAAAACCCTACTCTTCTACATCATTGCTTCCGACGGTTCAAGCGTAAAAGCCACAATACCAATGTAGACCATGTGTTATTGTGTAATTGCAAATGCGCAGTAACGGAGAATAAACAACCCGTTCAATGATTAATTTACTGCTCCCGTCGTCCCTTGTTCACCGCATGTCACGAATGTATCCATTCAGAATACCCCACAAAGGCTTAACACGTGCGTTAACCTGTAAAGCGGTTTTAGCAAGTGTTTCTGTTTATAATGTACGCACTCTGTGCATTGTCGCTACGACAAAATGCGCCAGGTTATCGCAATCATCATCTGATATCAGGAATGACTGTAGAAGGAGCTCGCGGCATCATGTACGATTATAAGATAACCGGGGACTTTACGTGCACGCGATTGTACGGAACACACGAACGTACACGCAACTAAAGGGGTAAGTTCCGGTCATTAGCAACTTCAAAGGCGCTTCACACTTCACCTCTTCATTCCGAGCTCAAACCCAGTTATGTAGGAAACATTCAGCCAAGTTGCAATTACCGTGCGATGTCTATTCGTTCATGCATACCACTGTATATGGCCAAATATTTCAGTTATACAACTAGATGTACTGAGGCAATGTGGAATGAACATTACGCATACCTCAGAAGGGCAGCAAGAGGATTCGAACCCCGACCCACTCGATTGAGGGTGCACAGTTTTAAACACTGAAATACCGCGCCCTACATAGTTCCCGTTGTGACCTTTGTCACTGAGATACCGCGCCCTACATAGGTTCCGTTGTGCCACCTTTGGCACCGAGATACCACGCCCTCAATAGGTTCCGTTGTGCCACCTTTATCACTGAGATACCGCGCCCTACATAGGTTCCGTTGTGCCACCTTTGTCACTGGGATACCGCGCCCTACATAGGGGTCCTTTTTGCCACCTTTGTCACAGGGATACCGCGCCCTACATAGCCTTCATTGTGCCACCTTTGTTACTGGGATACCGCGCCCTACATAGGGTCCTTTTTGCCACCTTTGTCACTGGGATACCGCGCCCTACATAGGTTCCGTTGTGCCACCTTTGTCACTGGGATACCGCTTCCAACATAGGTTCCGTTTTGTCACCTTTTTACTGGGATACCGCGTCCTACATAGGTTCCGTTGTGCCACCTTTGTTACTGAGATACCGCGCCAAACATACGTTCCGTTGTGCCGCCTTTGTCACTGAGATACTGCGCCCTACGTAGGTTCCGTTGTGCCGCCTTTTTTACTGAGCTACCGCGCCCTACATTGGTTCCGTTGTGTCACCTTTGTCACTGAGATACCGCGCCCTACACAGGTTCCGTTGTGCCACCTTTGTCAGTGCCAAAGGATATATAACTTCAAACGACATTTCTTTGTGTGTGTGTATGTGTGTGTGTGTGTGTGTGTGTGTGTGTGTGTGTATGTGTGTGTGTGTGTGTGTGCACGTGTGCGTGCACGTGTTTGTGTGTGTATGTGTGTTTGTATGAATGAGTACCTGGCTATAGACAGTGGTGGATATTTGTGCACGAATAGTATGCGCGCAATAATTGCAGTGAGACTGAATTCTTCCCAGAGAAGTCGCGATGGTGTTCGATTGAACAGGTGTGCCAGGGAGTAAAGTGTAAAGCGCTTTGAGCAGGCCTAAGGACTGGATGCCGCGCTATATAAGAACTTACCTTTACTTTTTATTTATACTTCAACACTACCCTCTGAAACCGAGTAGATCAACTAGAAGAAAACAGGACTACTAATGACTATTTGCAGGTTCTCAAACAAACTGGCCAACAATCATCATTGGCCACCACTGGCCTTAGCTCTCGTTGTTATGGCCTTAGCTCTCGTTGTTATGGCCAATCTTAGCATTATTAAGATGACACAGAACAATTAAAGGCGCTCTGGGAATTCAAAGGCTACGTCAGTGCATGCTACGGAGCATCTTTAAGTCTAGCGCAAATAAAAGCCAGGCGAGCGGCTAGCCGATGCTATGTAAATAAGGACACAGAGACACCTCCAAAACAGAGATCTAGTATTGTAACCATACGGGCATGATAAGGAAAACTACACCTGTCAGATCCAAAGATGGCGTCCCGCGAACAAAGACGGCGGACGAAGTAAATCTTTGGAGGATGCACTTCTTTGACGTTTAAGGCACAGAAAACCATACACTGTATCTCCAATTGATAAAGTGTCGTTTACGGATATCATGGAAGAGCTTTGAGGATGAGCCACGTTTTACAGAAAAGGAGGCAGTTGTCGCCAAAATGTCAACTAATTACGCCTCGGGCAAAGAAGAACTGTTCCTGCAGATCCGATCACGACTGGTAGTCAAACGTTGCTACCGCCTGTTTACAGCTAGTTCATGACGTGTTGAAGGGAACATTCAATCCGTCAAGGAATGAGGGGGTCATTACTAAGCAAGAGTGACATGATTGGAATGACTATGTAGGAATATTAATGTTCTGCTCGGTGCTGTAGAACACATATATGCATGCATATGTATGTTAATACGCTAACGTTTACTACTCGCCTTTTTCTTTGTTTGTTAGCTTGGAGCAGCTGCATTCCATCAAATACTAGTGTTGATCTCAAATCCATAAAAACGGTCACGGCGAGCCATGGAACACAAGAAGACATCATACATAGGTTCAAACCTGACCAACAATGTCACGCTTGAGAAGGGACTGAACACACGACTAGCGAATTCGGCACCGTCCTTTGGAAGGGTCACAGAAGGGTATCTCCCAACAAGAATCTGACGTGGTGCACACAACGTAACGTCTATCCTTGCCATCGTATTTGTGGTGCATATACCTGGGCAACCTACCACTAAACTAAACAGACTAAGCAGAAACTAAACAGTTTTCCGCACCGTACTTGGCGTGAAATGGCAGGACAAAGTCACCACCTTAGGAATCTGCAAAGTTGCAAGTCGACACTACTGAGCAACATTCTCAAACGCAGACGCCTATGCAATGGCTTGGACAGATGCAGCAGAGGTCACGTGATCGTCTCCCAAAGATCATGTTATCTGAGATGTAAACCGAAGGCAAACGCGCTCCCAAGTCGTCGACCCATCGTCTTGTGTCCCCAGTAGATGTTGTGGCGAATAATTCGGGTTTACCAAACGAATGCTCACACCTCAGATTTAACCTGCTTCTCTCGTGGTGCCCAGGCGCGTCTAGAACTAACAGGGCTGGACCATGCAACCCAGGTGCAACCAGCTCGGAATTATCGACGGCATCAATACGTCACATTTTGCTGCGTCATGCAAAGTTAACAAAATGTCGGCGCCTTCATAGAGAAAATGGGTGAGTTTGTGTGCGCCTCTGAGCTTGGCTTCCAATGATTTAGGCGCAATAGAAGTTATCTTATTATTATTATTATTATTGTTACGTTGTCGGAATGATTACTGAGAATGGGAATTCAATGGTAGAGCTGCGACGTCGGATAAGAATATATTTAGTGCAATATTATAAGTGTTTTAGATAATGCAATTACGTCTCTAATATTGGTACAAAAATTACATGTACCCCAAAATAAGTGTTCGAAAAAGTTGACTGTTATTTGTTTTTGAAACAGCGTCATAAATCATATCATTTGCATTTCATTGTTACTTTGTATGTGTTAAGAGTTGGTTCGAATGCTTCATATCAACTGAAACATTGCTCTTTCCTGATGACTTAGCGCGAAAGTCAATCGATTTAATTGATTACCCTAATTCAAGGTAACCAAGTTTCTTCGTCCGGTGGAAAACACGTGTTTCCAGGCTCTCGTTACCATGGGTTACCTAGGCGCCGTGAGGTGGCAGCACGTTTGCGCTCCTCGTCTTGTTGGCGAGTTCGTAAAGGCGAGCTAGAGTTGGATAAGTGAAATTAGGCGACAAACAGTGGCGCCACATTACGAAGTCTGGGTAATCAAATTAATCCGATCAGTGGTACCGTCTGATGGCGAATGAATGGATGAAATACTGTTTATTTCCATATTTATACATAAATTTATTGTATTTTTTTTTTTTTTATTACCATACACGATGTTTTCTTTTTGCGGGAATAGACAAAGTTGAAATGATATACTTATTAAACACTATCCCCGTTCTCGTCAATACATGTGATGCATGTATCTCTGTGCTGACTAACACAACTCAAATTTAAATTTAAATTATACACTGCGGCTGAATTTAATTGAATCAATGAAATTGCGTTGCACATTTACAGATAAACAGTTTATTATACGTTGTTGTTCTCCCCCTTGTTTCCTGTTGTACAGGGTCGAAGGTCAGGTACAGTATTGCCGAACCACTAACCCCTTCTTTCTTTTCATAATTCTCTATCCATACCCCACTCTTCCCATCAACTGTATCACCGTAATAGTTTATCCAAGTCGAATCGAATAGCGGTTATAGAAAATATCGAAGAACAAAACAGTAATCTACAGTTCCTTCACCAATGTTTCCTGGTGTTGTCTAGTTCGTTTACCTCACTTCATTGAAAACAAGATACTTGCATAGCAATATCATCATATTCATTCTATGTCTATTTGATCTTCCTTAAACAACGTACCTGTAAACGATTTTCATAGTAATGTATCCCAGTTCTGGAATACGTTTAGTCGCACTTCTCTGGATTATTTATACTATACCTATGTCCTTCTTACCATTTTTCCACAACGCTTGTTTACAGTAATCCAAATAATCCCTATCTATGGCTACAATGCATACTTGCGTCTCATTGGCTGCTCACATTATTCGAATGCATAAAACGTTATGTTCGATCGAACTCCTTTCTCAGTACTGTGTAACGTCATAGCACAAGAAACACGCATTCACACTCACGTATACACACACCAGATTTCTTCAATACATCGCTGTGTCTAACTTCGTAGTTACTATGAAGTGCACTGTCCTGTGGTACACAACATAAACATATTGACTGATAGCATCTGTGCCCTCTGGGAGACAAATATATCCCTCCGTGTCTAGTTCCATCTAATAGTCGTTTATGCTCTCGTACGGGTTTTCCTTCTCGTGTTCTGCATCGGTACTCTCATCTAGCAAAGTTGGCCTTTCGTGTGTTATGTCTTCACCTTGCTGTTCCCGTCGGTTGGTACCGCTCTCTACCGCAGCACCGACGTCTGGGCTGTCAGGTAGTAAACGTACATACGTCGTCCTTTCACCCGTTCCCTCGGCATTTGGCTGCCTCTGACCACCAGTGACAGCGGCATCGACCTCACTCTCAACACCCATGTTGTCGTGTTGTACACTTGCGTAAATGTTTGGCCGTTCACGTGGTCTGTCGGTGCTTAACTGTCTATATCCGTTGGTGTCTGCCGTATCACCTACATTATTGATACCCGGGCTGTCAAGTTGTAGACCTGCGTAAACACCCGGCCTTCTGTCGCCATTTAGATGTCCCTGTACCAGAAAGAGTATACATGTATGCTGACGCTAGAATGACTCACTGCTAAATACCACATCGTATGAAATTTAATACAGCTACTGTTACGTATCGTTCCCTTTCTAATTATCCAAACGCTGACGATAAGCTGAGTCCGTTATCCAATGATTTCGTTGCCGTTCTAGAATCAGTTATTTAGGTTCCAGCCAATTTTAGCTGATCTTACATGTGATGTTCGGGAAATAGAAGTAATTATTAGAAAACGAACTGTGTGAATGGTCTGACAGGTAATAACATTATTGGGCTTCCCTGGAATGAGGATTATGAGGATCGTTTGTAAACCGTTTACCTATATCCGAACACATACAGTTAAAATACTCCCCCAGAGGCAAGTGATATCACTGCAACCGATCGGAATTCTGCACCCGACTTTGAATGCTTGTACGCTTGACAGGAGTGTCCGGATGCATAAGAAGTAATGCTATGGCAGTACGATCGGACTGGTGTGAAAGGTAGACTTACGTAGGCGTGGGACGTCTGGGACGTTATGTTGGCGTCTAGCTGCCGCATATTGTGAATATCTGGAGCGTTCTCAGCATCCTCTTGGGCCGCCCTATCAACACGATGTGACCTTCGATTAATCTCGTCGACGCACGGAACGCTCCGACGCAAACCATAGTACAGCTATAGTAGTATATTTAATAAAGTATTATTAATTTAAATCTGACGGAATTTGTTCGATCCCGATAGAGTAGCGGTAGTGGTAGTGGTACTGGCGGCGGCGGCGGCGGCGGCGGCGGCGGCGGCGGCTGAAGCAGAAGCAGCAGCAATACCAGCAGCAGTGGCGGCGGCGGCGGCGGCCGAAGCAGCAACAGAAGCAGCAGCAGCAGCAGCAGCACCACCACCACCAACAGCAGTTTACGGGAAATAAATCTTCAACTTATTTACTCTAGTCTTAAGGATATTACATTAATTAAGAAAAAACAGAGATCAGATTGCCTAGAAAAAAAACGAGATATCAGACAGCCTTGTTTTAATATATTTCAGCCGACTCGGTTCTATCGCCATATGCAGTAGTAGGCCGACTGCACATCGCCTTGAATGGACAGACGTTACAAACGTGAACATTATTTGTAGTTTAAACATATTGCTTGAGAAGCTTTTGAAGATTTTCTCGCGGCGACTTGAAAACTCACCAACAACCCCGATTTGCATCCCATTGAGGCTCGCCAAAACATTTTCAGGCTCTCAAAAATCCTCTATTTGCACCCCCCTTGAGGCTCACCATAAAACACATTCAGGGTCACCAAAAACATCAAATTCCATCCAAAACTGCACCTCTTCCCTAAATATCTAAATATAGGGGTAATCCTATCTCCAACCCCACCAAACAGTTTCCAACCTAAAATGCACATTCCTTCCCCAAATAGTGGGGGCTAATCCTATTTCCAGCCTCTTCACTAAAATATGTGGCTCAGCCTCCAAGCCTCCCCCGGTTCCCACGCCTACTTGTTATTACTTGCACCTACTTTGAGCATGTCCAGTCCGTTTGCACTTCCCCGTCTGCACACACGTTTATTCAAAAAACAACATAAGCTCATATGAAGTATTGAACGATGCTTAGCACAATACAAATAGAATAAACGCGTTGCAAAGAAATACCTGTTTCTTGATTTATTGGTGTAATAGTAGACCAACCCGCATACAGCAACGCCAACGAGAAAGCCTCCCGCCGCAGCGCCGACTATAGCACCTTCGGAATAGAGAAGATAAAGTGTAAGATATAATACTACTTCATAGTACCAATATAATTAACACAGTTGCAAAATATGAAAAATAAATGTTACGTTTAATTTATATATAGCTTGATTGTAAAATATCGTCAATAATTGCATAGTACAAAATATTCTATAGAAAAATATCTGCACAAATGATTTAGGGTAATACACGGAGGTAAGAGAAAACAATTAAATACTACACATTCTAAAGAATTTCACACTACAAAATAGTCTATCAAAAAAATTTGCAAAAATCTTATAGACTAATCTGTACAATTGTTAAAGGTTTCAACAGCTACTGAAACTGAACAACAACATTCACTTAGTTTCACGAATATCTGAGCGGTAAATGGCACTAAACAGAGCATTTTATTATTAATAAATTTCAAACCGATAATGTAAGATCCATGAATGTCGAGTCTACCAACATCAGCATTCAATAGCGCACATTTTGAGATCAATCACAAATTTATTGAAGGTAATGCAACCCGAAATGACGAAAAAGAGTAAAAGGAACTATTCGATTTTAACATAGGAAGCTCACTGTTGAATTGTAGGTAGGCAAAGTCAATCATATCTATAGGTGGAGCAATTATATAAGGTGTGGGTCCTACGACAGCGACTATATTTAGTCTTAGTATGAGACACCCGTCCCTTATTATGACGTAATCGTTTATTTTTACCATACATTATATATACCTACCACTTTTGTTTTTTTCACATCTACTCGATTACAATATATTGTATGATTTTTTGTAACAATAACTTTTTTGTATTGTTCATTTGGGGACAAATAAATATTTCCTGTACCTGTTCCTGTGGAGCATCATTAGATATAGCATGACTCAATTAAGTTCAGTAGTGTGGTGTTAGTTTGGAGTTGGTGTCGGAGGAGGACCCGGGTGACCATAACAGCTCCCTCCACATTTGCCTCTGGCCGTGCAGACAAGACCGTTCCTGTGGCAGGAGCACCTTCCTATGCAGCTTGTAGTGCGTCCGCAACTAACCAGGTCTTCCAGGGCTTTCGCTGCTCGAGGGAGGAGAGTTCAGAAAGGCACCCAACCAGATTCAGACTCAACCAACCCTAGGAACCTGGGCTCAGGAAGATCTGTTCGGCAGTAAGAGATTGTCCTCACACATATCCAACCTGACAGGTCGCTCTATTGACGTGCTATTTCATGGCTGCCTTGGTTGGTGGCAAGTACTCGAACGTGCGCGATGACTGAGCGAATATCTGCTGGCGTGCTCGGTTGACTTCCTTCAGAGGGCGGGACGCAGAGTATAGCGAGACGACATCTTATAAGCCTTTCCAACAGTTGACATAACGCGGTTGCAAGCTCTAGCCTTGTCCTCCACTTTCCATACGCTGGTTTCTTCCCCGTGATCAAAAAGAAGGTTTTGTTAACGGACCCTGGTTGGGCATGGAATGCGGGGAGACGTGAGCCTTGGCCGGAGACACAGTACACTGTATTAGATATGTCGTGGATGGTAATATATCTGAACTTCTTACCAATTCTAAACGACACCCACAATTTCTCCGCGCCAATCTGAATGAAGAACAGATCCACAGGACAACGATGTCAATGTCGTTTGCAAAGCTCAGTATGCGCGTTTTTCCTTGTGACACTGCACTTACCGCATGTAGTCCTCGCGTGGCACTTGATTCTGGAGGACGTTCGTATCGCAAATTGTAATAACGACCACCCCCTCGAACTGGGCTATCAATCCTGATATATAGTGGAACATTTCCTCCTGATTATTTTTGTTGCGCAGATAGCTGTTCCACTTCTTCGGCATTTTCCGATTCACATAACTTGGTAGTCGCTGTTGGATTACTGTTCCTCTTTTCTCTCTGGCCGTCATGTTCAGGCTGTCTGATAGATACCGGCCCCAGATGACATCAACACGTCTAGTCGTGCCCAGTGAAGGGAATCACCTTTTTCTCAGCATAATCGCGGGAAAGTTTTGATGCTTTTCTGCGGACTCGGGAAATGTTCCATATCGGCACCATCAATCAGTTTCGCGACAGCCTCATCGAAGTCGGATGGCATGTTTGCTTCCAAGCATGGCAGCTGATCAGACTTTTGGCCACGTCGCATTCTGCGGTGTTTTGATAAGGACGACGGGTCATCAGCAATCTCAACTTCAAACAGGCAGTCAATATTGCCTTCCCTGACGTGCAGCGCGATGTAGAGCTGTCCTTGTAGGTGCAGGTCTTCCTTGGTGATATCGACATGCTTGCTTTGTTTTTTTTTAAATTAATTGTTGGGAAGGATTTTTTTCTTGATTGGCAAATGGGATGCGACTGCTTGAGATTACAGGCGCTCCTTCACAAAAGCTGAATATTGTTTTTCCCTCCTCATGGGCGCCCAGGATACGTTGGGCAACCGCCTCTGACATGATCTCTTTGGTGTCGAAATGATTACCTCGTCGCTGTTTTCGTCAACGGGATTCCCCATCTCTTGGGACGAGAGCCATGGTGTCTGCTGCAGAACTCTTCTGGACGCTTGGATTCTGATCATGATGCATGGAAACAAAGCCCTTGCTTGACGGCATGCCAACCTCAACCTCCGCGCTGACCCGTGCAACTTCCGGCGTTATAATAGGATAGTTCATGATACTGTTTCCCGTCATTTCGAGTTGCACTACCTTTAATAAACTTGTGGTTAATCGCAACATGTGCGCCATTGTAAGCTGAAGTTGATAGACTCGACATTCACGATTCTGACTTGATCGGTTTGAAGTTTATTAACAATATACGGATAGTGCGGCACTTAGATTTCATTACCTCAACCTTCTTGATTTGACCTAGTCGTCATGAAGGCAAAAGGAGTAATTTATTTTAGTATATGATGATCTTATCTAGCATGCAATACATTTAACACAAGATAAATAGTTCTAAGGTCAGTTTTATTATGTGAACATTGTAGCTATTTTAGGCAAACAACGCGTGACCTTGATCTTGGATGATGACGAAAGCTCTTCAATCGACCGGACATACCCAAAATTATTACAACACATACCAAACTCAAAGGGATCGGCCTATTATTAGATGATATATGACCATATCGGGTTTTACCATATATTGGCGGTGACCATTTTTGATTTATTCTAATTAACGGGTGTTAACGAATCCTTAATTGTGTGTCCTATATCAGGATTTTATTAGTACCTATGAATGGTCACCTGTGCCAAATTTTGTAATTTCTTCCAAAAGTGAACATAATATCTGAAAATTAATCCTAAGACAGCAGACTATATATGTTCTGTTGTTGTTACCTGTCACACTGCTGGGGCCTTCCGAATCTGTGGTCGTTGGTGTATTTGTTGTCTTGAAGCGGCTCCTACCCCCTAAATGTGACAAAATTAAAACATTATTCCAAAAACCTGTTTTCATTTTTTGTGTGCACTTTAGCATTTACTCCATATGATCAAAACATGGGATTGTAGATACAAATGCAATTTAATGCCTAAAAAGATTTTTTTAAATATCACTCTCTTCAACATTCTCAAACAAGACGACCTTATTAAATGTTCAAAAACTTAAAACATCCATAACTTTGCTCCTATTTGACAGATTTATAGTGCCTCAAGTCACTGTAAATAATGACACTGTCACTGACACTGGCAGTAATGACAGAACGGCCAATTTAGCACATTATGAATTAAGATTATGATTAATACATGTCATATAGGTTCGCGCACTAAACAGTCCCGACAGTCGTTTGCTCCAAGCTGAAATTGTTCTCAAAGTCGAATCGAAAGTCGTAAAATGGATCACTCGAATGTGATTTGGGTCTTCAGGTTTGCCATAACAACACCGTTTAAGCGCGCAACAAAGTGGAGGCGTGTCCGTAAGTGGAACACAGATTCGTCAGAAGTATGACATCTATACGTTCGTCTTGAATATATGTTACACTAAGGTGTTGTTCAAAATTGTCGACATTTTATATATTGATACAAGGTATACTGCTGATTTGTTATTGTTGGTCGCAAGTGAATTACATAAACATGGTATTGTACGCTGCATGCACCAGGCCCAAACACTGCCACTGGCAGTACCACTACCAGTATCACCAGGCCTACCGACTTGGCGTCTAAACAGGAATCCCAAGGATTGTGTGTCTCAGTCTCAGATATAAAATTGTGGGGTGATTCAGGAAAGCCTGGCCAGCCTGGAACTGATGATGTCCCAACAGGTTATAAACTTGTGGACATTGAGGGTCTTCTTGGCACCTCTCCTAAAAGTCACAAGGTGTCAACAATGTTATTGTTTTGGCCTATCATTCAGTGAATCAGGCAAACTTGGTTTTGCGAGTGTCTTACCCTAATTGTGGTTGGACATTAGCCCTGCCTACAAGTAGTCGGATTATAGGTGATATCATTGAAGTGAACAGGCGTGCAGTGTTGGTTTTTGCCAAATTGGCCAGGGCCTCACAGGTATGCAGAAATGTTGCGGGACTATGAACATTCCACCCCGAATGTCCTACAAATCCTACAGCGAACATGTGAAGGAGTTAAAAGTATAGCTTGATAAACAATGGCAGATGCTGCGATAGTCCTGCAAACAGACAGCCAGAAAATTTTGCGAGTGACCCCCCCTCTCTCTCATGCTCTGTGTTTGTGGATGGATCATGGCAAAGATGTGCTTGAAGTTTCTGTGTAGGTTGCTGTCATAGTGCTCAACAGTGGAATGAGAGCCTGCAAAGAAGTGCTGAGCCACATGGGCGTTGCAATAGGAGGACATTGCTACAAAGCATACAGTGACATAGACAGCGAAAAAACACAAGGAATGCATACATAAACAATTATTTTTTTTAAAGCGACTTTTCAATATCACGTGCTATTTTTGTTTGTATTGAATGACATAATAAACTGCGAAGTCAACTTAAGATATTAAAAGTATACCTATTTAATGAAATAAACATTGGCAAATATTAGCGATGCAGCTTGCAAGTACTATTATTTATAATAGTCACGTGGTCTAGTTTGTTGATGGATAAATATTTTTGTCTTGTCTTGTCCATCTTTTATGGTTATGTAAAAATATACTATCTTCACCACAATCGCCATCGTTGTCGAAATTTATGAGAGCATCATTATTTTATTATATTTTATTGAAACCGGTAGTATAATGTCCATATCAGTAATACGGTATTGATATAAAATACATAATTGGTTTACCTGTAGTTTCTTCTATTTTAACCGTTGTCTCAGTCGGGTTCGGAACATCTGGGACCGGCGTAGGTACAGTGCTTCTCGGTGTAGTTGGTAAATTCAGGTCGACGTCTTGGCAGAAGCGACCGACCCATCCCTTGGTACATCTACAGTTGAAGTTGTTTGGCCCGTCTTTACAAGTGGCTCCATTGCGGCACAGGTCTTTTTCCTGCTTACACTCGTCGATGTTCAACTCGCAGTAACGTCCATGGAAGCCCCACTTACACACGCATGTGTAGTCGCCGAGCATGTCAAGGCAACGGGCACCATTTTGGCAGCCATTGTTCAGACAGTCGTCCGTGTTCGTGCTACAGTTGTCGCCGCTCCACCCTTTTTCGCATTCGCACTTGTAAGATGCATCGTGCCGTCTACAAACTTCGTTACTGCCACACGGATCCGGTTCACACTGATCTAAAAACAATTTAGCTATGTTTAATTTCCGCAGGTTGAAGGTTCCTGTTGACTTTCGTTGGTTAGGAAACGTCTTGCTGGAGTAAAGAAGGGTTGCCGGGGCGCTCTGTCACTTGCTACGTAAACGTGTAACGCAACCTCCAGCTTGTACAAGATAATTGACCTCCAGAATGCTGTCTAAAAACTTAAAAGATATTGGGTGACGTGAAAGGATATTATTATAAACGAGTAGGTTATATAGAGATCGTTTGATTCAATCGGTGATTTTAATGATGAAAACTAATTTTATTAATAAATTAATTAAACACATCGTGCTGTCACACTAGTATCGATCTTCTATAATGGAAATATATTTTATTCGTGTGCACTAAAGGCACCCACACATTTCTGGAATGATTGTCACTTTTTTATTTGTCCTCACAAACTCTCCTAATGACAAGTTGTGGCTAGTATCACGTGGAAGCACGTACCAAGACATGTGACGTTTTCTGGGCACTTGCATTGGTCCAATGCCACCGAAGCAGTGCCGTCGGACTCCGTCTGAGGGGGACACTGTTCGCATGCTTGTTTGCCGAGCTCGCTCTTGTAGGTGTTTGATGGGCATGCTGTAAGCAGATACACAGTCGTTAATTGTATACATAACATCAGTTGTTCCGACACACATGGATTTGTTGTTAAGTCACATATAGACAAGTCAGGTCAAGTATAAAATCAATAACCCGCAAGCCAAGACACGTCTCAAGTCTCAAGTCACTTATCCTCAAGTCCAAGTCAATATAATCCCAGTCCAAGTCACGTCTCAAGTCAATGAACTCCCAGTCCAAGTCAAGTCCAAGTCAACCATCTTTCAGTCCAACTGAAGTCTCAAGTCACGTATTTGAATTCTAAGTCAAATCCATTGTCAGTAGTTTTCACAATTCCAATAAGAAGTCAACTCAAAAGGTGACGGTTTCGCGTCATATCTAGTGACATACGAATGACAGAACGGCCAATTTAGCACATTATTAATTACGATTACGATTAATATATGTCTTATAGGTTCGGGCACTAAACAGTCCCGACAGTCATTTGCGATATACATTTTTCACTCTGGATATGTGATTTGGGTTTTCAGGTTTGCCATAGCAACACCCTTTTACGCGCGCAACAAAGTGAATTTTCTTTTTAAACATGTTTTCCGGTTTACATTAAATTTGTTTTCAATTATTTTGGTATTAACCTGACACAACGGACAATAGTATGAATATTCACTAGTTAAAATTACACTTAGTAAAATATCGAGTTAAAAACAGAATCGAAACAATATAACGCCGATCTGTTCACATAATAGTTCGTCCAGCTTACCTAGGCATTTTCCATTTTCAAGGTAGTATCCCGTGTGGCACATGCACTGTGTAACGCCTCGCAATACGTCACACTGACACTGAGCATGCGCAAGACTTTTTGCACACTTCCGCTACATCGTTCATCCACAGCGGAGGCGTGTCTGAAAGTTGAACAGGGATTCGTCAGAAGTATGCCATCTATACGTTCGTCTTGAATATATGTCCAAATTGTCGAAATTTTACATATTGATACAAGGTATACTGATTATTTTGTAATGTTGGTCGCAAGTGAATTGCATAAACATGGTGATTGTAAGTAATGTTTGCAAACATACGGGTCTGGCTTGAGAACTTGCACATGTCCCCGTGGAGTTCGCTGCTTATCTGCTTATTACTCCAGTGGACATTTAGATACTTCCTGACCATAACGATACACACCTCGTTGAACGTTCGTTGTGAGGGTCATATATCAGCTTCGTAAACCAATAAAGTTTCAACAGCAGTCATGAAGAATGACATTCTGATTGACCATCGTATTTTTTGTTTCCATAAGTGACCCAACTTGCAATATGCTTGCTCTTTGGAACATAAATAACATTCCGCAAGTAAAGTACTTCTAACACTAGCAATCGTTATGTTGCAACCATCTTTTATATTAATGGTGATAGCATTAGTTTCCCATGTTTAAACAGTCAATGAGTTCTTTAAATGTTCTCAACCTTCACCGTCAGATTGTAGATATTAATTTGTAAGCACCGATACGGTTTTATCTTGAAGAAGTCTGCCTTTTCACCGAGCTACTCGGGTAACTCGGCTATATTTAGACATAATAAAATATGCATTCGCACAAGAGGTTAAATGCTCTCCTCGAACCAAACGTTATACGAATAGAGGTGTTAACATTGCATAACATTTTCATAATAAGGGCTCTATTTATTTGTGTTGCCACACATTTCTTTTTGAATATAGTTCTGTGTGTGAAATTCCGAAAGAGATGATTGTGATAAAACATCGAACGACAGGTGACATATGTTGTAGTGTCGTTTGAGTTATGCACAGAAAACGTAACACGTCTGTTTGATGGTCGCGTTGTCAATAGCTAATAGCCAGAGGCAGTAATCAAAGCGATTACTCATCGACAATAACATAACATGCGTCTGCCTGGGAACCGCTGTATTATAACTATCATTTGCCGTGACAGTCCGAACTTTCTCACTGGTTCGTTCCTTTTGTCGGCTATTGGGAATAACAATAATACACAAGGAATTCCACGGTGAATTGCGTTTTTAAAAAGGAATAGATTCAGTGATACGCCGAGAGATTTTTTGCGTCTGCCTTAACATTATTGTTTCTGTCTGTCTGTCTGTCTGTCTGTCTGTCTGTCTGTCTGTCTGTCTCTAATCATATATATATATACGTCTAACGTATAGTATGCAATGAGCTTGAATAAAACAGATGTATACACCAGTGTTTAATAAGCTGGGTTGTATGTTCGTGTTACGCCAGATGTTTTGCAGTCGACGAAGGTGGAGTTACCACTTCAAAGCGACAACGCCGCCGGTGTATGGGGCACGGTGATTTGATTCAACCATGGGTGATTACATCAGGACAACAGCCGAGACTGTCTGTCCAATGACAATACATTATACAAACCAGAGGGCGTGCGTGCACGCGTACGTGCGTGCGTGCGTGTGTACGCTCACATCTAAACATCTACACAAGTGTGGACAGCATATGATATATCAAAGAGTTTATTTAAGATATAAATATAGGCCATACAATAAATATGCACTCTTAAAACACAATAGGACCTTCTAGATAGTGTTGTATAAAACACGTTTATTTTTTCTGCGCAAAGTATGTTGAATGCAAGCCACTGTCTGTATTACTCTGAACATTGCACGTTGTGCACACGCACGATGCACGCACGCACTCATGCACACACGCAAACACACACACGCACACACACATACATACACACGCTCTCTCTCACACACACACGCACGCACACCCACATGCACGCACGCACACACACAAACACACACACCACACGCACATATATGCATACAACTGACACACATAAGACTGGCTACAGAGAGCCGCTCCAGTGCACCCGAAGTGGATCGTAGCTACCTGAGATTGTGTCGGGACCTTCCATGCAACTAACACCGAAAATAGCATGCGCTCAAGTAACATACAACTATCAAACACCAGTCAACACAGCTTCAATGCAACATACGGCTTTCAAACAACCGTTAAGACAGCTTCACTGTAACACACAGCTATCAAACACCCGTCAACACACAGCTTAACTGCAACATACGGCTATCAAACACCTGTCAACACAGCTTCACTGCAACATACGGCTATCAAACACCCGTCAACACAGCTTCACTGTAACACACAACTATCAAACACCCGTCAACACAGCTTCACTGCAACATACGGCTATCAAACACCCGTCAACACAGCTTCACCGTAACACACAACTATCAAACACCCGTCAACACAGCTTCACTGTAACACACAACTATCAAACACCCGTCAACACAGCTTCACTGCAACATATGGCTAGCAGACACCCGTCAACACAGCTTCATTGTAACACACAACTATCAAACACCCGTCAACACAGCTTCACTACAACATTCGGCTATCATACACCCGTCAACACAGCTTCACTGTAACACACGACTATCAAACACCCGTCAACACAGCTTCACTGCAACATACGGCTATCAAACACCCGTCAACACAGCTTCACCGTAACACACAACTATCAATCACCCGTCAACACACCTTCACTGCAACACGGCTATCAAACACCAGTCAATCCAGCTCCACTGTAACACACAGCTATCTCAATTCGTCAACACAGAGGTCGTTGTTTTTTCCATGAAGGAGAAACGAGACACTGTCCTGACTCCTGACCAACTAATCTCTACGAATGTAGAACACATCAATACACACTAGTCTATGTTGTGTTTGTTTACGCCGCATTTCACCCACCCGATTGTCATGCTCAGTAGCATCGCAACAGACAGACAACCGCCTTTTCCAAAGGCATTCCTGGGATAGCGATGGCGGTGGCAGAACAGGTTCGCGAAGGAAGATGTTGGCGGTGGCGTATACGGTGAATGGGCTTGGCACACATCAACAAGATTTAACAAGATTGCCACCCAGAGAATTAACTCTAGGTGGCAGGTAGACAAGGAAGCCCTTTGGCTTATCGAGAGTCCGACCCTTTTATCTATGTGTATCCCGCCCGTCTGAGGTATGTGTCGATTTTACTTTTAAACATATTCACGCTACTAGCACTCACACAATCAGCAGGTAATCTGTTCCATTCATTTACAGTCCTTTGTGAAAATGAAAACTTTCTTATATCCAATCTACTCTGCTCCTTTGCCAATGTAAGTTCATGTCCTCTAGTCCTTCTATCTTTCTTAACTGAGAAAAAAATATTTCTATCAATATTTTCATAACCTTTCAATATTTTAAACACTTCTATCTGATCTCCTCTCAATCTCCTGGTCTCTAGTGTTGTTAAACCGCATTTTTTTAGGCGTATTTCGTAACTAAGATCCCTCAGTTTTGGTATCATTTTAGTTGCTCTCCTCTGCACTCTTTCTAGCATATCTATGTCCTTCCTGCGATATGGCCTCCACGCTTGAATACAATATTCTAAATGAGGCCTAACTATTGTTTTGTACAGCGGTATTATTAGCTCTTTTTCCTTATACGTTATGTTTCGCCTAATTAATCCAAGGATTTGATTTCCCTTTGAAGCTGCAATTCCGCACTGCTCTGAAACCTTCATATCAGCACTAATGGTTAACCCTAAGTCCTTTTCTTTTACAGTAGTACTTAGTACAGTACCCCCCATTGTATATTCTATTTCTTCGTTCCCATGTCCTATGTGGAGGCATTTACATTTCCCAAAATTGAACAGCATTTGCCACTTTTCAGACCATTTGATCAACCTGTCAAGATCATCTTGTAAATGCTGTCTATCTCCATCACTTTTAATCCTTCTAAACACTTTTGTATCATCCGCAAATTTCAACACCTTGCTTGTTATTTCATCATCCAAATCGTTGATATATATTAAGAATAATATAGGACCTAATACTGATCCCTGTGGTACCCCACTCAATACTGATTTCCAGTTTGAAGCCTCCCCATCAACTACTACACGTTGTCTTCTGTCAATCAACCATTGTTCTATCCAGTTTACTATACCATTTCCTATGCCATGGGCCTTTAGTTTAAGTAGTAATCTTTGATGTGGTACTTTGTCGAAAGCTTTTTGAAAATCTAAGTAGACGATATCTACTGGTGATCCCTCATGTACCCACTTAGTGATGTGTTCCAAAAAACATAACATATTTGTTAAGCATGATCTCGCTTTAAAAAAACCATGTTGAGATGGGTTTATCAAGTTTTGTTTAACAAGAAAATCCACCATGTGATCTTTAATTAGTCTTTCTAACAATTTACAAATCACTGATGTTAAACTCACTGGTCTATAGTTCTCTGACTTGTTTCTCGAACCTTTTTTGAATAACGGTATAATGTTTGCTTCTTTCCATTCTAAAGGAACCACTCCCTCTTCTAATGACAAGTTGAAAACTGTTGCAAGCGGTATGCTAATTTGTTCTACAATTTCCAATAGTAGTTTGGGTGGAATACCATCCACTCCAGGTGATTTATTATCCTTCATAGCCCTTATTTTCTTACCTACCATTTCCGGGGTTACAATTAATTGTCCTAAATAGTCTGAATCTGCCCCCTTGAACTTAGCCTCTGGTACTGGCAGTGAACTAATATCTTCTCTGGTAAACACTGAACTAAAGTACTCATTCAGGTCTTCTGCCATTAAGAATCCCTCTGATATTATATTTCCAGCACTATCTTCTAGAGGACCGACTTTATCTTGAACTTTCTGTTTGCTTCGAACATACGCATAAAAACTCTTGCTGTCATGTTTTATATTACTAGCTAATTGTTGTTCATAGCTTCTCTTTGAATTTCTAATTTCAGCTGTAGCTTGGTTAAGTGCTTCTTTATAACTGTTGTAGTCTTCATCATTTCCAGTACATCTGTATGACTTCATTTGTTTGTACTTAATTTTTCTAATAGCTTCTTTCGATAAGTGTTTCTTTTTGGACCGTTGTCCTTGTTTTTTGAAGGGTACAAATGTATCGACTATGCACTTAATTACACTCTTTAATACATTCCAGCATTCTGTTGCCGTCTTATTTTTCAGTGTGTTATTCCAGTCTATCTTTGCTAAATATTTCCTCATGTCCTTATACCTTCCTTTGTGGAAATTTCTCCTATACTGCTTTTTACTATTCCTTTCTGATTTTACTTTGATGATAAAATGTATTTGGTTGTGATCGCTACTCCCCAGTGGCTCACATATCTTGACATTGTCAACTAATTCATTCTGTGAGGACAAAACTATGTCTAACACATTCTCACCCCTGGTTGGTTCTAGCACATGTTGAGAAAGGAATGTATCTTGAACTAAAACTAAAAACTTGTGGTCCTCACTCCCCATACTCTGTAGAGATTTCCATTGTATATGCCCGTGGTTAAAATCCCCCATAATAATACAGTCCCGTTTGCTTACTTCCCTTATAGCGTTTTGTATTTTTCATTCTCTTCTATGCTTATGTTTGGACTTCGATAAACTAACCCAACTGTTAACGTTGAGTTTCCTGTAACTATGTTACACCAAACAGCTTCTTCGCAATCTGCTTCTCTTTCTAATTTTATTTCATAAGCCTGAATAGATTCTTTAATATATAAAATAACTCCACCTCCCTTTCTTCCTATTCTATCTTTTCTAAACATTACATATCCTGTCAGTCCCAATTCAGCATCTGATATATTGGTGGTGGTCCAGGATTCGGTTATACCTATTATATGAGGGTCAATATCTTCTACCATAATGTTTAGTTCATTTCTTTTGTTTACTATACTCCTTGCATTTAAACAAACACATTTATATCCAGCTTCAGAAGAGTTTTCCACACTGTTATTTGCTGATTTATTTGTGCTGTCTTTATCTATGCCTCCATTTTCAGGCTTTTCTGTGAGTCCCCCCTGCGAATCTAGTTTAAATAGATACAACCTGTCCCACTGTCAACAGATCGCAGCAGGTTCTCTGAGAAAACTGCTGCCCCCTTTCCACTAAGATGGAGGCCATCTCTCATGTACATATCTTCCCTCCCAACAAAGTATCCCCATAAATCTGTGAATCCCACCCCCTCTTCGTCACACATCTGCTCAACTAGTACGTTGATCGCCATCCTCTTACAGTTTCTATACGTTGCCCCCCTTCCTCCCATTACTGGCAAAATTCCTGACAGAATAACCTGTTCAACTCTCGTCTTCTGTAGCTTCCTCACTAACTGTCTATACTTCTGTACTATCGCAGTTGTTCCCTCCCTGTCTGCATTATTTGTTCCTACATGTACCAGTATAGACCCCCCCTTGCCATGTCCCAATACCTTCTCTACCCTGTCAGTTACATGTTCAATCCTAGCCCCCGGTAAACAAACAACGATGTCCTTCCCCTCGCTCAGTGCCTTGTCCGTCTTTCTCATAATGGAGTCGCCCATAAACACCCTCTCTTTCCTCATTGCCCCCTCTATCACTGCCTTAGAATAGCTCCTTCTTCGGTTTGCATCTGTCTGCTTGTTGTCTTTCCCCCCTGTCGTCTTCTCTCCTGTCACATTCTCTTCCGATCCATTCTTTCCTGTCGCTTTTTCTCTTGTCACCTTCCCTTTTATCGACTTCTCTTCTATCACATTTTCTCTCACTTCCTTTCGTCCCTTCTTCGTTCGTCCCATCTCGTTTTCCTCTCTCCTCTCCCTTCCCATCTTCCCTCCCTCCTTCTCTACGGTCACTTTCTTCCCTGTCACCTTCACGCTTGTCACGTTTTCTGTTGTCGATTTTCCAATTTCTTTCCCTCCAATCACCTTCCCTCCTCTCAATCTCCTTTCCTCAGTTTTCTTGCCACTGCTATTCTCCTTCAGTCTTGCAGTATTCTCACCTCTCTCCCTGTCGTCTCTCTCCATTCGACCTGCCTCCTTGCTAATTCCCATCTCCATTCCCTTCACAATATCTGTCAACCTAACTATCTCCTTCTGCAGACACTCCACCTTCCAACACCCAATGCACTGAAAGGTGAATCCTTCCTCCATGGTTTCTGCCCATGACTTCCCACAGCCGGACAATGCAAAATCTACCCAGCTGTGGCAGTGATCGCACACCAAGTGTCGCTTTGCCTTGACTTGCCGCTTGCAAGGCGCCATATCCCGATCAGAAATTATTTAATAACTTAACTAACTTAGTCTTTATAAAGACTGTTTCCTGTGTACTACAGCACACTTTAGGTTACAAATTTCAATTACACAGCCAACTATTTATCCTGACACGAACGCTAACATTACCGGTAGTGACCTAATTTAAATACAATCAATTACGTTACGTTAGGCTGCTTTATTTATTTAGGTTACGCCGCCCGACTATCGCCCTTGCTTAATTTTAACAACAATGCTACCTAATCAAAATATCTAGCAAGTACTGGCTTACACAGATATTATCTTATGTAAGTAGTTTGATGGTTGTTACTTTATCTCCTATATATTCTACCACATAATCAGGTTTGTTAAATCTTGTTTTCAAATTATCGAAGCCTAAGTGAGTTACCCTATTATCACTCACTATACTAAGGTATTCTAAAATACTATAACTAACTAACTTTAAGCACAAATGCTACTCAATATATGTTTATTGCAACTTTATGAATGATATTAAGGCAAGAATAATACTTATCAATCAGTAATTCCACTTGTTTATCAACTTTTCTGCACCACCAATTTCTACGATCTATCTCCGCCAAATATAGCCTCGAAGATGCTATATTTGACCATTTATACGACATAACGATACATCACAGTGGCTCGGCTATTCATCGTTCACATGGCGATGTTTTGTTATCATAAGCTGCTCGTTGTGAGCACGAATAAGGTCGCCGAGAAAGTATACGCTGTGGCACGTATTCGTGTGGTTGTTCCGTGTTGTATTCAGTGGTGTTCCAAGGAAGGACATTTGGGACAACCAGAGAATTTGCGAGGTATCTGTGTCAGATCATCATACGTAATAACAAGTATAACGAACAAACGTTTTATACGTAAGTATACAAGTTTACACCCACCCGTGGAACACCAAACCAAGGGCAACAAGTATCACCCACCCGCGGAACACCAAACCAACGGCAGCAAGTATCACCCACCCGTGGAACACCAGATCAAGGGCAGCAAGTATCACCCACCCGTGGAACACCAAACCAAGGACAGCAAGTATCACCCAGACGTGGAACAACAAACCAGGGGCACCAAGTATCACCCACCCTTGGAACACCAAACCAAGGGCAGCAAGTATCACTCACCCGTGGAACACCAAACCAAGGGCAACAAGTATCACCCACCCGCGGAACACCAAACCAACGGCAGCAAGTATCACCCACCCGTGGAACACCAGATCAAGGGCAGCAGGTATCACCCACCCGTGGAACACCAGATAAAGGGCAGCAAGTATCACCCACCCGTGGAACACCAAACCAAGGACAGCAAGTATCACCCAGACGTGGAACAACAAACCAGGGGCACCAAGTATCACCCACCCGTGGAACACCAAACCAAGGGCAGCAAGTATCACTCACCCGTGGAACACCAAACCAAGGGCAGCAAGTATCGCCCATCCGTGGAACACCAAACCAAGGGCAGCAAGATTCACCACCACAGTATTTTGAACTTAAGCTCGCATTTGTTGAATCACATTTGCTGTCTGACGTATTTAGAAAATCATTGCATTATTTCCGATATAGTCAGCACTGAGATCGAGGCCTATGTTGAGTGGTTGCATTGCTGCCATCTCCAAATCGATCATGCAATGTACGCTAGAGAGCAAGAGAAGACGAGGACATCAGAAGAAGAACTGACTGGATGATATTATAGAGTGGACCAGTCTACCCCTACCGACCGCCGCAGAAAACAAATCAGGCTGGCAAAGACTGACGGTGGCCATGAACCCATACCAATGATCCGGTCTAGGAATGAACGAGTGAATATGTGATACAGTCAGGTGCTCTACAACAGTAATATTAGTCAACAAGTTGGGTCTGCTGTTAGTTTTGTTGGAGACAACGTGGGCTCGGTTTGAAGAGAGACTAAAATGCCCAAATGGATAGCACTGGGCAAAACACTGTTAGCCAGCGAGACAGAGACCCTAATAGTGATTAGTGAAAACTCCACAATCAAATAACAGGAACACGGAATTTTATTGATATCGCGTTTATCATTACGCGGAATTGTGTATACAGTCAAACAAATAGATTCCTGGCCCGTCCATCGAAAGAAGGAATCACCATTATAGTAGGCGACCATAAGAATTAACTTCCTGATCTGTCTGCAATGGAAAGTCAAACTGCTGTAGGCGTTCGCTTGCAGAAGATGTTCTTCAAACATCGTAAGCCATTACACTGACAACGAATGTTATGAGACTAATATCATACACGTAACTGTTTGCACTACCTATAAATGAGCTACGACGTGCA
>CM034534.1:4987311-5039746 GCA_020002185.1 Paraescarpia echinospica | reverse complement strand
AGTGGCAGTGATCTTCCTTTTATCATTCATGTGATGTTTCTTGTTTATTGTTTATATCATACGTAGACAGGTACAGAAAGAAACTGACGTTTTCTATAAAAAGAACACGTTTGCCTACCAATGGCATGTATTTCCTATTGTTGCTGTTTCTGCCGGGCAGAAATCAAACAACCCTGTAGGTCATTATTAATCAAATGTTTTTTGGTGAATCATAGTTACAGACCATAAAGAGTTATGATAGAAGTAAAATGTTGACATGTTTACTGTTCACTCAGTGCGTGGGGTGTTGGAAGGTGAAATGTCTGGAGAAAGAGGTAGCTAGGTTGGTAGATATTGTGAAGGGGATGGAGATGAGAATCAGCAAGGAGACAGATGGAATGGAGAGAGACGACAGGGATAAAGTTGGGAATACTGTGAAACTGAAAGAGCAGAGTAGTGGCAACAAGACCGAGGAAAGGAGACTGAGAGGAGGGAAGGTGATCGGAGGGGAAGAAAGTGGAGGATCGACGGCAGGAAATGTGACAGGTGTGAAGGTGGCAGGAGAGAAAGTGACCGTAGAGAAAGAGGTAGGAGGGAAAAAGAGACGGGAGACGGGAGAGGAGAGAAGGAAATGCAATGGGAGGAAAGATGATGGGAAGAAAGGAAGTGAGAGTACATGTGACAGAAGAGAAGTCGGGAGGGACGATGACAGGAAGAAAGGTGACAAGAGAAACAGCGTCAGGAAAGAATGGAACGGACGAGATTGTGACGGGAGAGCAGAAGACAGGGGAACAAGATTACAACCAGACAGATGCAAACCGTAGAAAGAGCTAAACTGAGGCAGTGATTGAGGGGGCAATGAGGAAAGAGAGGGTGTTTATGGGCGATTCGATTATGAGAAAGACAGATAAGACTCTAAGCGAGGGGGAGGACGTCGTTGTTTGTCTACCGGGGGCTAGGATAGAACATGTAACTGAAAGGGTAGAGAAGGTACTGGGGCATGGCAAGGGAGGGTCTATACAAGATTTAACAAGATTTAACAAGATTGCCACCCAGAGAATTAACTCTAGGTGGCAGGTGGACAAGGAAGCCCTTTGGCTTATCGAGAGTCCGACCCTTTTATCTATGTGTATCCCGCCCGTCTGAGGTATGTGTCGATTTTAATTTTAAACATTCACGCTACTAGCACCCACACAATCAGCAGGTAATCTATTCCATTCATTTACAGTCCTTTGTGAAAAAGAAAACTTTCTTATATCCAATCTACTCTGCTCCTTTGCCAATGTAAGTTCATGTCCTCTAGTCCTTCTATCTTTCTTAACTGAGAGAAAAATATTTCTATCAATATTTTCATAACCCTTCAATATTTTAAACACTTCTATCTGATCTCCTCTCAATCTCCTGGTCTCTAGTGTTGTTAAACCGCATTTTTTTAGGCGTATTTCGGAACTAAGATCCCTCAGTTTTGGTATCATTTTAGTTGCTCTCCTCTGCACTCTTTCTAGCATATCTATGTCCTTCCTGCGATATGGCCTCCACGCTTGAATACAATATTCTAAATGAGGCCTAACTATTGTTTTGTACAGCGGTATTATTAGCTCTTTTCCTTATACGTTATGTTTCGCCTAATTAATCCAAGGATTTGATTTCCCTTTGAAGCTGCAATTCCGCACTGCTCTGAAACCTTCATATCAGCACTAATGGTTAACCCTAAGTCCTTTTCTTTTACAGTAGTACTTGGTACAGTACCCCCCATTGTATATTCTACTTCTTCGTTCCCATGTCCTGTGTGGAGGCATTTACATTTCCCAAAATTGAACAGCATTTGCCACTTTTCAGACCATTTGATCAACCTGTCAAGATCATCTTGTAAATGCTGTCTATCTCCATAACTTTTAATCCTTCTAAACACTTTTGTATCATCTGCAAATTTCAACACCTTGCTTGTTATTTCATCATCCAAATCGTTGATATATATTAAGAATAATATAGGACCTAATACTGATCCCTGTGGTACCCCACTCAATACTGATTTCCAGTTTGAAGCCTCCCCATCAACTACTACACGTTGTCTTCTGTCAATCAACCATTGTTCTATCCAGTTTACTATACCATTTCCTATGCCATGGGCCTTTAGTTTAAGTAGTAATCTTTGATGTGGTACTTTGTCGAAAGCTTTTTGAAAATCTAAGTAGACGATATCTACTGGTGATCCCTCATGTACCCACTTAGTGATGTGTTCCAAAAAACATAACATATTTGTTAAGCATGATCTCGCTTTAAAAAAACCATGTTGAGATGGGTTTATCAAGTTTTGTTTAACAAGAAAATCCACCATGTGATCTTTAATTAGTCTTTCTAACAATTTACAAATCACTGATGTTAAACTCACTGGTCTATAGTTCTCTGACTTGTTTCTCGAACCTTTTTTTGAATAACGGTATAATGTTTGCTTCTTTCCATTCTAAAGGAACCACTCCCTCTTCTAATGACAAATTGAAAACTGTTGCAAGCGGTATGCTAATTTGTTCTACAATTTCCAATAGTAGTTTGGGTGGAATACCATCCACTCCAGGTGATTTATTATCCTTCATAGCCCTTATTTTCTTACCTACCATTTCCGGGGTTACAATTAATTGTCCTAAATAGTCTGAATCTGCCCCCTTGAACTTAGCCTCTGGTACTGGCGGTGAACTAATATCTTCCCTGGTAAACACTGAACTAAAGTACTCATTCAGGTCTTCTGCCATTAAGAATCCCTCTGATATTATATTTCCAGCACTATCTTCTAGAGGACCGACTTTATCTTGAACTTTCTGTTTGCTTCGAACATACGCATAAAAACTCTTGCTGTCATGTTTTATATTACTAGCTAATTGTTGTTCATAGCTTCTCTTTGAATTTCTAATTTCAGCTGTAGCTTGGTTAAGTGCTTCTTTATAACTGTTGTAGTCTTCATCATTTCCAGTACATCTGTATGACTTCCACATCATTTGTTTGTACTTAATTTTTCTAATGGCTTCTTTCGATAAGTGTTTCTTTTTGGACCGTTTTCCTTGTTTTTTGAAGGGTACAAATTTATCGACTATGCACTTAATTTCACTTTTTAATACATTCCAGCATTCTGTTGCCGTCTTATTTTTCAGCGTGTTATTCCAGTCTATCTTTGCTAAATATTTCCTCATGTCCTTATACCTTCCTTTATGGAAATTTCTCCTATACTGCTTTTTACTATTCCTTTCTGATTTTACTTTGATGATAAAATGTATCTGGTTGTGATCGCTACTCCCCAGTGGCTCACATATCTTGACATTGTCAACTAATTCATTCTGTGAGGACAAAACTATGTCTAACACATTCTCACCCCTGGTTGGTTCTAGCACATGTTGAGAAAGGAATGTATCTTGAACTAAAACTAAAAACTTGTGGTCCTCACTCCCCATACTCTGTAGAGATTTCCATTGTATATGCCCATGGTTAAAATCCCCCATAATAATACAGTCCCGTTTGCTTACTTCCCTTATAGCGTTTTGTATTTTTCATTCTCTTCTATGCTTATGTTTGGACTTCGATAAACTAACCCAACTGTTAACGTTGAGTTTCCTGTAACTATGTTACACCAAACAGCTTCTTCGCAATCTGCTTCTCTTTCTAATTTTATTTCATAAGCCTGAATAGATTCTTTAATATATAAAATAACTCCACCTCCCTTTCTTCCTATTCTATCTTTTCTAAACATTACATATCCTGTCAGTCCCAATTCAGCATCTGATATATCGGTGGTGGTCCAGGATTCAGTTATACCTATTATATGAGGGTCAATATCTTCTACCATAATGTTTAGTTCATTTCTTTTGTTTACTATACTCCTTGCATTTAAACAAACACATTTATATCCAGCTTCAGAAGAGTTTTCCACACTGTTATTTGCTGATTTATTTGTGCTGTCTTTATCTATGCCTCCATTTTCAGGCTTTTCTGTGAGTCCCCCCTGCGAATCT
This sequence comes from Paraescarpia echinospica, assembly GCA_020002185.1. Lineage (NCBI taxonomy): Eukaryota > Metazoa > Annelida > Polychaeta > Sabellida > Siboglinidae > Paraescarpia > Paraescarpia echinospica. The sequence continues at coordinate 5,035,766 of CM034534.1, read as the reverse complement.
AGTTTAAATAGATACAACCTGTCCCACTGTCAACAGATCGCAGCAGGTTCTCTGAGAAAACTGCTGCCCCCTTTCCACTAAGATGGAGGCCATCTCTCATGTACATATCTTCCCTCCCAACAAAGTATCCCCATAAATCTGTGAATCCCACCCCCTCTTCGTCACACATCTGCTCAACTAGTACGTTGATCGCCATCCTCTTACAGTTTCTATACGTTGCCCCCCTTCCTCCCATTACTGGCAGAATTCCTGACAGAATAACCTGTTCAACTCTCGTCTTCTGTAGCTTCCTCACTAACTGTCTATACTTCTGTACTATCGCAGTTGTTCCCTCCCTGTCTGCATTATTTGTTCCTACATGTACCAGTATAGACCCCCCCTTGCCATGTCCCAATACCTTCTCTACCCTGTCAGTTACATGTTCAATCCTAGCCCCCGGTAAACAAACAACGATGTCCTTCCCCTCGCTCAGTGCCTTGTCCGTCTTTCTCATAATGGAGTCGCCCATAAACACCCTCTCTTTCCTCATTGCCCCCTCTATCACTGCCTTAGAATAGCTCCTTCTTCGGTTTGCATCTGTCTGCTTGTTGTCTTTCCCCCCTGTCGTCTTCTCTCCTGTCACATTCTCTTCCGATCCATTCTTTCCTGTCGCTTTTTCTCTTGTCACCTTCCCTTTTATCGACTTCTCTTCTATCACATTTTCTCTCACTTCCTTTCGTCCCTTCTTCGTTCGTCCCATCTCGTTTTCCTCTCTCCTCTCCCTTCCCATCTTCCCTCCCTCCTTCTCTACGGTCACTTTCTTCCCTGTCACCTTCACGCTTGTCACGTTTTCTGTTGTCGATTTTCCAATTTCTTCTCCTCCAATCACCTTCCCTCCTCTCAATCTCCTTTCCTCAGTTTTCTTGCCACTGCTATTCTCCTTCAGTCTTGCAGTATTCTCACCTCTCTCCCTGTCGTCTCTCTCCATTCGACCTGCCTCCTTGCTAATTCCCATCTCCATTCCCTTCACAATATCTGTCAACCTAACTATCTCCTTCTGCAGACACTCCACCTTCCAACACCCAATGCACTGAAAGGTGAATCCTTCCTCCATGGTTTCTGCCCATGACTTCCCACAGCCGGACAATGCAAAATCTACCCAGCTGTGGCAGTGATCGCACACCAAGTGTCGCTTTGCCTTGACTTGCCGCTTGCAAGGCGCCATATCCCGATCAGAAATTATTTAATAACTTAACTAACTTAGTCTTTATAAAGACTGTTTCCTGTGTACTACAGCACACTTTAGGTTACACATTTCAATTACACAGCCAACTATTTATCCTGACACGAACGCTAACATTACCGGTAGTGACCTAATTTAAATACAATCAATTACGTTACGTTAGGCTGCTTTATTTATTTAGGTTACGCCGCCCGACTATCGCCCTTGCTTAATTTTAACAACAATGCTACCTAATCAAAATATCTAGCAAGTACTGGCTTACACAGATATTATCTTATGTAAGTAGTTTGATGGTTGTTACTTTATCTCCTATATATTCTACCACATAATCAGGTTTGTTAAATCTTGTTTTCAAATTATCGAAGCCTAAGTGAGTTACCCTATTATCACTCACTATACTAAGGTATTCTAAAATACTATAACTAACTAACTTTAAGCACAAATGCTACTCAATATATGTTTATTGCAACTTTATGAATGATATTAAGGCAAGAATAATACTTATCAATCAGTAATTCCACTTGTTTATCAACTTTTCTGCACCACCAATTTCTACGATCTATCTCCGCCAAATATAGCCTCGAAGATGCTATATTTGACCATTTATACGACATAACGATACATCACAGTGGCTCGGCTATTCATCGTTCACATGGCGATGTTTTGTTATCATAAGCTGCTCGTTGTGAGCACGAATAAGGTCGCCGAGAAAGTATACGCTGTGGCACGTATTCGTGTGGTTGTTCCGTGTTGTATTCAGTGGTGTTCCAAGGAAGGAAATTTGGGACAACCAGAGAATTTGCGAGGTATCTGTGTCAGATCATCATACGTAATAACAAGTATAACGAACAAACGTTTTATACGTAAGTATACAAGTTTACACCCACCCGTGGAACACCAAACCAAGGGCAACAAGTATCACCCACCCGCGGAACACCAAACCAACGGCAGCAAGTATCACCCACCCGTGGAACACCAGATCAAGGGCAGCAGGTATCACCCACCCGTGGAACACCAGATCAAGGGCAGCAAGTATCACCCACCCGTGGAACACCAAACCAAGGACAGCAAGTATCACCCAGACGTGGAACAACAAACCAGGGGCACCAAGTATCACCCACCCGTGGAACACCAAATCAAGGGCAGCAAGTATCACTCACCCGTGGAACACCAAACCAAGGGCAGCAAGTATCGCCCATCCGTGGAACACCAAACCAAGGGCAGCAAGATTCACCACCACAGTATTTTGAACTTAAGCTCGCATTTGTTGAATCACATTTGCTGTCTGACGTATTTAGAAAATCATTGCATTATTTCCGATATAGTCAGCACTGAGATCGAGGCCTATGTTGAGTGGTTGCATTGCTGCCATCTCCAAATCGATCATGCAATGTACGCTAGAGAGCAAGAGAAGACGAGGACATCAGAAGAAGAACTGACTGGATGATATTATAGAGTGGACCAGTCTACCCCTACCGACCGCCGCAGAAAACAAATCAGGCTGGCAAAGACTGACGGTGGCCATGAACCCATACCAATGATCCGGTCTAGGAATGAACGAGTGAATATGTGATACAGTCAGGTGCTCTACAACAGTAATATTAGTCAACAAGTTGGGTCTGCTGTTAGTTTTGTTGGAGACAACGTGGGCTCGGTTTGAAGAGAGACTAAAATGCCCAAATGGATAGCACTGGGCAAAACACTGTTAGCCAGCGAGACAGAGACCCTAATAGTGATTAGTGAAAACTCCACAATCAAATAACAGGAACACGGAATTTTATTGATATCGCGTTTATCATTACGCGGAATTGTGTATACATCAACATTGTCGTCGAAGTCAAACAAATAGATTCCTGGCCCGTCCATCGAAAGAAGGAATCACCATTATAGTAGGCGACCATAAGAATTAACTTCCTGATCTGTCTGCAATGGAAAGTCAAACTGCTGTAGGCGTTCGCTTGCAGAAGATGTTCTTCAAACATCGTAAGCCATTACACTGACAACGAATGTTATGAGACTAATATCATACACGTAACTGTTTGCACTACCTATAAATGAGCTACGACGTGCAATGGGTGCGTACACACCCACAGGGAGATAAGAGTTCCGCTTTAAGGGAGATTTGGATGGAAACAGCTGAGGTTAGATGAAAACTGTTACGTAATTTTTATTTTCGTGTGTAATCTCGTCCAACACTACCTCCGTCGACCAATGAAAATATCCAGTACTACTCCTTTCGACCGGGAAAATATCCAACACTACCCCTTTCGACAAGGAAAATACCCAACACTTACCCTTTCGACAAGGAGACTATCCTACACTTACCCTTTCGACAAGGAGAATATCCAACACTACCCTTTCGACAAGGAGACTATCCAGCACTAATCCTTACGACAAGAAAAATATCTAACACTGCCGCTTTCGACAAGGAAAATATCCAAGACTATCCCTTGCGACAGGGAAAATATCCAACACAAACTCCTTTCTTGACCACACACGTGGTTTGTGGTTTCACAACTGTGTTATAAAGACAACACCTAATACATAAATAGCTTAACTTGTGATTTGGTGTCACTGGCGTATATGAGAAATGATCAAATATATATATTTCTATGCGAAATGTAATGTAAGTTTACTTTTATCCACAGACACAACACAGCAACACATCCACCACGCAGATGTGTCGATGTCTTTGTAAAACATTTGTTATTGTTGTTGTCAAAGCTAAGACAAATTATACAATCATAAACCGAAACCAAGTATACAAAAATATCTTCTCCAACTAGTGAGGTAGGGGCATATTCGAAATTCAAACAAAGACATCGAGAAAACATATATATATATATATATATATACACACACACACACACTCACACACACGCACACATACACACACACACATATATATACATACACACAACCACAGAGGGTTCGCTATAAGATACGAAAAGTATTTGCGACACGATGGTGTTCATCTGAATCAGAGGAGGACGATGCTGTATTAAAAAAAACCCCATACATTACGAAGGTATGTGCTGAAATTAAAGTAAACACGGGATTGCGAAGTTGTGGTGCTGCCCACTGTGCCGCTACTGCTGACCACCTCGCACCTCCACAAATACGTGTCATTGTTAATAATAATTAATACATGGGCATTCAATTATATTTTCATGTGCCATGAAATTCTGTATTATGCGTTTTAACGGGCTCACGCGTTTTGCATTTACGTGTCGCTATTTGAACTTTCGTTTCTCGTTCGCGGTGAACGCAGGTCCTAGAAAATTGGACATTAATCGGAGAATAAAAGCGATATCGATGACATATGACAACAAGCCTCGTATGCGCAGGATAGACATTGTAGCTTCCATAAGACCTACATAAGAAATAAACTGAGAGTGTACCGGCCTGAAGCCATCCCTTCACCAGACTCCACCAAGCAACAAAACATCAACACTTCTGCCTGATGCTAAAAAGAGAAGGTGGACATGGCTTCGTGTCTATAGAATGAACAGTGACCTTTCTGGAAAAAACCCAGCACTAATCTGGACGCCAGAAAGAATCAGAAAAAGAAACTGACAAAAAACAACATGGCGAAAAACGATGAATGAAAAAATGTAGGCTACAGGGCTGACATGGGGCACAGCAGTAAGGAGAGCCCAATACAGTGGGGTCTGGCGAGATCTTTCAGGAGTCTTTTGTGACGCACGGCACAAAAAGGGTATGTAAGTAAAAGCCTCGTACGATACAAATGGATCGACTGTACCATAGCAACTATTCAAAAGAAAACAAAAACTGTTATGGTATCTTCGAGCAGTTATAAATATATTAAAATGTTTAATGATCGCTAGAGCTGAACGATTTGTGCTGTGTTGAATAAATATCTATAGGGGGCTACGGCCTACCTTATGCCGACCTCGTCTGAGTCTCATTTTAAATACGAAGTGTATAGTACGATGCTACGCCTAACAGTATTATGTTGAATGTTGCACCAGCGAAACGTGTATGCCTACAAACAAAAATTAACGTTGTAAACACAACAGTTACATAGACAGACAAGGCTACCCGGAACGTCCTGGACTTTGAGCGACCGAGTCTGGTTTCCGCAATTAAAACCACAACAGGGACGAAGCAAAACTCAGTGAGCGAACTTCCTGGTCAAAATTACCACCCATAAAACGGAACAGATTACGTCACTTGTAAACAATCTGGACGGCGTTTTCCCATATTTAGGTGATTGATATCGTCATCGTTATCATCATCGTCATCATCTTCGTCAACGTCATCTTCTTCCTGTACGGAACTTGTAGCAGGCTATTGCCTGTTGACGTTCCGGTCTAATTTTAAGCGAATCTTTGTCTTAAGACATAACTGCTGTTTTGTTGACTATTTATAAATAAAACAAACTCTCTCTGTGGAAGGATATAGCGTTATTTAGCCCAGTGAGTGTCTAGTCTGTTTTTGAAACAATTTAGGGACGGGCTGACAACGACGTTTTTCGGAAGTGAGTTCCAGTAAACGACAATTCTGGAACAGAAGCGATGTTTTCTTAGCTGTTATTGTTACATTGGTTGAGTCATGTAACCACAAACATTAAATCTTACCCGACGGCGCGCCACTTCGCTCGTCCACCCAGGCGTGGCGGCGCACACAATCGGTGACTCGCGATGTTCACGTGGGTTCAAATGGTGTGGGTGTAGGTAAGAAACGGTATTCGATGTTGAATCTTGGGTATGTACAAACGTTCGGTGTGTGTGTGTGTGTGTGTGTGTGTGTGTGTGTGTGTGTGTGTGTGTATATAGTTATTGGCACAAGTACGAATACATCATAATGTTTTTCACGCCTATTTTTGCCCAGTAGTGTGCAAGCAGCCACTAAACCCATAGGCTTGTGTGAAAAGGATAGTTGGCATGAGAAACAACTTCAAAGCACTATTGAACCCTTTAGTCATGAGGGTGTCGCACTGTCCCAGTGTCTCCTGCTGTGTAAACTCTCATAACCTCCAGGGTGAAACTCACTGAGGGCCGAGATTCACGGGGGGGGGCAGTCATAAAACCTGGTGAAACTAGTGTAATATTCCATTGTTCTATGGTACTTAAATCATGTTGTAGTTGTCTACTTAAAGACTGATGCAGCAGCAGTCTGCTGTACGCAATGGTATATGCATAACTGCGTGATCTCTATAGGCTGCATTTATGAATATATTTATATATATATATATATATACATGTGTCAAGACAGGTTGTATAATTGGTTCGAAATTGTTTATAGAAGTTTCCTTGTTACCAGGGAGGGTTCCATACTAGCTAAGAATTTTTTCAAGACATTTACGTTTTATTTTTTTCAAAACACTTGCATTTGCATTTGGATAGTTTTAAAACATTTGCATTTGCATTTGATTAATTTCAAACACTTGCATTTGCACTTAAATGCAACCGTTTATCAGTGCACTTGCAGATTGTATGTGTTGCGTGCGTTCGTTCGTGCGTGCGTGAATCTTCTATTATAAGCATAACCTAACTGACCGACACGATGGAGGGTGAAATGCGGCATTAGAGGACGAGGGAAGGTCCCAGTAGGAATATGGCATCGACGAAGATGGTTACTGATGATGCTTGGAACCTACAAGATATACGCACTATGCATGACCGGAATGTGTACGAAGTTGATGTGGTTGAATGTAGAACATCAAAACACATTTATACACATTTGATACATTTTGATCAATACATTATCTGTATTATTATTATTGTTATCGTTATCAGTGAGAATCACGATCCATATAAATACTTGGAACGTACAGCTGACACAATACCAACAACTTACCTGTAGAGTACGAGGTGGGTTTCGTCTTCATCAACATGTCGGTCCACTGTAGCTGGCTGCCATAGTACCCCTCTTTAGATGCCAGAATGCGCACATTTCCCGGCTTCAGCCAGTTGCCAATGCCGACGGCAAAGATGGTTACCTTACTATCTTTCAGTGCTTTCACTTGGTTGATTGGATCTGACTTGGTGGTGAAATCACCGTCAGTTACTAACAACACAATCTGCTTTGCAGCGGATCTCTTCCTTCTGCCGGCTGTAAGGGTTCGCCTGCGTGAATGCAGTTCTCAGATTCGTACCCTTGGCAAATGTGTCGTTGCGTATATACTCCACTTGTTCCCATGGCGTTGGACTGTCCCCACCAAATACGACACATTTTGTTGCTGTTTTGTCAGAAATATAATCAAAGATAACCCGACTGTCTCCACCGAAAGTGATGACGGCGGTTCGAGTAAAGGTTGGATGGATGACGGTGTATTGCTTCAGTATTGCTCCTGCCAACTTGTTTAGCTCTATGACGAACCGTTCAATTCCCATTCCAGTCGATCGGTCAATGACCATAACCAAATCAACCTCTTTATTTGGTCCGACGTCTTTGACGAAGTCATCGATCTGAAGAAAGACTGTGCTGCTTTCTGAGGCAGCTGACTGAAGACAGGTCAACATACAGAACGTCACGATCAACTGTAACGACATGGGCCGTACATGCGCCATGGTTGACAGTTCGTAAATCTCTGTTCTGTGTCGTTTCCTTAACAACACGACACGTTTCCCGTGCAGTCCGCGCCTAAATGGTCGCACGTAACGTCTTCGCAGCTTTTGAACGTGAGTAGTTAGTTCGGATTTACAAGAGGTGTTTGCAATCGTGCCCCTTGAGTTGCGCCAATGTCCAACTCCAAGAATCCCATCGTCAGATAAACTCTGCTAACATTCCAGGCCAATGTCCGACCAAAACAAACAATTACATCAGCATTTGGTCCGACGCCATTTAGTTCAGAATTCTCTCTGTGCTTCCGTAGCCGAGTTTGTCTTGACTATAGCGATTCGCAAAACAGTCTGGGCGCGTGGTGTGTGAACTGTTTGGCGCTTTGTTCGATAGGAAATGTTCATCTATGGAAAGCCGAATTGGCTCTCTTTCTCTTTCTCCCTCTCTCTCTCTCTCTCTCTCTCTCTCTCTCTCTCTCTCTCTCTCTCTCTCTCTCTCTCTCTCTCTCTCTCTCTCTCTCTCTCTCTCTCTCTCAACATAATCAACAAATGTCGCAACCAACGATACAAATCGCAAAACTAAATGTCGCAAAACCGACAGATGTTGCACAACGCCACAAATGCACAAAATCAACAAAGATCGTAAATTGGTATATAAGCGACTATAATATTGTATGTCGCAGCGACGAATGTCCATGCTCATGTTGCAAAGCATTTGTTAGCACAACTGACTGGCAACTGTAAATCCAGGAGAAGCTTTCTCTCTCTTTCTCTCTCTCTCTCTCTCTCTCTCTCTCTCTCTCTCTCCGTCTCTCCTTCTCTCCGTCTCTCCGTCTCTCCGTCTCTCGGTCTCTCCGTCTCTCCGTCTCTCCGTCTCTCCGTCTCTCCGTCTCTCCGTCTCTCCGTCTCCCCGTCTCCCCGTCTCCCCGTCTCTCCCTGTCTATCTGTCTATCTGTCTATCTGCCTATCTGTCTATCTGTCTATCTGTCTATATGTCTCTCTGTCTCTCTGTCTCTGTCTCTGTCTCTCTCTCTCTCTCTCTCTCTCTCTCTCTCTCTCTCTCTCTCTCTCTCTCTCTCTCTCTCTCTCTCTCTCTCTCTCTCTCCCTCCCCCCTCTCTCTCTCTCTAATTATATATATATATATATGTCACAAGTGCTCAAATCTTTAGATGTCTTTCAATGTACAAAACGAGTCACATACGCACGCATGCAGGCATGCACGCACGCACGCACGCACGCACGCACGCACGCACGCACACACAAATACACATATGCACGCATACAAACACACATACGCACACACACACATGCACGCACATCCGCACCCATGCAAATAAGTACGCACGCACGCGCACGTACGTGTGTGTGTGAGTGAGTGCGTTCATGCACGTACGCATACATGCCTGTGTGTTCGAATGTGTGCATGCAGCATGCGTGCGTACGTACGTATGCATACATGTGCTTACATATGTATACGTGTATATGTTTTATAAACAAAAACATTATTTGTAGCTAGAGCCAATTTGGCTGGCCATACAAGTGCGTTGTGGCGTGAAGAAGTCTTTCTTACATGCATGTGGGTCAAGCCAGTCAAGCATGAAACGGTTTGCGTGCATATTTAGAACACACATATGTTCTTTCTATTCATTCTGTTGACCCTTTGATCTGCCAATCTGATGTGCACTTTTATCAATATGTTTCACAACCTATAAGAATGGATTGTTTCACGTTTGTTATATCACTAACAAAATCAATAATTGTAAACAATGTTCGCCTTGATCATGTGACGTTTTATATAGTACTACTTATAGTGTTACATGAAATAGTGTACATAACTGAGTATGTTTGCGTCTGAGAAAGGACTGACAAATTTGTTCTTATCAACATAATATTATGCTCCATAAATTGAAAAAACCGTATGTAATACTTACACGCTACTTAGAGAAATCACAATTATAAATTAATCGTAGCGACTAATAATAATACTAATACAAATTCTAATAATAATAATTAATTATTTCAGACTAACAATCAGTATGCCCATATATCAGTAAAAAGTATAAAATAAATACATCGATAAAAACAATAGTATTATTATATAAGACCAGGATTCACTCATGTCGCAATTGCGTCGTACAGTACCTACATGTCGCTGGTAACGATGTTCTAAATAATGGTATTCATAGACACGCCAACCAATGTCGTTGAGCTAAAAATGGCCGTTCTAATAATACCTTAACATCATTTTATGTTTGCTGTAAAAAGCATATGGCTAGCGCTACACATCTCAGACCAACGGTTCTTAACCCCTGGGTCGTGAATCAAAATTGGGTCGCCAAGCCATTTTGAGTGGGTCTCCAAGAGTTTATAGCAAATTTTCCTTAATTGCCCGTATCAGATACATGCGGGGTAAACAATTTGTGCTAAATGTTGCATGGAATTGAAATTGTTCTTCATACCTTTATGTAGTACACGGCGAGTCATGTGTTTCGTTTCGGCGCCGTTGTTTTATGAAAGGTTTCTACTACTAAATTAATTATACTAAAATTTCCGTGGTAAACTACTTTATTAATTAATTTTATCATAGAGTCGATTCCTATACGATTAATGTCACATAGTTTCTTACTATATTTGTAAATATATATTATGAATACACGCTTAGCAGACACACGGTGCAGCTGTATGACTAGTCTTAGTTATATTCAATGGCATTGACATACCTCTAGTAGCCTGTGACTGCGATCAATCAGACAACTGTTGAATTATAGCCGATTGTTGCATTTTATACACCACACGACTCGTCCGCTACATTATGTGTCTTCCAAGAAGGATTTTAAAAGATCAAACAACAGTCGGTCGCTCAGTAAGGCACGAAACATGCAGACGTATAACAGGAACCCGAAGATACACGTACACAATAATAGAAACACGTGGACACGCGCACACATTTAATAGAAACACGAGGACACACGCACACATATAATAGAAACACGTGGACACGCGCACACATATAATAAAAACACGTGGACACACGCACACATATAATAGAAACACGTGGACACGCGCACACATATAATAGAAACACGTGTGGACACACGCACACATATAATAGAAACACGTGGACACGCGCACATGCACACATAACAGGAACACGTGGACATACGCATTCACACACACACACACGCACGCACGCACGCACGCACGCACGCACGCACGCACGCACGCACGCACGCACACACACACACACACACACACACATACTCACGAACTGTCTACAACTGCACTCTTGCAACACGTTATGTAAGTTGGCATTTGTATGTATGACAGATGAGGAGAACAAATAAATTGTATTGTAAAAAAATACAATATACGGTGAATATAGTAAAAATAACAGCTAAAAATGTAGTTTAACAACGAAGGTAAACATAAAGTCATATTTACAAACTTTTCCAAAAACTAGTAAAGCGTTATTTAAATGTAAACTAATTAAATGTATATGTAATTAAACAATTATAAACAAATCCTCACTCCGTGTAAATGCAATCGTTAATTAATTACCTAAAAAGGTATGATAAATTAAATTAAAATGAAGCTCAACAACAATTAAAAGTAATACGATCCTAAAGATGTCAACTATTCAGGCAGCAACATTCCTTGCGGAATAAAAACGTATTGGTGGCCTTCTTGAACGACACCGCCGAACCCGAAGATTCGGCTGACATAGATATGACTACAACAAAGGAGCGGTTCCCATATCGCGTCAGTCCACTCCTTGGCACGACAAGACTTTAGTAATTGTTGTTCAGCGGATCGCAGCGAACGCTTGGCGCTGTGCCAATGTAACATGTCAGTTAAATTGTATGAGGTCAAACATTTGCATTTTTTCAAAATACTTGCTTTTGCCTTTGGAATTGAATAGTTTAACACATTTACATTTGTTTTTTTTAAACACTTGCAGTTGCATTTGATTCATTTCAAAAACTTTCATTTGCGTTTGTATTTAATGGGTTCAATTGTGAGGGATCGCATTTAAATGCAAATGCAGATGTTTGAAAGGATTCAAATGCAAATGCACTGATACACGTATATATATATATATATATATATAGTCATTTGCAAAAGTTTAAGACCAGGCACGATGTTTAAGCATGTTATGGTATGGCACCAGATTGCATCAGATAATGTCTGGATTGCATCATCCTATTTGGGCCTTGAAGCAATACGCCTAGTCAGTACTTCCAGGTCATTTGTCTGCTGCTGTCAGTATCGATTAGGTGTTTTTCAATTTTGTTTTCATCCGTGAAATGGGCAAAAAATAGTTTTTGACAGAGGTTCTAAGGGCACAAATAGTGACTCTACATGGAGAAGGATATACGGAAAGAGACATTAGTGCTAAATTACGTTATTCCAAGACAGCCGTGCACAACGCCATCGTCAAATTCAATACTGATGGCATTTTTCGTGACAGTAAAAGGAGTGGACGTCCACGGAAAACTACGCTCAGAGATGACCACGCAATGAGACGCATCGTGATGCGCTCGCCAATGAGCTCATGCAAGAAAATTGGGGCTGCTTTACGCTTAAAAGGTACGGAAAGAAGTCTCAGTACTGTTTCGAGACGTCTCAGCAAGGAATTTGGGCTCAAGTCCCGCATGCAGGCCCGGAAGCCACGCCTGACACCTGTGATGAAAAAAGAGACTGGACTTTGCCAGACGACATCGCCACTGGACTCTCGCGCAATGGAAGAAAGTGTTGTTCTCAGATAAATCGATCATGCAACAGTTTATACCTCGCAAGAGGCACGTTAGGCGGCCAGTAGGTAAGCAATTTGATGAGAAATATACAGCAGCCACAATGAAACACCCGCCAAGTCAGATGATTTGGGGTGCCATGTCATGTTTTGGCCCTTCTGGTCTGTATTTTATTCCACCTAACACCACTACGAATGGACCTACGTACGTGGAGTTGCTGAAGGAGAAGCTGAAACTGCATATGGACATCCACAAATGTACGATTTCCATGCAAGATGGCGCTCCTTGTCACCGATCCAAGGTAGCCACTGATTTCCTCAAGAAGAACAAAATCTCCGTGCTGGAATGGCCTGGGATCAGCCCAGATCTAAATCCCATTGAGAACCTGTGGACTATAATGAAGGATAAGGAGGCAGACAAACAACCATCAAGCGCTCAAAACTTGAAAGAAGCTATCAAGGACGTTTGGGTCACCGAAATCACCCAGGAGTACTGCGAATCTCTGGTTTCTAGCATGCCACGTCGCATCCAGGCGGTCATTGACAGCAAAGGAGGCCACACTAAATACTGAAAAATAGAGACACTGATACTTTTGGACGACATAAAGTTTCATATTATGTTATACTACGTTTATTTGGCGACATAAACTGATATAATGTTATGTGAAGGCCAAAAAATCATAGTTTTGTCAAATTTCTTTAAAAAAACGTGCCTGGTCTTAACCTTTTGCAAATGACTGTATATATATATATATATATTTAGATCACACATGTATTATGTTATTTGTATTCATTCTGTTAACCATTTGAACTAATTTCTAATGCGCGTTTTTATGAACACAACCTGTCAAAATGGATTGTTTCACGTTTGTTATATAACCAACAAATAAAATAATTTTAAATAATCTACGCCTTTATTTATGTGACGTATTCTACTTAGGGTGTTACATGAAATAGTGTACACTATTTAGCATGTTTGCATCTGAGAAAGGAACGAAACATTTGTTGTTACCTACTTATTATTACGTTCCATAAATTGCAAAAAAACACTTCCACTACTAATAATAATAACAATATTTTATCTCAGACAAACAATCAGTAAGTCCATATAACATGCATCGATAAAACAGTATATCTATATAAAAATAAATACATCTATAAAACAATATATTTAAAAATAATATTCACTGGTGCCGCAATTGCGATGATCGGTACATGTCGTTGGTAAAAATGTTTTTAGTAATGGTATTCACAGACACGCCAATCCTTGTCTAAAAATAACTGTTCTAATAATACCTTATCATGATTTTACATTTGGTGTAGCAAACACGTGGCTAGCGCTACACCTCATAGACAGAATGTTCAATATCCTGTTTGAATTGTTATGGGCAACGATATATTACTAAAAATTAGCTTTTATGCAATAACCAACACAAGTCCAATGTAGTTTGAGAATTGAAATTGGTTAAAGAATAATGTTTTTTTGTTGGAAAGTGGATTGCGTCTAATGCACCCACTTTTGGGCATAAAGATAGTAGGAATGTGATGTCTAACATACAAGACACACAAAAATACATCGGACATGTTATATGTAATGCCTTGTCAGATGACACTGACATTCAACCCAAAGTGAGACTTCTGAGTGTAAAGAGTAATATATTACGGCACAAAAATAAATTGTGTTCAACTACTATGAAGCATAAGCTGTTTACTGCATATTTGAGTAATATATTATATGTGTGTTCTATGCAAATATGAAGGGATGAACGCAGTGCAATAGCCGGGACAGGCCTAGTGTTGGTATTGAGCTAAATGGCTGAGGCAACACTATAGAAAGGTGAAGGCTGACAGGGTGGGAAGGACAGATCAGATCAAGAAGAGCAAAGAAACACATGACACTGATGACTTGAGCTGAAAGAAGAGAATATGAGAAGCAGAAGAAGGCCTTTAGTAGAAAACAACTGACCAGCCAAAAAAAGGAAAAAAGATAGTTAAGCAAAGCGTGGCAGCAGAAGACACTGCTGCTGATGAAGATGATGTGAAAGTGTCAGAAAACGCGTGTGAAGAAAAGGAAAGTTGCCATGCAATTAATACCAATTGCAAGCAGCAAAGATGGTAGTTCTGATTAGTATCTTTAATTGCATTCATACCCAAATTCCCGACACAACTGGACCAAACCCAATTCCCGGATGATCCAAATGGTCTGTTAGCATATGACAGGTTGAACTGACACAAGTATTAGACTGGCACTAGCTTTCACCAGCGACTCCCGTAACATGTACTACACCAAACTGGCTTATGCAATTCCTACACCGGGACACAAAACATGTTATCTTGTCCTACGACTCCTCTGTGGGGACATCCAGACAAACCCCGGCCCAGTCAAACACCCCTGTGGATTTTGCGAAAAGCCTGTTGCTTCAAATCACCGAACAGTCTGCTGCGACCAATGCAACCAATGGGTGCACATTAAATGGTTGTGACATAAGTCCAGATCAATATCATATCCTCTGTAACAGTTCCTGTTCCTGGCAATGCACGAAATGCGACCATCCTAACTACAGTCATTCCTTCTTCGAAGACCATTTATTGGAATGTTATTACAACCGATATAACATACCAAAGTAACCAAACCATTGACCCCCACACACAGACCTCTGAAACAAACACGAGTCGTACATCCCAAACCTGGGATTCAACCTTTGGACCGAACCCTCAAAATGTACCAACCCTTGAACGTCGCAAGAAAACTAAACGAAACACAGTGGAATTCTGATCAACACCACCAGCGTCAAGAGCATCGCAGAGACAACCCAACTAAAAACAACTATTCAGTAAAATAATCCTGACATCATATTCCTAGTCGAAACCAAAATACATGAAAACTACCCTACCTATTGGTTCCTACCACCTAACTATAACGCCATCAGAAAGGATAGAAACGCCCATGGTGGGGAGTTCTCATAGCCTTCCGCGATGACATTGTAGCAGAACCACTTGCAAATCTAAACTCAAGCTGTGAAATAGTATGGATACAGATCCATTTCACACTACACAAATCCATATACTTTGCATCCTACTACCGACCCCCCCCCCAGTGACCACCTCCGATCCCTTGAAGCTCTTCACGAATCCATGACAAAACTGTATAGCTCACACAAAAACTTCCCCTAATGTAGTTATAGCAGGCTACTTCAACCTTCCTAATATTAACTGGGGCAAGCAGCAAACCACTGATAACAGAACTGCCAGCAAGCAAAACAAACTACTAGAAATAATGAGTGAATTTGGATTACAAAACATGGTGAACGATCCTATACGAGTTGATTCGGGCAATATCCTTGACCTCATACTCACTTCAAATCCATCGATAATTGCTAACACTCACACCACTCCCGGCATGAGTGATCATGAAGATGTGACCTTTAACATAAACATAAATCCAGTCCGCACAAACCACCACTCAAAGTGTTCCAATATAAATCTGCAAACTGTGATAAGCTTAAAGACGACATAAAACAACTGACAACAACATACTTTGACACGAACCCAAACTCAAGAGACATCAACACAAATTGGAATTTTTTCCGGAATAATCTTACTTCATTAGTCAACAATAATATTCCCAGCCGCAACACCAAAGCAAAAATCCACCTCCCCTGGATAACACGTGAAATAATAAGAATGCAAAGATAACGTAACAAAAGCAATAAAAAAGCAAAACAAACTGGACGTAATAGCGACTGGGAAAGGTTGAGGCAACTCCGAAAACAAACCACTAAAGCTGCAGCCAAATCCTACTCAGACTATCTAAACAATCACATTGGAGACAGCCTAAAACAAACCCCAAACAATCCTGACCATTCATTAAACAAACAAACGATAATACATTGGCATCCCTACACTGCAAGCAACCGACCAACCAATGATAACCGATCACGACAATGCAAATACATTTAACAATATTTTCAGTTCAGTATTTACTCAAGAAATCTACCCCATCCCCAGACTAGCTCCATTCATCTATCCAGATATCCCCTCCCTCGAAATCGGGATCAGACCCTGCTAATATTAGACCAATATCGCTAGCATGCTTCCTTATACAAAGTTATGGAACACACCATTCTAAGCAATATGTGGAAACACTTACACAAACACACCATCCTCCATTTCCAACATGGATTCCAGCCAAGTCTGTCGTGTGAATCCCAACTCATCGAGACAGTCTATGACTGGTTGACTGCTATGGACTATAAGACTTGATTTCGCCAAACTCTTCGACAACGTATATATGGAATAACTGGAAACACACAAAACTGGATCAAATCTTTTCTATCCAATCGCAAACAGAGATTCTCAGTCAATGGAGCCCTGTCGGGCAGAAAATATGTTACATCTGGTGTACCACAGGGCTCAGTCCTAGGACCTGTCCTATTTTTACTCTACATAAACGACATAAACGAAAATGTCTCTTTGTAGATGACAACATTACATATCGCAAAATCACATCCGAAATCGACCACGACATTCTCCAATATGACCTGATCAAACTCCAAACATGGTCTGACAAATGGCAAATGGAGTTTAGCGTATCTAAGTGTGCGCATCTCCCAATAACAAACCAAACCAATCCAGGCTACATTCAAATTCACTCTTTGGCGTGCCACTCTCTACCGTCTCTAGCCACCCATATCTTGGAGTAAAATTATATTCTAAACTAACCTGGGCAAACCATATCACTGAAATAGCTTCCAAATCTTCAAAAGTCCTAGGCATGACCATACAAACCCTCGGACCATGCAAACCCTAGGAAAAAGAAGCAGCTTGTAACATGCTAATCCGACCAATACTCGAGTATGCATCTCCCATATGGAATCCTCACACTGCCACCCAAATCAAACACCTTGAACGAGTACAACACTGTGCTGCCAGATTTGTCAAAAAATGATCATAGACGCCAAACAAACTCAGCAGACCTAATAGCCATCCTTGGATGGCCAACTCTTGAACGACGACGCATTATCAAACAAGCCAAGACATTTTACAAAATATTAAATAACATAATCAACATCACACCCCCACCAGGTCTACTAACACAGTCAAAAAACTCTGACCATTACGTAGCCCCTAGCATCAATGCAGCAGTGTTCTCTTTCTACCCCCGATCAGTTCGAATCTGGAATATGATCCCACCACAAATTACTGAACTAGAAAACCCCATAGCATTTCAAACAGCAATCATGAACCTCCCATTCACCACACCTAATCATCTAAATTGCCTATAGAATAAACAAACAAACTACCAACAACACGTGCGCACAAACAAGCACCACAAAACTACTGCGTTAGCTCATGTTTCGGCTATTTGGAATAAATCGCCTAAGACCTAAGAAACTGATGTAAAAGTTAGAACCTTAGAACATTATATCGTAATTGCAGTCACATTGGTTTAATTCAATTGTTATTTTTCCAGCTCACTACAAATTAGGAGACCGTGTTCCAGTGGGCAAGAAAGGATGAAACTAAAGATTTTGCTATTGTGTTTGGCCCGCTAGATCTCATCGGAGTGGATCCCTTTGTAATACCAGCTCTTAAGATGATCAAATCATCATTTGAAAGGAGAAAATGAGATTTTGTAGAATCTCCACATGACTGTTCTCAGAGGGTGTGATTTTAATTATGTAAACTAACAGTCAAACGAAGTATCGAGACAGTTTGAAAATATAGATTAATTTTATTTGCTTTGTCGTTTATGTCGCGTATGTCACACAAGTAATGTCGCGTCTGTCACACAGGGGTATGTATCATGTAAAATCGAATCTGTGGAAATAAGTGCCCCATGAGAGGTATGCTGAGTTAGCTGTGAGGTGTGGGACATAATTAGACATTTAATATTTTTTCGGTGAGGAAAAACAAATTTGGGTGTAATGTTTCCCACTGGATTTTGAAAAAATCCACAATTTTGCAATGTCGGCGCCATCATTCGACTATTTTGATAGAAAACCTAATATTTCTATTTTTGTCTGGTCAGTACCATCACAATACAATTCTACAAGCAAAATAATAATTGTAACTGTAGATTTTTGGTGTGACTGACGCGACAGAAAAAAGGGAATGGTCTATTTCATCATCCTATATAATAAACACCAGGCAATCATTAAATTTATCTTCTACTTATCACCTTGTTACACTTTCATCCCTATACTACAACACTATATGGGAAAACATTATTTTAGGAAAGAAAATTGTTCACTTCCAATCTTTACCAAAGTGTTCCACTTTTCGTGACTTCCCTCATACAAAAACAAAACAATATTCCTACCCCTAATTTTTCATAACCACCTTCTGCAAAAACAATAGGCTATTATAGAATTACAGAACTACAATCCTAGCTAATGTTGGCATCAATACATCTGGTGATTGAAAATTAGTTTATTTTTACCTTACAACAATCCAAATTCATTTCAAAATAAAACAACACTACATTGTGTGAGAAAGAATTTTATATATTGCATACACAAATAAATGCTTACCAGAAAGACGAATACCCACCGCATGGGAGAACGCAAAAAATGGTGATAACCTTCGAGAAGGGAAATAAGAAAGACTTAAAGAACTACAGACCTATGTCTGTTATCAAACATCTATAAATTACTCACACAGATACTAACGAATAGGCTAGAGAAGACACTCGAAAACCAACGACGAGAGCAAACAGGATTCAGAAACAGGTACTCAACGACAGACCACATGTCGTAAACCAAATGAAAAAGAAGTGCCGAGAATGTAATATCACGCTCTACATCGCTGTCGTCGACTACGAGAAGGCTTTCGACTCGGTGCAAACTCAAGCAGTACACAGTTATCATGTAACATAAAATATATTTATTCACAGACTACATTCAGTTAAAACTGTTTTGGTAGTGATGACATGTATACATTATGATAAAAACATAATACATACTTAACATATGTAAACAATATAATAAATTATGTATATAAAAGTAAGTGAGCAGGTATACTGGATGGAAATATAATACTGAAGAATAATGGTGGAGTTGTGGTATCAGCACCCAGGGGGAGCATTTTGTTGATGTTAATTAGACCCCAAAGTGACATTTTTGATGTTTTACTTTAGATGGTAGGTTGTTCCACAATGATTTGCCAGTATATTTTAGAGACGTTTGGTGACTATGGGTTTGGAAGATATTATTGAATGATTTAGATCTTGTACTATAACTCTGAGATAAACCCGTTACCTTTTAAGATAATTTGGAATTTTACCATTTACAATGTTGTACATAATAGTACATTTAGAAGAATAAATCGTTGACGACCATTTAACCATTTTAGAGATGTTAACATATCAAAGACGTGGGTCCTGTGATGGCACCCTAGGATAATACGCATTCCTCGATTCTGTAATTTCTGAAGTCTAGTTATGTTAGAATCTGAGCAAACATCCCATAGAGTACTACAATAATCCAAATGAGGTAATACCATATTGTTATATAATGTAACCCGACTCGAGAGAGAGATGAATAAAAGGGCTAGTACGTTTTAATACACCGAGTGACCTGTTGATTTTATTTATAGCATTTTCCACATGTTTATTAAATGTGAGATTCTGATCAATAGTGACACCAAGATATTTATAGGATTCAGTCTGTTTAATTTTTTGACCTTGTAGAGATAGATCTAGAGTTGGAGCATTTAGATGTTTACGTTTTTGTCTTGAACACAGTAGAATACATGAGGTTTTACCAATGTGATGAGTGAGGTTATTGGCATCTAACCAGTTACTAACATTGCATAGATCTGTTTGAAGAATATCGGTGATATCATGAATGTTGTTAGCAAGATTATCTGGAGTATAGAATGCAATATCATCAGCATACATGTTTACTCTACAGAGATCTAATGATACTGGTAGGTCATTTAGATACACAAGAAATAACAAGGGTCTAAGGATAGAACCCCGAAGTAAACCTGTATCAACATATATATATATTCTGATGACTGTTCATTTATGGTGGCACCTTGAGTTCTGTTTGTAAGATTCAGTTCTGGGTCGCCATTCGACAAGGCTCCAATGTTAGTAGGAGACAATGCATCTTCCGAACGCCAGAGAAAGTCACGCCGATGAAACCATCATTCGTTCTGAAGGAAAGACCGCACAGTCTGACCCCTCGAAGCATCATCGGCAGGATTTACCTTTCCTGGGACATGTCTCCATTCTTCCAGTTTTTAAAAATCCCTGATCTTCGACACCCTGTTTGCCACATAGTTTTGAATCGTCGTGTCTCATTCCGTATGTACTGCAGATTTATTCTGGAGTCTGTCCAGATGACAACCCTTGCAATACGTAAATCAATCTCCCTCCTGATGAGACCATCCATCCTCGCTGCTACGACTGCTGCTTGCAGTTCCAACCTCGGCACAGTAACAAATGGGGTGGGCGCTGTCCGACTCTTTGCCATGACGAAGGAGAATTCCATTTGGCCGTCTTCATCCACCTTCCGCAAAAAGGATACCGTTCCATATCCTATTTTCGATGTGTCAGCAAAGTGATGAAGTTCAATGTGAGCGAACTCTTCTCGCCTGAAATAGCATCTAGGAACCAGAATTCCTCCCAAGTCACCTATATTTGCTCTCCATTTCCCCTGTGCTCCGAGCAGTTCTCCAGGCAACTCTTCTGCAGATCTCTCTTAGCCACGAGTATTACCGGTCGCACCATAACAAATGGGTCATAGAGGGAACTTACTGCTGAGAGACATCCTCTACGTGTGTTTGCATCGTCCATGCTAGTGATTGTATTCCCGAGGGTGTCGGTTCTTTCAATGAGCAAATGTTCAAGGTCGAGGTCTTTGCAGTCGGCTGCCCGTTCAGGTTCAGGTAGTGCGGCCAACACCTTCTTTGAGTTTGACAGAAATTTTGTCAACCTAAGTCTTGGTCAGTCTAACATCCTCACCAGCTGCATAGACAAGCTGATGGCTGCCTCGGCCGTTGGAAACGACTTAAGCAAATCATCGACATAGACGTTCCATTGTACGGCTTCTGCTACTCGTGGGTCAAAGTCTCATTTGTTGTCCATTGCACACCGTCTCAATCCATACTTGCACGAACTTGGACTGTATATTGCACCAACGATATGACGTGTCATCTAATAGGTTGCGGGGGCTTCTTCGAATCCATCTCTCTATCACAGGAACCTCTGAGCATCACGGTCATGCTTAGGCACCCTGAATTGATGGAACATCGCTTCGATGTCAGCAACTACTGCAACGTCATCCTGGCGGAATCTCAGGAGCACTCCCACGAGACTGTTATTCAGATCGGGACCCTTCATCAAGTCCTGGTTCAGCGAAGTCCCTCCGTATATCGAGGCTGCATCATAAAAGGCACGGACCTTTCCGGGCTTTTTTGAACTCTCAACTCCATGATGTGGTAGATACCACGTCCCTGGGATAGTTTGAGTAGATTCTTCGCTGGACAGTAATCTCGCGTAGCCGTTAGTGATGTTGTCAGACATTGCCTTGCAGTACATTCTTGCAAACTCTAGCTCTGACTTGAAGCGTTTTCCCAGAAGATCGAGTATGTTGTTTGGCAATCTCGTTCTGTCCACCTCGTCCTGTCCATCGACCAATTTCGTATTCTTGCGCAACATGTTCAACGCCCTTTTGTTCTCCACAGACATGGTCTTACAGTCATCGCTCTCGAACCCATGTTTCTCCAACTGCCAGAGCCGCTCCACTGACTTTTCCAAAGTCATTTCGCTTGAACGGATAGCATCACAATCCAGAACATCTGCTGGATCTATGTTGTTGTGATCACAATTCGATGAGAAGAAATCTGATCTCTTGGTGAAGAATGTGATACTTACACCAGATTCCGAGTGAGTTGGTTCAGCAACGCACCAGGCCAGCGGCGTCCTTACATCATACGGTTGAGTGTTTGCGTCATCGACATAGCAGCTTTCCAAAGCTGCTTGTGCCCACGGCACATCCTCGCCACTGAGTACGGATACTGTATCCTCTTCAACGTCTGTTTGCAAGTCTAGCCCCTCTAAGTGTGACCATTCTGAAAGGTCCAGTGCGTTCGACCTATAGCGAACATCAATGTGCAGATCTTTCGCGACGTGTTCTTAATTCACGGGAATCTGTGGATAAGCCACGTCAACTAGAGACAGGCTACATCCGAAGACTGTTACCTTTTGGTCTTGACCTTTTGCAAGGATCGTGTTGACGCTGATAACTTCGGGTGTTCCCTGAACATCTAATTTATTTGCTATATACCGTGTAACTAGAATCGCACTAGCTCCCGAATCCAGAATACCAAGTGTCGTTACAGAGTTTCCATTTTCCGCTGTTGTACGAAGTGGAATCACCTTCAGGAGAACAAACTGCTTTGGCTTTGTTGTTACAACTGATCCGACCTGCATTTGCGACAGTGCCCCCACCTTGGTTTTGTGAACCGGTTTTCGTTGGGTCTGTTTCGGAATTGTCAGAGAAGGGTGCAGCAGCTGATTGTGCATCTTGTTGCATCCTTTCTCAGGGCAATTCTGCTTGTGTTCGCAGGTCCTACTGTAATGCCTTCCAAAGCAGCAGAAGCATGGGTTATGGTTCCGCACGAACTTCTTCTGGAATTCCAGTGTCCTAATTTTAAACCTCGCACGGTCTTCGATGATATGCCTGCCTTCAAAGTAACTGCAGTCCTTACTGTCTCTAGTGCATGACGCAGGATACTCGCCATCATGCTACTCCTTGCTATTCATACCTTCCACAACTATGGCGACTTGGGTGGAAAGTGTAGTTACCCTGTTGAAGGCAGTAGCGACATATACACCTTTCTCGAAGTCATTACATTTTCTACCAGGAGGTTTACTGGAACTGCTGCTACCGGTCGACCAAATGGCGAAAACTGCATGATTTAGCGCTAAGCCTAAATTATGAATGAATCGCTCCAATTCATCAAGCTTCGGGTTCTGACCTGTGCTTTCAAGATTAATTACATGACGCACCCATCCATCCTGCCAACTGACAGGGAGTCGATCGAATATGGCTCTCAAATATGTTTGTGTGTTTGCTTCTAAAAGCAACTCTTGGTCCTCCAGCGTTTGGTATGTAGACTCCAGCTGATCTGAAAACTCCAATAGGCCTTTCGTGTCATGCAATGAGAAATGTGGTCTCTCGGTAGGTCGATCCATACACGACTTGACAATCTGGAATGGACAACCAAAGCGTTCTTGCAGGATTGCCATTGGCTGCCGATAGCCATGCTCCGTCCCTTCGAAGTGCTTGATTGCTTTGTTTGCGTCTCCTGCTGTGTATGAAAATTGTTGGGACAACTTGAAGCTATCTGACTTGAAGCTATACGACTTTGACGTAACCCGGTCTTCGAAGTTTCTCATGAACTTCGGAAATTCGGCGGAGGTGCCATAAAATGTCACGGGTGGAGGTACAGGCAGTTCTGATTGCGTTATGATCTTCTCGAGAATGTGTTCGATCGCCAGATTGATGTTGCTGTCAGTACCGCTGGTAGTCGGATTTCCATGCGCTGATGGCGGATTCCAACTTGTTCTTTCTGGCATACCTCTCATACCACTGAAGGTGTTCTGCAAACCTGCGGTGCTACAGATGCCCCCTGAAACACAAACGTGGAGGCATTTGGATCAAGATAACTGTGCGATGCAGAAACATACGCAAAAGGAACTCTGCTTCCTTACATGTCAGTTTCCGCTTTCGTTCTAGTTCGCGTTTGATCCTTTACTCAGCCAACTGAAGTTTCCTTCGCGCATGTTCAGCTTCTACTTGGGCTCCTTTCGCCGTCAATGATACCGCAGAGTTTGTTCTTGAGTTTGACGATGTTCTCGACCCACGGGAGATTTGACTCGCACTTCCCATAGTATCAAATTCATCGTAGGTTGCATGCATTGCAGCATTAGGTGACCTAGTCTCACCAGTCCTGTCAGTCTCACCACGTGATGCCATGTCGATGCCGAGCTTGGGTAACTTTGGAACCTGCTTGAAGAGACAAATCTACAACACATGCGTAGGGTAGGGTAGGGAGATTGGCCCACGTGAGGCGATACTACTACCCCACTTTTGTCACGTCTGACACATGCACGCGACTACCTCTACAGCTGATTAACATGCCGCCACCTTGCTTTCCCGTCACACGAAAACAGCGGCACGCTACTTACACAGTAAGTGAAAAAATCATGTATATATACCTGCGAATGTGAAAATAGAAAAACGTCACCTAACAAACACGTTATTAAAGATAAATACGGGCTACCTCATTGGTGTTTCAGTGGCTCCCCGCTGCAATAAAAAATGTGCTGACGGGGTATTAAGCCTACTCTAACATAGGGCAATAGGCGTAGGTAGGCGTATTACCCCATCAATTTGGGTGAGTTGCTCGATGTATCGCAACAAATTTCTAAATGTATGGATCATCTATCATTGGACTATGAAATACCATTTACTATTATTGACTTTAGTAGTCTTTACACTAGCGTGTAAATACCGTGACATCTTAGTATTGTGTCTGTGTTATTCTTCCTTCGGTGACATTTTATATTGAGCAGACTATCACATTTGTTAATAAATCTGGTTGGCATAACGTCATTCAGAGTAATTTTGTAGTTTCATATGTGTTTGGATATATACTATATCGTCAAAAATGACAAGGCGCACGAAATTGAGCAAATCAACCGAACATAAAACATATACCCAAGAGTGTTTTGTATTTTTTTTCAGAAGAAACAATGGTCCGACTCTACAAAAGAAAAGTAGACATCCGAGCGGCGTATGGTGACAAGGCACTGCGCGAGGCCTTGACGAGCGTAAGCAAGGGGGTGCCGCTTATCCGTGGAAGCAAGGATTTGGGAATTCCAGCGCGCACGATTTGCCGGCACAGAAACAAAAAAGTTAAGAATCCCGGAACCATACAGTTGGAGTGCAGGTACTTGCTGTCTAGTGCAGTTGAACAACAGATACGTTGCACGCGATGACGTGTAATCAATGGAAAAGTCGATGTACGGCCTTACCCCGTTGTATGTACGCCGCCTGGCATACGACGTGATTGAGGCTCTGGGAATCGTCAACCCGTTTAACCAGACGGCAAAACTGGCAGGGAGAGACTGGTTAGCAGGCTTCATGCGCAGGCATTCTGAATTGAGCATACGTCGGCCTCAAGACACAAGCGTCGCCAGGGTCTTTGGTTTCAATAAGCCGAAAGTGGCGTGATTCTTTACAAATTTACAAAGAATTGTTCCAACAGAACAAATACGAGCCATCCAAGGTATGGAACGTTCACCGGCCAGGCAACATCGTAGCATCGAAAGGGGTTAGATAAGTGACGAAGATAACAAGCGCCGAACGCGAACCGTAACTGTCGTCTGTGCCATGAGTGCTGTGGGAGCATACCTGCCCCTATATTTCTTTATCCACGCAAGCGCATGGTGGAAGTGCTGATGAATGGGCCGCCACCACAATCTCTCGGGCAAGCGATTCCTAGCCGTTGGATGGATGCGGAGATGTTTCTGACGTGGCTCAACCACTTCGTGAAGTTCACGAATTCGTCACCGAAAAACCGTCACATAATCGTGTTGCACAGTCATCACAGTCACAAGACCTTAGCAGCTGTTGCGTACGCCAAGTCCAATGGAATCGACATGGTGACATTGCCACCTCAATGCACGCACAAAATGCAGCCTCTAGACAGGACATTTTTCAAGTCATTGAAAAGTGCGTACGCTGCGACATCAGGCGCGTGGATGGTTTCGAACCCGAGTAAGAGGATCACATTTTATGAAATGGCAGGGATCTTCGGCATTGCCTACGGACGCACATTTTCCCCCAGCAAGGCCATCAACGGATTTCAATCACCTGATGAAGCACCGATTGCTGCCACATTACCGTCTGCTGACCAGATACCGACTGTTGCCCCGTTGTTAATTGCAGTTCGAGCGCCCAATGCCGTCACGGGGCTGCCTCCTGACCAGGAGCCAGCTGCAGTCTTGCAGCCAAATGTTGGCCCAGCGCCCACTGCTTCCATGGTACCGAGTGCTGTTGCAGGACCTTCTGGTTTACAAAGCTGCAACCGCACGGCGGTGGGACAAGTCATCACAAAACGCTGCCCACTTCCGAAGATCGCAAGACCCAGATCAAGGACCAGGAAGGCTAAGTCAGCTGTGTGTATCACATTGTCGCCATTCAAACAACATCTCCATACCCAGTTGGACAAGCAGAGAACGCCGATGGCTAAGAAGTGTAAGTCTAGGGAGAAGTGAATCTCGAAGCTGAATAAGCAACTCTGACGATGACTAGTCACGCTTGCGGAATCACAACGACGATGTTTAGTTGTTTAAGAAATGTGAGTTCACATGTCTACTATGAATCGTCAAAGTCGTGAATGACTGAAATTGTGTCTTGTTAATTACATTTTTGCTTTTCTGGACTTTTCATGTCGTTGTAATTTTATTTACGAAGAACTTTTGTGAAAGCATTGATTAACTAATAGTGGTACACATTTAATTATGAATAAATATTGATTGGACATTCTATTCAGGACCTATCACGTCGTTATCAGTTTATTTACGAAGGATTATGCTGTGATGAATAATGACATTATATATTACTAAAATACAATACTAGGCCCCTTTAGCTATTTAATTGCGAATGAAGATTGATTGGACACCCTTTTCAAGGTACGTCAGGACAGCCTTTTCAAGGTATGTCACATCGTTGTCAGTTTCTTTACGAAGGACTAGATAATACTACATATATTAATAGTACTAGATAATACTACATATATTGATTGTTGAAGTAATATTGATTTGACATTCTCTTGCATGTAAATAATTTAGTACGGTGCAATATGAACACCCGTACGCTATTGGCCCCGTTCACTGGGCGTATTGCCTCACCAAGCGGGGTAATACACCTACCACTACATATTTTGTTTTTAGCACATCAATTTTTTATTATTTTTATTGGAATGCTCCAAGACACATATGTAATGGGGAACATATATAGGTTTCTGTCGGATAAAATGTTGGGAATAAATGTTTATTGTTTATTTTACGAGTTATATCATTTCGCGCTTAAGGTAGGCTAATCCCCCTACTCTACCCTTCTTCCAGCGATGACCTACGGCAAAGAACAAGCTAGCAGCCGCACAAACAAAGATGGAAAGAAGTATGTTAAACATCACATATCGGGAGAGAAAAACAATAATCTGGGTAAGAGAGACCACAAAGGTCAAAGACGTGATAAAACAAATCAGAAGACAGCAGTGGACCTGGGCAGGGCACATCAGCAGACTACGAAATAACCTATGGACATCGCGTATCACAACCTGGAGACCTTACGAGGGGAAACGATCTAGAGAAAGACCGTCGAGACCGTGGGGAGACGAACTAGACGAGTACTGGAAGGGCACCATCTGGCAGAGGATAGCTCAAGGCAGGCAGATTTAGAAACGACATTCTGAGGCCTTCGCCCAACCGCGGGACACTACGGCTGCACAACGATGATGATGATGATACACAACCAAAATACTAACATTACTCCTTTACTTTTCAGAACCGCCTTCCTCAAACACAATCGGTTACATATCTACTAATTACAGTGGTACATATCTAATTTTGAAATGACGGTGACAGATATAGTACGTTACATATCGGTGGTAAGGATGCATGTCAATATTATATACGTACTTGAAAGTAGAGCACATATGATGCCACCAGATAATAACATTTTAGTTCGGTTCGTCAGTAATTGAAATCATTGCTTACATTCATGGCACATGACAATTGTTTTTATCTCGAAATAAACCCTCTGTATTTCCAAATAAAACAACACTAGATTGTCTGAGAAACAAGGTAATATAGTCCTCATAACGTTGACGTAACACTCTGATAAATAAGACAATTAAATGATCACTCTTGACTGTCTTTAAATATAACTCAACAACAGTTAGGATGTGGTAATCAAACCAGTGCCTTTTAGCGAATTAACATTTAACAAAGTCATCCATAATTGGAACTTTCACCACAAGTCCAGATCTTGTACGCACTGGAACTTTGGACTCGATCTTCTCGGAAGTGGGATAAGCTCGAGCTGGACTTCGGCTAGCCGCTTCTGGGCTCACAGGAGAGAATCAGGATCAGACACCATCTTGATAGGTTGTACACACATATACTCTGACCGGGGGTTTTCTGAGGTCTTTCTCAGGTGAACCCGGTTGCGTCTGTAGATGACGTCTCCAACCTCTACCTCATAGGAGCGTTCGTCAAATCGTTTCGAGACAATAGCTTTGTTCCATCCGAAATGGTTTCATACGTACAACGTCACCTTCTTCCAAAGGTGGTAAGTCTTTGGCATGTTTGTTGTACGCTCTTTCTTGTTTCTTCTGGTGATCCTGCAGCTTCATTCTCTCACCTTCTAGGTTCACAGTTGGTTTGAGAAGTTTTTGTGAAGTGGGAAGGAGAGTTCTTGTTCTTCTGTTGACGAATCGCTGTGCAGGCTGGGTGTGTTGCGATAGTTGAGCAGTGCAAGGAATTGGTCTTGCTCTTTATTCTTCTTCAGAAGAGATTTGGCTGTCTTTACTGATGATTCCGCTTTCCCATTTGCTTTGCTGTTGTAAGGACTAGTAGTTCTGTGTTCAAAGTCCCATTCTTTGGAGAAGTTCAAGAACGACGAAGAGATGAATTGGGGCCCACTGTCACTTATCACAACACACGGACATCCGTAGCGTGCAATATGTGACTTCAGTTTTCTGATGACTGTTGATGCCTTTTGTATTCTCCAGTCTGTCGATTTCCCAGTAATTGCTGAAGTAGTCCACTGTGACTAGGAAATCTTTGCCATCATATTCGAACAGATCTATTCCAATTTTCTCCCACTGGCGAGAAGGAAGCTCATGACTCATAAGTGTCTCCTTTGGCTGATATATCTCGTATACACGGCAAGTTTCACAGGTCGAGATGAAGTGTTTGATGTCACCAGACATGCCTAGCCAGAACAAACACTCTCTGGCTCTCTTGAGACATCCTTCTATCCCAGCATGGGACGAGTGGACAGCCTTCTTCATTTCTGGTCGCATGGCAAATGGTACAACGACTCTCTCGCCTTTGAAAATGAGACCATCTTGGATAGTCATCTCGTCCCGGAAGCTGTAGTACGGAGAAAGTTCAGCAGCCAACAGTTGTTTTTCTTCTGGCCATCCCTGCATGATGACTGATTTCAACATCTGGAGGGATTCATCTTTGTCAGTTTCTACCTTGAGTCTGGAGAGTCTCTCATCTCTGATCGGCAGAAAACTCACTATGTTCACATGCTCAAATTATTCTTGCATGCTTTGTAAGGCAGGCAGGTAGGCCCTGGAGAGGGTGTCAGCAAGGTACATATATTTGCCCTTCTTCTACCTGACAGCGACATCATATCCTTGGATACGTAGCATCATGCCTTGAAGACGTCGTGATGCTGCAGATAGAGGTTTCTGCAGAATTGCTTCCAGTGGCTTGTGGTCACTTTTAACATTTGTGTGCCGACCAAACGTGTACTGGTGGAATTTCTCCAGTGAGAAAACGATGGCCAGCATTTCCTTCTCTATCTGAGCGTATCGAGTTTCTGTTTCGGTCATGGCACGGCTGGCATAAGCGACGGGTTGGCCTTCTTGTGTTAGAACGGCACCAATTCCTTTCTGACTGGCATCACACTGAATCGTAAGTTCACGTTCCGGGTTGTAGTACATCAGAATTGGAGCTTCAGTAACAAGCTTCTGGACAGCACTGAAGGCTGCATCATGTGTTGGCGTCCAGTCCCACATCACACCAGCACATGTCAGCTATCTGATGGGCTCGAGGACCTCAGATAATTTGGGCATGAATTTTGCCAAGTAGTTGACAAACCCACAGAAACGCTGAACATCTTCAACATTCACAGGCCTCTGCATCTTCAAGATTGCGTCTACTTTCCCAGGGTCAATCTTGAGGCCTTCACTTGTCACCTTATGACCTAGAAAGGTGATCTCTTTCTTGCGGACTTCCGCTTTGTCTTTGTTCAGCTTCATGCAAACAGATCGACATCTTTAGAGCAGGACTGTCAGATTGTTGTCATGATTCAGTGTGGCAGACTCTGCATCTTCACCTGATCCGTACACAATGATGTCATCCGCGACACCAACCATTCCATCGAGTCCAGGGCCTCACCCAGGATAACATTTTTGCCAGTCCAATTTTTTTCCGACATGCTACAAAGCGCAGTCGGGATTGCGATCGGACGCGTGATCCAATGTATTGAATGAGAATTCCTAATTTGTATGTATATTTTTGTTCAAAGCATGTGATCCACAATTTTAATGCCACTTACAATATAGTACATATAAGTTGTTTCGTTAGAACACATTTAATTGCCACAATTTTCAAAATTATTAACAACACTATAAGAAATTAGCAAACATATTTAATGTGGAATGCCAATTTTTTTATATACAATTAAAATGTGTGTATACAAATAGTATACAAGGTCTGATAGACTATGGAAGCTTGGAATTTTAAAGCATTCGATTTTTTGTTGTACAAGTATCATATAATAATATTAGAAATACTACAGTTCGATTTTGTTTAATTTCTAAAACAAAATATTAGATTGACAAATATTGTTTTAATAAGTAGCCATGCAATGACCGTAATCAGTTACAGTTATTAATTAAAACATTGTTTATTCATGTTGCTGTGAATGTTTTAATTGTTAAACTATAAATCAGTCAAGACATTAATTAATTTAATTAGCAAGCGACGCATAGCTCCATGCCTTGGACCACCCAACACGCGACCAAACAACGCGCGACGAACGGGACTCACCACGGCAATGCCCTAAAAATAGCGCAGACGTAACTAAATCTAGCACAGTCGTCATACGTTCAGCCTGAATGCTCCACTGCAGGCTGATTATCGCAATCCTGCTAAAAAATGATGCGACATCGTCAAACAAAATCTAGTTTCCGCACTTGTAAATCATGTTTAATTATCACACAACATACACAATTTGAATAGTGAAAAACTGACAAATGGCATCGGTGATGCACGAAGTTGTATATCGGGCGATAACATAGGTAAACCGACATGTTTACACTTCAACTGATCGTAACTTTTGTTTCTCTGACGGCATCAGTTTCGTGTAACATCAACAGTCAGGGCTGCCTACCTGACAAAAACAATTTCCATAATGACCCCCGTCGCACCCCGCCCTGCTCCCTGGTCCACAAGGCTGCCAATCAAACCTTTCTCTGAAGTAGATACTGTGACAAGTTCAGCCTGTTGACGGTGCCTGGGAATTCAGGAAGTTGCTCATTTAATCATCAAAAGTAGATATACTTTGTTTCAACATAATTATTGTGTGCTACACTGTAACTCCTGTCGGCAGTTAACGTCTTCGTTAGCACTTCAAAGGGATGCTTGTTTAGCAACATCCAATAAGTTACATTGTGTTAATTACAGCTGTCAAGGTGCCTGCATGGCCAGACATGTCCAAGTGAGATCGAGGCTATATTTGGCGGAGATAGATCGTTGAAATTGGTGGTGTATCAAAGTTCATAAGCAAGTGGAATTACTGATTGATAAGTATTATTCTTGCCTTAATATCATTCATAAAGTAGCAGTAAACATATATTGAGTAGCAGTTGTGCTTAAAGTTAGTTAGATAAAGTATTTTAGGACACTTTAGTATAGTGAGTGATAATAGGGTACGTTAGCTTACGGCTACGATAAGTTTGTAAACAAGATTTAACAAACCTCGTTATGTGGTAGAATATATAGGTGATAAAGTAACAACCATAAACTACCTACATAAGATAATATCTGTGTAAGTCAGTACCTGCTAGACATTTTGATAAGGTAGCTTTGTTGTTAAAATTAAGCATTTGCGATAATCGGGCGAACTAAGTTTATGTAGCTAGTGTCTCTCTTATTCGCTAGGGCGCTGTATAACCTAAATAAATAAGGCAGTCTAGCGTACGCAATCTTACGTAAAGTGTAACATTTGTGCACAGAAAACAGTCTTCTTAAAGACTACATAGACAGTGAATAGTGTAAACACAGTTGACAAAACTATTTTAAATAGCTAATTAGATTATTATTATTAAATAAATTCTGATATGGCGCCTTGCAAGCGGCAAGTCAAGGCAAAGAGACACTTGGTGTGCGACGACTGCCACAGTTGGGTAGATTTTGCCTTATCCGGCTGTACGAAGTCATGGACAGAAACCAAGGAAGAGGGATTCACCTTTCAGTGCGTGGGGTGTTGGAAGGTGAAATGTCTGGAGAAAGAGGTAGCTAGGTTGGTAGATATTGTGAAGGGGATGGAGATGAGAATCAGCAAGGAGACAGATGGAATGGAGAGAGACGACAGGGATAAAGTTGGGAATACTGTGAAACTGAAGGAGCAGAGTAGTGGCAACAAGACCGAGGAAAGGAGACTGAGAGGAGGGAAGGTGATCGGAGGGGAAGAAAGTGGAGGATCGACGGCAGGAAATGTGACAGGTGTGAAGGTGGCAGGAGAGAAAGTGACCGTAGAGAAAGAGGTAGGAGGGAAAAAGAGACGGGAGAGGAGAGAAGGAAATGCAATGGGAGGAAAGATGACGGGAAGAAAGGAAGTGAGAGTACATGTGACAGAAGAGAAGTCGGGAGGGACGATGACAGGAAGAAAGGTGACAAGAGAAACAGCGTCAGGAAAGAATGGAACGGACGAGATTGTGACAGAGCAGAAGACAGGGGAACAAGATTACAACCAGACAGATGCAAACCGTAGAAAGAGCTACACTGAGGCAGTGATTGAGGGGGCAATGAGGAAAGAGAGGGTGTTTATGGGCGATTCGATTATGAGAAAGACAGATAAGACTCTAAGCGAGGGGGAGGACGTCGTTGTTTGTCTACCGGGGGCTAGGATAGAACATGTAACTGAAAGGGTAGAGAAGGTACTGGGGCATGGCAAGGGAGGGTCTATACTAGTACATGTAGGGACAAATAACGCAGAGAGGGAGGGAACAACTGGGATAGTTCAGAAGTACAGACAGTTAGTGAAGAAGTTAAAGAAGACAAGAGTAGAACAGATTATCCTCTCAGGAATTTTGCCAGTAATGGGAGGAAGGGGGCCGACATATAGAAACTGCAAGAGGATGGCGATCAACGCACTAGTTGAGCAGATGTGTAAAGAAGAGGGGGTGGGATTCGTAGATTTATGGGGATACTTTGTTGGGAGGGAAGATACGTACATGAGAGATGGCCTACATCTAAGTGGAAAGGGGGCAGCAGTTTTCTCAGAGAACTTGCTGCAATCTGTTGACAGTGGGACAGGCTGCATCTATTTAAACTAGATTCGCAGGGGGGATTCACAGAGAAGCCTGAAACTGGAGGCATAGATGAAGACAGCAGAAATAAATCGGCAAAGAACAGCCTGGAAAACTGTTCTGAATCAGGATATAAATGCATTTGTTTAAATGCAAGGAGCATAGTAAACAAAAGAAGTGAACTAAACATTATGGTAGAAGATATTGACCCTCACATAATAGGTATAACCGAATCGTGGGCCACCACTGATATATCAGATGCCGAATTGGGACTAACAGGATATGTAACGTTTAGGAAAGATAGAATAGGAAGAAAGGGAGGTGGAGTTATTTTATATATTAAAGAATCTAGTCAGGCTTATGAAACAAAATTAGAAAGAGAAGCAGATTGCGAAGAAGCTGTTTGGTGTAACATAGTTACAGGAAACTCAACGTTAACGGTTGGATTAGTTTATCGAAGTCCAAACATAAGCATAGAAGAGAATGAAAAAATACAAAACGCTATAAGGGAAGTAAGCAAACGGAACTGTATTATTATGGGGGACTTTAACCATGGGCATATACAATGGAAATCTCTACAGAGTATGGGGAGTGAGGACCACAAGTTTTTAGTTTTAGTACAAGATAGTTTCCTTTCTCAACATGTGCTAGAACCAACCAGGGGAGAGAATGTGTTAGACTTAGTTTTGTCCTCACAGAAAGAATTAGTTGACAATGTCAAGATATGTGAGCCACTGGGGAGTAGTGATCACAACCAGATACATTTTACCATCAAAGTAAAATCAGAAAGGAATAGTAAAAAGCAGTATAGGAGAAATTTCCACAAAGGAAGGTATAAGGACATGAGGAAATATTTAGCAAAGATAGACTGGAATAACACACTGAAGAATAAGACAGCAACCGAATGCTGGAATATCTTAAATAGTGAAATTAAGTGCATAGTCGATAAATTTGTACCTTTCAAAAAACAAGGGAAACGGTCTAAAAAGAAACACTTATCGAAAGAAGCCATTAGAAAAATTAAGTATAAACAAATGATGTGGAAGTCATATAGATGTACTGGAAATGATGAAGACTACAACATTTATAAAGAAGCACTTAATCAAGCTACAGCTGAAATTAGAAATTCAAAGAGAAGCTATGAAAAAAAATTAGCTAGTAATATAAAACATGACAGTAAGAGTTTTTATGCGTATATTCGAAGCAAACAGAAAGTTCAGGATAAGGTCGGTCCTCTAGAAGATAGTGCTGGAAATACAATATCAGAGGGATTCTTAATGGCAGAAGACCTGAATGAGTATTTTAGTTCAGTGTTTACCATGGAAGATATTAGTTCACTGCCAGTACCAGAGGCTAAGTTCAAGGGGCAGATTCAGACTATTTAGGACAGTTAGTTGTAACCTCGGAAATGGTAGCTAAGAAAATAAGGGCTATGAAGGATAATAAATCACCTGGAGTGGACGGGATTCCGCCCAAACTACTATTGGAAATTGTAGAACAAATTAGCGTACCGCTTGCAACAGTTTTCAATTTGTCATTAGAAGAGGGAGTGGTTCCTTTAGAATGGAAAGAGGCAAACATTATACCGTTATTTAAAAAAGGTTCGAGAAACAAGTCAGAGAACTATAGACCAGTGAGTTTAACATCAGTGATTTGCAAATTATTAGAAAGACTAATTAAAGATCACATGGTGGATTTTCTTGTTAAACATAACTTGATAAACCCATCTCAACATGGGTTTTAAAAGCGAGGTCATGCTTAACAAATATGTTATGTTTTTTGGAAGACATCACTAGGTGGGTAGATGAGGGATCACCAGTAGATATCATCTATTTAGATTTTCAAAAAGCTTTCGACAAAGTACCACATCAAAGATTACTCCTTAAGCTAAAGGCCCATGGCATAGGAAATGGTATAATAAACTGGATAGAAAAATGGCTGAATGACAGAAGACAACGTGTAGTAGTTGATGGGGAGGCTTCAAACTGGAAATCGGTATTGAGTGGGGTACCACAGGGATCAGTACTAGGACCTATATTATTCTTAATATATATCAACGATTTGGACGATGATATAACAAGCAAGGTGTTAAAATTTGCGGATGATACAAAAGTGTTTAGAAGGATTAAAAGTGATGGAGACAGACAGCATTTACAAGATGATCTTGATAGGTTGATCAAATGGTCTGAAAAGTGGCAAATGCTGTTCAATTTTGGGAAATGTAAATGCCTCCACACAGGTCATGGGAATGAAGAGGTAAAATATAAAATGGGGGGTACTGTTCTAAGTACTACTGTAAAAGAAAAGGACTTGGGGTTAACCATTAGTGCTGATATGAAGGTTTCAGAGCAGTGCGGAATTGCAGCGTCAAAGGGAAATCAAATCCTTGGATTAATTAGGCGAAATATAGCGTATAAGAAAAAAGAATTAATAGTACCGCTGTACAAAACAATAGTGAGGCCTCATTTAGAATATTGTATACAAGCATGGAGGCCATATCGCAAGAAGGACATAGATATGCTAGAAAGAGTACAGAGGAGAGCGACTAAAATGATACCAAATCTGAGGGATCTTAGTTACGAAATACGCCTAAAAGAATGTGGTTTAACAACACTAGAGACCAGGAGATTGAGAGGAGATCACATAGAAGTGTTTAAAATATTGAATGGTTATGAAAATATTGATAGAAACATTTTTTTCTCAGTTAAGAAAAATAGAAGGACCAGAGGACATGAAGCTACATTAGTAAAGGAGCAGTGTAGATTAGATATAAGAAAGTTCTCATTCTCACAAATGACTGTAAATGAATGGAACAGATTATCTCCTGATTGTGTTGGTGCTAGTAGCGTGAATATGTTTAAAAATAAAATCGACACATACCTTAAAAAGGCGGGATACATGTAGATAAAAAGTATTGGACTCTCGATAAGCCAAAAGGCTTCCTTGTCCACCTGCCATCCAGAGTAATTTTCTGGATGGCAATCTTGTTAAATCTTGTTAAAGTGTTTACGTCTGTAGAGCATCACCGTGAGAAAGACAGCGCCAGTGAATAGCCAATAATCATCCAACGAGCTTCTAAATTTACAACACACAGCAGGAACATTATAATTATTACTAACAATCAATGACAAAGTTAAATTGTTTAATTCAAATAAAACCTTTCAATACAAAATTGATAGTTTTATATTGCAATTACAACAATTATAATACTCATTTTATATTATTCTAAGACATTTTATAATTATATCCATAACTTTCAGAAAACCATAACTATTTAATGTAATTTAATGGTTCTACCGAACGTCATCTTCATTTATTTTTTTCACTATATAATTCTACACCTGTACATTTTATTAATGTCTAGACGCGCATTAATGACACTGATAATAATAATATGCTCACGTGCAACATGCCACGTGCCACGCAGTCATCAGCAGGTTGTTGGCAGTCAAAGTTGTAACATTGTACACAGGCACAGCAACGGATGTCACCGTACTGATTTTGTAGAACTTGTAGTGGATTAAATATGTGTTGATAAATTGTAACAAGTGAATGAGACAGTTTCTTCAGGGCATCTCGAGCAGCAGTATTTATAGATTTAGCAATTATTTAAAGTATATAATTTTCTGTAGTCGGATATTTGTGAATTTCCGTAATGAATACGAAGAATCCGTAATGGTAGGCAGCCCTGCAACAGTGAACACCAAAACATCTCCTCGTTGGTTGATTAAAAACCATACGATCCAAATATGATTACAAGTGTGGGTTTTCGATTTGCCGCGACCTGTGTTTTTGCGAAAACCGTATCTTCGCGACGCGCCGTCGGCATGAAATTCTTAGCGCGCATTTTCACTAAATCACGGAGGACAAGTTCGTAAAATAAAGGAATTATTCTAAAACCTTTATACCATTGTAAAAAATGTTATGTTGTCGTTTCAATTATATTAAATATGTATCATTTAATGCGGACTGAACGATGTAAGGACTGCGTGACCGGTGGTTTGTCATAGTTTTGCACCAGATTTGGCCAGATCCAACAGCCGCAGCGGCCGATGTGGTAATGCTAGTTAG
The DNA here is from genome assembly GCA_020002185.1 of Paraescarpia echinospica. Classification (NCBI taxonomy): domain Eukaryota; kingdom Metazoa; phylum Annelida; class Polychaeta; order Sabellida; family Siboglinidae; genus Paraescarpia; species Paraescarpia echinospica. The sequence continues at coordinate 4,997,838 of CM034534.1, read as the reverse complement.
TTACTGTAACAGTCACTGTTGTCTGTTAGTGGTCGCCGGTGCCTTTGATGCGGTTACAATTACGTCTAGGAAATCGTTTGGGAACGGAAAGAGCGGGTTCTTCCCAGGCACTAATAATTACAGCAACACACTCAGTTGGTGCCTGCGTAACATCACCCAATCAGTTCACTAAACTGTTCAATCGACGAGTGCTTATTGGAACTCTGCGCCCTGATTATTTGGTCTACGCAAGTGTTGCCTGCTTTTCAAACAACCACCGCTAGCGGTTAGGTGACAATTACCCTAGCAAGTCGAGGCCTTAATTGGTTTCTGGCGTGTGTCGGGCAGATGGCCAGGCGATCCGAGTGGTCGATTTTTAAAACCAATCTCAGTAGATTTTGTAACTGGCTTCGCGGCAGTTTCAATGACGCCGTAAAAATGCCATGGGCGGGCTGTCCAGGGCAAAAATACGGCATCGACGGATATGGAAGCGCCAGCCTGGCGGACCCGTCCACAATCAATTTCACCCCGTCCAAAATCGCGGATCGAGTCCCTGCAAGGCGGTGTTTAGACGCTTCTGGAAGAGCTCCGAGCTTACTGATGTTCCAAAAGGCAGTCGTTTCCACCGGTCTCGTCCAAACGGTGTCTGGAACGTCGTAAGAAGACTTGACTCTTCGTCCAGGTGGACATGCCAGTAAGCACTATCCAGATCTAGTTTGGAGAAAACTTTTGCATTTGCCAGCTTGGGGAGGATGTCTTCCATCACAGGTAGAGGATAGTGCTCACGTTTCAGGGCTTTGTTCAACGGGCGAGGACCAAGGCAGATGCGAAGATCACCCGATTTCTTCGTAGCGACTACCATCCGACTAATCCAGTCGATAGGTTGGTCAACTGGAGTGATCACACCTCTTTCTGTCAATCTGCAGAGTTCAGTTTTCACTCGAGACTGCATGGGATAGGTATTCGACCAGCAGGAGAGGTCACGGGACTTACGTTTGTGTCTATCTCGAAGTGTGCAGTGCCAGGGAGATTTCCTTGGTCATTATCAAAAACATCTGCAAAGGTCGTGAAAATGTCATCTGTTTCAGGAGTGAGTTTCGCCACACTCTCAAACTTGTCATAGTTGACTGTGATGAGACCCATTATCTCGGACGTCTGCTTTCCTAGCAACGGAATTAGATTTTCCTCTACAACGAAGAACTCAGTGGAATACTTCTTCGTGTTCGTTGGGTTGCAAATAGTTATCCGTGTCTTCCCCTTTGGTCTTAGAACTGTCTTGTTCCACATATGAAGTGCAGTCTTGCACGAACTCATATTAGACTCGTTTTTGACATACTTCTCAGGAATGACATTCACAGATGCGCCACAATCAATCTCGAATGTGACAACTTTATCATTGATCAGCATCTCTGCTTTGATGATCTTCTGCCGTTGTTGTTCTGTCACAGATAGGAGTTGTTCCGAGTCTGAGTCAGGTTCAGTTTCAAGCATCATATGGACATTCTTGTGCTTCGTTGGACATTTCTCTGCGAAATGATTTTTCTTGTTACACATTTTGCACGTCTTTCCCCATACAGGGCACAGCTCCTTCTTGAAAGGATGACTTTTCCCGCAGAACTTGCATTTCAATCTCGGTTGTCCTCTTTGTGAGTTACTTGTGACAGCATGGGCCAAATCCTCTTCATGTTCTATTGTACGTATTTGATCTGCCGTTACCTCTGCGCATCGGCAGATGTCGATGCACTTAGCAAGAGTAAGATCTGTCTCATGCAACAATCGCTTCCTTGTGGCATTGTCGATAATTCCCAGCACGATCCGGTCTCGCGGGATGCTGTCTCTCAAGCATGTAAAAAAATTGCACGTTTGTGACAGGTTGCGCAAAACAGCAACATAATCTTCCACAGATTCAGCAGATCCTTGGTTGCGGTTGTTAAACGCGTAACGCTCATATATCTCATTGGTCTTTCCGACAAAATGAGCATCAAAACCATCAATGACATCTTTCAAAGTATGTGCATCTGGAAAGCGCATGCCGTTATACAGTGTCAGTGCTTCTGGACCAATGGTATGCAGGAATAACGCACGTTGATACTCGTCAGTTTGACTGTCGATCTTTGCGACAATAGTATAGTTTTGCCACATCTGTTTAAACAGTTTCCACTCATCTGCACCGCGTTTTATAATAAGTGGTGGTGGAGGGTTAACTCTGGCAAGCAACGTAGTATTTTGAACGTCTTGGTGTGCCATACTTGTTCTTTCAACGTGACAGTGCGCAAACGTTCGACATTGCCAAAACTACAGTTCGTAGCAATATGCAATTACTTGAGTCAATATATAGTACTTCACAGAGTGTAGTCAGTAGCAGAATGGTCGTTCATTTATAACTGATATAACTCGGAGTCCAAATACGGACATATTCGCAGACACACTCGCCGAATGGCTTAGACTTACTACACTTAGGCTTATAGCACATGGCAGTTCGATGCGACATACAGTACAAACAATATTCAGTGTAGTCGAGATTAGAGAGTACTCACAGCCTCGTAATACATATACACTTGGTACTACAGTTCTAACAGAACAGTTCAGATTGACTTCACCGCTGCCAACCATGTTTAGATTCTCTTGAATTGAGAAAACAAACGGAGGCAAACGTGAATCAGGATTTAATCTGCTCCTGGAGGTACAGTGGCGCGCTTCAGCGGAAACCAGGTCGTATGCCCTATTTTAGACTATGGTAAGCCGAACATATCATAACACACTTAAGGTAATTATGAAAGACACAGGCAAAAATATGAAGTTATTTCGAAACCTTTCAAACTTTGAGGAGGCTGACCCAAAATATAAATGCCTCAGCATTCAACATGACCAAACGCAAAAAGAGAGAGAGGAAGGAAAAAACTACTAGAGGAGGCAAGGGCGAAGGAGAGTAGAGACATGGGGAAATGGATATACATGGTGAGAGCCCCACCATGGGAAAATTGTAAAACAATCAAGCCCACAAAGGGCGAGGAGGAAAGACACTAAGAACGCCAAAACGGATAACTAATGTAAACAACATAAATTATACACATAACAACTAAAATGCTTTTACACAAATGCAGATAGTTTAATAAATAAACTCACAGTTCAAAACTAGAATTTAAGAAAACAAATGCATAGTAATAGGGATCACAGAGGTAAAACGAAAAAAACAAAAATATTTACTAAACCCAGCAGAACTGGCATTAAATTAGTACGATTTATTCCATAATATAGTAGACAAACAAGGAAGAGGAGTAGTCCTGTACACTCATAAATCACTTAAGGCAACACCCTTTCTGTCTTTAGAAACAAATTTTCAGGAGTCGGTATGGGTGGATATCAAATTAAATAAAAAAGATAATCTTCTAATAGGATGTGTCAATAGAAGCCCAGGGAGTTCGAACATCAATGATGAATATTTAAATAAAGCGATTAGCGAGGCAATGAGCTATCACCACTCACACTTTCTTCTGCTTGGTGACTTTAACTAACCAAATATAGACTGGCAGAATTGATGTACAACCTCAGATAATGTTGATAATTCAGAATTTAAACGTATAGACAATATAAGAGATACTTTTCTCTTCCAGCATGTTACGCTGCCCACAAGGGGGCAACTAGGAAATAAATCAAACGTCCTTTACTTAGTTATAACAAATGAAAAAAGTATGATTAATGAAATAGTACATGAGAGTCCATACTCATAGGAAAAAGATGAACATATATATACTTACAATTTAAAAACCAGTTAGATCTTGTAGAAGAGGAAAAATATATTGGGGTTATTATTGACTCAAAGCTAGAATTTGACAAGCATATCAACCAAAAATGTTTTAAAACTAGCTTTAAAATGGTGCGTTCTGAGATGTGTTTTAACCTTTACTCTGAATATAGAAGGGAAGACATAAAACAACAAGATAGCATGTAAACATGTATATTACACTACTTCTAAATGTAGTAATCATGATTGTTAAAAGTCAGTAATCATGATTGCTTCATCGTGTTGAGGGGTGGTTTCTATAGAATTCGTAAGTGAGTCTTTTTTGACAGACGCTGAACCAACTTTATTCAACACAAACTTGACATTGCCATCACATGTCGTATCCCATCATGCTTTGGGATAAATGCAAATATGAAGTATGGTGGCCGATATTGGCTGTTGCTACACCTCCCACCGAGTATATTGAACATCATATACGTAGAAACAATAACACTGAAAGTCAGAATGAATTACGTGTGTATGACATAACCGTTGTCTGATTAGTAGTTAACATTAAAAGTGAACTTTAATTAGATGTCTGAACACCTATTAGTGTTCATGATTCTGACCAGTAGAAGTAATGCACTTTACAAGTCTAAACGCTTCGGTGGTTTCACCGATCTCCCTGACCGAGTCACCCTTTCAGGTGCCGCTGGTTCAGAGAGTGAATATGTCTCTCTAGCAGGACGTGAAGCACTCTTCGCTGGTGTAGCTGACAGCTGCATCTCAGCAGCGGGTGTCGCGAGGACAGCAGTTGTAGCGAAGTGTGCAAGCAGTGTCCGCTGACCGTCGGAGTTGTCACCAGCGCGAGACCCTGTAGTCTGCACCAGTGCTCTACAGTTGCGACGCACAGTGCCGAGGTCGGTCTTCACCAAGTACGATCGCGGCTCAGGTGTTCGACTCACAACTAGACCTTGGCGATTTTGGTCTCGGATCCAAATTGGATCGCCTGGCTGTAGCGACGGCAAGTCACGCGCTTTGTTTCGCAAGTTGAAGGTATGCTGCTGGTCGGAACGACGCTAGCTCTCCTTCTTTTGCGGGATTCGTCGCCTGGACCCCTCTGTTTCAGTGTGCTGGGAAGGACGGGTAGCAGAGTGCGAAGTCGTCGTCCCATGAGCAATTCTGCCGGAGACAGGCCATTCTGAAGCGGCGTCGATCTGTACGCCATGAGAGCGACGTATACGTCTTCGTTCCTCTTCAGAAGCCCCTTCATCGTGCGCACTGCCCGTTCTGCCTCTCCATTCGATTGAGGGTATCGCGGAGAGCTCGTCACATGCACAAACCCATAATGCATTGCGAACTGACGAAAGATCGCTGCACTGAATTGAGGGCCATTGTCCGAAATGATGATGTCGGGAATACCATGTGTTGCGAAGATCTCCTTCAGCACGTGCACTACGCTCTCCGACGACATGTCGTCGAGACGTTTGTTCTCGATCCACCGCGAGTAGTAGTCGATCACAATGAGACTCACTTTCTCACGGAGTTCAAACAAGTCCATCGCAAGCCTCTCCCAAGGACGAGATAGGAATGATGAAGTCATCAATGGTTCAGTTGGCACCGGTCGATCTTTCGCACACGTTACGCACTTTGAGACCATTGCCTCGATCATCGTCGACAGATCCGGCAACCACACAGATGCACGCGCTCTGGCCCGACATTTCGTTATGCCCTGATGCCCTTGGTGGAGACAGTCAAGGACGTCCAGTCTCAATGCTCGAGGAATGACGATGCGTTCGTCATATAGGAGAATGTCATCAACGATCGCCAGATGGCTCCTGTTCTCCCGGTAGTGATGTAGTAGCAGCTGGTTTGGCTTATATGCAGGCCATCCATGAAGACAGTATTCTCGGATTTTACTGCATTCCTCGTCTACTTTCTGCTCGTCGACTATTTCCCGTAGGCGTTTGTTCGTTGCCGGGAGAATGTTCACCGTCTGTTGTGCGAACGCTTCGATTTCTGCGACAAACAGTTTGTCCTCTGATGCGGGCGCTTCTACCGGCGCACGCGAGAGTGCATCGGCTGTTGTTTGATGCTTTCCCGGCACGTACCGGACGTACGATGCGAATCGCATCAGCCGACGCTTGGTGTCATCTTGCACTTGTAGCAGGACCGGCCCAATGTCTGTCGACGAGGCGTCTGCTGCAATGATTGTGGGACGTTTTGGGTCGTAGTGGGCGAGTGTCTCGGGCGCGACCAGGGCGTCTTTCACTCGCTGGAATGACTTCTCCTGTGCGTCACCCCACAACCAGACATTGTCGCTGCGCAGTAGTTGGCGTAGCGGATCATTGTACTCAGCCAGCACTGGGATGAACTTTCCCATCTGATTTACCATGCCCATGAAACGTTGCAGTTCTTTGACCGTCGTTGGAGTCGGAAAATGTGTGACTGCTGTCGTTTTCCGCGGGTCGGCCTGCATGCCGGAGCCATCGACAATGTGACCAAGGAACGTTATAGAGCTCCTGGAGAACTCGCACTTGTTTGCGTTCAGTGTGAGTCCAGCCTTCTGAAGGCGACCAAGAACGGCTCTCACACGTTTGTTATGCTCTGTTTGATCTGTGGCGTGAATGAGAATGTCGTCCATGTGACATATGACCCCCTCGAGTCCTTCCAGAATGATCGACATTGTTCGTTGGAAAATCTCCAGAGCGGAGCTGATCCCGAATGGTAGCCGGTTGAAGCAGTAGCGACCATGTAGTGTGATGAAAGTCGTCAGCAGCCGCGACTCGTCGTCAAGCGGAAGCTGCCAAAAGCCGCTGTTGGCGTCAAGCTTCGAGAAGACTTTGCTGCTGCCCAACTTTGCAAGGCTTTCGTCCACTGATGACATCGGGTGTATCTCTCGCTGTACTGACTTGTTCAGTTGCGTCAGATCTACACAGATCCGCACGGAGCCGTTTGCTTTCTGTACAGAAACCATGCCGGAGCACCATCTTGACGGCACGGTCACCGCCGATATGATCTTCTGTCGCACCATCGACTCGATTTTTTCGGAAGTAAAATATTTCCCGGCAAAAATATAATCGCGCCCCCTGGCGGATAGTTGGTGAACTAATTATTTCCCGCCAAAACCAAAATAGCGCCCCCTGGCGGATAGTTGGTGAACTAAAATTATTTCCCGCCAAAAAATATGGAAGCGCCCCCTGACGGATAGTTGGTGAATTAAAATAGCTCCCCCTGGCGGATAGTTGGTGAACTAATTAATTCCCGCCAAAACAAAAATAGCGCCCCCTGGCGGATAGTTGGTGAACTAAAATTATTTTCCGCCAAAACTATGGAAGCGCCCCCTGACGGATAGTTGGTGAATTAAAATAGCTCCCCCTGGCGGATAGTTGGTGAACTAATTATTTCCCGCCAAAACTAGAACAGCGCCCCCTGACGGATAGTTTGTGAATTAAAATAGCTCCCCCTGGCGGATAGTTGGTGAACTAATTATTTCCCGCCAAAACTAGAACAGCGCCCCCTGACGGATAGTTGGTGAAATAAAATAGCTCCCCCTGGCGGATAGTTGGTAAACTAAATTATTTCCCGCCAAAAAAAAATTCCCCCCAAGCTAAACAGCGCCCCCTATCGGAATTTTTCGCTACTAGTTATACAAGTGGTGTCATATTGTGGACAAGTTGTAAACTAAATGTTCTAGTACTGCAAATATTCGTGTCTCTTGCACGCTTGCGTGCAATAGAGCCCCCTGACGGGTACATCACGAACTACAAACATCATCCCCTAGTGGACAAGTGAGCGAACCACATATGAGTACTGCAAATATTCGTGTCTCTTGTTTTTTCTCGTCCATAAACACCTGGTGGATATATAATCATCAACTGAAAGCACCCCTGTTAGATAAGTGGTGAACTAAATAACTACTCAGCAGTCCGCGCTTGTGTACATTCTACTCAGCAGTCCGTGCTTTTGAATTTTCTACAATATGTGATCTTTCGGCACGCCCACGTGACCTTTATGTTCTGTTCCATAATCTTTTCGGCACGCCCACGTGATCTTTATGGTCTGTGGACTGGTTATAAAAGGCCTGCGTCTGCTTTTGTGGTCATTATAGCTTACATCTTGAAAATGGGTGTGAATTCATCTACTGACAACGTCCGAGATATTGCTACCGACAATGACCGAGATGTTGCGGGTAGCAACAAGCGAAGACACCCGGTGGCCGACCTTTGTGTCTATCAACCTGCCAAGCGTCTGTCTCCGTCACTGATCACATCCGACCACCGCAAGGAGACACGACACCTCATGAGGTTGTCTGTCGAGAAACTTCGCGAGATGCACAAGACTCGCAAGACCCACAACCCGGAGTCTTACCTGCGACGCTTCGTTCTCGTTAAGAACACACTGTCCAGGATAAAGCACGAACATCAGCATCAACATCAACTCGTGTGTTCATCATCATCATCATCACCATCATAAGAAAAAATTGACGAAATTCCAAGAAACGGTTCTTTTCAGAGCCAACCACATTCTCACAAAAGAGTATTAGCTATTCTCATAGGTTAGAAATTTCGTGCTCGTTCGGCACGCCCACGTGACCTTTCGGCACATTCACTATCTATATAAACGCGGAGCTCTACCAGTCGGATCATCATTCGTATCACAACGACACCACGGCTAACATCATCATGTTGAAGATATCATATTACTACCCTTGCGATACATCAGACTCGAGTGATATGATTCGAATGAGTGCTGCCGAGGAGGAGTCCCTATCGACCCTGAAACAACTACCACCATCGCAGAGACCCTTCACCTGCCCAGACTGTGGGGGATCGTTCACACAGAAATATAATAGCAAGCGCCACGTAACCAGCGGATGTTGTGCACGTCGGAAGAGGACGACCAATGAAGCCAAGTTGTATACGTCAGTGGTGAGTCATACTTTGTATTGTTTTACTATGTACTTTCACCATCGTCGCCCCTGCGTATGTTTACCTCTGCTAAAATGGCATCCCTGTATATGTTTACTTCCGTTAAAATGGCGTCGTTATCACCGTACTCTAGCAACGGTGTACTATTCCCATTCATTCTTTAATATTTTTTTTTAAATATTATTGAAATATTCTTGCAGGATTACATTGAAGGCTCGCTACCATCAAAGCGTCAACGAATGGTCTCTGTGTCGACAGAGACGATTAACGACAACAGAACATCATCGATACCAACTTCCGTTCCTGACGACGTCACAACTACCCATGCTGTCAATGTCACAACTTCTACCCAGCCTGCCAACGTCACAACTTCTGCTCCTGACTTTACTGGTCCGAACTTTACCATTGATTTCCCTGTAATTGAAATGAAGAAGACGCTGGCACGACACATATCATGTAACATCTTTGAACTCTCAAGACGACAATGTCGTGGTTGCAAGATAGACCATCCTAGTCAATGTCATCACGATTGTATGTTATCTGATGACATTCTAATTTGCATGCACTTTGACGAGGCTGTGGAGACCATTAATTCAACCGCAGTGGTGAAAGACTGTTTGAGTGTTTTGTTAGACGCGGGTGTGAAGCTATCCGATGTGACAGTCGAACAGTTGTGTAATATCAATACTTGGTTGCAAGAATCTGTTTCGAAACAGTGGCGAAACACTATGAAACATATGGTTCTGGCAGTAATGGAGGGTGACCTGTAAAGAACTTTCTTTTGTGTTGTACACGATTAAACTTTGCAAGACTCTGTATCAATGTCTCTGGTTCTTTTAGTTATGGAGCGTGACATGTAAATACGTTTGTGTTGTTCACGAATAAACTGTGCAAACCTCATCTTGTGTCTTTTTCATAGTGTAATGCAAAGCGTATGTTGGGAACCTTACTAATAGTCTTACACTATATAGATACATACATATATATATATAATTGAATTCAGACCAACTAGTTGCACTAACGAAACACTATGCTTTGACCAACACGTGTCGCGAAAACGAAACACTATGCTTTGACCAACATGTGTCACGAATTGAACTTAGATCAACTAGGCACATCACACGAAACTATGACCGATATATGTCACGAGACTTCGGATGACACGTCACACGAGAGTACCGACGAGACAAGAGACGAGACTATGACCGAGATACGTCACGAGACTACGGATGACACGAGACTACGGATGAAACATCACACGAGAGTACCGACGAGACAAGAGACGAGACTGTGACCGAGATATGTCACGAGACTACGGATGACACATCACACGAGAGTACCGACGAGACACGAGTTGTACAAACGAAACACTATGCTTTGACCAACACGTGTCACGAATTGAACTTAGATCAACTAGTTGGACAAACGAAACACTAATCTTAACGTGTTATCGCGTCAAATCCTTCCTTTTTCAGGAAAATATACGTGTTATTGCGTCAATTCCTTCCTTTTTCAGGAAAATATACGTGTTATCGTGTCAATTCCTTCCTTTTTCAGGAAAATATACGTGTTATCGTGTCAATTCCTTCCTTTTTCAGGAAAATATACGTGTTATCGTGTCAATTCCTTCCTTTTTCAGGAAAATATACGTGTTATCGTGTCAATTCCTTCCTTTTTCAGGAAAATATACGTGTTATCGTGTCAATTCCTTCCTTTTTCAGGAAAATATACGTGTTATTGCATCAATTCCTTCCTTTTTCAGGAAAATATACGTGTTATTGCATCAATTCCTTCCTTTTTCAGGAAAATATACGTGTTATTGCATCAATTCCTTCCTTTTTCAGGAAAATATACGTGTTATCGTGTCAATTCCTTCCTTTTTCAGGAAAATAG
>CM034534.1:4853279-4986311 GCA_020002185.1 Paraescarpia echinospica | reverse complement strand
TATTTTCCTGAAAACGGAGGGATTTGCTGCGATAACACGTATATTTTCCTGAAAAAGGAAGGAATTGACACGATAACACGTATATTTTCCTGAAAAAGGAAGGAATTGATGCAATAACACGTATATTTTCCTGAAAAAGGAAGGAATTGATGCAATAACACGTATATTTTCCTGAAAAAGGAAGGAATTGACACGATAACACGTATATTTTCCTGAAAAAGGAAGGAATTGATGCAATAACACGTATATTTTCCTGAAAAAGGAAGGAATTGACACGATAACACGTATATTTTCCTGAAAAAGGAAGGAATTGACACGATAACACGTATATTTTCCTGAAAAAGGAAGGAATTGACACGATAACACGTATATTTTCCTGAAAAAGGAAGGAATTGATGCAATAACACGTATATTTTCCTGAAAAAGGAAGGAATTGACACGATAACACGTTAAGATTAGTGTTTCGTTTGTCCAACTAGTTGATCTAAGTTCAATTCGTGACACGTGTTGGTCAAAGCATAGTGTTTCGTTTGTACAACTCGTGTCTCGTCGGTACTCTCGTGTGATGTGTCATCCGTAGTCTCGTGACATATCTCGGTCACAGTCTCGTCTCTTGTCTCGTCGGTACTCTCGTGTGATGTTTCATCCGTAGTCTCGTGTCATCCGTAGTCTCGTGACGTATCTCGGTCATAGTCTCGTCTCTTGTCTCGTCGGTACTCTCGTGTGACGTGTCATCCGAAGTCTCGTGACATATATCGGTCATAGTTTCGTGTGATGTGCCTAGTTGATCTAAGTTCAATTCGTGACACATGTTGGTCAAAGCATAGTGTTTCGTTTTCGCGACACGTGTTGGTCAAAGCATAGTGTTTCGTTAGTGCAACTAGTTGGTCTGAATTCAATTATATATATATATGTATGTATCTATATAGTGTAAGACTATTAGTAAGGTTCCCAACATACGCTTTGCATTACACTATGAAAAAGACACAATATGAGGTTTGCACAGTTTATTCGTGAACAACACAAACGTATTTACATGTCACGCTCCATAACTAAAAGAACCAGAGACATTGATACAGAGTCTTGCAAAGTTTAATCGTGTACAACACAAAAGAAAGTTCTTTACAGGTCACCCTCCATTACTGCCAGAACCATATGTTTCATAGTGTTTCGCCACTGTTTCGAAACAGATTCTTGCAACCAAGTATTGATATTACACAACTGTTCGACTGTCACATCGGATAGCTTCACACCCGCGTCTAACAAAACACTCAAACAGTCTTTCACCACTGCGGTTGAATTAATGGTCTCCACAGCCTCGTCAAAGTGCATGCAAATTAGAATGTCATCAGATAACATACAATCGTGATGACATTGACTAGGATGGTCTATCTTGCAACCACGACATTGTCGTCTTGAGAGTTCAAAGATGTTACATGATATGTGTCGTGCCAGCGTCTTCTTCATTTCAATTACAGGGAAATCAATGGTAAAGTTCGGACCAGTAAAGTCAGGAGCAGAAGTTGTGACGTTGGCAGGCTGGGTAGAAGTTGTGACATTGACAGCATGGGTAGTTGTGACGTCGTCAGGAACGGAAGTTGGTATCGATGATGTTCTGTTGTCGTTAATCGTCTCTGTCGACACAGAGACCATTCGTTGACGCTTTGATGGTAGCGAGCCTTCAATGTAATCCTGCAAGAATATTTCAATAATATTAAAAAAAAAAAATATTAAAGAATGAATGGGAATAGTACACCGTTGCTAGAGTACGGTGATAACGACGCCATTTTAACGGAAGTAAACATATACAGGGATGCCATTTTAGCAGAGGTAAACATACGCAGGGGCGACGATGGTGAAAGTACATAGTAAAACAATACAAAGTATGACTCACCACTAACGTATACAACTTGGCTTCATTGGTCGTCCTCTTCCGACGTGCACAACATCCGCTGGTTACGTGGCGCTTGCTATTATATTTCTGTGTGAACGATCCCCCACAGTCTGGGCAGGTGAAGGCTCTCTGCGATGGTGGTAGTTGTTTCAGGGTCGATAGGGACTCCTCCTCGGCAGCACTCATTCGAATCATATCACTCGAGTCTGATGTATCGCAAGGGTAGTAATATGATATCTTCAACATGATGATGTTAGCCGTGGTGTCGTTGTGATACGAATGATGATCCGACTGGTAGAGCTCCGCGTTTATATAGATAGTGAATGTGCCGAAAGGTCACGTGGGCGTGCCGAACGAGCACGAAATTTCTAACCTATGAGAATAGCTAATACTCTTTTGTGAGAATGTGGTTGGCTCTGAAAAGAACCGTTTCTTGGAATTTCGTCAAATTTTTCTTATGATGGTGATGATGATGATGATGAACACACGAGTTGATGTTGATGCTGATGTTCGTGCTTTATCCTGGACAGTGTGTTCTTAACGAGAACGAAGCGTCGCAGGTAAGACTCCGGGTTGTGGGTCTTGCGAGTCTTGTGCATCTCGCGAAGTTTCTCGACAGACAACCTCATGAGGTGTCGTGTCTCCTTGCGGTGGTCGGATGTGATCAGTGACGGAGACAGACGCTTGGCAGGTTGATAGACACAAAGGTCGGCCACCGGGTGTCTTCGCTTGTTGCTACCCGCAACATCTCGGTCATTGTCGGTAGCAATATCTCGGACGTTGTCAGTAGATGAATTCACACCCATTTTCAAGATGTAAGCTATAATGACCACAAAAGCAGACGCAGGCCTTTTATAACCAGTCCACAGACCATAAAGATCACGTGGGCGTGCCGAAAAGATTATGGAACAGAACATAAAGGTCACGTGGGCGTGCCGAAAGATCACATATTGTAGAAAATTCAAAAGCACGGACTGCTGAGTAGAATGTACACAAGCGCGGACTGCTGAGTAGTTATTTAGTTCACCACTTATCTAACAGGGGTGCTTTCAGTTGATGATTATATATCCACCAGGTGTTTATGGACGAGAAAAAACAAGAGACACGAATATTTGCAGTACTCATATGTGGTTCGCTCACTTGTCCACTAGGGGATGATGTTTGTAGTTCGTGATGTACCCGTCAGGGGGCTCTATTGCACGCAAGCGTGCAAGAGACACGAATATTTGCAGTACTAGAACATTTAGTTTACAACTTGTCCACAATATGACACCACTTGTATAACTAGTACCGAAAAATTCCGATAGGGGGCGCTGTTTAGTTTGGGGGGAGTTTTTTTTTTGGCGGGAAATAATTTAGTTTACCAACTATCCGCCAGGGGGAGCTATTTTATTTCACCAACTATCCGTCAGGGGGCGCTGTTCTAGTTTTGGCGGGAAATAATTAGTTCACCAACTATCCGCCAGGGGGAGCTATTTTAATTCACAAACTATCCGTCAGGGGGCGCTGTTCTAGTTTTGGCGGGAAATAATTAGTTCACCAACTATCCGCCAGGGGGAGCTATTTTAATTCACCAACTATCCGTCAGGGGGCGCTCCCATAGTGTTGGCGGGAAATAATTAGTTCACCAACTATCCGCCAGGGGGAGCTATTTTAATTCACCAACTATCCGTCAGGGGGCGCTTCCATAGTTTTGGCGGGAAATAATTTTAGTTCACCAACTATCCGCCAGGGGGCGCTATTTTGGTTTTGGCGGGAAATAATTAGTTCACCAACTATCCGCCAGGGGGAGCTATTTTAATTCACCAACTATCCGTCAGGGGGCGCTCCCATAGTTTTGGCGGGAAATAATTTTAGTTCACCAACTATCCGCCAGGGGGCGCTATTTTGGTTTTGGCGGGAAATAATTAGTTCACCAACTATCCGCCAGGGGGCGCGATTATATTTTTGGCGGGAAATATTTTACTTCCGAAAAAAAAACGCTAGGTGACGTGCTATTCTAGTTCCGAAAAATTCCGATAGGGGGCGCCACGTGACCTTGACCTACATCCGGGTACTTGACCTTGACCTACATCCGGGTACTTGACCGTGACCTTTGACCTTGACCTACATCCGGGTACTTTGCACTTGCACCGCGGCGCGACGCCATCCCCGGTAAGGGACCTCCTTTACTACTCACTCCCATTACTGGTAGAAGTGTGCCACCCGGACCACGTAGTGCTTGCTTTGTCGGTAGCAGCTTTTTTGTATTAAGCCACGCCTCTTGATCGCTGACCACAGAGACAGCTGCACCCGTGTCTAGTTTGAACTTTGTGGCGTGACCATTGACCTCCACCTCAGCTGAACAGTGTTCTGTGTCATCTCGTGCCACAACATAACCGAGGTACGGCAAGTCGACACACTCGAGCTGTTGCACTTCGTTGACCCGGTTTGACGGTTGTTTCACACCTCGACAGACAGAGTGAAAGTGTCCTTTCTTTTGGCAATTGCGACAAATAGCTTCTCTTGCAGGGCATTGTTGTCGACCGTGTCGACTGCGGCCACACCATTTGCATGTGTTGTGTGTGCCTGTTGTAGCAGAATTTGTTTTTGCGTTGTTGTAGTTCTTAGGTTTGTGCTTTGTACCGGCTTTGAGATAGTTTATTGGGTGAGACGGTTTGACAAAATCAACAGTTTTGCTAGCAACAGTGTTCTCTCTAACAAATTCTCTATTTTGTTTTCTTGCCTCTGCTTGTCTGCTAATTTCTATCGCTTTTTTCAGCGACAGATCGGACTTCCCTTGTAGCGTATCAGATAAAGCATCACTGAACACGCCTACGACGATTCGATCCCTGATTAGATCCTCTCGCAGATTGCCGTAGTCGCAGAATTCTGACAGCTTGTACAAATCTTGTATAAAGGTGTCAATCGATTCACTCGGTGACTGAGTTCTTTTATTGAACCTCGCACGCTCACAAATGACGTTTCGTCTTACCTTGAAGTATTCGTTCAGCGCCATCTTCACATCGTCATACGCATCGGTTTCTTCGTTTACCGTCAGCGTAGACAGTATATCGTCTGCACAGTCCCCCATACTGTAGAGTAGGATGCTGACTTGATCTGCATTTGGTTTATTTTTCAGCCCTGATGCTACTCTATAGCGTTCGAACCGCTTTAGCCACTTAGGCCAAAGTTCAGCCTGTTGAGGGCTATTTGCGCCATCGAACTTTCCCGGCAGTGGAATGTCAAGCTGGATGCCAGTGGGCGCAATATTCTGCGCTGGCTGAACCGTAGGATTCTCCCCTGGTATTCTCATGTTTACCTTGTTGTATTAGCGTCGACTGTGGGTGTTTTAAAACCCGCTGCCACGATATAGAATTCGTAAGTGAGTCTTTTTTGACAAACGCTGAACCATCTTTATTCAACACAAACTTGACATTGCCATCACATGTCATATCCCATCATGCTTTGGGATAAATGCAAACATGAAGTATGGTGGCCGATATTTGCTATTGCTACAGTTTCCAATTGACAACTGGTACTCAGTTGAGGTGTGATTTCCACTTGACCACTGGTACTTGGTTGTGGTGATGTTTAGCAGATGAGATATTGTCTTGCAGTGACCTCACCCTAGCGCCTCAACATCACCGAACTGTGGATTGCTTTTGGCGCTGGGAAGAACTTTCGGTTCTTACCGGCCCACGAGATGGCAAAAGCACTGGGTCATGGTCGTTGTGTTGCCTTGCCAATGTTTCGTGCTTTCACTGGTTGTGACATTGTATCATGTTTTGTAGGCAGGGGCAAATGAACTGCATGGGATACGTGGAGTGACGATGTCACACCACCTTTCTGTGCCTATGTCCACTGGGATGATTTGTGGTCCTGTTGTACGACCATACCAGCAGCCATGAATTTGTCAATATGTAAATATGCTGGGCAACTCTTCCAGAAGCAACACAAGCTTGTCGAAAACTATTGCGCTGTTGTTGCAAGAAGGGATGCATATGACTATGCAAGTGCCTCAAGGCACGACTTTAGTGCACCGCTCTTTGCTACAGTGGTGGACTGTGTGCTCCTAGCTAACGTGTGACACACTAAACATTGGGGCGTGCAGTAACTGGGAACTGCCACATTTGGCATAGAACGTTTCTGTCGTGGACAATGTGTACACAGTTATCACGTGACATACACACAATTGTTACATACATACTGAAATGTCTTGAGTGGCATTTTGAGGGTAACATAAACTTTAATAACATGAAAATAGGAAAGAAAGGAACGAGCTTTGATACCCCTATCATGGATTTAGCTTAGCGGATTATATATAAAATAGCAATTGATGGCGGCCATTTTAGAAAAAACCGTCAGTTTGGAAAATAGCCGCTATTTTGGAAAACATGGCCGATACGAATATCCGACAAGATCAAAAATAGCATATTTGAAACAGCCGCTCTCAAAAACCTATTTTTTGACACCACAGTTACCTCTCTGGGTGGTTTAATTCCTAAGATATGAGGAAAAGTGGCTTTCAAATGCGCCATCTTTAAAAATGGCGGATAAGAATATCGGCGAAGAACAACTGTAACATATTTGCCATCTTTGACCTATGACCAATACAGTGACACAACGATTACAATTTTATATGCATATAATTTGTTAAGATATGGGGACATTGAGTTTAACAACCGCCATCATTTAAAATGGCGGATGTGAATGTTGGAGAAAGTCAAATGTCACATATTTGAAATCGTTGACCCCGAAAACATATGTCTTGGTACCAAAATGACTGCTCTACCTGGCGTAATTATTAAGGTATGGGGACAATGAGTTTTCAGCGGCCATATTAAAAATGGCCGCCAACGCCTTCCAGGGCAAAATCTGAGATGGCCCTATATCCAAATATTTTTGTTTTTATATGCTCTAAGTGTGTGCCAAATGTCATGCTTGTATCATAGAACGCACAAGTCAGACATATTTTGTCACAATCGGCTGGGCTAGTAGCAGCGCAAACCGTAATAGCGGTTATAACCAATAACAAATAAAAATTATATGTTGTTGCACGTGACGTAATTGCCTCAATTAAGAAGTGACGCTCACTTCTCGTTAATCATACACATATATCAGTAACCTCGATTACCGAGGCGCCGTGAGGTGGCAGCATTTTTTCGCCCATCACATCTGCCTGGAACATTAGGGCTCTGCCAATGTTACCGGTAGGAGGCTTATATTGAGACATTTAACACAAAAATAAACCGACATTAAACTTGTCTTCGTTATTTAGTGTCTTTTAATCACATGCATATTCACTATGTGGCAACTCTCGTGGCTGTCAACAATTTCGTATTGACGTTGTCTTGCTTATGTTCGAACAGAAACAAAAGACTAAGTGTGAATAAGCATGATATAAATACCAAACAATGACAAATTTAACTAAACAAAGTGTAAGCGATGTCGCGCGCAACGGTCGGACTGCTAACTAATATATGTAGTTGCCAAAGTACAACCAAAACGTGCCGATCTTGGTGGCTATAAGTCGGTAGCGTCCTCGGTTTAAATCCCGTAGAGTAATCAAAACTGTTGTTTGTGTTCATTTAGTTTAAGATTCATTTTATTTTGTATAATACTATTTCGGGCATTATTTCGTAATTTCATTTCGTTATCGAAAACATACATAATATTATAAACATTCTGGGGGATAAACCTGCTAACTGGCAGTGTCAGTGAGCAAAAGGCGATTCTGAGCCAGACTGTCTTCCTGGCGAAGTCACGCAGCCAGGCGAGAGTCGGTTAAGTGAGACTAAGAGATCAGCAGCTAGATCTCGCAAGATTCAAAGCGACGGATTTTAGTGTAATAAAATATATTGAGATCAGCGAGTTCACCGCTGTTTTAGTACCTAGCGGAGAGGCAGGAAACCAAAGAATTATTTGTGTTACATTCGCCAGTCGGCGCTACATGTCGCCCTTGACCTTCATTTTGCCGTATATTTTAAACCGACCAATGAGATGTGGCGAAGTTCCCGCTGACCCCATCGATTGCTCGTTGGGCCGCTGATAAGAAGATTGTAGGGAGTAAAATATTACCGCCGAAAACGTACGATTTCTTCGGTAAATATCCAACAGTGTTGCATGTCATTGTGGAATGCACTGTCCACCTCCACGTCATGTATGCCATATCGTCTGATCGGTGTGCAGTTGCGCGATAATTGCGATAAGTCGTGCATGTTTTCCGTGAAATTTACGAGTGCGTATCCAACATGGCCGCGCATCGGGATGTATGTCTTTCTGAATGTGCACTCATTCGGTTTTACGGGTCCGTAGTCTTTTTTATCGACGAGAGCGTAACCAGCCGCGCGATATAAAGTCAACAACAATTGTCGCGAAGATTTGTTTTGGTTTGGCGTATTTCAGTTAATTAATTGTGCACATTTTCTGGATTACCAAAGCAACATCCGATCTTTGGCGCTTGTCCAACGTTAAACTTAAAGCAAAAAGAGATAATGAGAAAGAATAAAAACCTAAGTTCTGGTAGTGACTATATTGAACATATTTCCTCTCTCACAAGTACAATTACACACCAGCACAGCACAGATGTCCAAGTCCAAGATTTCCTTCATTCTTTGTTTACAACAAGTGTCATTTCACTGCAATTTCTTAATGTTGTACAACCTGCTAAATCAAGTGGCATTTTTTGTGGAGTTGGGGTCCTCCTAATATTATAATATTGCACGCCTAAAATTATGAATGAATAAATACAGTCGGATATATCATATCATCCTGTTTGCGGATGATATGAAACTCTTCCATCCAATTTACACCACTGAAGATTGCACAAAGCTTCAACAAGATCTTACCCATGCAGAACATTGGACATACGAATCTCTTTTAAAGTTCCAACCAGACAAATGCAGCCATATGAGAGTAGGATCATCAACAATAAGAAACGACAGCTACACACTGGGACCTAATCATATAACGCTGGCAAGTACGGATAAGGTGAAGGATATTGGCGTCACTTTTGACTCATCACTAAACTTTGAGGCACATATGTCGGAAAAAATTAATAAAGCCAATTCAATGATGGGGATAATTCGTCGCACTTTTGATTACATGGATGAACAATGCTTTTCTACTGTTTTTAAATCTCTCGTCCGCCCACATATTGAATATGCAAATCAAGTATGGGCTCCATTCTTAATGAAACACATTACAGCTCTTGAAAATGTTCAGCGTAGAGCAACCAAATTAATTCCAGGCTTTAAAGATCTTGAATACAATGAACGTCTGCAAAGACTAAAATTACCAACTCTGTCATATCGTCGCCTCAGAGGAGACATGATTGAAATGTATAGGATTTTAACAGACAAATATGATACAGCTGTGACATCGAACTTTATAACTTTGAGGGATACTGAATCATGTACGCGAGGACATCACCTAAAAATATTCAAAGGACGTTGTCGGTTAAACATTAAAAAAAATTCATTTATACACCGATGCACGGACGTATGGAACAGCCTCCCACAGTCTGTGGTAGAGGCTCCATCAGTTCAGTCCTTCGAGAGAAAATTAGACAAATTATGGAAAAACCACCCAATTAAGCTCGATTACACAGCCCCACCCCTATTATGGAACAACTCGTCAGACGCATGCGCACCATATAGTTTGACGACAAACATCAGAGCTGGCGTAAGAGGCATCACAGCTTAAAAGCCAGAAGAGGACCTGTAAGAACCTGTAAGATGAAAATAAAGATAGATTGTAGGGCACTTGTATCGAATCCGAACCCAACTCGATTTCGCAGTTATAACTAAATATTTGCCTGATATCTCAGAGGGATAGTTCCATCATTCAACATCATCCCAGACATGTTACACATTAAAAAATTTGCATATTAGCACATTGTTGAGGCTTAAATAGCATGTCGGTTTGCATTAACATACGTTCATTTCTAGCACGCGATGTAGTAATGCACATCTGCAGCGACTCAGACTAGTGCAAACTGGGTTGCTATTTGTGCTTCAAAGTGCATTAAAGATGCAACATTTTTATAACATAAATATGCCTGGGATGTTGAATGATGGAACTAACCCGCTAAGGTATCAAACTGAGGCCAAAATTTAGTTATAATGGCAAAATCGAGGTAGGTCCAGATTCGACACAGGTGCCGATTGTAGGACTAGTTCTTGGGCTATATAAATGGTATAAATAAAGTATGCCTGAACTCTTCACAAGTACTGATTAATCTGCTTCCTCTGTTCTAGCATATTACCCAGAACTCAGCGGAGCAGTGTAAAAACAAAAAATTTGGTTAATTTCACTTTGCGTGATTCAATACACCCTTCCAGATGAGACACGACCGACTAACTTGGGGAACATATACATTGGCAGACAGAACAGAATAGAAGTAGATTTATTTACTCAAATTGTACAAGCATTCAATAATAGTAGGTCAGTATATAATCATGTTATAGTGTACAGCACAGAAACTCCAAGCATCATAATGCAAGCCAGTGTGGCTAAAAACATGAATTTGTTTTTAGCCAAACTATTGGGATGGGTCAGTTTGGCTTTACATACCCCAATACTGGGTTAAATTTAAGTTATATGCAAAATAACTAGGTGCACCCATATTTTGGTGATTTTGTTCGCCTGCTGCAAGGACTCGGGAATGTGTGGCAGAATATGACGTCTGGTGTAAAGTGATGATTTCACATAAACGCAAAGATTTGACATAATTGCATCATGTGGACACTGTAGCTTGGAACAGAAGTAGAAAGCATACACAGGATTACAAAACAACTTTTCAAAGTTACACAGATTTCCAAAAAGAATACTTTATGACACCTAACATTGAACATGGTCACCTATATCTGCTTATGAAGTAAGGTATCCCTACGGGAGGAAGGGTATTTTGTTAACTGTTTATAACATGTGGTAAAATCAAGTAAATTGGATGGATCATGATAAACTGTCAGGGCACGACTGGGCTAGGTGATGGTGAGTGGCCAATTGTCTGTTTTCTAGATGTGACACGTGCACCATTGACACAGACATGGCATCCTCCTCCCCCCATGGCAATGGGGTGACCGGAGGTGACCGGGTGACAGGTCAAGCAGTGCCAGTCATCCGCCACCACCTACCCCAAGTGCCCACCCTCACCCAGCACCCACGTATGGCGATGAGCAAGACCAACAGCCACGGTGTGTCGGCTGACTCCCACTTGCCGCAGTTCGCCAACATCGTCCCCATGGAGACCGTGTGCCAAAGCCAGACCTTCACAGCAAACACCACCCCATTGCCAGTCGCCGCAGCGCCACCACCAGATGGTACCGCTGCAGCATGTAACTCGTCCTCGGTCAAATCACATTCGACGTGTCCATCTCAATTGGCACCAATACCATCTCCGCCGATTAAGCTGAGGATTCGGCGGTCGTTCCACGAGGGTACGCTGTGTAGCCACCCTGCCCCCACCCCACCAGTGCAGTCATATGACTCGACGGCTCCACCAAGTGTCGGCATACCCATGCACCCAGTCGCCCCAGCACTACCAGTGTCAGTTGCCACGGGGTTTACACCGACGAGGTTCGGACGGGCGAAGACAAAGGGCGACATCAAGAAACAGCTGATGGAAAAGAAGAGAGACAGGAAGATGCAGGAAGCAAGTCGAGACGCTGCCATCAAACAGGAGGCTGTGGTACAAGTTTTATTCCTCACACAAACCATATTTCTCAAATTTGTCAATGCTGTTATCGTATTTGTGATTAATGCCGTTTTTGTCAGTGTTTGCATCTTTTTGTAGAAAAAACCATTGCAACGGCACTTGTTGCCAGTAATCTAGATTATTCTCTTTTTGATAACGTTGTTGAAGATGTCATGAAATTACAATGTGTACAAAATTAATTATCATGGATTGTGACTCGGTCTCTGGTTTTCTAACTCAATGCTGCTTCTGGGGTCTCTGCGTTGGCTTCCTACCGATATTGTATCATTTTAAGATCTGTACAGTTACCTACCAGGCAGTTTTATGTAAGCTACTGGCATATTTATATTCATTGCTTAGTAAGAAAACCTAT
Organism: Paraescarpia echinospica; assembly: GCA_020002185.1. NCBI lineage: Eukaryota > Metazoa > Annelida > Polychaeta > Sabellida > Siboglinidae > Paraescarpia > Paraescarpia echinospica. Next base: position 4,974,365 of record CM034534.1, on the reverse strand, counting down.
ACAGCTTCGATCATCCATTTGTGATTTACTTTTTTTTCCTAGAGTCAATACTAACATTAGAACTATGGCTTTCTCTGTTGCTGCACCAACTCTTTGGAATATGCTCGCTCTTATTGTCAAATCTGTTGAACATATTACACAATTATTCGGCTGTCATTTAAAAACTTTTATAACCTTGCCTCGACCTTAGCTCCCTGTCCATCTGTTTTTTTCATACTGCTTATAAGCTTATAAGTTTTTAGATTGACCAACCCTTCAGTCTTGATTCGCCCCTGAGTTTGGTTTCCAATGATTTTGGTGCAAAAGAAGTTACCTTATTATTGATTACTATACACCCAAACCGTATAGTCGCAGTCTTGCTGGTTGTAGGTGCCTCCAGTGATGGTTGAGAAACTTCCTGCCAGGTGGCTTGTGGGAGATCTGATGTGGGCGAAGGTCAGCGGTCACCCCTGGTGGCCATGCATGGTAGCGTACGATCCGTACCAAGGTGTCTATACGCGCATCAAAGGCAAGTCGGCAGAGTAATTGTAAAATGTACAGAACCTAACCAATTCTTCATGTTGTATGTAATCCGTCAGTCGATCAAATGGATTATTTTGGTGCCTTGCATAGAACGTAATGACTATTGCTTTTGAACACCCTAAGTATCTACGTCGGAATACATACTGACCGTAATGATGGTAGGTATACGTGGACACTGTTTGGGCGCCATTCAAATTTTTGTATTGTATGTTTTTGGACAGCCGTTAAGTGTCCAAATACATACAGTCATTATGGTAGTTTGATCCATGTGATGTACATTCAAGTTTCTTGGTTTTTCAGATGTGTGTATTTATTGTAGAAGTACAGAAAATAATAATTACAATTGTCGTACATACTGTTTGTTTGTCACGCCAGGTGACCTGCGACTGACGCGGCTCTACCACGTGCAGTTCTTTGGCAACGAGGCCGAGCGTGGGTGGGTTTCGGAGGGATCGATGATCCCTTTCGAGGGGAAGAAGGCGTTCGAACGGTTCTGCACCGAGATGATCGCTAAGCACAAGAAGGACCGGGACCGGTACATGGTGAAACAGAGTCGTCGCAAGGCGTGGGAAGTCGCTGTCGTTGCGACAGAGGAGGCCCTTCCTATGAGTAGACTGGAGCGACAACAGACCTACACATTCGTCTACGAACCGACGGAGCCCGTCGCAACAAAACCCGCACCCGAGAGCCAGCAGGTGGCAGCACTATCGAACGGCGTTGCAGTTCAGAAGCGCAAGTACGTGAAGCGGAAAGTACAGACAATGGATGAGGGTGGTGTGGATGTGGCAGCGTCACCGCTGCCTGCGTCACCGCCTCGCAAACGTATGCGTCACCTCAGAGGGCAGAGGTCGTCGCCGCGGAAACTGGCTGACCAGTTCGCGACGCAGTTTGCGGTGTTCTGTCAGAAGCGACGCGATTCTGTGCGTGAGGAGAATCCGAAGGACTCCGAGGAGCAGGTCGAGAAACGGTTGCAGGAATTGTGGGAAGGGTTGAGTGACGAGGATAGGGCGAAGTTCATACCCATGGGGTCGGACGTGACGAACATTACAGAGATGATGACGAAGTCTGTTGGTAGTAAGTTGTTGGTCGGAAACTTGACTAAATGGTGGCATTTGAATAATGAACTGAAGCTTTGCTATAATTTGTTGTTTCACGATTTACATATAAACCTTTGTGGAAATGTTTGATTACCCCTTGGTCAAATAGAACACATGTTGCAGGTTTTGTTTGTTTAGCTTGCGTATGGAGAATCCAATAAAGCAACCAGCTTTGTTTGATTTAGTGTTTGACCATACACATTAATAATGGGACATTATAAAATGGTACAGTTGAACATATTTTATGTGTACATTTATAGAAAGCCATCAATAATTTTTTTCAGTTTGATCAATTCATATAAATTTGCAGGATTCAATTAAAGCTGTTTTGCTTTTTCAATGCAAATTCACAAATATGTTGAATTCAAAATTAAGCCCCAAACTGGTCTTCACTTGGCCTCCATAAATTTGTATAATCTTATTTTTGTTGTTTTTTTCTCCACTATTTGCAGCTGTACAAAGGTCAGGGCGCGTAAGTCGACCTTCAAAGAAGAAGCTGGAGGCAGAGGGCGAGGTATTCGTAACAACCCCGAAAACTGCAAAGGTAATGTTATTCCTGTCTCATTTTCTGGTTTAACGCTACACCATCCCCTATGTTTGAGTTCCCCTGGATACACGGTATCACTACACCATCCCCTATGTTTGGGTTCCCCTGGATACACGGTATCGCTACACTGTTCCCTATGTTTGGGTTCCCCTGGATACACGGTATCACTACACCATCCCCTATGTTTGGGTTCCCCTGGATACACGGTATCGCTATACCATCCCCTATGTTTGGGTTCCCCTGGATACACGGTATCGCTACACTGTTCCCTATGTTTGGGTTCCCCTGGATACACGGTATCACTACACCATCCCCTATGTTTGGGTTCCCCTGGATACACGGTATCGCTATACCATCCCCTATGTTTGGGTTCCCCTGGATACACGGTATCGCTACACCATCCCCTATGTTTGGGTTCCCCTGGATACACTGTATCACTACACCATCCCCTATGTTTGGGTTCCCCTGGATACACGGTATCGCTACACCATCCCCTATGTTTGTGTTCCCCTGGATACACGGTATCACTACACCATCCCCTATGTTTGGGTTCCCCTGGATACACTGTATCACTACACCATCCCCTATGTTTGGGTTCCCCTGGATACACGGTATCACTACACCATCCTCTATGTTTGTGTTCCCCTGGATACACGGTATCACTACACCATCCCCTATGTTTGTGTTCCCCTGGATACACGGTATCGCTACACCATCCCCTATGTTTGGGTTCCCCTGGATACACGGTATCGCTACACCATCCCCTATGTTTGTGTTCCCCTGGATACACGGTATCGCTACACCATCCCCTATGTTTGTGTTCCCCTGGATACACTGTATCGCTACACCATCCCCTATGTTTGTGTTCCCCTGGATACACTGTATCGCTACACCATCCCCTATGTCCCTGGATACACGGTCTGGATACACGGTATCGCCACCATCCCCTATGTTTGTTCCCTGGATACACGGTATCACACTATCCCCTATGTTTGTGTTCTGATACACGGGTACACCATCCCCTATGTTTGTCCCCTGGATACACCATACACCATCCCTATGTTTGTGTTCCCCTGGATACACGGTATCGCTACACCATCCCCTATGTTTGGGTTCCCCTGGATACACGGTATCACTACACCATCCCCTATGTTTGGGTTCCCCTGGATACACGGTATCGCTATACCATCCCCTATGTTTGGGTTCCCCTGGATACACGGTATCGCTACACATCCCTATGTTTGGGTTCCCCTGGATACACGGTATCACTACACCATCCCCTATGTTTGGGTTCCCCTGGATACACGGTATCGCTACACCATCCCCTATGTTTGGGTTCCCCTGGATACACGGTATCGCTACACTATGTTTGGGTTCCCCTGGATACACGGTATCACTACACCATCCCCTATGTTTGGGTTCCCCTGGATACACGGTATCGCTACACCATCCCCTATGTTTGGGTTCCCCTGGATACACGGTATCGCTACACCATCCCCTATGTTTGGGTTCCCCTGGATACACGGTATCACTACACCATCCCCTATGTTTGGGTTCCCCTGGATACACGGTATCGCTATACCATCCCCTATGTTTGGGTTCCCCTGGATACACGGTATCGCTACACTATGTTTGGGTTCCCCTGGATACACGGTATCACTACACCATCCCCTATGTTTGGGTTCCCCTGGATACACGGTATCGCTATACCATCCCCTATGTTTGTGTTCCCCTGAATACACGGTATCACTACACCATCCCCTATGTTTGGGTTCCCCTGGATACACTGTATCGCTATACCATCCCCTATGTTTGGGTTCCCCTGGATACACGGTATCACTACACCATCCCCTATGTTTGTGTTCCCCTTGGGTACACCATCCCCTATGTTTGGTTCTCTGATACACGGTATCGCTACACCATCCCCTATGTTTGTGTTCTGATACACGCCTGTATCATCACACCATCCCCTTCTATGTTTGTTCCCTGGATACACTCAGTCACTAACTGACCCTATGTTTGGGTTCCCTGATACACGGTATCGCCACACCATCCCCTATGTTTGTGTTCTGGATACACGGCATCACTCACACTATCCCCTGTGTTTGGGTTCCTGATACACTGTAATACTACACCATCCCCTATGTTTGGGTTCCCTGGATACACGGTATCACTACACCATCCCCTATGTTTGTGTTCCCCTGGATACACGGTATCGCTACACCATCCCCTATGTTTGGGTTCCCCTGGATACACTGTATCACTACACCATCCCCTATGTTTGGGTTCCCCTGGATACACGGTATCACTACACCATCCCCTATGTTTGTGTTCCCCTGGATACACGGTATCACTACACCATCCCCTATGTTTGTGTTCCCCTGGATACACTGTATCGCTACACCATCCCCTATGTTTGGGTTCCCCTGGATACACGGTATCGCTACACCATCCCCTATGTTTGGGTTCCCCTGGATACACGGTATCGCTACACCATCCTCTATGTTTGTGTTCCCCTGGATACATGATATCGCTACACCATCCCCTATGTTTGTGTTCCCCTGGATACACGGTATCGCTACACCATCCCCTATGTTTGGGTTCCCCTGGATACACGGTATCACTACACCATCCCCTATGTTTGGGTTCCCCTGGATACACGGTATCACTACACCATCCCCTATGTTTGGGTTCCCCTGGATACACGGTATCACTACACCATCCCCTATGTTTGGGTTCCCCTGGATATACGGTATCACTACACCGTCCCCTATGTTTGTGTTCCCCTGGATACACGGTATCGCTACACCATCCCCTATGTTTGGGTTCCCCTGGATACACGGTATCACTACACCATCCCCTATATTTGTGTTCCCCTGGATACACGGTATCGCTACACCATCCCCTATGTTTGGGTTCCCCTGGATACACGGTATCACTACACCATCCCCTATGTTTGGGTTCCCCTGGATACACGGTATCGCTACACCATCCCCTATGTTTGGGTTCCCCTGGATACACAGTATCACTACACCATCCCCTATATTTGTGTTCCCCTGGATACACGGTATCGCTACACCATCCCCTATGTTTGGGTTCCCCTGGATACACGGTATCGCTACACCATCCTCTATGTTTGGGTTCCCCTGGATACACGGTATCACTACACCATCCCCTATGTTTGGGTTCCCCTGGATATACGGTATCACTACACCGTCCCCTATGTTTGTGTTCCCCTGGATACACGGTATCGCTACACCATCCCCTATGTTTGGGTTCCCCTGGATACACGGTATCACTACACCATCCCCTATATTTGTGTTCCCCTGGATACACGGTATCGCTACACCATCCCCTATGTTTGGGTTCCCCTGGATACACGGTATCGCTACACCATCCTCTATGTTTGGGTTCCCCTGGATACACGGTATCGCTACACCATCCCCTATGTTTGTGTTCCCCTGGATATACGGTATCGCTACACCGTCCCCTATGTTTGTGTTCCCCTGGATACACGGTATCGCTACACCATCCCCTATATTTGTGTTCCCCTGGATACACGGTATCGCTACACCATCCCCTATGTTTGTGTTCCCCCAGATACACGGTATCGCTACACCATCCCCTATGTTTGGGTTCCCCCAGATACACGGTATCGCTACACCATCCCCTATGTTTGGGTTCCCCTGGATACACGGTATCGCTACACCATCCCCTATGTTTGGGTTCCCCTGGATACACGGTATCGCTACACCATCCCCTATGTTTGGGTTCCCCTGGATACACGGTATCACTACACCATACCCTATATATAACTCGCTCTCGCCAGATAGCTGTCAGTTTTATTTTTGAGCATATTCACACTACTAGCATTAACACAACCATCATGTGATTTGTTTCAGTCATTTATTGTCCTCTGAGAGAATGAGTACTTTCTCATATCCAACCTACACTGTTCCTTGACTAATGCTGCATTGTGCCCTCTGGTTATACTGCCTTCTTTCAGTTTGAAGAAAATATTTCTGTCAATATCCTCATAACCATTCAATATCTTAAAAACTTCTATTTGGTCTCCTCCTAGTCTCTAGTGTTTCCAACCCACAATCTAATAGGTGTCTTACATAACTAAGATCTTTCGGTTCAGGAATCTGTTCTACCTTATCTATGTCCTTACGATATGGCCTCCAAGCTTGTATACATTATTCCACATGTGGCCTAACCATTGCTTTGTACAGTGGTACAATGGTTATTACAGTAGAAATTCTAAAAATAATATGTCACCAGTATAATATACTGTGATTTTGAAGCAAACTTTCAAATCTTTAAAGTTAAGTTGAAGCATTCTAAGTTTCTGCTGTTCTGTGTCCACTTCTCTAACATCACAGCTAGAGGCGACAATAAATGAGTAAATGACAGTGTTTAGTTTGTATTAGTTTTTGTTTGTATTAGGCTTTGTTTTTAGTATAGAGACAATTGTTTTGTTTTCTACAGTGTGGAGTAAAGTGACATTAATGATCGTTCTCGTTGACAGACCATAGCAGCAACTCCCGTCGTGAAGACGGAGGACATTAAGAAAGATTTGACCATAGAGAAGGAGATCGATGACATCATTGAAAGTGTCGCATCCGGTGCAGGGGAAGTCTGGGTAATATATCAAACATTTTCAGTAGCGCCACCTGGTGCTGTCCAAGTATTGCCATTCAGCCACAAGGCAACAGAATTGCTTGAAACTTCATCATCTTTATAGTAGTTTTTTTTAATAAAATGAACCAATAATGTAGAATACATTTCTGGAAAAAAAAATAAAAGCTCAACAGAAATTGAAAACAACATTATGTAGGTATTCCTTATGGTTATACAAGGTAACTGCTTTATGACAGTTTGGGACATCTGTGTCATGTAGTTGCAGAATGCAGCTCGTGTCATTTGTAATTCAACACAACCACCATGAGATGTAAAAACGTTTTGGCAAATTCTGAGAAAAAAATCCACTCTGCGGACTTTGACACACTTTACAATCTCTGAAAGGTTAAGTTCTTAAAAGGTAAATGGTACATGAAGTTTGACCAGGAAATGAGTATTTGTTCACGGAGGATGTCGTGTATGCTTCAGACGCCAGACACTAAGTCAGAGAGTGAAGAGACAGAGTCTCAGGCCAGCAGTGTCAAGGTAGGAAAGCAGATCTTCATTGTAGCATATAGCCCAAGTGGCATTCGCAAGTCTTAACCCTACAGGTGACCAATAGTAAACTTCCACGGTGTACACAGTTTTGAGCTATTTGTAGGGGTGCTTTTAAAAAATCACAACTTTGCTAATATTTATCGCAGAAATATGATTGAGCTATCATTTTGTTGGCAAGAAGACCCATTATTATTAAGCAGTGATGATATTTATATAGCTTAACATCAAATAATCATGAAGATATAACTGTTTAAAGTTTATCCAAAAAAATATTTTTTTCACCCTAGTTAATTACCGAGTGGTATGTGTCAATGTCCAATTAGAGAAATGTAGCCCTGTATATAAGCTAATGAGTACAGAAAAAAATTATCAAATATCAGGGTTGGCACATTTCCGGGAAAAACCGGTTTTAGACAGGGCAGTGGAAAAATCCGGTATTTACCGGTACTATCCGGGAATAAGTCCATAACTGAGATTACCATTGGCTAGTTCCTGTAATTAAACCTAGTCCATTTAGAAAGATAGTTAATATCCATCTAACGCAAACAGGTTGACTAGTTACTAGTTCAGGCATATCCTTGTATTTGTTTAAAGCATGAAGTCGGTGAGATGAAAGAGTTATTCATCAGTTAGTAAATAAATATAATTGTCACTTCCCCAACGGACAGTGCCAAGTACTGCTAAAGAAGTATGGTGATTGAAATCAGACAGCCTGACCAGTATTGTCAGGTACCAATTTGTAATCTGTTTACGGGATCACAGGACACGAAAAAATAATAAAAATTTAAAGCTGATAAATTTCACCAATTGTGTATTGTATGAAATTACTGTACTAAAACTAAGGATATTTCATGATTTTTGTTTTCTAATATTTAAGTGCGCTAGGGGGTTTTAATCGAAAAAATAAGTCATAAAACAGCAAAAGTTTAAATGAATAGAACACTGAAACCCCTATACTCATTTATGCAATTCAGATGTTTTTGTTTAGATAATGAACTATTCTAACTTTTTGTGCATAGCCATTTGTATATGTTATTCAGATTTTTTTTGACAATTTTTGTTTTTATTTTAATTTTTTTCTTCAACATTTTCACATTCAAACCCCTATGGGATATAATCCAAATGACTGATCATAATTTCAATGCACAGGAATGTAGATAGTTATGTCATTATTACTGTGTAAAAAGTTGGTATGAATTGCTTGATTAGTTTTGGAGTTCTATTCATTTTTCCTACAAAAAAGTGATAACTGAGAAAACGGCACTCAAAGTATGAACAAAGTAATTTTAATGTCTTGCACATACTAGATGTTGCAAATAAGCATCAGTATGGTAGGCTTACCATGTATATACAATATGTGAGTGTTTCTAAGTGATGTCCATTAAAAGTGACATGACATAGCTGAAGCAAGAATTCGGACAGTTTCCCACTGCACAGGTTGTGACTTGTGACCTACATGAAACATGAATAATAATTGCATGTAGCACTCCATAGACTTGCTTGCTTCAAACTTGCATGTGTAGAAATAGGTTTTATGATAATTATCAACCTAAGCACCACTTCATCCGCCACAAACAAAAACCACTCGCGCCAAATAATAGTCCAGTTCAAAGACTATAAATCGAAGAATGACTTCATTAAAGCTCGAAAACGGCTACGCACTAAACGATCAAATGTCTACATATCGGAAGATCTCACCCAGAAGAGAGCAAGACTACTGTTCTTGTGCCGGACATTAAAGAAACAGCACAAGATTCTCGACTGTTGGTCGTATGATGGAAGGATTGTCATAAAGGACCTAAAGGGAACAATCAAAACCGTCAGTCGAGATGATGAACTAAATGCACTGTAATTGCGTTGGACATTGGCCCAAGTCACGGTGGATATTTTGTATCTCTAGTCGGCCTATCATGGTGCTTGTTCACATAGGGACTGTACCATTCATGGACTCATTCATGGACACCTTCGTATTCTACATATGGTTCGTGTCTTATTTAATTACTCATATATACTTTATTACTATATGTTATCGATACATATCATGTATTCTAACTAACCTACTACAACTTAACAGATGTCACATAACGTTGTTTTTTATAAAACGGTCTGTAAATGTTATATGCAGCTATAGAAGCATTATTGTGTACCGTGTGAATATGTATGTATATACTGCATTTCATTGCTATGAGCCAATTACGTAATACTACCTTAGGTGATGTACAAGATTATGAAACTGGCAATGCTGCAATGCGGAATATAGATCCCGATTGTAATTTACTCACAACAGATAGCTTTGTAAATACTAAATATTATCTTGAGGATGATATAAATGAAGTTATAACAAGAAATAATATCTCTGATGAAGAGTTTTCACTTATGCATTTAAATATCCGTAGCTTGCCAAAGAACATTAGCAAATTGGGTGATTTCTTGTCACTGATCGATAACAGGTTCTCGGTCATCGGTCTAAGCGAAACTTGGTTACATAATGACAATCTTGATCTGTATGAATTGCCAGAGTACAAAAGTATACATTTGACTAGGCCCTCCAAGAAGGGAGGTGGTGTATCCTTATATGTTCGTAAGTCCCTTGAGTGTACTGAATTACCAGAAATGAGTGTCATAACTGAATATCTGGAATGCGTTTTTATTGAAATCAAGACTCGGTCTAAGACATGCAATAACAAAACAACTGTAGGTGTTGTCTATCGACCACCTAATACAAACATTACTGCTTTCACAGAACATGTTATCAATATTATACAAACTCTCAAGGTTGATAATAAACAGTGTTACATAATGGGTGACTTTAACATTAATCTACTTAATTATGGTAGTCACACGGAAACTCAAGATTACATAGATGCAATGTTCCAACAGGCATTTATACCCCTTATCAGCAAGCCTACTAGAATAACAGCAACAACTGCCACTGTCATCGATAATATATACAGCAATGATTTAATTGGTGCAAATTATCAATTGCATGGAATAATATATACAGATATTTCTGACCACCTACCAATATTTTTGCTCACTAAACATACTGATAGCACAAAGGTTGAAATGACAATAGCGACTAGAATATATAATGCGCAGACTACTGCTACATTCAAAGAGAGTATAGATAAAATATGCTGGGATGACGTTTATGCATGCAGAGATCCACAAGAATGTTATTCTGTATTCATTAATGAGATATTAGTTGCATACAATAATTCATTTCCGTTAGCTAACACAACTATTAGGAAAAGAAAACATAAACCGTGGATTACTATGGGACTCCGACACTCCATTAGAACTAAAAACAAATTGTATATGTATTACTTGAAAAAACCGACTCTTCAATGAAACTAATTATAAAAGATATAGAAATAAAATAAATTGTCTTATTACTGTAGCAGAAAGAGAATACTATCGACATGAGCTTCAACAGCACAAGGGTAATTTAAAAAAAACCTGGATAGTCTTAAAGAGTATTATAGGAAGGAAGGAAGCATTTTTATCTAATGACAAATTACTAATTGACGGTAAATTAACAAAAAAAAAAAATGCATAGCTGATACATTTAATGAATATTTTACAAGTATAGGTCCAGAACTGGCTGATAAAATACCAGTCATATCAGAGAGACCTGATGACTACCTCCAAGGAGTCTATAAAAATTCAATGTATTTGTCGCCAACCACACCAGATGAGATAAAGGGAATTATTAAGAATTTTAAAAACTCTAGTCCTGGATGGGATGGCATAAAACCTATTATTGTCAAACAGGCCTTCTCCAACCTACTTGATCCTTTAAGTTACATTGTAAATTTATCATTTGATCAAGGATATGTTCCTGATCAACTAAAAATAGCTGATATCGTTCCTGTTTTTAAAAATGGCGATACATCATTAATTAATAATTACAGGCCTATTTCTGTCTTGCCTGTATTTTCAAAGGTTTTTGAAAGATTAATGTACAATAGATTAATGAATTACATAATGAAACATAACATCTTGTCTAATTCCCAATTTGGATTTAGGAAAGGATATTCTACTGATATGGCTATTTCACTGCTAATTGACAAAATTAGTAAGGCAATTGATACCAAAGAGCACGTAATTGGGTTATTTCTGGATTTAGCCAAAGCCTTTGATACCGTTAATCATAATATATTATTGAGAAAATTAACACATTATGGAATCAGAGGAAATATACTCCAATGGATTCGTAACTTTTTAAGTAACAGACAACAACGAGTAAAATTCTATGGAACAAAATCTTCCCTTAAAAACATAACATGTGGTGTTCCGCAGGGTTCAATTCTGAGACCTTTACTCTTTCTTATCTATATAAATGATTTATCTACTTTATCTGACACAACGTTTACCATTATGTTTGCTGATGACACGAGCATCTTTATACAAGGCAACAATATAGATGAAATGGAAAATGTTTTGAACTCTGAAATAAAAAAACTATCTTTATGGCTTAACATTAATAAACTTTCTTTGAATATACAGAAAACTCACACAGTTACCTTTAGTAATACGATCAGTATAAGAGAGAGGTGTAATAACATTTGCATAGACGGCATACAAATTAACACTGTACATGAGATAAAGTTTTTGGGTTTGCTTATAAATAATACATTGAATTGGAGCACACACATTAAATATATATCAAATAAAATTTCTAAGAATATTGGTATTATAAAAAAGGTGACAAACAAATTAGATAACAAATCATTGTTAAACCTGTATTACATGTTTATATACCCATATATTACTTATTGTAATGTCGTCTGGGGAAGGGCCCCGAATATATACCTTGCTAAAATTCATTTACTCCAAAAACGAGTTTTGCGTGTAATAAGTCATGTAGGATTTATTGAACATACGCAGCCTTTATTTACATCTTATCAAATAATGAATATTTATGACGTAAATAAATATTTATGCTGTATTCTAATGTACAAGCATAATAGGGGTATGTTGCCAGATATATATCATGATGTATTTGTCCTGCAAATATCCACACATAAATATAATACAAGACAGGAAGTAACATATAAAATACCATACTGCAAGACTAATTGTAGACAACTGTCTTTGGCTTATGTTGGTCCTAAAATCTGGAATACATTTATTACAAATAACTATTTACAATATTGTACATCTATTCATATGTTCAAACAAAGGACCAAGCGTCTAATTCTAGCAAACATATTCTAAATGCTGCTTTAATGTAATTTTGTCATGTTAAGATGTACCCGGTGTTCAGTGTTAGGTACTCGTATAATGTTGTCGTGTTAAGATGTACCTGGTGTTCAGTGTTACGGTACTCGTGTAATGTTGTCATGTTAAGATGTACCTGGTGTTCAGTGTTACGGTACTCGCATAATGATGTCATGTTAAGATGTACCTGATGTTCAGACTTACGGTACTCGTATAATGCATTATTAAATAAATTGTTAGTTTATTATGAAGATGTTTTTTTTTTTTACACGAATCATAGATTTCATTGCATATATGACATGAATAAGGAACACAAGCAATGTGTTGCTTTGTTCCATTTGATACGTAATGTATACATGTTTCATATTACTGCTACATCTGTGATATACTTAACATTATGTATCAATAAAGATTATTATTATTATTCACTGAGGCATTTTACAAATGCAACAGCTGTGTATCCATATACAATCATCACATGTTTGACATGTCAGTCAATCATCACTAACTCTGAAACATTTGCTATATATAACACAACATCCATGTACACCATATGGCAGTGTGGAGCATAAAAAGTCACTTCTGATCAACATGTTTCAATAGTATAATACAATAGCATTAGAAGTGCTCAGTGCAGGGCAGGAGACATCAGCGACCACTTCACTGAGTTGGCCAACATCGACAATACACCAATCTCGACTGCTCAGTTCCCTCTGTTCGTCAGGGTTGTCACATTTAACGGCGTTCATGGTTGACAATTTTGCGTGACAAGACGACTGTAGTGCGACACGGTGTTGCCTGGCCCGTTCCTGGTAGCTGTGCAGTCGCTCCGGCATCAGCTGTTGCGATCTTCCCGGCGCTGTCAGTCGCAGTGTCGTCTGCTTCAATCAATTCGCTTTCGCCGTCGATTACGGCTGCTAAGTCGGCTTCCTCGGACGAAGAACGACGTGCAGCATTGCACTCACTCAGGCGCTTGCGTAAAACTTTTGATTTCTTTGGCGGCATCTCATTTAAACTCTCTTTTTAACAAAATAAATTGTCCGTTTATCGAGTGTCAAACTGTTCTCCGTAGCAACAATGTAAACGCAAAGCATCGTGGGATTGATTTGCCTCGTTTTGAACGAAGACGCGTCATAAAACCGGTTGAATGATCCTTGAACTTGCTTTCGGCTGGTTGCGTGCCTCATTTTGAGAAAAAACGCATCATAAAACGCATCATAAAACCACGAATGCGAGGCTTTCGGCCAGTTCTGTGTCTCATTTGCATAATTATGTGCTAAATAAGGAGATCATCGGAAATTTGGGAAAACTCAACTTTGGAGAAAAGGGGCGTGACTATCAACATAACTGACAGATAGCCAAGAAGACCGCCGTTCTTTTGATACCAAACAAAATGGCGTATCATGAACAAACGTGGTCGTTGTCAAGGCATAAACTTGGATTACTTTTGGCGTGTTTCATCGATTCAAATATTTATTGTCATTTCACATTTGATGGGCCATCTAAGTTAGTGCTAATATAATGACTTGACGGTGAGTAACTGTTAAGAAACGATCTTTATTGTGAAGTAGATATGTCAATCTGTCAAAAACTGAAAGAAACAAAAAATGTAATGAAAATAATTATTAACGTATTTCAGACTGCCGTGTCTCCCCTTAATGTAGTGAAACTGATCGCATGAGAGGAGATATACTCACAGTGCTCTAAAGTTAGCGTATTAATATAGTGAACATGATCGCATCAGAGGAGATATACTCACAGTGCTCTAAAGTTAGCGTATTAATATAGTGAACATGATCGCATGAGAGGAGATAGACTCACAGTGCGCTAAAGTTAGCGTATTAATATAGTGAACATGATCGCATCAGAGGAGATAGACTCACAGTGCTCTAAAGTTAGCGTATTAATATAGTGAACATGATTGCATGAGAGGAGATATACTCACAGTGCTCTAAAGTTAACGTATTAATATAGTGAACCTGATCGCATGAGAGGAGATATACTCACAGTGCTCTAAAGTTAGCGTATTAATATAGTGAACCTGATCGCATGAGAGGAGATATACTCACAGTGCTCTAAAGTTAGCGTATTAATATAGTGAACATGATCGCATGAGAGGAGATAGACTCACAGTGCTCTAAAGTTAGCGTATTAATATAGTGAACATGATTGCATGAGAGGAGATATACTCAGTGCTCTAAAGTTAGCGTATTAATATAGTGAACCTGATCGCATGAGAGGAGATATACTCACAGTGCTCTAAAGTTAGCGTATTAATATAGTGAACATGATCGCATGAGAGGAGATAGACTCACAGTGCTCTAAAGTTAGCGTATTAATATAGTGAACATGATCGCATGAGAGGAGATAGACTCACAGTGCTCTAAAGTTAGCGTATTAATATAGTGAACATGCATGAGAGGAGATAGACTCACAGTGCTCTAAAGTTAGCGTATTAATATAGTGAACATGATCGCATGAGAGGAGATAGACTCACAGTGCTCTAAAGTTAGCGTATTAATATAGTGAACCTGATCGCATGAGAGGAGATATACTCACAGTGCTCTAAAGTTAGCGTATTAATATAGTGAACATGATCGCATGAGAGGAGATAGACTCACAGTGCTCTAAAGTTAGCGTATTAATATAGTGAACATGATCGCATGAGAGGAGATATACTCACAGTGCTCTAAGTTAGCGTATTAATATAGTGAACATGATCTCATGAGAGGAGATAGACTCACAGTGCTCTAAAGTTAGCGTATTAATATAGTGAGAGGAGATAGACTCACAGTGCTCTAAAGTTAGCGTATTAATATAGTGAACCTGATCGCATGAGAGGAGATATACTCACAGTGCTCTAAAGTTAACGTATTAATACACAGATACTTCAGGTTGGGGGACTGTATCATTAAGCTAATGAGCTTTTTAGGATCCATCATCCTCGCAAACGAGGGCTGTTTGCCATGCAAAACTAGCCCTGGCTGATTCCCTATGCAAAGTGCGGAAGTTAGCTGAGTCAAAGTAGTATTTGACTTCGCCAATCGCGACTGCATCAGCGAGAACTGCAAATAACCGCCCCAATTTGAAGACGGATAAACGACTTCTGGGAATCCCAATATATAATGACCCGTTCGCCCATTAGCACAAGCAGCTGAGCGGTATTGTGTATTCGAATAATTGCTTCTACTTCCTAAACATTGCATGTAACACGAGCCATGGTTGGTTGAAATTAGTTTTATTATGACCACCTGAGCTGCTGACATCCACTGATCTAGTGAGCGATTTCATAGGCTGAGCTTAAATTCAGAGTTTCGCAAAGCGATCAGCCAGGTGGTATTGCTGGCTGGCACTGACGTTATCAGCAGCAGCGACCCCTGGCACGCGAGGATGGGATTCATCATTAAACAGAGGCCATTGTTAACTTTAAGGAGCGGTTTTAAAATGCATAAAACCACAGCCGCATTATTGAGGACACTATTTCCATGAGACACCGACGAAAGTGTCCCGGTGGTGCATCCTCGCGTTGTCAGTTTTCACTATATGAGATAATTATTAGAGCGACATTTATGTTAAAGAGCAAAATCTGACTGATGAGTTCATAATAAAGTCTTTGAAACAGCTGCCGTCATAGTTACGTATGCTTTTACTTAGTTGTACATTTCTTCCTCCAGGGTGAGGAGATACCACCAGGGAGTGCTGCAAGACACATGCCGAACTCGTTGGAGTCGACGGCGGAGGTGGCAGAGATCGAGTTGTTCCGTCTGAGCAACACAGGGCCGCTGAAGAAGGAACAGGTTTGCCTGCTGTGTGAGAAGCCGGGCGAACTGATCACGTGTAATGGCCCCACCACCTCCTGTCACAGCTCCTTCCATCTCTCCTGTGTTGGTCTCAAGTCCATGCCTGCAGACCT
Organism: Paraescarpia echinospica; assembly: GCA_020002185.1. NCBI lineage: Eukaryota > Metazoa > Annelida > Polychaeta > Sabellida > Siboglinidae > Paraescarpia > Paraescarpia echinospica. The sequence continues at coordinate 4,957,882 of CM034534.1, read as the reverse complement.
GTTTGTCTGTGACGAATGTACGACAGGTTTGTCCATCAGTTTGTTGTGTTTTTCCCTTGGTGTGGGGTTGGTGTTATTGCCTAGTAAGAGTAGCCACTGGTCCTAAAATTAATTTTTGCTATAGTGCCTGTAAGTGGCGATACATGACGAGATTCCGCGCGAGTGGAACCGGCTGGTGACATGAAGTAACTCGGCGCGTGCTTAGGGAATAGGATGTGTTTTGTTTTGGGGTGAATGGCATATAAATACTGATAATAGTTCTGGTTTCTGACTGATAATATTAAACTAAAGCAATGGAGGAAGTTTTGTAAGTAAACATTTTATGGTAAACGATTTAGCGGTGGTTGTTGCTGGATACTTGTAATGTTTGTATATTTCAACAACTTTGTGCGGTCTTCATCAGCAGAATGACAGTATTTTTTGCTTTTTAGGGTTTTCATCTCATCTCTTTCTGATAGCTATGTTATGCATTTTCCAACAATATGGATTTTTTGAAGATTGTTATAAGCCAGGCGGGTTACGGGAGCAGTAAGTATTATAAGTATCTATAATTAGCTGAGGTAATCGGAGGTGCACCTGCCGGCATCATACTGCTTAATGCGGGACTTTCATATTTGTTTTCACTGGTTTTTTATTATTGTTAAAAATTATTTTGGAAAAACTGCAAGATTGAAATTTTCACTAATTATTCTGTGGAACGTACACTATTTGGGATGTCATAGCTTGTTTTGGGGGTTTGTAAAGAAAAGTTAACCAAGTAGGGAATTTAATCTTTACCCAAACAATGCAACTCACTACAGTCATAAAATATTTGAGGTCAGAGCTCAAAACCACCTTATTGCAAAAAGGTTGCCTTGGTGGAAAAGATTGAATTGATAATTTCTAATAACAGTTTTGAAGATAGACTAACAATTTTTTTTAGACTGCCTACGACATCAAGCAATACTCTAGTCTAAAAAGAATTAAATTTGTTTCCTCAAAATTTCATTTTGGGAAATACCCTAAAAGAATACCCGCGTTGGTTACTAGTCGTTTACTTTACAATCGGGCGACACCGGTTCAATCCTGACAGCATGCAAACCTTTGATTTTCTTTACACGTTTTTGTTTATGTTTTCACGAAGTAATATAAACAATATCATTTTATACTATAATGCACTGTTTGTAAATATTTTTTTATTTTGTAGTAATTATTTATTCGCCACAAAAATGAAAATATGGTCATTATATATAACGATGTTTCTAAATTGTATTTATCCAGACTGATCTCAATCTGTTTTCACATATATAATTACAATATATTACCGTACAATATATTTACAATTAATAAATTATATATTCATTACATTATATTTGTTTGTATAAATAAAATTTAGAAACATCGTTATATAATGACCATATTTTCATTTTTGTGGCAAATAAATAGTTACTACAAAAATAAAAATTATTTACAAACAGAGCATTATAGTATAAAATGATTTTGTTTATATTACTTCGTGAAAACAAAAAAGTGTATAGAAAATCAACGGTTTGCATGCTGTCAGGATTGAACCGGCGTCGCCCAATTGTAAAATAAATGACTAGTAACCAACGTGCCTACCCACTGAGCTAGCGGGACCAACGGAAACTGTCTGACTGATTTAAGTTGTTATGATAAATTGTACAACTCCGTCATATATCGATATTCTAGTGATATTATGAGATTATACACGTTACTTTATGTAGCTGGATACAATATATGTTTGCTATGTATGTTTATTGGTGTAGATTATCTCCCGTTGGTTGCATTCGATATAATTATTCTGAAAACGAGCCCAAGCTCGGCGAAACCTAGTCGACTTGTACGCCCATTCGCATTCGTTGTTTTGAATAAAATTTGATTCATGTGGAACCGTAAGATAACTGCTTGTTCCTCTATGATGACTAGTGTTTGTATTACGTCGGAATATTGCACAATAACTCGTTCTGACGCTCGTTTCGACCCAAAAGCTATACTTATAAACATGCTCTGAATGCAAGGAAAGGGTCGGCCTGATGCGAGTTTGAGTCAGAAGTGACGTCACATCTCGGCATCCCAAAAAGCGCGCCAAAAATATGCATATTCAAAAATGTCCGGATGCACACCATAAAATGTGGAATTTCTAATTCATTGAATTTTTTTGGCTTGGTGGATGTGGAAATAGATAGCAGGATGTAATATAACATGAATTCGAGCAATAGATGTTTTTATTCCCTTTAACTGAACGCTTCAAAACAATTATGTTTGCTATCGTCATAGTCACAGTATTAAAGTATTACTGACAGTGGTATTCTTTTCTATATTCATGAAAATCAGTTTAAATGGGAAGATGGATTACTGACAGGAAGTTTTTAGGGTAGGCAGGTCTGGTGTGGGGTAATTGCTCTTGGTGTCTGGTCATTGCACTTGAAGTGGGTACAGGGGTCACTGTTATTACCTTTGAGTGTTGTTTGTGGAAATGCCTGCCTGTGGGTAGAGACTGTGTGTTAATTGTTCAGGTGTTGTCTTTTTTCTGGTGTTCTTTGTTAGTGGTGTCTTTTAGACTAGGGGTATGTCGATATGACACTTGTAAGTTGTCCTACATTGCACTGCAGTATCATGTATAAAAATGTTTTGTTTTTATGTTTGATATACACAGTCACTCGTTTTATCTACACAGACTGTTTCATGTGTTACGAACACAAGCTTTTACATAGGCTGTCTCACATGTTTTGTCTGCACAGACAGCCTCATGTTTTATCTACATGGGCTGTTTCACGTGTTTTATCTACACAGGCTGTTTCACATGTTTTTTTCTGCACAGGCAGTCACACATGTTTTGTGTGCAAGAAGACAGGTCCAGAGATGAAGCGTTGCGCGGTGCCGCAGTGTGGACGTTTCTATCACCAGGAGTGCGTGATGAAGCTGCCCCTGACACGCAGTGAGAACCACCACTTCTACTGCCCCCTGCACACCTGTGCCACCTGCGCAGGTGGCAACCCAAAGAACACCAAAGCTACAAAAGGTGGGTTTGTGGGCTCCCAAATATATTGACAAAACATGTATGTGAGGATGGCAAAGTGTGAAAAAATATTCTCCCTGTGCGTTAACACATTGGTAGCTCAAAATCTATAACTTTAACGGACGTGAACTATTATTTAATTTTCTAGGCGATTTCATTTTGGCAAGTGGCCTCTGCCAGATTTGAAGCCTGCCCCGGTGAAAATACGTCAGTATTTAGTTAGTTGAACACATGGTTTACGCAACCTCTGTTACTGCGAGTTGTGGTCTTGATAAATCTCAGCTGCTTCCAACAGTCGCTGACAAACAGTGAAATGTTCCTCATATGCATCTAAAATGAGACAAACTGCTATTTGCTACACACACACACATATCTTGTGACAGGAATATGTGTACATGTTCTTACACACACACATATCTTGTGACAGGAATATGTGTACATGTTCTTACACACACACATATCTTGTGACAGGAATATGTGTACATGTTCTTACATACACACACATATCTTGTGACAGGAATATGTGTACATGTTCTTACATACACACACATATCTTGTGACAGGAATATGTGTACATGTTCTTACATACACACACATATCTTGTGACAGGAATATGTGTACATGTTCTTACATACACATATCTTGTGACAGGAATATGTGTACATGTTCTTACACACACATCTTGTGACATAGGAATATGTGTACATGTTCTTACATACACATCTTGTGACAGGAATATGTGTACATGTTCTTACACACACATACATATCTTGTGACAGGAATATGTGTACATGTTCTTACATACACACACATATCTTGTGACAGGAATATGTGTACATGTTCTTACACACACACACATATCTTGTGACAGGAATATGTGTACATGTTCTTACACACACATCTTGTGACAGGAATATGTGTACATGTTCTTACATACACATCTTGTGACATAGGAATATGTGTACATGTTCTTACACACACATCTTGTGACATAGGAATATGTGTACATGTTCTTACACACACATCTTGTGACATAGGAATATGTGTACATGTTCTTACATACACATCTTGTGACATAGGAATATGTGTACATGTTCTTACATACACATATCTTGTGACAGGAATATGTGTACATGTTCTTACACACACATCTTGTGACATAGGAATATGTGTACATGTTCTTACATACACATCTTGTGACATAGGAATATGTGTACATGTTCTTACATACACATCTTGTGACAGGAATATGTGTACATGTTCTTACACACATATCTTGTGACATAGGAATATGTGTACATGTTCTTACATACACATCTTGTGACAGGAATATGTGTACATGTACTTACACACACATCTTGTGACAGGAATATGTGTACATGTTCTTACATACACATCTTGTGACAGGAATATGTGTACGTGTTCTTACACACATATCTTGTGACATAGGAATATGTGTACATGTTCTTACATACACATCTTGTGACAGGAATATGTGTACGTGTTCTTACACACACACACATACACATCTTGTGACATAGGAATATGTGTACATGTTCTTACATACACATCTTGTGACGTAGGAATATGTGTACATGTTCTTACACACACATCTTGTGACAGGAATATGTGTACATGTTCTTACACACATATCTTGTGACATAGGAATATGTGTACATGTTCTTACATACACATCTTGTGACAGGAATATGTGTACGTGTTCTTACACACATACACATCTTGTGACATAGGAATATGTGTACATGTTCTTACATACACATCTTGTGACAGGAATATGTGTACGTGTTCTTACATACACATCTTGTGACATAGGAATATGTGTACATGTTCTTACATACACATCTTGTGACAGGAATATGTGTACATGTTCTTACACACATATCTTGTGACAGGAATATGTGTACATGTTCTTACACACACATACACATCTTGTGACATAGGAATATGTGTACATGTTCTTACATACACATCTTGTGACGTAGGAATATGTGTACATGTTCTTACATACACATCTTGTGACAGGAATATGTGTACATGTTCTTACACACACACACATACACATCTTGTGACATAGGAATATGTGTACATGTTCTTACATACACATCTTGTGACGTAGGAATATGTGTACATGTTCTTACATACACATCTTGTGACAGGAATATGTGTACATGTTCTTACACACACACACATACACATCTTGTGACATAGGAATATGTGTACATGTTCTTACATACACATCTTGTGACGTAGGAATATGTGTACATGTTCTTACATACACATCTTGTGACAGGAATATGTGTACATGTTCTTACATACACATCTTGTGACAGGAGTATGTGTACGTGTTCTTACATACACATCTTGTGACATAGGAATATGTGTACATTTTCTTACATACACATCTTGTGACAGGAATATGTGTACATGTTCTTACACACATATCTTGTGACATAGGAATATGTGTACATGTTCTTACATACACATCTTGTGACAGGAATATGTGTACATGTTCTTACACACACACACACATACACATCTTGTGACATAGGAATATGTGTACATGTTCTTACATACACATCTTGTGACATAGGAATATGTGTACATGTTCTTACATACACATCTTGTGACGTAGGAATATGTGTACATGTTCTTACATACACATCTTGTGACATAGGAATATGTGTACATGTTCTTACACACACATACACATCTTGTGACATAGGAATATGTGTACATGTTCTTACATACACATCTTGTGACATAGGAATATGTGTACATGTTCTTACACACATATCTTGTGACATAGGAATATGTGTACATGTTCTTACATACACATCTTGTGACATAGGAATATGTGAACATGTTCTTACATACACATCTTGTGACAGGAATATGTGTACATGTTCTTACACACATATCTTGTGACATAGGAATATGTGTACATGTTCTTACATACACATCTTGTGACATAGGAATATGTGTACATGTTCTTACATACACATCTTGTGACAGGAATATGTGTACATGTTCTTACACACATATCTTGTGACATAGGAATATGTGTACATGTTCTTACACACACATACACATCTTGTGACATAGGAATATGTATACATGTTCTTACATACACATCTTGTGACATAGGAATATGTGTACATGTTCTTACATACACATCTTGTGACGTAGGAATATGTGTACATGTTCTTACACACATATCTTGTGACATAGGAATATGTGTACATGTTCTTACACACATATCTTGTGACATAGGAATATGTGTACATGTTCTTACATACACATCTTGTGACATAGGAATATGTGTACATGTTCTTACACACATATCTTGTGACATAGGAATATGTGTACATGTTCTTACATACACATCTTGTGACATAGGAATATGTGTACATGTTCTTACATACACATCTTGTGACAGGAATATGTGTACATGTTCTTACACACATATCTTGTGACATAGGAATATGTGTACATGTTCTTACACACACATACACATCTTGTGACATAGGAATATGTATACATGTTCTTACATACACATCTTGTGACATAGGAATATGTGTACATGTTCTTACATACACATCTTGTGACGTAGGAATATGTGTACATGTTCTTACACACATATCTTGTGACATAGGAATATGTGTACATGTTCTTACATACACATCTTGTGACAGGAATATGTGTACATGTTCTTACACACACACACACATACACATCTTGTGACATAGGAATATGTGTACATGTTCTTACATACACATCTTGTGACAGGAATATGTGTACATGTTCTTACATACACATCTTGTGACGTAGGAATATGTGTACATGTTCTTACACACACATACACATCTTGTGACGTAGGAATATGTGTACATGTTCTTACATACACATCTTGTGACGTAGGAATATGTGTACATGTTCTTACATACACATCTTGTGACGTAGGAATATGTGTACATGTTCTTGAGGTAATTCGATAGGCCTACGCAGCTATGTGAAAAGTCGTAGTTGGGATAGAAAGGGTAACTACGTGAAAAGTCGTAGTTGGGATAGAAAGGGTAACTACGTGAAAAGTCGTAGTTGGGATAGAAAGGGTAACTACGTGAAAAATTGTAGTTGGGTTAGAATGGGTAACTACGTGAAAAGTCGTAGTTGGGATAGAAATGGTAACTACGTGAAAAGTCATAGTTGGGATAGAAAGGGTAACTACGTGAAAAGTCGTAGTTGGGATAGAAAGGGTAACTACGTGAAAAGTCGTAGTTGGGATAGAAAGGGTAACTACGTGAAAAGTTGTAGTTGGGATAGAAAGGGTAACTACGTGAAAAGTCGTAGTTGGGATAGAAAGGGTAACTACGTGAAAAGTCGTAGTTGGGATAGAAAGGGTAACTACATATAAAGTCGTAGTTGGTATAAACAGAATTAAAAAGCGTATTTTTTGTTTATTAGTGGGCTCATCCCAGATATATGACGCTGTATAATTATCAGTAAAAATAAGAATAGTTGCATGGTTCATAATTGCATGCCGTGTCCTTACAGGTCGCATGTACCGGTGTGTGCGGTGTCCCACGGCCTACCACGTAGGAGACTTCTGTGTAGCTGCGGGCACTGTCTACCTCGCTGGCTTCAACATCATCTGTAGTGAACACTTCCAACCGGTGAAGTCACAGACGCATCATGCCCACGTCAACGTCAGCTGGTGCTTCCAGTGCTCTAGCGGTCAGTGTCGCCACCTGGCGGCAGCTATTACTTGCTGTCCTCTCCTCGAGTAATTATTACAGTAGCATGAAATCATGGCTATTGCTAAATCTTATCGTGACCGAGCTAGAGTGTGTCGTGACACTTGCAACGCTTCTAACTTCGGGTGCCAAACTTTCCGGTGTTTAATTATGACCGAGGAAGACTTTCTAGTAGGTTTTATTTAATTCCATGTGGCTATATTTACTAGTACTACTAAAAATATACACTTCTTTCATATTTACAATGTTTTAAATATATTCATAAACTTTAATATGTCTGCATTATTCACAATAAACTGTTTTTGTATTTTTTAACTTGTCAGTAGTTGGTGCTTTTTGTAAAGAAAGAAATGTTTTGTCAGTCCTGTTCACGTAAACGTATATAAGTTAACATTGTTTTCTGTATTCCAGGTGGGACGTTACTATGCTGCGAAACTTGCCCCGCCGCCTACCATGCCGAATGCCTCAACATTCAGCCACCAGAGGGCAGCTGGTACTGCAAGAGCTGTAGCAGTGGAAACAAACCTCTGTATGGCGACATTGTTTGGGTGAAGGTCGGCAACTATAGGTGGGTGCTGATGGTTTTGCTTTGAGAAGTGTCCCGCAGAACCTGTAAGATTACATCATCCCATTATGTGATAACATGGGTAAAAAATAACACATTTGTATCGCCGTAGGACTGTTTAAATCAGGGTTCGCACGGATCCCCGAAAACCCTTAAAAACTCTTGCATTTAGAAATTATGTTCAAGGGTACCCAAAAACCCTTGCTTATCACCCGTTTTCAGAATAAACCCTTGAAAACCCTTTAAAATGCATGTTTTTGCATTAAATGTGCAATTAAGCTATTATATCTCAGCTGTGTCATTGTAATAGAAATTATTTAACAAGTGCGAAAGTAAATATGCGATTAAAATTCAACGTCGGAACGGCAAAACTAAAAGGCGATTGATAAAACACGAGGAGTGAGTCTAAGTGACCAAGAATTATATTAATAATTATCCACTAGATCGCGCCATTGTACTGGTCATACGGGTAACACTACATACGGGTATTAAGTTGCCATTTTGGAAAGCGACAAAAGCGTGTTCGTTAAAATATTATCGGTCGATTTAAATTTGCGTTACAATGGCTCCCGAGAAAGGAAAGTGTAAATTTAAAGATGAATGGTTGGCAATCGCGGAAAACAAAGAATGGATGTGTCGAGACCCGATGGGAAACGTTCGTTCTGCGCGATGTCGATTTTGAGCAAAATTCATCAACATCGGATACATCCTGGACAGTCACGTTAAAAGTACGACGCACAAGAACAACGTGTCCGTGAAACACAATTCGCAATTGAAGTGTGTGCTTCTTGGTTTATTGATGTGTAACCGATCTTTTCAATGGCCGGTTGATTACTTGTAAACGCCAGGTATGGAATGATTGACTGGTTCGGTAAAAAGTGGTACTGAAAAATTAAATAAATAACTGAAATATACACCCTTGAAAACCCTTGAAAATGGCATGTTTTTATACCAAGAAAACCCTTGAATTTAATTGTTAGTTGTCTGTATGAACCCTGGTTTAAATTATACACGTACAAATGTTCATCTATCTGGAAATGTTTCTAGAGGTTGAACTCTATTGCCCAAAATATGTATGCTTTATTGCAATTTTCTCAAACTCGTGTTATTTTTGTGCAGCAGCAAATATGTCTGTCAAACAACTGATTCAACTACTTGGTGAAACATTCTTCTGTATGTTTTATGTAACGCTCTCTGGCACATGCCGTCGAACTATAGACTAGTTGCTTTGTTTCTAACCAGGTTTGGGGTCAAGCACTTGTACTTGGATTTGTAATTATTTGTACAATTTTCAGTACTTGTACTTGCCAAAATTACGTATTTTGAGTACAAAATATTGCTTCGTTTTGTTTTGCATGCAAGTGTAATGCACAATACTTAATGTCCGTCCTGATTATGTACAATTATTGTATATTTTGTAATGGTTAATTTCTGGCTCCTGAATATTTATAGTTGATTATTATATTTGAAGTGTACTTGACGTAATATACTTGTCCTTGATCAGATGTATGTAACACAAACCCTGTTTCTGACCGTATGAACTGTTATGTGTTTGTGAAGATTGCTACCAGTGTGAAGAGTGACGGTGGATTGTATGTGTCAGATGATGGCCTGGAGAGATCTTGTGTAGTTTTGTCAGTATCTGTGTCTGTGGTTTCAGATGATGGCCGGGAGAGATCTTGTGTAGTTTTGTCAGTATCTGTGTCTGTGGTTCCAGGTGGTGGCCAGGAGAGATCTTGTATAGTTGTGTCAGTATCTGTGTCTGTGGTTTCAGATGGTGGCCTGGAGAGATCTTGTGTAGTTGTGTCAGTATCTGAGTCTGTGGTTCAAGGTGGTGGCCAGGAGAGATCTTGTGTAGTTGTGTCAGTATCTGTGTCTGTGGTTCCAGGTGGTGGCCAGGAGAGATCTTATGTAGTTGTGTCAGTATCTGTGACTGTGGTTCCAGGTGGTGGCCAGGAGAGATCTTGTGTAGTTGTGTCAGTATCTGTGTCTGTGGTTCCAGGTGGTGGCCAGGAGAGATCTTGTGTAGTTGTGTCAGTATCTGTGTCTGTGGTTCCAGGTGGTGGCCAGGAGAGATCTTATGTAGTTGTGTCAGTATCTGTGTCTGTGGTTCCAGGTGGTGGCCAGGAGAGATCTTGTGTAGTTGTGTCAGTATCTGTGTCTGTGGTTTCAGATGGTGGCCTGGAGAGATCTTGTGTAGTTGTGTCAGTATCTGTGTCTGTGGTTCAAGGTGGTGGCCAGGAGAGATCTTGTGTAGTTGTGTCAGTATCTGTGTCTGTGGTTTCAGATGATGGCCGGGAGAGATCTTATGTAGTTGGGTCAGTGTCTGTGGTTCTAGGTGGTGGCCAGGAGAGATCTTGTGTAGTTGTGTCAGTATCTGTGTCTGTGGTTTCAGATGGTGGCCTGGAGAGATCTTGTGTAGTTGTGTCAGTATCTGTGTCTGTGGTTCAAGGTGGTGGCTGGGAGAGATCTTATGTAGTTGAGTCAGTATCTGTGTCTGTGGTTCAAGGTGGTGGCCAGGAGAGATCTTATGTAGTTGTGTCAGTATCTGTGTCTGTGGTTCAAGGTGGTGGCCGGGAGAGATCTTGTGTAGTTGTGTCAGTATCTGTGTCTGTAGTTCCAGGTGGTGGCCTGGAGAGATCTTGTGTAGTTGTGTCAGTATCTGTGTCTGTGGTTCAAGGTGGTGGCCGGGAGAGATCTTGTGTAGTTGTGTCAGTATCTGTGTCTGTAGTTCCAGGTGGTGGCCGGGAGAGATCTTGTGTAGTTGTGTCAGTATCTGTGTCTGTGGTTCCAGGTGGTGGCCGGGAAAGATCTTGTGTAGTTGAGTCAGCATCTGTGTCTTTGGTTCCAGGTGGTGGCCAGGAGAGATCTTATGTAGTTGTGTCAATATATGTGTCTGTGGTTCCAGGTGGTGGCCTGGAGAGATCTTGTGTAGTTGTGTCAGTATCTGTGTCTGTGGTTTCAGATGGTGGCCTGGAGAGATCTTGTGTAGTTGTGTCAGTATCTGTGTCTGTGGTTTCAGATGGTGGCCTGGAGAGATCTTGTGTAGTTGTGTCAGTATCTGTGTCTGTGGTTCAAGGTGGTGGCCAGGAGAGATCTTGTGTAGTTGTGTCAGTATCTGTGTCTGTGGTTCCAGGAGAGATCTTGTGTAGTTGTGTCAGTATCTGTGTCTGTGGTTGTCAGTCTGATGGCCGGGAGAGCCGTAGTTGGGTCAGTGCAGTCTGTGCCAGTATCTGTCTGTATGGTTAGGTGTGGTGGCCAGGAGAGATCTTGTGTAGTTGTGTCAGTATCTGTGTCTGTAGTTCCAGGTGGTGGCCGGGAGAGATCTTGTGTAGTTGTGTCAGTATCTGTGTCTGTGGTTCCAGGTGGTGGCCGGGAAAGATCTTGTGTAGTTGAGTCAGCATCTGTGTCTTTGGTTCCAGGTGGTGGCCAGGAGAGATCTTATGTAGTTGTGTCAATATATGTGTCTGTGGTTCCAGGTGGTGGCCTGGAGAGATCTTGTGTAGTTGTGTCAGTATCTGTGTCTGTGGTTTCAGATGGTGGCCTGGAGAGATCTTGTGTAGTTGTGTCAGTATCTGTGTCTGTGGTTCAAGGTGGTGGCCGGGAGAGATCTTGTGTAGTTGTGTCAGTATCTGTGTCTGTAGTTCCAGGTGGTGGCCGGGAGAGATCTTGTGTAGTTGTGTCAGTATCTGTGTCTGTGGTTCCAGGTGGTGGCCGGGAAAGATCTTGTGTAGTTGAGTCAGCATCTGTGTCTTTGGTTCCAGGTGGTGGCCAGGAGAGATCTTATGTAGTTGTGTCAATATATGTGTCTGTGGTTCCAGGTGGTGGCCTGGAGAGATCTTGTGTAGTTGTGTCAGTATCTGTGTCTGTGGTTTCAGATGGTGGCCTGGAGAGATCTTGTGTAGTTGTGTCAGTATCTGTGTCTGTGGTTTCAGATGGTGGCCTGGAGAGATCTTGTGTAGTTGTGTCAGTATCTGTGTCTGTGGTTTCAGATGATGGTCGGGAGAGATCTTGTGTAGTTGTGTCAGTATCTGTGTCTGTGGTTCAAGGTGGTGGCCGGGAGAGATCTTGTGTAGTTGTGTCAGTATCTGTGTCTGTAGTTCCAGGTGGTGGCCGGGAAAGATCTTGTGTAGTTGAGTCAGTATCTGTGTCTGTGGTTCAAGGTGGTGGCTGGGAGAGATCTTATGTAGTTGAGTCAGTATCTGTCTGTGGTTCCAGGTGGTGGCCGGGAGAGATCTTATGTAGTTGTGTCAGTATCTGTGTCTGTGGTTCCAGGTGGTGGCCAGGAGAGATCTTATGTAGTTGTGTCAGTATCTGTGTCTGTGGTTCCAGGTGGTGGCCTGGAGAGATCTTGTGTAGTTGTGTCAGTATCTGTGTCTGTGGTTCCAGGTGGTGGCCTGGAGAGATCTTGTGTAGTTGAGTCAGTATCTGTGTCTGTGGTTCAGGTGGTGGCCAGGAGAGATCTTGTGTAGTTGTGTCAGTATCTGTGTCTGTGGTTCCAGGTGGTGGCCAGGAGAGATCTTATGTAGAGATCTTATGTAGTTGTGTCAGTATCTGTGTCTGTGGTTCCAGGTGGTGGCCTGGAGAGATCTTGTGTAGTTGAGTCAGTGTCTGTGTCTGTGGTTCCAGGTGGTGGCCTGGAGAGATCTTGTGTAGTTGAGTCAGTGTCTGTGTCTGTGGTTCCAGGTGGTGGCCGGGAGAGATCTGTCACCCAAAGAATGTGCCCCAGAACATCCAGGAGAAGCCCCACCAAGTGGGGGAGTTCCCGGTCCACTTCTTTGGATCAAACGACTACTTCTGGACACACAGAGCCAGGTGGGAGGGGTGGACTCTGGGGGGTGTAACTGGGAGGGGTGGGGAATAGTTTAATTATCTGTGGAGGGAGTTTTACTTGCAATTCTTATGTTTTCTGAAAAATTAAAAACAAAACCTATTTTTTTAATAATTGGGGACATTAGTTGACTTTTCGAGGTTTCTTCCATTTTACCATATTAAATCGGCAAAATTGCAAATGTTATCTTGAGGCAGTGGATTGTACCACTTGAAATAACACTGTAGAACAAAAAACATTCCTCTATTGTACCTGTGTTTTTACTTTTGAAGTCCTTGATTTCATATAAATACTGATTCAAACAAACGTGGAAGGCCACACTGTGGTTGATGTAGGAGCCAGGGAAAGTCGTAACTCGGAGTAGTGGTGGTGCCTTTCAGTGAACATACATAAGATGTTCTGCTTGTAGACTGTTCCTCTTCCAAGAAGGCGACAAAGGAACTCAAACTGCAACAGCTAAGGGACTCGCAAAGGTTTTCCAGAAAGGTGAGATGCGTTGTAATTTGACACATTTCCCATATGTTTACTATTAATATTTTTGGTAGCCATGGTAATCGTAGAAATCTTGATAGACATGTTTTTCGGGGGAAGTCCCATGAAGAATTTAATGTATATATGTCCAATTTTTAATCCTTTGGCAGAAGGTCCAAGGGACTATTGCCATCACTCTGCGTCCGCTGTCCGCCGTTAGCTGCCGTATCTCGGAAACCGTTCAGCAACTTTTTCTCTAATTTTGCATAGACATCTTAGGGCACTGACACTATGCACAAGCAATCTGTATTTGATTGAATCTTTTTAAGGGCTCCCTAGGGCCTCCAAGGACCCCACAACTGGTGAAAATGTAACATTTTGCCTATTTTTTCAAAAACTGTTCAGCAACTTTTTTCAAATTTTGCATAGATGTATCTTAGGGTGCTGCCACTATATACAAGAAATCTGTATTTGATTGAATCATTCTAAGGGCACCTAAGGGGCCCCCAAAGTGCAAAAGTTTTACATTATCTAGTGATGTGGTTTTGAAAAGGGCCCTTGAGACCACCCCCAACAGTAGATGTTGTGTATTGTGCCACAAAGTCAACAGCTGTGACTAATCTCTACAGCCTAGTCCATTGAGACCTTGACTAATCTTTAATTGGTCACAGCACCCAGGCAGAGTAGACACACTTGACCCCTGTTAGACTGAACAGTTGCCTAACACTTTTAAACTGTATCTTCAAAACTATTGATTTTCTATAATTGCAAGTTGTGTTTATTTTGATGTTCATTTAATTATTATAAAATGGTGTGACTGTGGTGTCTTGTCTCCTGTTAGACTGAACAGTTGCCTAACACTTTTAAACTATCTTCAAAACTATTGATTTTCTATAATTGCAAGTTGTGTTTATTTTTTATTTTCTTTAGACTACCTTTTACTCTAAGATAATCTGTCCTCTTAATTTTATACATAAAGACATAATCTGGCATAACTTTATACATTTTTGTAGCAGCACATTTGTACTTCCAGTGTATCATATATTTATCACTTGTGTATTACACCCAGCTGTGGAGCTAAGATTATCTGCCTGCTATTGTGTGATGGAAACTGTGACTAATTTGTAATTGGTCACTGGCCCCCTGTTAAACTGGATAGTTGCCTGTAGGTTTTAAACTGTGTCAAACAGTGAGTCTACCTTTTGCTCTCAGATAATCTGTCCTCTTAATTTTACACATGAAGACATAATCTGGCATAACTTGATAAGTCTTTGTAGCAGCACATTTGTACTTCCAGTGTATCATTGCAACATAACATACATATTACATACTGTGTGCCACATTTGAATGTTGTGCATGTAATATTTCCATGCAATCCATTTGCATATATAATTTCAACAGCCGTTTTCTTCATTTTCACTTTTTGACCCCTACCATGTTCAGTGCTCCATAACTTCGCCAATTTTTGTAGCAGTCATATAATTTTTGAAACCATGTAAAGCACCCTACCAAACCTTTACAAGGATGTAAGAAAACAATGTTACAATTTTTCTGACTTATCACTCATTTGGTCAGCCGGGGTCACATATAGACGTATTAGTCCAAAGGACTTCAGGGCCACTTGGCCCATTTTTTTATTTATTCTAACAAACAATATGTCAGTTTGAGCAATGTTGCTATTTAGTTGATTTTTTGCGTTTATTAAAAAAATTACGTTATCCCAGTTTGATGTTACATAGTTGCTTTTAGTTGTGTGTAGAGCCATACGGTATATGGTACTTACCCTATATTGTATAAGATATGGTATAAAAAAATGTTATTAGTCCTTTGGCCGAAGGTCCAAGGGACTATTGCCATCACTCTGTGTCCGCCGTTAGTTGCCGTATCTCAGAAACCGTTCAGCAACTTTTTATCTAATTTTGCATAGACATCTTGGGGCACTGCCACTATGCACGAGAAATCTGTATTTGATTGAATCATTTTAAGGGCTCCCTAGGGCCTCCAAGGCCCCCAAAACTGGTAAAAATGTAACATTTGGCGTATTTTTTCAAAAACTGTTCAACTTTTTTTCAAATTTTGCATAGATGATTGCAAAAGGTTTACATTATCTAGTTTTGTGGTTTTGAGAAGGGCCCTTGAGATCACCCCCAGTAGATGTTGTGTAATGTGCCAGAAAGTCAAAAGCTGTGACTAATTTCTACAGCCTAGGCCATTGAGACCTTGACTAATCTTTAATTGGTCCCAGCACCCAGGCAGAGTAGACACACTTGATCCCTGTTAGACTGAACAGTTGCCTAACACTTTTAAACTGTATCTTCAAAACTATTGATTTTCTATAATTGCAAGTTGTGTTTATTTTGATGTTCATTTAATTATTATAAAATGGTGTGACTGTGGTGTCTATTGGTTAAAGATGTATTGTCTGTAGAAACCTGTAGGTGACAAACATAAAAAATTAATATTCTGTCACCTGTAGGTGACAAACATAGAAAATTAATATTCTGGACAACTATAGAGTGAAATATCCTACACTTTATTTATATCAAATGCATTCTACTGTTCTGTTTACGCTTGCCATGCCTTGTGTAGACATGGTACTGTGTAAATCAATTGTATCAATATAGACTAATAATTACAGATTCACAATATAGTTGACACCTGAAACAACCAAATGTCAACCATTAGAAGAGTTGACATAGTTAAAGCACAATAAAGCCTTTTGTGTCAAGACAAATACAATTCAACCAATACCCCTATCTGAACACTGCCTGTTCTTCACCTATTACATTCACTTTGTTTAGGTATGTGGTTCTTTTTTATAGAAAATTTTGGTTTCTTTCTGTACCTGTCTACGTATGATAACCATTTGTCTGCCCTGCTCACAATAAACATCACATGAATGATAAAAGGAAGACCACTACCACTTAACTTGTGGATTATTATTATTATAAAACTGTTCTGCTACTGCTTGGTGGACAGTTAATTAGTGGATCAAGTTCAAATACATCAGCACGTTTTTCACACCTGCATGGTAGTTTAGGCTCAGTAGTGTGCTGGCAGCTACTAAACCTATAGGCTTGTGTGAAAAGGATAGTTGGCAGAAGAACTAACTTCAAAGCACCATTGCATCCATTTAGCCAGGCAGCAGTCACACTGTCCCAGTGTCTGCTGCTATGTTTATATAATAATTATATAGGCTTAATGATCCCAATACACCAATCTGTTGGCACAATGTCAGATAATGGAACTAGGTTAAACATCTTAACAATAACTAATTAGTTCTGTGGAGCTGTTTTTTTCAGTGAGCAGTAAACATAAACATTTTACTTCCATCATAACCCTTAATGATCTGTAACTATGATTCACCAAAAACATTTGATTAATAATTACCTACAGGGTTGTTTGATTTATGCCGGGCAGAAACTGTTTCTGCCCGGCAGAAACTGTTTCTGCCCGGCAGAAACAGCAACAATAGGAAATACATGCCATTGATAGGCAAACGTGTTCTTTTTATAGAAAATTTCAGTTTCTTTCTGTACCTGTCTACGTATGATAACCATTTGTCCGCCCTGCTCACAATAAACATCACATGAATGATAAAAGGAAGATCACTGCCACTTAACTTGTGGATTATTATTATTATAAAACTGCTCTGCTACTGCTTGGTGGACAGTAAGCTGCAACTGTCTTTGAGTTTGTTTACATTTTGACAAACTACTATTATATAGCACTAATTTTTGAATGAATCACATTTTGAGAATGCATGTCATTGTTTGCGGTGTAACTTTTGTATGCTTCATTTTCTGCTGCTACAAGTTGCATTCATCTGAAAGATTATTCAATTACCTATCCAATGATAATACATATGTTGTGGTGTTAGAAATATATAGCTTTGGTATATTGTACACGAGGGTTGTGATAGGAAACTATTGGACATTGCGACAGTGCAGAGAGACAGTACGAGATGTGTCACTCAGTATATGAAGTGTGACTTTCAGATACTTCATTTTGTAGTGCTATGGATTATGATGGGCCTCTCCATTAGCTCCCTATATATTTGTAAGTTAGGTGAGTAACACCTTCGAAGTTCTGACAGCAGGACACCGCCTTCGGTGAAGTCGAGACAAAAGTTTTACAAAGGCTTCAATTTCAAACGTTCTATCACCGTCCAGCTGACCCATAATTGTATATATATTGTATACAACTTTCAACACAATACCATTAATACCGTATGAAATTATCTGAGACCACAGGGAGGACCGGTCTACTAAATCAAATGCTTTCTTATAATCAATGAAGGCACAATAAAGCCTTTTGCGTTGAGACAAATACAATTCAACCAATACCCCTATTTGAACACTGCCTGTTCTTCACCTATTACATTCGCTTTGTTTAGGTATGTGGTCAGTCTGGTGTTCTAAACAATCATTAAGGATTAATGAACACTTGTGCAGAATGTCACCCACTTGGCAGGTTTAATTGATCTATTCAGCAATGAGGACACTGCTTAGGCCTCACTCTGGACACTGTCACTCACAGTGTTGAGTATTGTTTTAGTTGGTGCATTGAGCTAATCTACTTGACCATGAATCAGTGGTGGCTCTGGTTGTGTATTACACCCAGCTGTGGAGCTAAGATTCTCTGCCTGCTATTGTTTGATGGAAACTGTGACTAATCTGTAATTGGTCACTAGCAGTAGCTTGTGTCAACAGACAGCATTAAGCCACTAGACCCCTGTTAAAATGGACAGTTGCCTGTAGGTTTTAAACTGTGTCAAACAGTGAGTCTACCGTTTGCTCTCAGATAATCTGTCCTTAGTTTTACACATGAAGACATAATCTGGCATAACTTTATAAGTCTTTGTAACAGCACATTTGTACTTCCAGTGTATCATTGCAACATAACATACATATTACATACTGTGTGCCACATTTGAATGTTGTGCATGTAATATTTCCATGCAATCCATTTGCCTATATAATGTAAAACTTCAACAGCCGTTTTCTTCATTTTCACTTTTTGATCCCTACCATGTTCAGTGCTCCATAACTTCGCCAATTTTTGTAGCAGTCGTATTTTTTGAAACCGTGTAAAGCACCCTACCAAACCTTTACAAGGATGTAAGAAAACAATGTTACAATTTTTCCGTCTTATCACTCATTTGGTCAGCCGGGGTCACATATAGATGTATTAGTCCAAAGGACTTAGGGCCACTTGGCCCATTTTTATACGCGGAATTATTTGATCGTCCACGGAATCAAAACATAATTAACTTTTCCTAAAAATTTCATTTTGTATAGACATTAAAACAAATAAAGAACGTATTACTGGTATATAACATCACTCTAAACAGTATGTGGCCATGCCTATGATTTGCGGCTTATCTTTGATTTTGTGGTTCAAATTGGGTTACTTTTATGATGTTTGGGAATATTCAATCATTAGTTGACGATGTTTACATACCGTATGGAAAACTGGTTTGGCTGAATGAAAAATCGGTTTCAAAGCCATATAGAAAAATTGGTTCACCAGAATACCAGTGTATGGTACACCACACTAGTCCCAACCTTGAAAAATCAAGTCTTATTGTTGTGATTGACCGTCATGTAGCCAGATAGGCTGTAACAAGTGCTGTGTCTACTCATGCGGAACCGACTGTCACGGTCTGGTGGTGTTGTAGCATTAAAGGAAGCCACTGCAGCCTACAAGGTGTGGACGGCGGCGAAGGCTCAACGCGAGGAACAGCTGCAGGAACGAAATGACCGCAAACCCGCCCCCTACAGACATATCAGGGTATTTCGTTTGTGCTGCTGCTATTTTACATTGCAAAGTGTTTTAAACCTGCTTAATAAGCTACTACTGGTTTGGCCATGATGTTTTACTCCGATGCGCTTTGTACCATAGGGAGTTTGATTTACAGAGCGTAAATTTTAATTTGAAGTAGTGGTGGTTGGGTTTTGTTGAATCAGTTATTGTTGCAGCTGTAATCTGTTCCATAGACAGGTTTTTCGGAAGAAAACTCAAGTTTTCCCTGTTTTTTTAAGATTTTGGAAATATCTCCTGGCAAAAGTTGATGATGGAATCATTCCTTTTATGCAGTAACCAATGATGTAAGTTTAGCTTTGATGTAGTTGAGAATTAAAATAGGTCAAAGGAATTTATTTGTTATAGGAAAGTGGATTGATTGCTTGTGATGTTCAGCATCCATTCTTGATGGCCCTTGTTGCTAAGCAACAGATAACGTGATATATAGGTCAGTTATAAATAAACGAGATCGTTCCAAGTAATAATGACATCGTTATTTATTTCCAGACAAACTTCCCGATCGGCAGTGTGCAGATCCGGAAGGCGGATCTGTCTGAGATCCCGCGGTGCGAGTGCTCCCCCAGTGGTGAGAATCCGTGTGGATCTGACTCGGAGTGCATCAACCGCATGATGCTGTACGAGTGTCACCCGTCCGTCTGTCGGGCGGGTGACAGGTGTCGCAACCAACGCTTCCAGCGACGCGAGTACCCGGAGGTCCGGCCGACGAAGGTGGAGAAACGCGGCTGGGGGCTTGAGACACTCGTGGACATCAAGAAGGTAGGCACGGATCATCTAGGTATTGATATTGATTCTTGTAGTGAGTTAGTGGTGACTTTACTGTTGTATACAGTGCCTCGAGACATCAAGTAGGTAGGCACGGATCATCTAGGTATTGATATTGATTCTTGTAGGGAGTTAGTGATGACTTTATATTTGTATACAGTGCCTCGAGACATCAAGTAGGTAGGCACGGATCATCTAGGTACTGATATTGATTCTTGTAGGGAGTTAGTGATGACTTTACTGTTGTATACAGTGCCTCGAGACATCAAGTAGGTAGGCACGGATCATCTAGGTACTGATATTGATTCTTGTAGGGAGTTAGTGATGACTTTACTGTTGTATACAGTGCCTCGAGACATCAAGTAGGTAAGCACGGATCATCTAGGTACTGATATTGATTCTTGTAGAGAGTTAGTGATGACTTTACTGTTGTATACACTGCCTCGAGACATCAAGTAGGTAGGCACGGATCATCTAGGTACTGATATTGATTCTTGTAGGGAGTTAGTGATGACTTTACTGTTGTATACAGTGCCTCGAGACATCAAGTAGGTAAGCACGGATCATCTAGGTACTGATATTGATTCTTGTAGGGAGTTAGTGATGACTTTACTGTTGTATACAGTGCCTCGAGACATCAAGTAGGTAAGCACGGATCATCTAGGTACTGATATTGATTCTTGTAGGGAGTTAGTGATGACTTTACTGTTGTATACAGTGCCTCGAGACATCAAGTAGGTAAGCACGGATCATCTAGGTACTGATATTGATTCTTGTAGAGAGTTAGTGATGACTTTACTGTTGTATACACTGCCTCGAGACATCAAGTAGGTAAGCACGGATCATCTAGGTACTGATATTGATTCTTGTAGGGAGTTAGTGATGACTTTACTGTTGTATACAGTGCCTCGAGACATCAAGTAGGTAAGCACGGATCATCTAGGTACTGATATTGATTCTTGTAGAGAGTTAGTGATGACTTTACTGTTGTATACAGTGCCTCGAGACATCAAGTAGGTAAGCACGGATCATCTAGGTACTGATATTGGTTCTTGTAGAGAGTTAGTGATGACTTTACTGTTGTATACAGTGCCTCGAGACATCAAGTAGGTAAGCACGGATCATCTAGGTACTGATATTGATTCTTGTAGGGAGTTAGTGATGACATTACTGTTGTATACAGTGCCTCGAGACATCAAGTAGGAAGGCTGGAGTTATTAAGGACTGGTGTCACTAAATTGTACAACTCCTTCATATATCGATATTCTAGTGATATTATGAGATTATACACGTTACTTTCTGTAGCTGGATACAATGTATGTTTGCTATGTATGTTTATTGGTGTAGATTATCTCCCGTTGGTTGCATTCCATATAATTATTCTGAAAATGAGCCCAAGCTCGGCGAAACCTAGTCGACTTGTAGGCCCATTCGCATTCGTTGTTTTGAATAAAATTCGATTCATGTGGAACCGTAAGATAACTGCTTGTTCCTCTATGATGATTAGTGTTTGTATTACGTCGGAATATTGCACAATAACTCATTGTGACACTCGTTTCAACCCAAAAGCTATCCTTGTAAACATGCTCTGAATGCAAAGGGTCGGCCTGATGCGAGTCTGTGTCATAAGTGATGTCAAGATACCACGTGATCAATTAGCTTATTAAAATTTTATTTTCTGCGGGAATCGCTTCACAGATGGGCTTAAAATCGAATTTATGCTACAAATGTATTTTTCTGTATTTGTTTAATGTTGTCAAATGTTACATACAATGTTAAACTTTGTGTACACATGGAAAAAG
This sequence comes from Paraescarpia echinospica, assembly GCA_020002185.1. Taxonomy (NCBI): domain Eukaryota; kingdom Metazoa; phylum Annelida; class Polychaeta; order Sabellida; family Siboglinidae; genus Paraescarpia; species Paraescarpia echinospica. Next base: position 4,935,834 of record CM034534.1, on the reverse strand, counting down.
GATTTTAGCTAATGCCTTATTTTTATTTCCTTTAACGAGTACGTTGCCATGGTTATAGGGTCAGTTTGTTAACGAGTACGTTGCCTTGGTTATAGGGTCAGTTTGTTAACGAATACATTGCCGTGGTTATAGGGTCAGTTTGTGAACGAGTACGTTGCTCTGGTTATAGGGTCAGTTTGTTAACGAGTACGTTGCTCTGGTTACAGGGTCAGTTTGTGAACGAATGCGTTGCTGTGATTACAGGGTCAGTTTGTGAACGAGTACATTGCCCTGGTTATAGGGTCAGTTTGTGAACGAATACATTGCTGTGATTACAGGGTCAGTTTGTGAATGAGTACGTTGCCCTGGTTATAGGGTCAGTTAGTTAATGAGTACATTGCCCTGGTTATAGGGTAATTTTGTTAACGAGTACGTTGTTGTGGTTATAGGGTCAGTTTGTTAACGAGTACGTTGCTGTGGTTATAGGGTCAGTTTGTGAATGAATACGTTGCCATGGTTACAGGGTCAGTTTGTGAACGAGTATGTGGGTGACCTTGTGGATGAGGAGGAATGTAAGCGACGGATGATTCAGGCACACGCCGACAACATCACAAACTTCTACATGCTTACCCTCGACAAGAACAGGTGAGTCATTGCATTTGGGTCAGAGAGTGCAGTGAGGTTGGTCAGTACACTGGGGTCAGTCAGTGCAATGGGATCAGTGATGGGGCTAACAGGTTCCTCAACTAGTCTTCTATATTTGTAAGTCGTGACCACATCCTAACCCATGTTATGGATGTTGTTGTGAAATACACAGAGAATCTGCGCAGTTGCTGTGTTTGCAGGGTTTGTGAGAACTGTGAGTTGTGTCGTTTCAGGATCATTGATGCTGGACCAAAGGGCAACTTCTCTCGGTTCATGAACCACAGCTGTGAACCGAACCTCGACACCCAGAAGTGGCACGTCAACGGAGACGTACGGGTCGGTCTCTTCGCCATCAAGGACATCTCTGCTGGTATGTCAGACACAGCATGCTGTCATATCTGACATGCAAACACATGTTGTATTCTCATGTGTTATGTTATTGAAATAGTTATATGCATGGCCTTATCTAAAAGTAAAGGTAAATTTATATGGCGCTGTATCCAATCCTCAGGATTGTCTGTCTCTAGCCAGGTACTCATTCATGCAGCTGAGTGAACTAGAGCAACGTAGAATGATCGAATGGGGGCATGAGTTATCTTACTTGTCTGGGACTGTATCTGTCTAATGCAGTGTGTTCCACCAGGGTCGGAGCTGACCTTCAACTACAACCTCGACTGTTTGGGCAATGAGAAGCGCGTGTGTCGGTGCGGAGCTACCAACTGTAGTGGCTTCCTCGGTGTACGACCAAAGGTAGAAACCACCACATCATTCACATCATTCACATCATTCACATCGTTCACATCGTTCACATCATTCACATCATTCACATCATTCACATCGTTCACATCGTTCATTGGCTATTCTACATAGAAGTCGGTTACCGTCATGTAAATCGAACCCAAAGGTGGCGGACAAGTCACAAATATTGTCAAAGTTTGACAATGTTTGAAGGATAAATGCTAATTTACTTCATACTGGCGATAACAAGGAGGCAGACAAGCAGATAGACAATATAATATGCACTTGCATGCTAATTGATGCAATATTTGTCCGTGAAAATGTACTTTGAAGGCTTTGAATTGGAGTGAACTGACAACGGCACCTATCTTCGCCTACTTTGAATTGGAGTGAACCGACAACGGCACCTATCTTTGCCTACTTTGAATTGGAGTGAACCGACAACGGCACCTATCTTCGCCTACTTTGCGTCATGACATATTTTCAGCAGCAACAAACTTAATGTTAACTTTCAACGACAGTAACTGCTTCACAAATATAATTACATCGATATGTTGACCAAATTTGTTACTTTTGTTTATTGGTTTACTTGTTATAAGAAACGAAACGCAAAAATAGATATCATTGACAGAAGATATTAAAAAAATTTGCATAAATCCGCACAGTAAATCCGCACGCTGCCATTCTGTTCTTTCGCGTAGGGGTGTTTCTACATAATTGTACATAATAAGATAATTATCCAAGATATGTGAACAAGTTTTCTACCATTGTTTCAGGGGAGAATGGTGTATAAAATAAAACCAACTTGCTCATTGAGATGTTGCCTCCTTTATGGAGAAAACATCTGGTGAAACGTAAAGTGACAAAATGTAACACAAATTTGAATTTGTTGGGAAATGTGTATGCCACATCTAATAAATGTTATCAAACAACTAATTTATCAATATAACTTCATAGTTTATTTTATCTGCTTTCTAATGATATATCACATTTCAACATTCATTGAGAAATAATACAGTTATGTCCATTTTAAACAAAGGCCTGTCATTTTCTGATGCTAATAAAGTGATTTCTTGGATATCATATGTGCTAGCTTCAGGATTAAATTGAGCTAAGCAAAATGGAACACAGATTGCATCCAGTTGTCATAAACATCATTAGCAACTTGTACCTAACTTTGATCGTTTGATCAAGGGAAACCAACTGCTTGATTACTGTCGAAAACCTTGTCAAAATCATTAGAAAATGCATGAACATACCTACCAGCACGGCATCAGTGGCATTAGTCATTTTGCGACAAAAAAGCAGCGTATTATGTTCACTTTATAAGTACAAAATTACTGTCGAAAATTAAAATGGACTAGCCTATGAGAACCGGAAGTGTCAGTCAAGTACACATACACACCTCCTGGGACATCGTAGGCAGCGTCCCAGTCAAGTACACATACACACCTGGAACATCGTAGGCAGCGTCCCAGTCAAGTACACATACACACATCCTGGGACATCGTAGGCAGCGTCCCAGTCAAGTACACATACACACATCCTGGGACATCGTAGGCAGCGTCCCAGTCAAGTACACATACACACATCCTGGGACATCGTAGGCAGCGTCCCAATCAAGTACACATACACACCTCCTGGGACATCGTAGGCAGCGTCCCAGTCAAGTACACATACACACATCCTGGGACATCGTAGGCAGCGTCCCAGTCAAGTACACATACACACATCCTGGGACATCGTAGGCAGCGTCCCAGTCAAGTACACATACACACATCCTGGGACATCGTAGGCAGCGTCCCAGTCAAGTACACATACACACATCCTGGGACATCGTAGGCAGCGTCCCAGTCAAGTACACATACACACATCCTGGGACATCGTAGGCAGCGTCCCAGTCAAGTACACATACACACCTCCTGGGACATCGTAGGCAGCGTCCCAGTCAAGTACACATACACACATCCTGGGACATCATAGGTATATGTGTACATGTTCTTGAGGTAATTTGGTAGGCATACGCAACTACGTGAAAAGACGTAGTTGTGAGAAGGAGTTAAATGTTTATATGCAAAAGGGTTTATACGTAAATTTGGGAAAATATGTTAACTAAAATAAGGAAAACTGGCATGAGCCCAGCTCATACCCAGAGAACACATAGCCAAATACCACTTGACTGTATCATTGTCATTACACCCCTGTTGACAGACTGCGGCAGCGGCGGAGAGCGAGAAGCGCGCGCGGGATGCGAAGAGGAAGCGGCGGAAGTCTCGGATTCGGCCGGACGCGCAACGGGAACATGACGACACCTGCTACCGGTGCGGGGAGGGCGGGGAACTCATGCTGTGTGACAAGAACAAGTGTCCCAAGGTCTACCACCTCAAGTGTCTCAGACTCACCAAACCTCCACACGGTGAGTGTCCTGAGTCTACCACCTCAAGTTTCTCAAACTCACAAACCCCATACTGTGAGTGTCCTAAGTCTACCACCTCAAGTGTCTCAAACTCACAAACCCCCACACGGTGAGTGTCCTAAGTCTACCACCTCAAGTATCTCAAACTCACAAACCCCATACTGTGAGTGTCCTAAGTCTACCACCTCAAGTGTCTCAAACTCCATACTGTGAGTGTCCTAAGTCTACCACCTCAAGTATCTCAAACTCACAAACCCCACACTGAGTGTCCTGAGTCTACCACCTCAAGTTTCTCAAACTCACCAAACCCCCACACGGTGAGTGTCCTGAGTCTACCACTTCAAGTGTCTCAAACTCACAAACCCCCACACGATCAGTGTCGTAAGTCTATCACCTCAAGTGTCTTAAACTCACAAACCCCACACAGTGAGTGTCCTAAGTCTACCACCTCAAGTGTCTCAAACTCACAAACCCCCACACAGTGAGTGTCCTAAGTCTACCACCTCAAGTATCTCAAACTCACAAACCCCATACTGTGAGTGTCCTAAGTCTACCACCTCAAGTGTCTCAAATTCACAAACCCCCATACGGTGAGTGTCCTAAGTCTACCACCTCAAGTATCTCAAACTCACAAACCCCACACTGTGAGTGTCCTGAGTCTACCACCTCAAGTTTCTCAAACTCACCAAACCCCCACACGGTGAGTGTCCTGAGTCTACCACTTCAAGTGTCTCAAACTCACAAACCCCCACATGATCAGTGTCGTAAGTCTATCACCTCAAGTGTCTCAAACTCACAAACCCCACACAGTGAGTGTCCTAAGTCTACCACCTCAAGTGTCTCAAACTCACAAACCCCCACACGGTGAGTGTCCTAAGTTAGTAACACATAAATTTTATTGTTTTAAACACTTACAATATGGACATTTCAATTTTTTATTTAATTTATTCATTTATATATTCATTATTTTTACTTTTGAGATCAGTCGGAATACATGTTGTGGAATGGCGTAAGTGAAACACATGTGCAACAGCACGTCTGCCACATAAATTTATTATTAATAATGATACAGTTGACAATACTTCTGCTGAAACTGTTCATTTGAAAACGAGCATAATACAGCTGCAGCAAATACACTTGAAGATAGTTTTTGGAGAATTGCTGTAATTAAATCATCTACTAATGGTAACGGTGAGTACAATTACCAAATGTGTCTTGAAGCTGGAGTTGGTTGTTGCATGTTCCCAGGTAAGTGGAGAGCGGTCAAGAGTGCCAGACTGTCAGTCGGAGGAACCAGGGTTCGATTCCTGGTGCTGACCGATCAGTGGTTTGTTACTGGTATTGGCCGCCGTGTTTAAAATTTCAGCAAATTTGTTTACTCTAAATTGCCTGAATATTTCGGAAGAACATTATAAGCCGTTGGTCCCTTCTAACTGGTGTCTATGCCAGGGGAAGGGAAAGATCACACACAGGGAAATGGAAAACCTATCGTAAACTCACTGAGCTGGGATCTCGGTTCTCTCTCTAAACACCCATTGGTGTTAATGTCCGAAAATGGACCCTGCCAATTAATAGTAGAACAAGTTTTTAACAATGTGAGTATTTGCTACCGTGTGACAATGTGTGCTGTTGTGTGTTGTAGGCAAGTGGTTGTGTCCGTGGCACCACTGTGACGTGTGTGGCGGCCGAGCCAACAAGCTGTGCAGTGAGTGCCCCAACTCGTTCTGTGCGGCCCACATCACAGACAACATCTTTGAGCTGCCGGACAAGAAGCTCGTATGCTCTGATCACACCGACATCCTGGCCGCCATCGAAGCCTCAAAACTCGTCACCCCGAGCATCGCCACAATCTCGTCATCGTGCGATTCATCGTCCAATCAAAGTGACTCTGACGCATCGACCGTCGAGATGTCATCGCGTTCATCGTCTGTGTCCAGTCGTCGGAGCGAGCGATCCGTGTCAAAGCCCGCAGAAAACATGCACGCGACAAAGAACAGTGCTGCGGCGAAAGTTAAGCCGACGAACGGTAAACGACCGGCGGGCGGAACGCCTCTCCAAGGCTCAGCGTCTGCCACGAGGCAGAACTCGAAAAACGCAACTCCGGCAGCGGACAATGGAAAGAGGATGATGAGAAAGGCGAGTACACGATTGGATGACTCGCCGATGTTTGATGACAAAGACGACGACTACTTCCCTGAGCTCGTCATAGACATTCCTTCCATATGAGCGCCCTCTAGTGGGCGGCATTTGGGATTGGTTATCGTGGCAACAGCAGCTGGAATGTTGTGTGAACCCAACAAATCATCGTCGTCTGATCTCAGAAACGGACGCTTACGGTCCCGTTTCGTGGGTTTGAAATTCAACTGCAGCCATCAGAAGGTTACACAAACAAACTGAATGTCTGGCGCGTGACGACGTGCCCGTGAACTGACTAGTTAGCACAGATCTAATGCAGTGTTATGCCCTTCACTGTTGAATGCATTTAAAATGCTCTGATCGTCATTGACGCGCAGATGGAATAGTGTGGTCATTAATATTTTGTTTGGCAATTAGTCAACACCAAATAACTACTGCTCGTATTGTCGCGCATGTGTACATTGAACTAGATCGACACAGTAATGTCACTCGTGTACATGGCTTGGCCAAAACAGCAGACACACTGTGTGACACAGAGTTGTCAGCATGTGTACCAAGACACAAGGAAGTGTCGGCATGTGTGACATGGAAGTATCGGCATATGTGACATAAGAACTTGTCAACTTATGTGACAAAAAGAAATGTCAACATACGTGACATAAGCAAGTGTCAACGTATGGGACATAAAAAGTGTCGGCATGCATGTGACATAAGGAAGTGTCAGCCTGTGTAACATAAGGAAGTCTGAACAGATGCGGGGTGCATTGGCAGAAGTATGGTTTACATTGATTTGTTGGCAAGTTTTACACGTCTCTCGGGAACATATCCGTGTGTTGCGCATGTCACATTGCGACCATGTCACGTGGCGGCCACGGTGGTGTACATACTTGGTTGTAGTTAGGTGGGCGAGGTGACAGCAGTGTTAGTGGTCACTTCCCTGCAGGGTAACGCGTCTACTTCATGAATAATCATAACGATAGTGGTCCCGTGTAGGTCATGCGCTGTCTTTCTCTTGGGTTTTTTCCTGTGGCACACACATTTCTACAGACCTTGGAGGACCCAGGGTAAGTGACAGGACATTTTTTACCAGCCAAAACTACAAGTTATGAGAAGTATGACAATTTGTTTTCTACGAAACTAAATCATGGAATTTTGGTAAGTGGGTGGGGCTGGCATGGAACTTATGGTTTGTTCAGTGAGTAACAAAGGGCACTGAAAGGACATAGTGTAAATGTTACTTGATCTGACAGATAGATCTGATGTATTCATTTGTCAGTAGTAAGTTGGCAGCTTGCATAGTAATTGTCATACTGAAAACACGACGGCCCTGGATAGAAAGTGGGGCGGTAAGCGGAGAAGACTATTATTTGGGGGGGGAGGGTTAAGTGTAGTGCCCTGCAGAAAGCTGTTTGTTTCAGTCCTGAGGTCTCCTTGTTTCTCCCTCAGCACGAGGTTCACTGCACGTACACAGTTGTTTTCCCACGGTAGTTGTAGACACGTAGCGTGGTATAGAAATTACTGCATGCTTAACTTGCCAATTGTGTAATTTTGTTCGCTAGGAATTGTATCATGTTTGTATTTTGCTGGATGGCAGCTGTATTTAAGATGAAATGTAGGGTTGGCCATGTGGCAACAAATGATTATGTTTGATCCGAATGATTTATGCAATGGATTGTATGACTGCGAACGTCCTAGCAAGTTTTTATGTGTGTCAACATTGTACATAGAATGTGCATTTGCCATGGATTCCTTTGCACCCACTGCGTTGTCCAGCCCAGTGTTTAGGGACATGTCAAACATGCATTTGAATTAAGTAATCTTGCTCCGACAGTGGCAAGACTCATTCAGCAGCTAGTTTATGATTGGTTTAAACTATCCCGATAAGCCTTTTCTGAATGCTGGACACAAAGTCAGTCGAGATCTGCTACGGTACTGTGCAGCTAATAATGTCATAAAACATAAGCTGAATTGTGTGTTTCTTGAATTTTGTTAACATAAATTATAATTGATTATAGACCCTTGGTCTATGATGTAGAGTATAAGGTTTTTGGACGTGGGTGTTTTGATTGTAACTACTAGTTACACGTGTTTTGAACCTAGCCACCCATCACTATTATCACACTCTTCGCCCAAGCTTTGGTTATATTAGTTTCAGTCTCTGAGCTGCTGAACCCCCCCACATTCTGCTTCATCTAGATCTACAGGACTCTCTCGCTGTCTCGTTGTTTTCCTTTCCAGTTGTTCATCCACCTTTCTACTGCCCCAACCTAAGTAGTTGTTCACAATTTTGGACAATTACCTATTCGTGCAGAGCGTGTGAAAGGGGGGAATATAGTCCAGGCCTGCGTACTAATTAAAATTATGTTGGTTGCATATGAATTGCGGAACCATAGTTATAGTAAACATTAATTACAACAGTGGAACTCTTGCATATATTGTGTCATAACACTTACATCCCCACATCGTACATATAACTTTCAATCTGAACATTCATCGACATTTGTTGTGAATCTCCCGGGAAGAGAAACGACCGCCACTCCAACAGAACCGCCGTATTCGAACTGCCGGTACAACCCTCCCGTAACACGTACATAAGGTCATTTCAACATGTGAATTAATAGGTGAATACGGGACATATATCGTGTTGCAGCCGATTAAGTCTAATTACAGACTACCTGACACGACAAGCGTGTTTAGGGGTGGTGCTCAGTTCTGAAATCCAATTATTGCATCGCAGTCAATTAAATTAATCGTTACAATACACGCATTTTATAATTATTCGGTTATAACTAATCTCTGTAATGTACGCAATTATTAAGTAATCCTGTTAATATTATGATTTCATGTAATTCTATGTCTATTTCATTAGAATTATGTTTTATTATTCACTAATGACCCTAATAAAACAACTTTGGCCCCGCCTTCACAATCCGTATAAGGCATGCTCATGAATATTCGGGACTGTCCGTCATACTTCGATTAGCTACGCTGAGTTAGAGATGCAAGAAAAACGCCATCAACGTGTGTGTTTGGATTAACTAATGAGTCGTGACCAATAAAATTATCAAAAGGAAATGTGGACCAGCTGCTGTTTATGTCACAGATTCAGCAAAGAAAAGAAGGAAAAATATATGGAATAAACGGGAAATGAACATAGCGACAACTCAAGGCAGAAGGATTGAGCTCTCCACGCACGAAGCCGTCGTATGGCATTGTCAATGGATAACATTGAATAATTGGCAATTTTGTTGGAATATAAAAACATACGAAATCTAACCTATGGTACTATCATGTTCCTTTTTCACTAGGTATATTTGGCTATACATTTTAAAGTTTAGTTTTCATGAAACGTTTAGATAACAGAAACTTGTTGAAGCTGAGAAAACTTCAATAATAAAACCATTTTGTTTGTACCATAAATCCAGCTGCTATTTCCATAAGCAAAATAAATATCACATTATACATCACGTGAAGTAACGTACAATATAAAAATATCATAGGTAGTTATCTACTTACCTATCTATATAGGGTTTAGTTTTAAGAATGTAGACCTATAGAGCATAATAACATTGTCGACAAAGTATTAAAATATAATGCATCAGTGTAACAACAAGGGACACACCTCGGCTAGATCCATGTTTTATTTTGTACTGGGAGTGCAATTTGTTCTACTAGTCGTTTAGAGTAAAATATATTGGAGTTGTTTCTGTTGAACTCCCGTTTCGATAACAACAAATAAAATGGCCATTGTATGATGGAAATAAAGTTACAGAATTACAAAACTTTAAAAGTAACGCATATAGATATTTTAAAACGCTGTTTTCAGTCATCATTTGTGTATTTAACTCAAGAAGATCCCTAAAACATTTAGAATGTGGAACATTTATATTTCATGAATTTTCAAAATTATTGTAAAAGCAACTTTGTCAACGCCTTTTTTATACACTACTCCTAGTACACTTAACACAAACTTGTTTCAGCAACTTTTGAAGAATATGCCGTAGAACATAATCCAAACATGATGAACATAAGAAAGCATACATGTTACTAAGTAGTCCTATTTTGCAACATAAAGATGGGATGTTGTGCATTTGGATGCACAAATCGATCAATCGCAGAAATCCATTTGAAACATGTAGTGATGCACATATTGCCAGCAGATGCCACACGGAACTAATGTGGCAGAACAAAGTCAGACACCTTCTTCACTACTGTGTCAGTTAACACGTCCAATTAACAGCACTGCTATGCATTTTGATACACAAAGCTATCAGATACACACATCCATTTGAAACACGAAGTGATGTACAATTTCCCAGTAGATGTCTCCCAGAACAGAATGGGGCAGAACAAAGCCAGATACCATCTTATGTCAGGCGACCCATTGTCCAATTAATAACACTTGAGTAGACCTCTTTAATTTCTTCTTTCCATCAACTCGGCTATTTTCGAACTGTTGATGGTCAACATGTTCTTGCAAATAGACAAAGTTGAATTTAGGAAACTTAGCCTAAGTATGAGTTAACTAATACAACACTACATTAATTCAGTTTAGATACTAGATCATGGGACTTATCACCAAGTGTACAGCTGGCTAAATGGAAAAGAAATACAAGAGAGCGTTGTTATGCTGATTCAATCAGATTAAGATCCGAATCCATTACTTTGGCCAACTTTTAATTTGCTTCTACATAATTACCTGTATGCATTGGTCATATTCAGTGCATTCCAGATAACCCGAACTCACATAAGTTGATTTTAGTTAAGTTAAGTCAATCTTTTTCCTCGGTCCTGGGCCCAGTAAGTGGACCTTCCGATAACTTTCTAGTTATCAGAAATTCCACTTATCAGTATTGTCATGGGTCCCTGGAGGTTCGAACTTATCCAGAGAGCACAGTATGTTTTCCTTTATTCTTGCTCTAATAATTAATGTTGTATATATATATATATATATATATACATACGGGCCATTCTGGCTAAAAGTGTACAGTAACGGTAAAGTAACATGTCAAAAATAAACTACAGCGCAGATCTGCTAGTGTCCAAAGTTCGTGCATCGCAAAATTCCGTGGCAAATTAAAATGTTTAACAAACCTAAACTTTAACATTGAATGATGACATGCCAGCTAGGTATACTAACAATTGTAGCTGTAGCATTAGAAACAATCTCACCTTTTCATGTTTTGGTTCAAATAAGTGGGGAAACGGTGACTTTAAAAAAAAGGCTGACTGGAAAGGCAACACCCGTAGACACATACCAAACTCGCACCGTCAAGTATTAGCTTACAAATCTTTGTAAGCTAATATACATTCGAGATATACTGTATCAAAAAGTGATAATTTCCCATAAGTACTTTATCTGCTACTTATGTCTTGCATATTTATGAATAATTTGGGTGTTATCTGCACAAAAAGCCGATAAACAATTGTGTTTATGCGAATCATTTTGTGCATGTGGATGATTACTTATGCAGCCCGAGTATAATGAATATTCATGCACGCGCAGTGAACCACGCAAAGACCGTTGACGTCACACACACAGTCAACATGTCAGATTCCGAGGATCGAGGTGAGTTGATTCAAGCAATGGCATTGTAAATAAGCAATTTGTAGACACGTGTATATTGACAGCTATTTTTGTAAGTGTAGGAAGCGTATGCATTGTTTATTTATTCTGTTTCACAATGCCATCAGCCGAGCAACGTTACGATTCAGTATACTTGTAATGTCCGGCAACGGTTGCAGTCGGTGTCAGCTGGGTCTGGGTCAATGTCGAGCCTCTACTACTAGGCACACCTCAAGGGTCCCGCATTTCCAGTTAGTAAAACTGGAGACATGCAGTGAACGAAAATGCACACTAAAATATCAATATATGCAACCTTGGCAAGTGGATTAACCTGGTCGTGGATTAGATTTTTTGCCTAAATCTGGGACTTGGGGCATATTTCGGATAGGGTCTGTGTCTACGGATCTTGTCTTTCCAAATTCCAATCAGCCGTTTTGAATAGTCCCCGTTTCCCCACTTATTTGAACCAAAACATGGAAATGTGAGATTCGTACGTTCACAGAGTGTTTCTAATGCTATAGCTACGATTGTGAGTAAACCTGGCTGCATGGCATGTCATCATTCAATGAAAACATGTTTTAGGTATATTAAAAAGTACACAATACCGTGCTGTCACGGAATTTTATGATGAACGAATTTTGGACACCAACAGATTTGCACTCTAGTATACATCAGTTTTTATCCATGAATATTTTGGAAAAATCTAATAATATATCAGATCAATAGTAATAGATCAGATCAAGTTGCGCTGCTTCATGTGAATAGCACATTTGATATTAATAGCACTCTCTAAAAACATACAAATTAAACATTTATTTTTGACGTTATTTTACCGTTACTGTACACTTTTCGCGAGAATGGCCCATATGTATAATTATATACAACATTAATTATTAGAGCAAGAATAAAGTAAAATATACAGTGCACTCTGGATAAGGTCGAACCTCCAGGGACCCAAGACAATACTGATAAATGGAATTTCAGAAAGTTATCAGAAGGTCCCCTTATTGGGATCTTTGCCCAAGACCGAGGAAAAGATTGACTTAACTTAGCGAAAATCCACTTATGTGAGTTCGAGTTATCTGGAGTGCACTGTATTTAACCAATGCATACAGGTAATTATGTAGAAGCAAATAAAAAATGTTGCAAAAGTAATGGATTGGGTGTTTAGTCTGACTGAATCAGCATAACAGGGTTCTCTTGTATTTCTTTTCCATTTAGTCAGCAGTACACTGGTGATAAGTCCTGTAATGTAACATCTGAACTGAATTAATCTGCGTTATGTTGAATTAGTTAACTCATATTTAGGCTCACTTTCCTAAATTCAACTTTGTTTATTTGCAGGAACGTTCGAAGTAGCCGAGCTGATGGAAAGAGGAAATTGAAGAGCTCTACTTAACAGTGCCATTAATTGGACAATGGGTCACCTAACATAAGATTATGCCTGACTTCGTTCTACCCCATTCTGCTCTGTGCGACATCTACTAGGAAGTTGTACATCACTTCATGTTTGAAATGGATGTGTGTATCTGTTAGCTTTGTGTATCTAAATGCATAGCAGTTCGACAATCTGTTAACTGACACAATAATGAAGAAGATGTCTGACTTTGTTTTGCCACATTAGTTCCGTGTCGCTTAAGCTGGGAATATGTAAATCATTACATGTTTCAAATGGATTTGTGCAATCAATCGATTTGTGCATTCAAATGCACAACATCCCGTCATTATGTTACAAAATAGGAGTACATAATAGCATTTATGCTTTCTTATGCTCGTCATTATTGGATTGTGTTCTACAGCATATTCTTCAAACAATTTAAAAAAAAGTTTGTGTTAAATGAACTATACTGGGAGTAGTGTATAAAAAGGCGTTGACAAAATTTCTTTTAAACTCTGGCGATAGCTTTGAGAATCAGGTATACGTATTGGAGTTTTTGACCTCTATCCGCACGGCTTCCGACGCATCATCGAGTTCCACGTGAAACGGGTGGGAAAATAAGGCAACTCCTCGCTGCGAGTCCTGTGATTGACAAACTCAGCTTTGCGTTTCGCAGTTGTGCCTTCCACAGTAACAATGTGATCTCGGAAGCGGAGACGAACTGGAAAATCTAACTGATCATCATCACCATCATCATCACCACCATCATCATCATCACCATCATCGTTTTGGCGGCCACGATCATCTTACTGATTATTCAGCCACACTTTGGGGATTGCAAGGATGTAGGAATTGTTTTTACCAAGAGAAGAATATCTAGAGAGTCAGACAAATGGAGATAACTATGGAGGATCTAGATTTGTGGCACCCTTGCCTTGAAGGTGTCAAGGCTACTGGCAGCCACGGCTGTTTCAGGCAGTTCGTTCAAGACTTTGATGGTATTTGGGAGGAAAGAATGTTGTCTGTACTTGGTTCTGCACTGGATCTGGCAGAGCTGCTGTGAATGCCCTCTTCTTTGTCTGATCGGGACAGAAACGATCGACTATTGCTTGGTTTTTAAGGATTTTATGTAGCATGTTCATTCTTGCCATCTTTCTGCGATGCTGGAGGGAAGGCCACTTGAATCTGTTGATTATTGTGGTGACACTGGATGTCTTCTGGTACTGGATGGCCACAAACCGAGCGGCTCTTCTCTGGACTGCCTCGGTCTTGTCAGTGGTGCACTGTGTGTAGGGGTCCCATACTGTGCAGGCATACTCCAATATGGGACGAACGAAGATCTTGTATGCTGTCTCCTTCAGTTGCGTGGCGCTGACCTTGATGTTGCGACGTAAGAAGCCTAGGGTCCTATTGGCTTTAGCACATATATTGGCAATGTGCTGATCCCAACTAAGGTCGCGGGTGATGGTAATGCCGATATACTTGGCAGAGGTGACAGTTGCCTAGGTACGGCCATGGAAAAGTGGCAATCTACAGTGGTCCTCTTGCGGGTGACTGGGAGAGTCGTACATTTTCCTGGGTGGCAAGCCATGTCCCGCCGCAGCTGTTGGAGGTCAACTTGTAGCTGGTGTTGGTCGTGGTCTGTGATAGAGAGGCGATAGACAGCGGTTTCATCAGCAAACAGGCGTGTCTGCGAGGTGAGTTGCTCTGGGAGGTCGTTGATATAGGCCAGGAATGGTGCTGGTCCGACGACTGACGCCTGTGGTACTCCTGAGCGCACACTGATGTAGCATCGTTGATCACTACTGCTTCCGCCGATTCCTGAGGAATGCCCCGAGCCACCGGTTGACTTTGCCTTGGACTCCGTAATGGTGTAGCTTATATAGGAGGAGACTGATTAATCCGGTCGGAGTCTTTCGTAAAGTCCATTATTATGATATCAGCTTGGAGGCCTTGTTCCATGTTCTCGCTGAGTTCTTCAGTGAAATTCAGTAGTTGGGATTCGCAGAATTTTAATTTCCGGAAGTCGTGTTGTTCTGGCCTGAGGATCCCATTGCTTTCGAGGTGATTCATCAGAGCGTTGACACTGACATGTTCCAGGATCTTGCGTGGAACGCTTGTGATAGGTACGGGGCGGTAGTTGGGTGCTGGGTCATAGTGCTTACCTTTCTTTAAAACAGGCGTTATGTTGGCTTCTATCTAATCCAATGGGACTTCCCTGTGTTGATTGAGGACTAGAAGATAGTGGTCAAATCGGGGCCGCTTCATTTGCCAGTTCTCCGAGTACACGTGGTCTGGTGTGATATGGGTCGTAGGCCTTGTGGGGATCTAGTTTGTGTGAGTCAGTTTAGTGAGAATCTTGCGAATGCCCTCCTCTGAGATGACAAGATCAGTCAGCGTGGATGAATGTTCAACATAACTCAACTGGCACCTAGCTTGGAATTCTTCATCAGAAGACAGCCTGGAACTGGTAGTAAAGAGCTTGGGCTTGGGCCATAGGGTCGATTGACTTTGAAGGGGAGATGCCTTGGAAGATCTCTGGTGTTTGATGAAGGTCCAACAACGCTTCAGAGAGTGAGGGAGCCTTCTACTGTCTCGAGGTCAACTGTGATTGCATCATTGATGTAGACTCCTTAGT
Organism: Paraescarpia echinospica; assembly: GCA_020002185.1. NCBI lineage: Eukaryota > Metazoa > Annelida > Polychaeta > Sabellida > Siboglinidae > Paraescarpia > Paraescarpia echinospica. The sequence goes on along the minus strand of CM034534.1, from coordinate 4,920,338 downwards.
TCTTCAGAGCCCTGCTTCTTCATCATCTTGTAGATCCGGTCGCGTCTTTTCACCAGTTTACGGATGTCAGGAGTGATCCATGGCTTGCTGTTATTTTGGCGTGCTTCCTTGTGTGGGATGAACGACGGATGATACTGCCTTAGTGAGGGTGTCTCTAAACCTACTCCACAGCTCCTCAGTAGTGAGGCTGACTCTCTCTCTCTCTCTCTCTCTCTCTCCCTCCTTCCTTCCCTCCCTCCCTCTCTCTCCCTCTCTCTCTCTCTCTCTCCCTCCCTCCCTCTCTCTTTCTCACTAGTTCTGCTTGTAGATCCATCATTGCCTCCTTCATACTCTTCCAGTCGGTTTTCTTGTACAGGGGAATCTTCCGTGGATATTGCTTGATTGTTTCTGCTGCAATATTGATTTCGCAGTATGGGATATTGTGGTCTGATAGTCCCGGGATCACTTCAACTCTTGGGATCAGGTGTGGGCTCTTCATCAGGAAGATATCCAGGGTGTTTTCTAATCGTGTTGGTTCAATGACAAGCTGTTCCAACCCATGGTCGTGGATCATGGATCTGATGATTATGTTATCGCAAATCCATATGGAGTCTGCAAATTCCGGTACTTCTGTACCATTCCGCTTCATGAACACCTTATAATTCAATGTCCCAGCTCATAGTGCCTACGTGCGGAGGAGGTCTTAATATCGCGCAGTCATCGCAGCCAGAAGGTGTTGGCACTGCTGCTCGGTTACCACGAGCGCGAACATAGTTCAGGGTCTTCACGGTGGCGCTCACTGCGTTCTGCATTTCCATTGACTTGGCTTTCAGGCTGTTTTGGGAGGTGGTGGAAAAGTTGTTCCAACCATGGGAGTTGAAACTACTGTTGTCATCCCGCCGGCATTGTGGATAATTTCACTTATAGTCTGCGGGCCGCAGGTTGCCGACCCATGTTGTAGAGGCTCTGAACGGAGTGAACGTATAGACTGCGCATCGGCCATCGAGTCAAAACAACGAATAATGATACTATTTGCGTATTTTCAGAGATGCAGTACGCGCAACTGAAACTTGACAGAACTAGGGGTGGGAACGCCTGAGCATTAATTCGAAACGTTTGAAAACCAGGAGCAAGTAAAAACTAGCTACATCGTTCATACTGTATACGAATAATTTTAACTTTTGTTTGTTACATGCTTAGTCGATAGGTGGCGGTGTAGCAAAAAATACTGCCGTTGTAAAATAAACAATGCAGTTCCGGCCCATAATGCACATGTCTGGAAATATTCTCCTCTGAAACATCAATTATTTTAGCACAACATATGTGTTTTGGCAGTTTGTAGAAAGATTGTGCTGAATACAACTCCTTATAGTTGCCTAGCATAAATATTTCCACAAATAGCCTTCTTCCAAATGTTTCAGATGAGCAACATCCCATCGCCAATATTCATAATAACGCTTGAAGATCTCGATTAGATTCATATTTTGGCAATATTTTATTTAACTGGCCTACATTATTAGTAGCATCCGCCGGGTACGTACTCCCCTGGGTTGAAACATGGGTTTGGAACTTAGGGTCATTAGGATGAATCTAGTTTAGGCCATTTAAGTAAAATATTACGCATTATTTTTTAGAATAGGGCAGGTTATTCCCTTACTCAGCGAACGAACTTTCCGGACATGCGCATTTAAGGGCCGGAAGTGCATTATTTAAAAACTGCAGTATTTTATGCTAGATCGGCGCCAGAATATTGAGCTCTAGCGGGAATCCATTAAATGGCGATTAATACAGATTGACAACGCGGAGATCGGGTAAACGTTGAACTGGTGAATTATAATGTTGTTTATGCTTTGTAAAGGTAGTCAGTATGTTATAATAGGTATAGTTTATACGGTAATACATAATTTTACGATAACATGATCAGAATAGGTCCTTTCAAGAAGTTTATTGTGTATGAAATGAAGCGATTCTATGTTTTCTGCCTTTTTAACAAAGGCATCGTAAAATCAAATCCGAAAAACGTCAAGACGAGATAAATACTTTTGAAATCGGGAGGATGTTTGCAAGATATATCCCATTATCTGAATACGATTAAGCCATTAAAGACTAAGCGAAATAAACCTTTTTATTCCCAATCTGAATGAAATATAATCGAAAAATAGCGTACTGGTATTCAACTAATGTTTAACTCCCTCCGTCACCATTTTCAAAGCCACTTTTGATCGCGCTTTTCTGTACATTTTCTACACAGTTTGTTCCGACACCTAGCGGTCTTTGTGATGGCACCGCAGGTAGCACCGCTGGGTTTAGCATGGCGCGTATCTATGCCGGTTGATTTTTCAGGCAGTACCTAAAATTGCAATAGCTGAATTTAATATACTTTTATATTACCGTAAACATAATAATCTTACGTACAAATGTGTCGCTGGATGCGAATGCTCAAACATTGTGAATGTTCAAACTTGCAATGGGATTTAACATTGTTTGATAACACAGTAAAGATAATAATCTTATCTACAAGATTATCACTGGATGTACACAATATTTGTTTTTAGTTTTGAATTATTGCCGTTTCAACAATCCTGCAATGTATACGCGGCAGCGGAAATAATGCAAGTTTGAGCATTCGCGATGTTCAACCGGCAATAACTCAAAAAGTTAACACAATTCCTGAACGGAAGAGAATGTAACAGGAGAGAAGACGGCAGGGGAAAAAGGCGACAACCATTCAGTTGCAAGCCGGAGAAGGAGCTACTCTGAGGCTGTGATTGAGGGGGCAATGAGAAAAGAGAGGGTGTTAATGGGCGATTGTATTCTAAGAAAGACAGATGAGACACTAAGCAAGGGGAGGACGTCGTTGTTTGTTTACCGGGGGCTAGGATAGAACTTGTGACTGAGAGGGTAGATAAGGTATTGGGGCATGGCAAGGAGGGTCTATACTAGTACACATAGGGACAAATAATGCAGACAGGGAGGGAGCAACTGAGATAGGTCAGAAGTACAGACAGTTTGTGTTGTATAACGTAGTTAATATTATAGTGATCTGTACCCTGGTGTTTTTGTAAGTGCTGGAATGATGCGACGGGGGCGCGTGTGGCGGGACCGATTAAACATGTCACTTAACGTGTTACTTGCTTGTCTCAAATACGTCCTTTTGGCAGGTATAACAGTTTGTGAGGGAGTTAAAGAAGACAAGAGTCGAACAGATTATTCTCTCAGGAATTTTGCCAGTAATAGGAAGAAGGGGCCAACATATGGAAACTACAAGATGATGGTGATCAACGCACTAGTTGAGCAGATGAATGAAGATGAGGGGGCGGGATTCATAGATTTATGAGGATACTTTGTTGGGAGGGAAGATATGTTGCATTTATTTAAACTAGATGCGCAGGGGGGATTCACAGAGAAATCTGGAACTGGATGCATAGATAAATGTATGATTGCTGCTTTTAAATGAAACACCATTTATCAGACTGAACGAAACATGGCCGTCGTTTATCTGCCCCGACCAGCACCGGAGAAATCCGAAGTCAACGGGATCCGTCCGTAATACATAGGCTACGTATGTATATAACATGCAGGGAGCGGCTATATTACATCCCTCTCTACCTTGATTACTTAGTCACATTTGTTAATTAAGGGAACATTGAACTGCAATCAAGTTTGTGACACGGATTCCTAATAAGTGTTCGTTGTGAAAACAGATGAATGCACAAACATGCCATGTTATTTAACTGAACACTTAACTAGATAACGGATATGAAGGGCAGCAATCCGCCTACACCCTTATATCGTGTAACTAACTATATCTAGAACGGGCAGCGATCCGCCTACACCCAATTTCTAGATTTGCTCGATTAAGCGCTGTCGCTTTTTTCGAGCTCGTTGTGGACGGACAGCTTGTAGAGCAGGTGGCTTAAGCACCTCTTCGTCACCGTGACGGGTCTCAGACGACTCGTCATCTGTTGGCGGGTCGTCGTCCGCAGCTGTGTCCTCGGGATGATGTCGTGCGATTTCATCGGGCGACAAGCCTCGCACGCGACGGAACTTAGACACATTTCGCGTCACCGTGGACCCATCACCACGCACGGCGGTGACCATTGGTCCTTTCATTGCACTGACGATGAGCGGTGTCGGTGCGAACGGAGTAGAGAGATTGTTCACTCTAGGCTGCTGTACAAGCACAACCTCTCCCATTTGTAGGTTCATATGTGAAGCGTGTGCACGCTCGTCTGAGTACTCTTTCATTCTCGCTTTTGCACGAGCGTCTTGTCTGCGAACGACTTCATCTTCTGGGTGCACGCTCTGAAGCGTTGGCAGCTCAGGTAGCTTAGTTCTCGGTTCTCGACCAAACAGTAGTCGGTGAGGTGTGAACAGCGTAGAACTATGCGGAGTAGATCGATAGTTTCGAAGAAACTGCTGCAGTTCTCGACGCCAGTTGCGATGTTGAATGATGGCTGAACGTACTGACTTTATCATCGTTTTGTTGAAGTTCTCCACTTGTGCATTCGCCATCAGCCATAGCGGTGTGATTTTGCGGTGACGGACGCCACACGACTGCAAAAACTGTGACCACGCATTACTCTGGAATGGTGGGCCATTCTCCGACTTTATCGTTTCTGGATATCCGAACATGGCAAAAATGGACTCCATGATCGGCATAACTGTCTCTGCACTAGTGCTTCTGGTCACGTGAACGACTGGATATCTTGAATATTCATCTGTGACGCAGAGTAAATATTCGCCTGTCGGTATTGGGCCGCAGAAATCAATGCTCAGATTGATCCACGGACCTCGCGGTAGAGTAGTCATGTTTAGTGGCTCCATCTGGCGGCGGTTGGAGTTTGCAAGACACGGAATGCAACCCATGACGACTGCTTCCGTTTCCTTGTCTATGCCTGGAAACCACACTTTGCTTCTGATCAGAGCTTTGGTCTTGCAGATGCCCTGATGACCCTCATGTGCCAACTGTATGACACGACTGCGAAGTGCTGTCGGGATGACAATGCGAGAATCTCGTAGCAGAAAGTCTCCATTTTCTCCCACTGTCAGTTCATCCCTCACTTTCCGGAATGCAGCAATGTCAGCTGACTCGTTGTTAGCTGTGTCATGCCAACGACCTGTGCGGATGACCTCGATGACCTTGTTTAAGGTCTTGTCTTGTGTGCACCTTAATTTCGTCAAGGGTGATCGCATTTGGCGTAGAGCTGTCAGCAATGTGATTGATGAAGTCCTCAGCCATACGCTGCGCTTGGCTGACTTTTGTTGCTGGATTGACTGGCTGTGCACGTTTCTTTTGCCACGTCTGTGAGCTGCGCTGTGACTGCTGCCTTGGTTTGCTTCGGCACATGACAGCGAAATGTCCACGCACTCTTTATCACGTGTGCACTTGCATTCGTCACTTGTATGGCCCTGTAAGCCACAGCGAGTACACCGATCGTGACGTTGCTGAGTGTTAGAATGTCTGTTGACCGGTTTACGAGTGTGCGTTACGAATGGTATGCGTGCTGACCTGTTGAATGCAGCATACACTGTGTTGTTTGCTGTGCCACGAGCCATGTCTTCAGCCTGGCGTTCTGTCGATTCTCTCGTTTGCGCTATCTCGATCGCCCTGTTTAGCGTGAGATCCTTTCCTGCGGCCAGGAGTTTGGTACGCAACGAATCAGAGCGACACCGGTCGATTACTTGATCTCTGGTGTACTCATCGACATTGTTCCCGTAATCGCATGACGATGCCAGCTGTCGTAACCGTGTTACGAACTGCCCGACGGTTTCGCCTTCATGCTGTTCAGCGCGATGAAACATGTGCCTGTTGTACGGGACGTTTGATTTAGGCGTGAAATAGTCCGTCAGTAGTTCTTTTGAAACGACGACGACGTACCTGTTTCTGTTTCGGGGAATGTATCATAAATGTCCTGAACGCCTTCGCCCGCGGTGTGTAACAGCAAATCACGTTTTTGCTTGTCATCGGTGCATCCTGACGCACTGGCCATCCTGTCAAAGTTTCGTATCCACTTTTTTCAACGTTCAGCCGTTGTTGAAGGCTCGTTTTGTGAATCGAAGGGCGGTAGTTGGGCCACATTGATCGGAACGGCCATGGTGATTCGGTACGGTAGGCGGTTGCTTACTTGTAGGCTTAGCAGGTTCGCTTAATTCTCGTCGCCATTGTATGATTGCTGCTTTTAAATGAAACACACCATTTGTCAGACTGAACGAAACATGGCCGTCGTTTATTATCTGCCCCGACCAGCACCGGAGAAATCCGAAGTCAACGGGATCCGTCCGTAATACATAGGCTACGTATGTATATAACATGCAGGGAGCGGCTATATTACAATAAAGACAGCACAAATAAATCAACAAAGAACAGGTTGGAAAACTGTTCTGAAGCTGGATATAAATGTGTTTGTTTAAATGCAAGAAGCATAGTAAACAAAACAAGAGAACTAAACATTACGGTAGAAGTTATTGACCCCCACATAATTAGTGGAGAAGTTAAGTGAGCATTTTCAGGGGAATCTTTCAAATGGTGATACAAGCACCAAAATTGGCATGAATATTCATCAAGGACCACTTTTTGAAAAAAGCCCGTTAGCCACCGGACATTTTAAGATGGCCGCCATTATTCAAGATGGCCGCCATTTCCCGACATAAAATACTATTTTCGCCATAACATTTGACAGAATAGTCCGATTTGTATGATCGTTGTGTCGAATCATATGTTTTTGACTGTGCATAAGTTGAATTTATAACCCTGAAATATCTCAGAGGCTTCCTTCATATGTAGCACCGTCACTTAAAATACTAATAGAATTAATAATCATGGTTGTAGTAGTGATGGTAATGGTGGTAATGGTGGCAGTGGTCGTAGTGGTGGTTGTGGTCGTAGTAGTAGTAGTAGTAGTTGTTGTAGTAATGGTAGCAGTAGTAGTAGTAGTTACTGTAGTAGTGCATGAGGTATGGGGTGCATAGGGTGTAGTAGTAGAGGTAGTACTTTTGTTTCAGAAGTCAGCCACATTCTCTGAATGGACTCCTGGTACTAGACCTCACTACCAACCCAACTCTCACCTATGGCTCCAAGTAGTTGGTGGTGCACGACAGCGGCCACACCCCGGTAAACCGCGTTGGCCCGTGGGCTGAAGTAGGTGAGGGTAGCATGCAGAGACTCTAAATGTGATGGAGTATGTCTGACTCCGATCTAATGTGCACGAATACATACCTGTTACCGACAGACAGAAGACGAGAGGAGATGAATATAAGAAAGAGAAAACCAACTCAAATATGGAAGAGAGTGTATGTCAAAGCACAACCAGGACACTCTGCTTTGAAAGTCAGCATTGGTTTCAGTGTCAACTAATTATCTGTGTAGTGGTACATGAAGTAGTTAGCAGTAATGTGGTAGTATATGAGCTTAATATCTCAAATGCCATCTAGTGAGTCCCATATAAATGAGATCAGTTAGATGTAGTTAGATAGAAGAACCTGAATCGACAGGATGTGACAGCGCGGGAGAGCCGAACCAAGGGTAACGGGGCTTCAGTTACCTGGATGGTATACAGATCGCACGGGATTTATGACACTGGCTGAACGATCGGGCTTGGTGTAGGGCATTCTCCTTTTTTATGCCCGAACCTAGTTGTATCCCATACCTGAATGAGCACCACTCTGCGGTGAAAGGTGGTAAAAGGATAATCCCTAGATCCATTAAGTATTTCCTAAGATGGCCAGTGCAGAAGAATTATCATTTAAAACGCACACTGACTGGAGCAAATGTTGTCTGTGTCAAACTATTAGAAAGGATGAAGAATTGAAATCACCTCCAAGCCAATAGCCATGTAGTGCTGAACATGATGGCAATCCATGATGGCTATCCATGATGGCATCCAAAGAAACACTGAGAAAAACAACGCAAATTATCACCAGAGCTGTCGTTGCAGGAATTTGGTTTGCAGAAGCTGTGGGCGGCTTTTGGTGAAGGACGGAACCTGAGGTACATTCCTGTACATGACCTCAGTGATTCAATTGGACCAGAAAAGACATGCATTCAGTGGTTGTGATGTTGTATCAGCATTCCGGGGAAAGGGAAGATGTCTGCATGGCAAACCTGGAATGTATGCACGGGCCTCTGATGTCTTCATCAAACTCAGCCAGTCCCCACCAAAGGTTGAAGATAACGAAGGTTTTGAAGTAGCTGGCCACCAATTCTGAAGCCTTTACATTTTATTTGTATTGACTCTCTGATTATATGTTGGCTGTATATGTTGAAGAATGCTGGGGATAGTATACAGTCTGGTCTCTCACTGTGCCTTGCTGGTCATTATACGGGAATTAAGGAATTGGAGTTTTGGAGCGCCCATTATTTTCTAGAGTTTTTGCAGATTATGAGTAATAGTCAAAAGCTTTGCAATAAATATTGAAGCAAAGGTAAGTATCTTTGTTTTGTTCGCGTGTCGTCTCCATCAGCCATCGTAAATTTACTACATGGTCACTAATAACGGTTTTCTGAAACCAGCTTACTCAATGGAGAGTTGACCATTCATGGTGGCATGCTATTCTTGACTGTTGCAGATGGTTAGGTTGTATTGACGCGTTCCGGTGCACAGACCAAAAACATAATCTACGTGTCATTTCTGATCTGATCACTCCACCACTTCCGTAGTCCTCTTCTTTCACTCTTGTTCGAATACCTGGCCAACAAGGGTTGTTCTAAGCATACAATGACGGTGACGAAGATAACGGAGATTGTTGTGTTTGATGATTAATGCGATTAATTCAGGAGAGAACAGCGGTTTTGTAACTTGTTTTGAAAACTAGGAACGTCTGTAATTGCCGGCAGATAGGACATCTTAACAACCTCAGAAGACAGTGTCTCGTATGATCGCAGTTTTCAGTTCGTTGCTTAATTCTTAGTTGCCGGACTTCTACAGTAGGCCGTTCAGTCTCCTATAATGAGATGCCTCCATTAGAAAATAATTACGTCATCAGTCAACAGACTCACTCCCCGTACTCTGTAGAGATTTCCATTGTATATGACGATGGTTAAAATCTCCCATAATAATACAGTCCCGTTTGCTAACTTCCCTTATGGCGTTTTCATTCTTGTTAGATCCTTGATCGCGGAACCGTTTACCATGCCCCGTTTCCTATTTTCCTTTGAATCTCGAGTTCCGCCTGTTTCACAATAAACGTGTTCATACTTTCTCTACGAGAATCTTCATTCTATAATGTCGTTGTACACACAGCCCACGGCTAGTACACGACATTAATTGGCGTCGAAGTAAACTGACAACTCTACGAGTTACTTTGAACTAGACTACGTCTAATTTCTGTGTGAAAATGGAAACGGTCGCTGACGTGGCACCTTTTTCGCTGGAGTCGACTGACAGCGCAGACCAACGCTGGGAGCGTTGGGTGCGGCGCTTTGAAAACTTTGTGGTGGCTAAAGACATTCAGAACGATACAAGAATGAAAGCGATGTTGCTTCATTATGCTGGTGAGGCAGTGTTTGAATTGAGTAAAGCAGTGGGGGTGACAGAAAATGATGATTTCGCAGAAACCAAGCGGAAGCTCACTGCTTACTTCAGGCCGCAGTGCAATGAAGAATATGAAATATTCAAGTTCCGACAGGCTGAACAGACGTCGTCAGAGACGCTGGACCAATTCAATGCACGATTGCAGCAACTAGCCCAAAACTGTAAGTTCCATGAGAAAGACAGAGAAGTGAAGTCGCAAATCATCCAAAAATGTGCGATGTCAAAAATGCGTGACAAGGGGTTAAGTGAACCTACAATCACGCTAGAGAAGTTACTGACGTTCGGGCGCACACTGGAAGCTACGCTACAGCAGTCGAAGATCATGGGAAACTCTTCTTCGTCCGTGTCGAAGCCTGTCCACGCCGTATCGAATGACATGGGGCGGCGCAACTCTTCACGTGGAGGTTTCAGTTTTGGACGCCAGGTGGCGACACACAGAGATCGCAATCCACCAAGAAAATGCTTTCCGCCTGATCGCCAGGGGACGCCACATGGAGACGATCGACCAGTCGTGAGCAGTCAGCAGCGGTACAGACGTCACAAGGGGGCAGCACCGGCATGCTCAGGCTGTGGTGGACCGCCACACAACGATCGGCGAATGTGGAAAGCTTGGGGCAGGAGATGCTACAAGTGTCAAAAGCTAAATCACTTTGCTAATGTGTGCAATGCAAACACTCAGCAGACACACTTAGTAGAAAATGACACACACTCGCAACGCAATGACAAGTTATGTGAAAACACATACACACTTGGCCGGTATCATACAAGTGCCACCCACACCATACCACCGTACATTTGCAATGTCCAGATAGAGGGAAGTGAAGTGGCTATGGAGATAGATACCGGAGCAGCAGTTTCGCTTATATCGGGGGACGAGTGGGCTAAAATCTGCAAGAAATCTGTGCTCACTCTCGACACGCGTAACGTTCCCAGGTTGCGAAAGTACGCAGGTACCACAATTGAGCCTTTAGGGCGAGCACAGGTGAACGTTTGTCACAACAATCAACAGCACAGGCTGCAGGCAATCGTAGTGCCTGGGTCGGGACCTAACCTGCTGGGAAGGGACTGGCTAACAGTGTTGAAAGTGAACTGGGCTACCGTGAACCAGGTAGACAGAGAGGACTTCCTAAAGCCTTACGAATCAATGTTCAGTGAGGGACTAGGCACTCTAAAGGGGCTGACTGCGAAGTTCTACGTTGATGACACGGTTAAACCGAGGTATTGTAAACCTCGACCTGTACCTCTTGCTTTACGAGCCAGAGTAGAGGACGAGCTAGATCGTATGCAGAAGGCCGGAATCATCCGTCCTGTGGAGTATTCTGAGTGGGCCGCGCCCATTGTACCGGTCTTGAAGTCTACCGGCGCAGTCAGAATCTATGGCGACTATAAGGTAACCATCAACAGAGCCGTGAAGGTAGACAAGTACCCGATAGTAGTAATGGGGTTCTTCCGAACACGGGTCATGACCCGAGATCAAAGGGTTTTTCGCTTTCTATAAGTAGAATTCCTACGTTTTTTAGCAGTGTGTGGTGCAGATTGGAATGTTACTTATAAAAAACTTGGAATGTTAAAAAAAACGTGATTGACAGGTCCACGGAAGAAAGAGTGTGTCGACATCTAGTGACTAATTAGGTAATTAATTAGGTACTAATTATCAACAAGTGAGTAGTGTATTCACTGAGGGCAGCACTAGCAATAAGTAAAAATAGTAATTCGACATCTAGTGACTAATTGGGGAATTAATTAGGTACTAATTAGCAACAAGTGAGTAGTGCATTCATTGGAGGGGAGCATTAGCAATAAGTAAAAACAATAATTCTCAACTAATTAGTAACAATTAGATATACGGGGTGTATGTGAAGTGGGGAAGATTACAGGTGCTTCTAGGCTGCAATGCGGTGCCTGGCGGATCAGCGAGGTTAATCGGGCGGTCTAGTTTACGCGGTGCGGTGCCTGGCGGAGTAGGAGATCAGCGAGGTTAATCGGGTGGCCTAATTTTCACGACTCACTGCCGAATAGGGTATCGTATGACGGCGTGTGGTTTGCTGTCAGAATTTATGCGATGAATGTGTTTGAGCGTCAAGCGGGCTTGTGGCGCGTCGCATAACGATGCTGGAGAAATGTTATAGCGCGCTGGTGTCTGTGCGGCGCGGGCAGTGATCGTTGTTTGTATTTGCTGTCAGAATAAGCTGGCCGTACGCAAGGATATGCGATGAATGTGTTTGAGCGTTAAGTGTCGTGTTCGCGCATTAGTTGGAATATAGACAGGCGTTTGGTAACAGCTGTTACTTGTGCATTAGTTGGAATGGTGCTATGTGTGCATGAGTTGGAATGCTGCTGGTGGTGGATATTACGCGGAAAGAAAGAAACAAACGGTGAGAAATATATAAACTTTATTATTATTATCAGCGGGCGGTCACTGTGGCGGTGAATAACGATGATGAGGTCGGTTTGATGGTGGCGGTGATATATAGCGTATGGTTATGTGCGTGGTTATGACGTATGCGTGGTTAAATGTGTGGTTATGAGGTATGCGTGGTTATATGTGTGGTTATGAGGTAGTGACGTTTGCAATGAAATAAATACACTGTATTGCGAATATTTGTATTTATTGTAGGTTCCTGTGCAAGCTATATGAAGTTTACAACTTCAGCTTACTAATAATGCCACCAAAACAATGTACTTATGTGTAAGGTTATATAGTGGTTACGTGTGAGGTGATGTAGTCAGTAGCGTCCAAAAACAGCCTACTGATAAAAAAAACGGTTGATTGACAGGTCCACGGAAGAGTGTGCCGACATCTAGTGACTAATTAGGTAATTAATTAGGTATTAATGAGCAACAAGTGAGTAGTGCATTCACTGGAGGGCAGCACTAGCAATAAGTAAAAATAGTAATTACCAACTAATTAGTACCAATTAGGTATACGGCGCTATGTGTGAAGTAGGAAAGCGTCATATGTAGTGAAATAGGGTACGCGTGGACTTAGATTACATTACTCGGCTGCTGCTGTGGTGGCTGGCGGCGCGAGAGATCAGCGAGGTTATCGGGCGGACTAGTTAGACTGGCTGGCGGTGGTAATCGCTGTCAGAATAAGCTGGTCGTATGCAAGGATGTTGTTGGCGCTTTGTGCAGCTGCGAAGAATTTGTTTGAGCGTTAATCGGGCGCAGTGCGGTTTAATGATAAAGTTGGCTGGTTCTGAGCGGAGCATTTTTATGACGCTGGATTATTAGTGTGTGGAAACAGTTCTGCGCGGCGCATTTAATAACGCTGCTGGATTATTGTGTAGCGGTGATAACAGCTGTTACTTGTATTTGGAATAAGCTGTGCAAGGATTGAACATAAGAAAGGAAACGGTGAGATAATATATATTTTATTGCTGGTTGTTCCTTCGCCACTGTGCTGGGACGGGCCCGAAGCCGTGTCGTTCATGTGCATCACTAGTGACGATGAAGCTGTGGCATAAAGTGCCGATTATTTTGCCTGTGGCATAAAGCCTTACATGTATGTAGTATGCTTGCGATGATGCTTAATAAAACGTACGAACAAAAACAAAACCCGCCATCCCAGTGCAAACAAACAAACAAACTGACGGTGCCAATAACGGTAGTCGACATCAACAGCGCTGCCACCTGACGACGGGCAGAAAAACGGTAAGACAGCCTCTGCGCCATTCCAGTGCAAACAAACAAACATACGAAAAACTGCGCATGAGAAAAAAACAAACCACTGTAGAGTGAAACGTAGCGCCAAAACAATCCGCTGCCATCCAGAAAGCGAGCGGCGGTAGCATGACCGTACGAAAATCCCAGTGAGCCCCAGTTTAATGGCGGCTTCTCTGCGCCATCCCAGTGCAAACAAACACACCGCTGCCACCTGACGGTAGTCGACAATAATCAATAATCGATAATCAATCAAGTGTGGTTATGAGGTAGTGACGTTTGCAATGAAATAAATACAGTGTATTGCGAATATTTGTATTTATTGTAGGTTCCTGTGCAAGCTATATGAAGTTTACAACTTCAGCTTAATAGCAATGCCATTAAAAGAATGTACTTATGTGTAAGGTTATATAGTGGTTAAGTGTGAGGTGATATAGTCAGTAGCGTCCGAAATAAAGTACACAGTGGCGCTAGCGTCGCGTAAACAATCGCGCAGGGCTCTCATACCAGATGTGGTAGTGTAGTGCTTAGTGCTCTCGTACAAGAGGTGGTCGTGTAGTGTTTTGAGCAGTGAACTCTCATACCAGAGGCGGGAGTGTAGTGGTTAGAGCAGTGGGCTCTGTTACCAGCGGTGGTAGTTTAGCGGTTAGGGCAGAATACTCTCATACAGATGTGGTCGTGTAGTGTTTGAGCAGTGCACTCTGATACCAGATGTGGTAATGTAGTGGTTAGAGAAGCGGACTCTCATTTGAAGAGGTGATAGTGTAGTGGCTAAGGCATTGGACTCTCTAGTGGTTAGAGCAGAAGACTCTCGTATCAGAGCTGGTAGTGTAGTGATTAGAGCAGTGCACTCTCAAATAGAGGTGGTAGTGTACTGGCTAGGGCAGTGGACTATCATACAGTGGTGGTCGTGTGGTGTTTGAGCAGTGGACGCAAGATATACTGCCCATTAACCTGCAATGTGTACTGCCCACTAACCTGCAAGGTATACTGCTAATACTGAGGTGGTCGTGTAGTGTTCGAGCAGTGAACTCTCATACCAGAGGCGGGAGTGTAGTGGTTAGAGCAGTGGGCTCTCTTACCCGAGGTGGTAGTGTAGTGGTTAGAGCAGTGAATTCTCATACCAGAGGTGGTAGTGTAGTGCTTAGGGCAGTCGCCTCTCGTACAAGAGGTGGTAGTGTAGTGGTTAGAGCAGTGGCCTCTTATACCAGAGGTGATAGTGTAGTGGTTAGTGCTCTCATACTGAGGTGGTAGTTTAGCGGTTAGGGCAGAAGACTCTCGTACCAGAGGTGGTAGTGTAGTGGCTAGGGAAGTTGACAAGTAGGTGGTAGTGTAGTGCTTAGGACAGTGGACTCTCGTACAAGAGGTGGTAGTGTAGTGGTTAGAGCAGTGGCCTCTTATACCAGAGGTGATAGTGTAGTGGTTAGTGCTCTTATATAGAGGTGGTAGTTTAGCGGTTAGGGCAGAAGACTGTCGTACCAGAGGTGGTATTGTAGTGGCTAGGGTAGTGGACTCTCATACAGTGGTGGTCGTGTAGTGTTTGAGCAGTGGACGCAAGGTATACTGCTCATTAACCTGCAATGTGTACAGCCCACTAACCTGCAAGGTATACTGCTAAGTAACCCGCAAGGTATGCAAGGTGACCGTGGGAGAACGGTGCTGGATGGGAGGTTGTTAGGCGTGGTTCAGGGGCCCCCACCCCCACAGCGGACTCTGATACTAGAGGCGGGAGTGTAGTGGTTAGAGCAGTGGGCTCTCTTACCAGAGGTGGTAGTGTAGTGCTTAGGGCAGTGGACTCTCTAGTGACTATAATATAATCAATAATCGATGACTATATATAGGGTATGGTTATGTGCGTGGTTATGACGTATGCGTGGTTATATGTGTGGTTATGAGGTAGTGACGTTTGCAATGAAATAAATACACTGTATTGCGAATATTTGTATTTATTGTAGGTTCCTCTGCAAGCTAAATGAAGTTTACAACTTCAGCTTAATAACAATGCCACTAAAAGAATGTACTTATGTGTAAGGTTATATAGTGGTTACGTGTGAGGTGATGTAGTCAGTAGCGTCCGAAATAAAGTATACTGTGGCGCTAGCGTCGCGTAAACAATCGCGCAGGGCTCTCATACCAGATGTGTTAGTGTAGTGCTTAGTGCTGTCGTACAAGAGGTGGTCGTGTAGTGTTTTGAGCAGTGAACTCTCATACCAGAGGCGGGAGTGTAGTTGTTAGAGCAGTGGGCTCTGTAACCAGAGGTGGTAGTGTAGTGATTAGAGCAGTGAATTCTCATACCAGAGGTGGTAGTGTAGAGCTTAGGGCAGTAAATTCTCGAACAAGAGGTGGTAGTGTAGTGGTTAGAACAGTGGCCTCTTATACTAGAGGTGATAGTGTAGTGGTTAGAGCTCTCATACAGAGGGCAGATGACTCTCATACAGATGTGGTCGTGTAGTGTTTGAGCAGTGCACTCTGATACCAGATGTGGTAATGTAGTGGTTAGAGAAGCGGACTCTCATTTGAAGAGGTGATAGTGTAGTGGCTAGGGCAGTGGACTCTCGTACAAGAGGTGGAAGTGTAGTGGTTAGAGCAGTGGGCAGTGGACTTTCGTACAAGAGGTGGTGGTATAGTGGTTAGAGCAGTGGCGTCTTATACCAGAGGTGGTAGTGTAGTGGTTAGTGCTCTCATACTGAGGTGGTCGTGTAGTGTTTGAGCAGTGAACTCCCATACCAGAGACGGGAGTGTAGTGGTTAGAGCAGTGGACTCTCTTACCAGAGGTGGTAGTGTAGTGGTTAGAGCAGTGAATTCTCATATCAGAGGTGGTAGTGTAGTGCTTAGGGCAGTGGACTCTCGTACAAGAGGTGGTAGTGTAGTGTTTATAGCAGTGGCTTCTTATACCAGAGGTGATAGTGTAGTGGTTAGTGCTCTCATACAGAGGTGGTAGTTTAGCGGTTAGGGCAGAAGATTCTCGTACAGTGGTGGTAGTGTAGTGGTTAGAGCAGTGCACTCTCAAATAGAGGTGGTAGTGTAGTGGTTAGAGCAGCGGACATGCAAGGTGACCGTGGGAGAACGGTGCTGGATGGGAGGTTGTTAGGCGTGGTTTAGGCCCAAAAACGCAGGAAGGTACGTGATACTTATGTCTTAACCACTATTATGTGCTATGTGCTGACGTATATTCAGGAGGGCGCGGCGTTGAGCTATTTCTACGCCAAACGTCGCGTGCTCGACGACGGCGTCACTACGTCGCCGATACTAGTATAAACAACCTACCTAACATAAGGACTACCCCTACCAGTCCACTGCCCTAAGCACTACACTACCGCCTCTGGTATGAGAGTTCACTGCTCTAACCACTACACTACCACCTCTGGTATGAGAGCCCACTGCTCTAACCACTACACTCCCTCCTCTGGTATGAGAGTTCACTGCTCAAACACTACTCGACCACCTCAGTATTAGCAGTATACCTTGCAGGTTAGTGGGCAGTACACATTGTAGGTTAATGGGCAGTATACCTTGCGTCCACTGCTCAAACACTACACGACCACCACTGTATGAGAGTCCACTGCCCTAGCCACTACACTACCACCTCTTCAAATGAGAGTCCGCTGCTCTAACCACTACACTACCACCTCTATTTGAGACTGCATTGCTCTAACCGCTACACTACCACCTCTGATACGAGAGTCTTCTGCCCTAACCGCTAAACTACCACCTCTGTATGAGAGCACTAACCACTACACTATCACCTCTGGTATAAGAGGCCACTGCCCTAAGCACTACACTACCACCTCTGGTATGACAATTCACTGCTCTGTTCACTACACGACCACCACTGTATGAAAGTCCACTGCCCTAGCCACTACACTAGAGAGTCCACTGCCCTAGCCACTACACTATCACCTCTTCAAATGAGAGTCCGCTTCTCTAACCACTACATTACCACATCTGGTATCAGAGTGCACTGCTCAAACACTACACGACCACATCTGTATGAGAGTCATCTGCCCTCTGTATGAGAGCTCTAACCACTACACTATCACCTCTAGTATAAGAGGCCACTGTTCTAACCACTACACTACCACCTCTTGTTCGAGAATTTACTGCCCTAAGCTCTACACTACCACCTCTGGTATGAGAATTCACTGCTCTAACCACTACACTACCACCTCTGGTAACAGAGCCCACTGCTCTAACCACTACACTCCCGCCTCTGGTATGAGAGTTCACTGCTGAAAACATTACACGACCACCTCTTGTACGACAGCACTAAGCACTACACTACCACATCTGGTATGAGAGCCCTGCGCGATTGTTTACGCGACGCTAGCGCCACAGTATACTTTATTTCGGACGCTACTGACTACATCACCTCACACGTAACCACTATATAACCTTACACATAAGTACATTCTTTTAGTGGCATTGTTATTAAGCTGAAGTTGTAAACTTCATATAGCTTGCACAGGAACCTACAATAAATACAAATATTCGCAATACAGTGTATTTATTTCATTGCAAACGTCACTACCTCATAACCATACATATAACCACGCATACGTCATAACCACGCACATAACCATACCCTATATATAGTCATCGATTATTGATTATATTATAGTCACTAGAGAGTCCACTGCCCTAAGCACTACACTACCACCTCTGGTAAGAGAGCCCACTGCTCTAACCACTACACTCCCGCCTCTGGTATCAGAGTCCGCTGTGGGGGTGGGGGCCCCTGAACCACGCCTAACAACCTCCCATCCAGCACCGTTCTCCCACGGTCACCTTGCATACCTTGCGGGTTAGTTAGCAGTATACCTTGCAGGTTAGTGGGCTGTACACATTGCAGGTTAATGAGCAGTATACCTTGCGTCCACTGCTCAAACACTACACGACCACCACTGTATGAGAGTCCACTACCCTAGCCACTACAATACCACCTCTGGTACGACAGTCTTCTGCCCTAACCGCTAAACTACCACCTCTGTATAAGAGCACTAACCACTACACTATCACCTCTGGTATAAGAGGCCACTGCTCTAACCACTACACTACCACCTCTTGTACGAGAGTCCACTGCCCTAAGCACTACACTACCACCTACTTGTCCACTGCCCTAGCAACTACACTACCACCTCTGGTACGAGAGTCTTCTGCCCTAACCGCTAAACTACCACCTCAGTATGAGAGCACTAACCACTACACTATCACCTCTGGTATAAGAGGCCACCGCTCTAACCACTACACTACCACCTCTTGTACGAGAGGCGACTGCCCTAAGCACTACACTACCACCTCTGGTATGAGAATTCACTGCTCTAACCACTACACTACCACCTCTCGTAAGAGAGCCCACTGCTCTAACCACTACATTCCCGCCTCTGGTATGAGAGTTCACTGCTCGAACACTACACGACCACCTCAGTATTAGCAGTATACCTTGCAGGTTAGTGGGCAGTACACATTGCAGGTTAATGGGCAGTATATCTTGCGTCCACTGCTCAAACACTACACGACCACCACTGTATGATAGTCCACTGCCCTAGCCAGTACACTACCACCTCTTCAAATGAGAGTCCGCTGCTCTAACCACTACACTACCACCTCTATTTGAGAGTGCACTGCTCTAACCACTACACTACCACCTCTGATACTAGAGTCTTCTGCCCTAACCACTAGAGAGTCCACTGCCTTAGCCACTACACTATCACCTCTTCAAATGAGAGTCCGCTTCTCTAACCACTACATTACCACATCTGGTATCAGAGTGCACTGCTCAAACACTACACGACCACATCTGTATGAGAGTCTTCTGCCCTAACCGCTAAATTACCACCTCTGTATGAGAGCTCTAACCACTACACTATCACCTCTAGTATAAGATGCCACTGTTCTAACCACTACACTACCACCTCTTGTTCGAGAATTTACTGCCCTAAGCTCTACACTTCCACCTCTGGTATGAGAATTCACTGCTCTAACCACTACACTACCACCTCTGGTATGAGAGTTCACTGCTCAAAACACTACACGACCACCTCTTGTACGAGAGCACTAAGCACTACACTACCACATCTGGTATGAGAGCCCTGCGCGATTGTTTACGCGACGCTAGCGCCACTGTGTACTTTATTTCGGACGCTACTGACTACATCACCTCACACTTAACCACTATATAACCTTACACATAAGTACATTCTTTTAGTGGCATTGTTATTAAGCTGAAGTTGTAAACTTCATATAGCTTGCACAGGAACCTACAATAAATACAAATATTCGCAATACACTGTATTTATTTCATTGCAAACGTCACTACCTCATAACCACACTTGATTGATTATTGATTATTGATTATTGTCGACTACCGTCAGGTGGCAGCGGTGTGTTTGTTTGCACTGGGATGGCGCAGAGAAGCCGCCATTAAACTGGGGTCACTGGGATTTTCGTACGGTCATGCTACCGCCGCTCGCTTTCTGGATGGCAGCGGATTGTTTTGGCGCTACGTTTCACTCTACAGTGGTTTGTTTTTTTCTCATGCGCAGTTTTTCGTATGTTTGTTTGTTTGCACTGGAATGGCGCAGAGGCTGTCTTACCGTTTTTCCGCCCGTCGTCAGGTGGCAGCGCTGTTGATGTCGACTACCGTTATTGGCACCGTCAGTTTGTTTGTTTGTTTGCACTGGGATGGCGGGTTTTGTTTTTGTTCGTACGTTTTATTAAGCATCATCGCAAGCATACTACATACATGTAAGGCTTTATGCCACAGGCAAAATAATCGGCACTTTATGCCACAGCTTCATCGTCACTAGTGATGCACATGAACGACACGGCTTCGGGCCCGTCCCAGCACAGTGGCGAAGGAACAACCAGCAATAAAATATATATTATCTCACCGTTTCCTTTCTTATGTTCAATCCTTGCACAGCTTATTCCAAATACAAGTAACAGCTGTTATCACCGCTACAAAATAATCCAGCAGCGTTATTAAATGCGCCGCGCAGAACTGTTTCCACACACTAATAATCCAGCGTCATAAAAATGCTCCGCTCAGAACCAGCCAACTTTATCATTAAACCGCACTGCGCCCGATTAACGCTCAAACAAATTCTTCGCAGCTGCACAAAGCGCCAACAACATCCTTGCATACGACCAGCTTATTCTGACAGCGAATACCACCGCCAGCCAGTCTAACTAGTCCGCCCGATAACCTCGCTGATCTCTCGCGCCGCCAGCCACCACAGCAGCAGCCGAGTAATGTAATCTAAGTCCACGCGTACCCTATTTCATTACATATGACGCTTTCCTACTTCACACATAGCGCCGTATACCTAATTGGTATTAATTAGTTGGTAATTACTATTTTTACTTATTGCTAGTGCTGCCCTCCAGTGAATGCACTACTCACTTGTTGCTCATTAATACCTAATTAATTACCTAATTAGTTACTAGATGTCGGCACACTCTCTTCCGTGGACCTGTCAATCAACCGTTTTTTTATTAGTAGGCTATTTTTGGACGCTACTGACTACATCACCTCACACGTAACCACTATATAACCTTACGCATAAGTACATTGTTTTGGTGGCATTATTAGTAAGCTGAAGTTGTAAACTTCATATAGCTTGCACAGGAACCTACAATAAATACAAATATTCGCAATACAGTGTATTTATTTCATTGCAAACGTCACTACCTCATAACCACACATATAACCACGCATACCTCATAACCACACATTTAACCACGCATACGTCATAACCACGCACATAACCATACGCTATATATCACCGCCACCATCAAACCGACCTCATCATCGTTATTCACCGCCACAGTGACCGCCCGCTGATAATAATAATAAAGTTTATATATTTCTCACCGTTTGTTTCTTTCTTTCTGCGTAATATCCACCACCAGCAGCAGTCCAACTCATGCACACATAGCACCATTCCAACTAATGCACAAGTAACAGCTGTTACCAAACGCCTGTCTATATTCCAACTAATGCGCGAACACGACACTTAACGCTCAAACACATTCATCGCATATCCTTGCGTACGGCCAGCTTATTCTGACAGCAGATACAAACAACGATCACTGCCCGCGCCGCACAGACACCAGCGCGCTATAACATTTCTCCAGCATCGTTATGCGCCGCGCCACAAGCCCGCTTAACGCTCAAACACATTCATCGCATAAATTCTGACAGCAAACCACACGCCGTCATACGATACCCTATTCGGCAGTGAGTCGTTAAAATTAGGCCACCCGATTAACCTCGCTTATCTCCTACTCCGCCAGGCACCGCACCGCGTAAACTAGACCGCCCGATTAACCTCGCTGATCCGCCAGGCACCGCATTGCAGCCTAGAAGCACCTAGAATCTTCCTCACTTCACATACACCCCGTATACCTAATTGATACTAATTAGTTGAGAATTACTGTTTTTAGTTATTGCTAATGCTCCCCTCCAATGAATGCACTACTCACTTGTTGCTAATTAGTACCTAATTAATTCCCTAATTAGTCACTAGATGTCGAATTACTATTTTTACTTATTGCTAGTGCTGCCCTCCAGTGAATGCACTACTCACTTGTTGCTAATTAGTACCTAATTAATTGCCTAATTAGTCACTAGATGTCGACACACTCTTTCTTCCGTGGACCTGTCAATCACGTTTTTTTTAACATTCCAAGTTTTTTATAAGTAACATTCCAATCTGCACCACATACTGCTAAAAAACGTAGGAATTCTACTTATAAAAAGCGAAAAACCCTTTGATCTCGGGTCATGACCCGTGTTCGGAAGAACCCCATTACTACTCCCGATCCCGAACGTTTTAAAAATTAGCAGGTGGTACACTGTACACCACGCTGGCCATGAGCCATGCGTATCAACAGGTCGTACTGGATGAAGAATCACGTCCGTTGACTACAATCAACACTTCGAAAGGGCTATTCGCATTCGAACGTCTGCCTTTTGGTGTGAGTTCTTCTCCAGGTATCTTCCAGAGAATCATGGAGCAGTTACTACAGAACATACCCATGACCGTAGTCTACCTCGATGACATCCTGGTCACAGGAAGAACGCCAGAAGAGCACGATCGTAATCTGGCTACTGTGCTAACGCGACTACAAGACGCAGGGTTACGCCTGAAGAAGGAGAAATGTGCGTTTCGTCAGAAATCGTGCACCTATCTAGGTCATACGATTGATGCTGAAGGTATTCATCCTATGGAAGACAAAGTGCGAGCAGTACAGAACGCGCCTGCACCGCATAATGTACAGGAGTTGAGGAGTTATCTAGGACTCATTCACTACTATCACAACTTCTTGCGCAATCTCAGTACGCTGCTTGCTCCGCTGCATGAAATGACACGCCAACACACAAAGTGAAAGTGGGGTCCGACGCAACAAAAGGCTTTCGAGGAGTCTAAGGCACTGCTCGTTTCTTCAGATGTGCTTGTACACTACAACCGTGAACTTCCGATCATCTTGAGCAGTGACGCATCTCCTTACGGGATTGGAAGCGTACTGTCACACAGATTGCCCGATGGCAGCGACAAGCCTATCGCATACGCATCACGCTCTCTCTCCACAGCGGAAAAGAAGTAGAAAAGGAAGCGTTGTCGCTGGTCTTCGGGATATCCAAGTTCCATAAGTACCTTTACGGGAGGGACTTCACGTTGCAGACCGACCACAAGCCGTTGATCGGGCTGTTGAAGGAAGATCGTGCCATCTCCGCAATGGCTAGTGCACGCATTCAGAGATGGGCACTAACACTAAGTACCTATCAGTACCATCTGGAGTACAGACCGGGTACGAGTATCTGTCATGCAGACGGATTGAGTCGCTTGCCGCTACCAGACACTCCTGAACGAGTACCAGTCCCGGAGGAAGTGGTTCTAGCACTTACAACCATGAACGATACACCCATCACGGCAGAACACATCGCTAAATGGACAGCATCCGATCCGATACTGTCACTACGGTTCGTGGAAGGAGGATGGCCTAGTGATGTACCACGCGAGTGGGAGAGTTACACTCGAAGGAAAGACGAACTGAGTGTCCAACACGGGGTGCTGATGTGGGGAGCAAGAGTCATCGTACCACCAAAGGGTCGTGACACGTTGTTGAAAGAACTACACGAGACGCATCCAGGCATAGTGAAGATGAAGGCGTTAGCCCGAAGCTACCTCTGGTGGCCAGGTTTGGACGCTGAAATCGAGATGTGTGTTAAGGACTGCACGACATGCCAAATACACAGCAAACAACCACCAGTGGCACCACTGCATCCATGGGAATGGCCGGGACGAACGTGGCATCGAATACACATTGATTATGCGGGACCGTTCGAGGGACGTATGATACTCATCATAGTCGATGCTCACAGCAAGTACATCGATGCACACGTTGTATCAGCTGCGACAACCAGTGCAACTCTCACGAAGCTAAGACAGACGTTTGCGATTTTGGGTCTACCAAGCACAGTGGTATCAGATAACGGAAGCTGTTTCACCAGTGAGGAGTTTGAACAGTTTTGTCGAGCTAACGGAATCAAACACATCAAGTCTTCACCTTATCACCCATCCAGTAATGGCTTAGCTGAACGCGCCGTTCAGACTGTACAAGCAAGATTGAAGAAGACAAATGGCAACCTAGAAGATCGTCTCTACACCTTCCTAGCACGCCACAGGGTAACTCCACAAGGTACAACCGGCAGAGCTCCAACAGAGTTTGTGTTGAAGACACCACCGAGCACACGACTGGATCTTCTACGACCATCCATTCAGAACCGAGTCTTGCGCAAACAGGAAGACAAAGAACGCCACGACCAGAGAGCAGTGGAGCGAAGTTTCATGATAGGAGACTGTGTCTGGGCGTTGAACTTTCAGGGACAACCGAAATGGGTCGCTACGGTGATAGAGAACCGGCTGGGTCTGCTGACCTTCGCGGTGCGTCTGCAGGATGACAGAGTGTGGAAGCGTCACCAGGATCATTTGCGTGAGAGAAGGCCGATCGAGTCGACTGAAGAGCGTTTGGTACCACTGAGCATTGAAGAGCCTCAACTTCCACCGAGGCTTGCAGAGCGTGAAGTACTACCTCGGTTCGAGCGAACACCATCGACACCACCACTATCATCTGGCAACTCGGACGTGACTACGGGTAGCCACAGGAGAGGTGATCTCAAGACCAACAGTTGAACGGTCGCAGTCCTGTGTAGTACCAGACGTGGTAGTACCGCTGAGAAGATCACACAGAGTGGTGAAGCCACCGGACAGATTGAACTTGTAAAGTCTATATTACTGTCATAACGGACAATGCATAGATCAAGATAGCCAGAATAGACTATGTTTCGGTAGCTGTAGCTAGTCGCGAGAGCACTAGATTAGTACTATAAACAATTGCATACTATCTATCTTAGATATGGCATTGATACGTATAAGTGACTCTCGTTTGCGTTAAAAGTTTACATTGTTATAATTATAATAATTATGTTTTTCTTAAAGGGGGAGGAATGTTAGATCCTTGATCGCGGAACCGTTTACCATGCCCCGTTTCCTCTTTTCCTTTGAATCTCGAGTTCCGCCTGTTTCACAATAAACGTGTTCATACTTTCTCTACGAGAATCTTCATTCTATAATGTCGTTGTACACACAGCCCACGGCCAGTACTCGACAATTCTCTTCTACACTTATGTTTGGAATTCGATAATCTAAACGCACCGTTAACGTTGAGTTTCCTGTAACTTTGTTACACCCAACAGTTTCTTCGGAATCTGCTTATCGTTCTAATTTTATTTCATAAGCCTGGATAGATTCTTTAACATAAAATAACTCCATCTCCCCTTCTTCCTATTCTATCTTTCCTGAACATTACATAGCCTGTTATTCACAATTCAGCATCTGATATATCAGTGGTGGCCCATGATTCGGTTATACCTATCATGTGAGGGTCAATATCTTCTACCGTAATTTTTAGTTCACTTCTTTTGTTTACTATGCTCCTTGCATTTAAACACACGCATTTATATCCTGATTTAGAACAGTTTTCCATGCTATTCTCTGCTGATTTATTTCTGCTGTCTTTATCTATGCCTCCAGTTTCAGGCTTCTGTTAATGCCCTTGCGAATCTAGTTTAAATAGATGCAGCCTGTCCCACTGTCAACAGATTGCAGCAGGTTCTTTGAGAAAACTGCTGCCCCCTTTCCACTTAGATGGAGGCCATATCTCACGTACATATCTTCCAGCCCAACAAAGTATTCCCATAAATCTACGAATCCCACCCCTCTTCTTTACACATATGCTCAACTAGTGCGCTGATCGCCATCATCTTGCAGTTTCTATATGTTGGCCCCTTCCTCTCATTACTGGCAACATTCCTGAAAGAATAATATGATCGACTCTTTTCTTCTTTAACTTCCTCACTAACTGTGCGTCTGTGCTTCTGTACTATCCCAGTTGGTATACATCTGTCTGGTTGTAGTCTTGTTCCCCTGTCTTCTGCTCTCCTGTCACAATGCCGTCCTTTCCATCCTTTCCTGACGCTGTTTCTCTTGTCACCTTTCGTCCTATCACCGTCCCTCCCAACTTCTCTTCTGTCACATTTACTCTCACTTCCTTTCCTCCCATTACATTTCCTTATCTCCTCTCCCGTCTCTTTTTTCCTCCTACCTCTTTCTCTACGGTCATTTTCTCCCCGTCACCTTCACGTCTGTCACATTTCCTGCCATCATTGCTCCAATTTCTTCCCCTCCGACCACCTTCCCACCTCTCAGTCTCCTTTCCTCGGTCTTCTTGCCACTACTCTGCTCCTTCTGTCTCACAGTATTTCCAACTCTCTCCCTGTCGTCTCTCTCCATTCCACCTGTCTCCTTGCTGATTTTCATCTCCGTCCCCTTCACAATATCTACCAACCTAGGTACCCCCTTCTCCAGAAATTCCACCTTCCAAACACCACGCATTGAAAGGTGAATCCCTCTTCCTTGGTGTCTGCCCATGACTTCCCACAGCCGGATGGGGCAAAATCCACGCAACTGTGGCAGTCGTAGCACACCAAGTGTCTCTTTGCCTTGACTTGCCGCTTGCAAGGCGCCATACCAGAATTTATTTAATAATAATAATTATTTAATAATAATAATTATTTAATAATAATAATTAACACGATTATTCATCATATACAAGTACTCGACATACATAATAGTTGTTTGAATCCAAGTCCATCGTCTTCCGTTGGTGAAATCTCTCCACAAGCCTAATTCCGATGTATCAAGTACACTGTCTTCTTAAACAACCAAATACAGGAAGGGTTGGTTGCAGTATTAGTTGTCATAATGCAAAACCATAGCGAAAACAGTGTGGGAGATTAGTTTAGCTGAGATCATAACATGCAGCCCCGAATTCAAGTATGCATATGCACTCCAGCACATGTGTGTTCACACAAATGTGTTCACGTTCGTGTGTGCGAAAGCGCGCGCGCGGGTGTGTGTGTGTGGGGGGGGGGCGTGCACGCTCGTGCAATCATGTATGTAATATAATATCCATATACGTCTGCGAGTATTATATAAATATCGTAATATTTATTAGTAAGACAACATAAATATCATTCTCGTCATTACAGTTTATTAATTTACGGAAATGCAAACTACAAGTACATTACCATAAACAGCCAACATTAACAAAAGATGCCGATAAATATAAGGTAAATACGGTGGATGCCTAATGATCCAAATGTCAATTGAACAGATGTTTGTATTTGATATTGTGTGTATGTGTGTGTGTGTGTGTGTGTGTGTGTGTGTGTGTGTGTGTGTGTGTGTGTGTGTGTGTGTGTGTGTGTGTGTGTGTGTGTGTGTGTGTGTGTGTGTGTGTGTGTGTGTGTGTGTGTGTGTTATACTTGACGTATTCTCAATTTACTGAAATGACATTTATAATATGTATTGTAGTAATTGCTAAACTATTCTCAAACAAATATGTATACATTGTGAACTATTTTATTTATCTACAATATGCCCTAACGTTTCTTATAGAATAATGTGACCAGAAACTGTTGCTTTTAATCAAACGCAGAAGCGTTTAATCAAACGCAGATTGATGTTTTAATGCCACTGGCGTATCTGCATCTGAATTTCATACTGCAGCGTCTGTGTACATTTAATGGCCATCACCTACAATCAAACATGCATTTATATTTGTAGCTAAATACTAACATACAAGAACATATAGATCAAAATGTCTATGCAAGCAACACGTACTTTCGGAATATCTAAAAAGGAAAAGAAATATTTGAAATTTAATTGGTTGTTGCTAACATAAATATAGTCACCAATTATAGTGGTTTAAACCAGACAGCGTGTGTGACAAAACGCTCGAACTGCAGTTAATATGAAATGGGTGTTATTGCGCTAAGCAACGACATTGTGAACAAAGAAAACATGGATATGTCCAGTATTTTCTCACTCTAGAAAAATTTAAACTGACGTACAGTAAAACAAATACGTGTTCGATTCGTTTGAATAGTATTCTGTTCTGACAAGTTTCCTGCATATCGCCAAACATATATTTTCAATGATAGTACTACAGCACACGTGATTATTTATAAAGGAAATTAGGCCTTGCAGTTGTTTCAATAAATTAACAACCATCTCCAAAATGGCTGTCGTACAGGAGAACACAATATATTCACAATTATCTTATTTTAGATGATGCCTTGATTATTCCTTACGACAGATTTCATATTAAATACGTTACTAGAACATGGCAAATTTCGTAATAAAACACGTAATTTTTGTGTGAATTCAAATATTGAAATGACATCACAGTGAAAAGTGTGAGCAGGTTGAATACACACCTGTGGTACGAAGAGTGCAGCCATTATACCTCCAACAAGAAGGAGGTTATTTTCGATCCAAGTAGCAAATCCCCTTAGACATCCGTCCAAGTATATCTTCTTCGAAATGACTACCGTCTGAAAAGAAAATATATTACCTGATATTGGCAGTGTTAGTGAGTGATAACGATATGTCAATTTTGTAAAGAAACGTGAAGCATCATACAGAATACCATTGCAGATGGTCATAAATATCAGTAACGTCAGGCTGAAATTACATCAGATTATTACCCAATAAAAGACACAGCTAAGCTACATTAGCAGTGTCTTTTAGGAGGAACCTCCCTATTAAGGTCATCCTCGGTACTGGGCAAACGTGATCTTAATGGCGAGGTGACTGTATTAACTGGATTAATTGTTTTGTATACATTACTTTTACACAAACAATTTGGGGCTGTCCTAGGGTGACCATAATAGCGAGATGGCTGTATTGCCGAAGTGACCGTAAAGCGATGTTCGACTGTATGCCTTATTGCTATTATTTTCAAACGTCTCAATGCTATTGTGTTACAAACCATTATTATCCTGTTTGTTTTTGTCTTCCCTGAACTGTATGTTTTCATGCCTTTATTTGCTAATATTATCAGCCAAATAACAAGAAATCACAATCTTTCAGATACACACTGGGAATTATGAATTAGACCGTACTAGTGCATTATGCCTGTTTACTCTGTATGTTTGGCTACCTAGTCAGATTGTACATAGACAATAGTTGAATAGTGGTGTCCATACTAGAATCTACAAATTAGATAATATAAATATTATAACTTAATTATTTAAACTGTTGGATCAGCTTACATTTTCTCCAACGACACCGTAGCCACACATGACATTTTTCCTTCCGTCCTGCACACAAAATACAACATTTCGTCATTCGCGTTTGATAGACTACATGACATTCTAAATATAGACATAAGTGAAAATAGCAGTTACAAATAGTGTCTACAGAGAAAGAAATTTAACGATATTTTTGAATATTTTATATAGAACAATATAGGTGACAGCACAACAACACAACGCAAGCTGCATGTTTGTAAGAACAATTACTGGTTCGAAGGCTCACAACAAAAACGGTGGACAGAAGAAGGATGAATTAACGACCTATATATGTGTATATATAAACATATAAATATATATATATATATGTATATATATATATATAGATACATATATTTATATATATATATTTATATATATATATTTATATATATATATTTATATGTTTATATGTTTAATGTTCCTAAAATAGTTGACATTAAAGAAAGATGAATATCTAAAATGGGTGTACAGAGTTAACAGCGAATACAATATGTTTTCTCAGTTGCAATATTAATATAAAGTGGGCTTACATAGATAATAACACAACACCATTTCACCTTGCTCTTAATAATCACAAAGTATACATACAACGTAGAAAGTAATAACCAAGTAAACAAAGTACAGTGTATATAGCATCAGCACATAAACAGTGTCCATGTGTGCATCTTTCAACAACGTATTCTACAGTAACTTATCAATGAGACGTTGGTACTGAAGACTGACCTTTGTTGGTTTGCAACAGGAATATGGTACGCCGCACCGGGACACACTTCTATTATCCTTAGAGCAGTTAAAGTACATGTTATATCCCCAGTCCTTGTAACCTTCACCGGAGAAGCTGTAGCCACAACACTTGAACTGTTACACAAGCAAAGATGTCGGTAAAATAACCTTTAGTCAAATCAACTTCCCTAGTTGTAGAATGTTAAGAATGCGTTGTACGTCATCATATTTCTCATTTACATGCTTTCTTAGGTTTATAATGTGATATATGATAGGTAGAACCATTGCTTCTTCTGCAAGACAAGGGCACTGCTGGCCACATAGATATAAGTTGACCGTTGACTGTTCGAAAACATTCAAATTCATATTATACGTTATCCGTTTTCTACGTTATCGCATGGGATGGGATCGTCTCTACCCTTCAGACAGCACTCTGACCAAGTGGAAGGCGTGTTTTTGTGGTAGTAAGGGAGAGTATGGCACATTTACGTGTATTTTAGGTGTACTTATTCACCATAGTTGTTCCGTTGATAAATAATTATAATCGTTGAGTGAGTATCAGTTATTTTTTAAAGGAAAAAATTTCAATATATTTTCAAAAAAATAGATTGTACATATAAATGATTGGCTAATAATTGTTATAATATGCATGGATGAGATATATACCTTATCCTAATATTATACTAATACACATTTTGAATATTAGTATGTGGTCCTGTAGTAGATCGCACGTAAATACGGATGTCGTAATAAACATTGTTATTTATAATGCAAATATATGCCACGAAAATGTTTGCAATAAAAAAATAGTTGAAATGGTTCTCACGGTAGTTTTAGCTTGCGTACCATATAGTGTTGGCTAACCTATCACATATTGAAGTTTTATTATGTATCCACTATATTTTGTGTATGAAATATAATTTTTGCCCTTCAATGATGGGTACAAATTAAAGTGTCTAGTGTTAATGGCAATACCAAATGATCAGCAAAATAGACTTTGCCAGAACAGACGTGCCAATGGATGAGTTTTGGTAAAGTATTATTAAAACAAAATGGTGCAATTCCAAGTCTATATGCAGCGAGTTTCAGTGCATCATAGCGCTACGTTTGAGCTAAAGTACTCCTGGGTTTGGGTAAGACCAACATATATTATGTTGTCTGAGATGCGATGAAAGTCAATGTCAGTCCACCCACCAACAAAGATGCACATCTCTGTATTCACAGTGTTGTGAACTTCGTTAAGCATTTAAAACTATCCAGTAGCCTGCAAATGCTGACCAAGATGTTGGTGTTGTTTGATGCCAAACAAACCCATCAGAAAATACCCAATGCACACGAATGAAGATATGTTGGTGATATAATACCAAATGGAATGTTAAAATATACAGATTGTGAGCTCAATGTAGTATACAAAAAATTACTTGATTGTTGGCATGAAAGGCTATATGTAGCATCAAAAGTAGATAAGCGAGCGAAAAATGAACAACTGTCAAACACGTTCCAAAAACGCCTTTTTAATGATTGCTAGTACCATTACGGTTCGTCGGAATACAACAATATTGATGTCGTTTGAAAGTTTAAGCGTTCTGTTATTCAAACACATACATGGTTTCCTGATAATCATTCCTAAAATTAACTGAAAACGGACCTACAACCGGGCCCGTTCCGGTGTCTTAGACACTGCGAACCATGTTGTTTCGTCGACACAGTTCACCAATCTACCGATTGAGGCACCACTATCTGATTTCATGGTATAAGCTCCACCCACTTTCAAACGGCTGCTAAAATGACATACGTGAAGTAGGCGTGACGTCACAATCACGTATATCAACCAACCAACGCAACGAATTTAGACCCGTTGGGTGGCGTACTTTATTGTGACGTCACGCCGACGTAGAGATATGTCGGTTTTGCTGCGATCAAAGCACATCAGTTTCGCCGCGGTTTAAAAGTGGGTGGAGCTGATAACATGAAATCAAGAAATGGCGAAGTGCGCATGCCTGAACCTATGCAAATGAGGAAAACAGCGCCGCAATCGGAAGATTAGTGTACTGAGTACCCGCCGCCAACTTCGTTCGGAACCGTCCTGAAAACGGCATGATTGTAGGTCCATTTATTGGTGTTCTTTGAACGGTTACCGGGAAATCTAGATGTCGCCAGAATAACAACAAGTGCATCCTTTCAAATGATACCAAGATCGACGGGACAGGACGAGCCGTGAGGGTGCTAGCGACCGTAGAATTTCATGTTTTAGACTTGTTCTGAGTTGTTCATTTTTCGCTCGCTTATCTATTTTTGGTAGCATGTATGTAGTTATTAATTCAAAATTTACACACACACGCACACACACACGCACGTAAATATAATATGTACAATATACCTGGTATACATACACATACACGCACACGCGCGCGCGCATACACACACACACACACACACACACACGCACGCACGCACACACACACACACACACACACACACACACACACACACACACACACACATAATCGTTATTGTATAATTATTAAGACCTGCTGATAAATTACATGATATTTAACTTGAAACTATGACACGTTCTCCAATGGTCTATGCGATTTACCTTTTTTTGGACGGCATCGATTATGTTCCGGAGATCATCGTCTTCTTGGTACTTCATAATACACAACTTGAGAGCTTTCGACGGGTAGAAGTACGGCAAGGACTTGCGGATCGACGGTGAACAATACAAGAGCGCGACGATGAACACAGTGAGGTACTGAACCACAAGCAGTGCGACCAGTCCATAGTAGTACTACAAGACACAAGATACCAATAAAGTGGTTCGTCTGTGAACAGTACAAGAGCGCGACGATGAACACAGTGAGGTACTGAACCACAAGCAGTGCGACCAGTCCATAGTAGTACTACAAGACACAATATACCAATAAAGTGGTTCGTCTGTGAACAGTACAAGAGCGCGACGATGAACACAGTGAGGTACTGAACCACAAGCAGCACGACCAGTCCATAGTAGTACTACAAGACACAAGATACCAATAAAGTGGTTCGTCTGTGAACAGTACAAGAGCGCGACGATGAACACAGTGAGGTACTGAACCACAAGCAGCACGACCAGTCCATAGTAGTACTACAAGACACAAGATACCAATAAAGTGGTTCGTCTGTGAACAGTACAAGAGCGCGACGATGAACACAGTGAGGTACTGAACCACAAGCAGCACGACCAGTCCATAGTAGTACTACAAGACACAAGATACCAATAAAGTGGTTCGTCTGTGAACAGTACAAGAGCGCGACGATGAACACAGTGAGGTACTGAACCACAAGCAGCACGACCAGTCCATAGTAGTACTACAAGACACAAGATACCAATAAAGTGGTTCGTCTGTGAACAGTACAAGAGCGCGACGATGAACACAGTGAGGTACTGAACCACAAGCAGCACGACCAGTCCATAGTAGTACTACAAGACACAGGATACCAATAAAGTGGTTCGTCTGCAATAATTAGCACAAAGTAATGGATCTGTGTTAATTCTGTTGTTTAGAGCAATTCATTGTTTTAATGGTAAGGAGTATGTTCCTCAATTTATTATAATTTATCGATGCATTGTTTTCAATAGCACAATACACATGCTGAAGGTAGACTACCCGTCCAAACGCGTTTAGTGTGCAACTATAAAATAGTTTCAATTTAACTTCTTATTCGCGAAAAAACGGAACGAAGTCCACTACCCCTGTAGGCGTAGCGACAGTTTACTTTCTGACGTAGCTTAGAGTCATCAAATAGGACAATATCTATCATATACACAACACACATTTGTTGTGCTAACATAGCATACATGTGTATTTATAATATATATTTATTCGTACTACAATGAGTTCACGTTAGTTAAGAGCTACACACATTCTCTATATCGCATGTACACATCCTTTGTAAAAACATGAAACGTTGTTTAGTAGTTTAGAACAGCTAGATGAGAAGCATATTCAAACTAGTATTACTGCATGTTAATTATTATGTTTGTGAACTTTGGAATACAATTTTTTGGGATTATTGCAAACTTTAATTAGGTGTGTGAACATGCACACTTTAATAAAAAAAATTACTTGTACAATAGCCTAACTATTATAAAATCACGGCATTATTCTCTTATGAGAGCTATCATCCAGAGGTGGGGGAGAGCGGAATCGGTTTCCATTGCGTAATATTTGGGGAGATCGGATTTCAGTGCTAGATTGGTAAACATTATATTTGACAATATACTGCGCACTGAAAATAGATCCATTGCCAATACATTTTCAATACGATAAGTGTGTCAACTATACTATTTTATCAATGTACACATGGAAGTTATGTGGACGTGATCGGAGGTCTGATCACATTCCAGCGCACACGACTTTGGGGTGGAGAGAATGTTTCAAACCAGGGCGTGTCCATTGATTCGTTCTGTCCATCCTCCTTTTAATCAAAAAGGGCTGCTCCGTAATGTTGATTAAACATACTTTGTGTGACATTCCCAGAGTATACATATATTAATAATATTGCCTTTGCACAATCCATTGCGAACTCACCCAAGATAGAACGGTGAGATTCTCCCTTAGCGCTCCGATGCAGCCAATAAAGCCCATAGCAAACAGCATACTTCCAGTCATAATAACTACGACTGCTGGATCAATTATTTCTCTCAAAAAATTCCGGATCTCGTTTGATTTGTCCAGTCTTATCCAAACGCCGACTCCAATAAGTGCACTGCCCAGCAACTGCAACATGAAAGCGTTGGACACAGTCCCAACAACAACAACGACAACAACGATGAAAACAACAACGGCAACGACTGTGCAATTCTCAAAACAAATTACTGTGTGTATATATATATATATATATATTAATAATGCGGTGGTATTGGAATAAGGGCAGACGCACTGTGTCAGCGTTTAATTAGTGTATCAATGTTATGTGCCAGAGGGCGCCATATGCACATTTGACGACATCAAACGGTTTATATAATTTTTGACTTATAATCATAGATCTCATGCGAGGCATTGCTGATAAGTGTACGTAATTACAGGATGCAGTTCGTTGGTATTATTTATGTACAATGTTCAACTATAATTCGCCCTTATATTTTATTGTTATATGCTAAATGGCGCTACGTATTCTCAGACGTTTTAGGTACAGGCGCAATCCCTGGTTTCCCTAGGTATTCTTTATGCACGTGGTTTCTGCGATTGTTGGACGTTTAGCGTTGCGAGCAATTATTTTTTCCTAAAAACATTAAGAACTCTTGTCATACGGGGTATTTCGAAACATATAGGTGTTACGTTTCATTCGCGGATAGTCGTAGATTAATTCCTGACAGCGTTGCGCTCGAGGGGCAAACCGTTTAGGAGAAACACATTAAAGGATGTACATACACTAGCACGGTCATAGTTAGGTGTCACCAAGTACACTAGACTGTATTGTTTTGGAGGACGCTAATCACATTGCGTTTAATAATAATAAGCCAGAGGTATTGCTTGCAATCTGACTGCTTCGTCTACCAAACGTTAACACTGTATAAGAAATAGTGTGCGCGCACGCCTGGTTCCCACCGTCAAGTCAGCAAGTGGGACGAAGAACAGACGATTCAGCAAACATAACTTTAATACTATTAACATCCCGGGCTTAAGGGGTTCATACCGCGTATGGAAAGAGACAAGGTAGCTTTCAGGTTGGCATGACCGTTTTAACACCTGTATCCCCTTTTTTCAATAACCAAGTAGAACATGTATACATTACATTTTATTGAGCAGATGTCTATACAAGAAAGCATCACTAACCCAAAAGATGAAGTTGAAGAGGAATATCGCATTTCTAGTAGTTGGTTTGATGTACTCTATCGGGCGTCTGCCTATTGCAAGAAACAAATGTCCAAACACAATAAGATCGGTATATGCAGTATATATATATATATACATGTATATATATATATATAGTATATATATATATATAATGAGTTTGTGAGTGTGTGTATGTGTGTGTGTGTGTGTGTGTGTGTGTGTGTGTGTGTGTGTGTCCTACTTTGAACTTTTTTAATCCATCTCGTTGGCCATGACTTTGTTTTTTATATAAACAATAAGGTAAGCCTTTAATGCTTCAAATTTTTACCAAATGATTAGTTAGTTGGATGGGGCCTTTTTCGTTGGTGGATCCATGTGGCCTGGGAGCACGTGCCCCCTAGATCTTTGGAATTTGTTCCCGTTTAGGTGAGTCTCGGGAGAAGTGCAGTTTCAGTTTTTCGTCAGCTTCTGAAAGTGTGAACCCGATAAGAATTTGGTTCAGCCGGCAGTGGAAGTTTTTTGAAGAGCCTCATTGGTGCAGTTGGAGACTTTGGGCCTCAGATTACCCTCTCCGACCATGTCACTGATTTTTGCATTAAACGTGTGTTTATAAAATCGAAATCTGCGCAGAAAAGTTGGTGTTCAATTGTAAAGTTGGTGGTGCGACTAAACATTTGGTGGTCTACATATTAACATAAAACTATTTTAGCGACACCAACATTTCATGTAAATACAATGAGTAAATAGTTACTACATGGACCATTCGCAAAAATAAATACAGTAACAATAGCTGTGTTGCCACATGCGACATTTCAGTCGCGGGGGCACTAATTCCATATCCGGTAAAGTCAGCCGAAAGACGGTAAAAGATCCTATCCAGAAGTAATGGTGAACTTGTTTCGAAGATTAGAGTTTAAAGCTACTGGAATCCACGTAGCAGACAGATTCAGCGATATTAATTGCACCTCTCCAATCCTACAACTTGTCTAAATAAATTAAATTAGAATAACACATTTCACATTAAAACCGAGTGTGTGAAAAACACCAGCCGTGATCGATGACAACATTGTGTGTTCAAGTCCGCGTTAGGAACTGTTTCTAATCTTACTAACAATGAATTACAATAATACTGTTACATATGCATGTCTATGTTGTGGACTACTTATGTGGTGACGGGAGGTGATATTTGTATTTGAGAACTATGCAAGTAGTGATACACATACATGCAAATTAAGTTCCGTTAAGTGTCAAGACTAAGAACCACGTGAACGTTTTTACTTTAGTGTCTGTGAATATACAACAAATACCATCTTGTTATTTGGATCAACCCGTTTGTATACATTTATATCTCGGTTTATGTGACAAAACCAAATAGTCAAAAAAGCGTTTGTAAAACATTTACGCATCGGTCGCCAGGTGGCGCTAATGAAAATATCACCCATAAACGTCCTCTGGGAGGCAGCACTGGAGCGTGGTTTTCCTGTGTACTCCAATCGCTGTTCCAGAATAATTCTCACTAGACCACTTTGTGATAGTGTCCGACAGGACTCCATTAACTCAGACGGTTTGTGGTTTGTAGAACGTATTTGAACCAATGTGAGTGTGCGTGCGTGCGTGCGTGCGTGCGTGCGTACGTGTATATGTGTGTTGCCAGTGCTGCTCTATGAGGCTCATTTTTGTTAGAAGGCACATTTGTGGGGGACTTTGTCAAAGGCTTTGCCATGACTTTGAAAAGCAGGATTGTATCAGTCTGTGATGTGTTTATCAGTAAGCGTAGCGGTGCCAGTCATCCACCCTCGCAAGCCAGGGGTGGTGATTACGTAGACAACATATATCCTATGCATTGCATGGAAATTTGCTGAATCAAACTCTTAATTGACTTCGCGATACCACCAGTGAGAACAATGCAGACACTCGTCCGATTCGCGCCCAATTTCCAGGAATCGCAATATAATTACCCATTCGACCATTCTCACGAGCCGCTGAGTGGTATTGTTTATTCAAATAATTACGTCTACTGCCCAAACAGTCAATGAAGACCTCTCAAAAGACCACTACAATTTTACGGCAAGCGATATTATTGGCTAAGCTTATCTTCAGAGTTTCGGCAAGTATGTGCCAGTGGGTACCGAGACTGATGTAGATTGTATAATCAGCAGCGCCCCCTGGCGCGCGAGGATGCAATCATCCAGTCATAGACTGCTCCCGTGAGTTGAGATTCACAAAACAGTCCTGACTGGAATCCATGGTGAAAGTAGATGATGTTGTGTTTGTTCATGTGTATTGTTTAGAGTAGTATGTGTGATTCATACAGAGAATGCCTGTTGTGTCTTGATATATCGCTGTGTGTCCCAAGTTCGTGCGTCGGTAAAATTCGTGGCAATGCATTACATTACTGTGTCATGTTTCAATAATTGTTTGTTGACAACCGATTATGTATCACGAAATGACTTTTATTAAACTCGTGTTGGCGTGGTCGAACCGGAACTGAGACTGCGCATGCTCGCATCAAAGATTGTAAATACGACATGCAACTCAAAGAAATGTCACGTAACATAAACGTCAATGGCGCCATCTGGCGATCGGATAGAATAACTACTTATTCTAACATCCCCTCTTTTTTTTTAAAGGAGCATAATAAAAATGTTGGCTTTATGAGCCCATGGCAACATAACAACACAATGCAATCTAACACTAGAGTCAATTGGGCCACTATACTATAATGATCAGAGGTTACTAGCACATGATCAGGTTTGGACAACAGGGGGTTGGGGCTGGTCTTCACTGGAACCGTGCTGGCTTTGTGACGACTCGCCCAGAGCGCGTTTTCACTGGCGAGACGACTTTCGCAGGAGACGCGGACACGCTCGGTGTGGGAGTTGTCACTTCCGGCGCGATGCTCGGCACGTCACACTGTTCGTCTTCTGTTAGCGTCTTCTGTTTCCGTTCACGCGGCTGTTCGCGTGGTTGCTGTACGCGTGGCTGTAGTTCGCGTTGTTGTATGAGTGGTTGTCGTTCGAGTGGTTGTTGTTCGCGTTGTTGTACGAACTCGTGGGGCGCTGTGGCATCGTCTCGTAGATAGCGTCGATTGCGTCGGAGTAGACGACCTTCGATCTCTACGATGTACGACCTGTCGTTACAGTCATCGACGACTGTGCCACGCGACCATTTGATCGGTTGGTGTTTCTTCAGCGACTGGACGAAGACTGGAGTGCCTTTCTGTAGTGGTCTCAGATCGCTGACACTTCGGTTGTAGTATCGCTGGCTCTGCATTTGTTTTGTAGTCTTACGTGAAATCGTTTGCTTGACCTCGGGAATCGCTGGTTTCAGCAGAGACTCGGCCTGTGGGACGACTGCTCGTGTGCATCGATTCATCAAGCGCTGTGCCGGACTGCTGACCATCTGACTCGTAGGAATATTGCGCCATTCCAGGAGTGCTTTCATCGGGTCGGAAGATTTCGCTAGCAGCTGTTTTGCAATTTTGACAGCGGCCTCCGCCTTTCCATTCGAGTGACTGTGATAGGGTGACGATAACGAATGTTCGAATTCCCAACTCTGCGCCAAGCGTTCAAACTCAGCGCTTATGAACTGTGGCCCACCATCGGAGTGGACTATGTTGGGAGATCCGTGACGTGCAAATTGCTCTTTACACGCCTCAATCGTAGTGACCGCTCGTTGATCATCTAGCTTCGCGATCTCGAAGAAATCGGAGTAGTAGTCGACGATTATGAAGTATGTGTCCTGACCGTGCGCGAAGAGATCCATTCGGACCTTAGCCCACGCTCTCGGTAGAATCGTGTGGCTACGAAGACTCTTTCTGTTGCGTAGGTCGTTCTCTGGAACACTCACTGCATCGCTCGACCGTCTGTCTTACGTCGTTTGTCATACCGTGCCAGTAGAGACCGTCTCTGGTTCTGCGTAGAGTCGACTCAATGCCTTGATGACTGCTGTGGAGTGACTTTGGGATGAACATACGCTCTCCTTTGTACAGGATACCGTTGTGCACAGCGATGACGTCTCGAAACGTCCAGTAGACTTTCAGGTCAGACGGTAACTGTGACCTGTCCTGTGGCCAGCCTGATGCGACCAGCACGAGTAGTTTCTGCAGAACCGGTCGTCGGCTGTGGCCTGACGTATCGCGTCTACTCTCGGCTCGCTGATGTTGACGTACTCTCTGGGGTCGACTGTCTCGACTTCCTCAGCGATGGCGTTCTCCGTTGTCATCTGGAATATCTGCTCCTTCGTCAGCTCAACTGGTTGTCTACGTGTCGACGGCGCTCGCGACAGCATGTCTGCGACGAGTTGCTCACTTCCTGGCTTGTAGACGACTTTCATGTCGTAGCGCTGAAGTGCCATCATCATGCGTTGAAGTCTTTTCGGAGCCTCCAAGAGTGACTTTCGGAAGATCGTTTCCAGTGGCTTATGATCACTGTGAATCGTCACGTCTGGATGTCCATAGATATATTGGTCGTATTTGCGGCAGGCAAACACGATGGCAAGACATTCAAGCTCGATCGGTGTGTAGTTGCGTTCACTCGCTGTCAGTGAACGCGAAGCATAGGCGACTGGCTTCTCGTGTTGTAGAAGTGTCACTCCTAGCCCCTGCGTACTTGCGTCACATTGAAGTACCACCGGTTTCGTCACATCGTAGTACGAGAGAGAACGTTCTGCGGTTGCGATGTCCTTCACTCGCTCGAACGCTTCTTGTTGGTCTGGTCCCCACACGAACTCGGCGTCTTTCTGCACCAGACGTCGTATGGGCTTGCAGACTGCAGAAAGATTCGGCATGAATTTCGCGATGTAGTTCGTGAAGCCCAGGAACCGTCGTACTTGTTCGATGTCCATCGGCGTCGGCATATTCTTGATGTCGCACACTTTATCAGGATCGGGCTTGACCCCGTCCGGAGACAACACATGCCCGATGTACACGATCTCTTTCATGTGAAGCCTCATTTTGGATCTGTTCAATTTCAAGTTTTGTTCGCGAGCACGCTGTAGTAGCTTGATGAAGTTGCTGTCATGGTCTCTGCGGGCCTCTGCCTCTGTCTGATCACGACCGACGATCAAGATGTCGTCAGCTACTGTGGAGATCCCTTCGAGACCCTCCAGCGCTTGCTGCAAACGACGTTGAAATTCCTCCGGACTCGACGAGATACCAAATGGCATACGCAGCCATCTGTATTTTCCTGCCGGAGTCCAGAAAGTCGTCAGGTAACTGCTTTCATCTGTCAGTTTCATCTGAAGGAATCCGTCTTTCGCGTCGACAAGCGAGAAGATTTTCGCATTCGTCAGCGTTGGCAGAACCTCTTCGATCGTAGGTAGCGAGAAGTGGTTGCGTCGAATCGCCTTGTTCAGGTCAGAGGGGTCGATGCATACTCGCACCGAGCCGTTGGCCTTACGTACTGCCAGACAGCTCGAAATCCACTGAGTCGGTGTCTCGACTTTCGCGATGACGCCCTGTGCCTCCAGTGCCTCGATCTTCTTTAGG
The DNA here is from genome assembly GCA_020002185.1 of Paraescarpia echinospica. Taxonomy (NCBI): domain Eukaryota; kingdom Metazoa; phylum Annelida; class Polychaeta; order Sabellida; family Siboglinidae; genus Paraescarpia; species Paraescarpia echinospica. Next base: position 4,879,427 of record CM034534.1, on the reverse strand, counting down.
AACTCGTCCTTCAGTGCGTAAGCGACTTTCCGTGGTCGATTCTGTACGGGAGCGACAGTTGTGTCAATCTCGATGTTGTACTCACTCGGAAGACACCCAAGTCCGGTGAAGACATCCGCATACTCCGTTATGGCAGCATCGATGTCGTTTGCTCGATCCTCGACCAGGCTGACGTGTTCACTCACCGCGATCAGATCGAGTTTCAGACACGTGTCGAGGGACAGCAGTGTGGCGTGCCTCGTTTTGACGATTTCGAAGATCAATATCTCCTCACGCTGGTCGATTTCTCGGAGTGTTAGGGAACATCTACCCTTCGACGGCACCTGCGAACCATCGTACATCGTCAAGTTCGAGGTACTCGCGCGTAGTGGTGGAGAGCCCAGTAGTCGATAGTCGGTGACGCTGAGGACATTGCATGTTGCGGCGGTGTCGAGTTGACATCTCAGTGCAGTAGGAGATGAACGACTCTCCGATGATACGTTGATCGTTGCCATTAGACGTCGACCCTCCTTGTCCACTTGTATGCGTAGAATGCTGGAATCGCTGTCACCGTCGACGAGGTAGACACGCTTCGCCTTTGACTGTGCCTGTGGCGCTCGGCAACACTTGGCGTAGTGATTTTTCTTTTTACAGGCGTAGCACTCACTGCCGAATGCTGGACATTGTCTCGGCGGGTGCTCTGTGCCGCACTTCCCACACTTGTCCGCTTTGTTGCTCGACGTGTGAGTCGGTTGAGATCACGGCCTGCGTTTAGCCTTCTTCTGTCTCGTCTTGTAGACCGCCTGCACTTCCTCGTTCAGTTTGAGCTTCCGCATTTCGCCTTCCGTGTCCTCCGCTAGGCGACACAGGGTAATGGCTTTCTTCTAGGTTCTTTGTTTCAAACAGACGCCGACGCGTCCGTTCTTGGTCTAACCCCAACGTTAGCGCGTGAAGAACCATGTCGTCCATCAGATCGCCAAACGCACATTCACGGACCTGCTTCTTTAGGGCCGTAATGAAGTCATCAATAGAACGATCGTTCTGCTTCATGGTGAGGAAGTGATGTCTGGATGCAAACACGCTCACTCTAGGACGGCAGAATTAATCCAACTTCGCGATGACGTCATCAAACGTTGGAACGCCTTCAAACGTGAAGTTGTCATAGATGTCATTCCCTTTGTCACCGATACAGCGTAGTAGAATCGCCGTTTTCGTCTTTGCGTTCGCGTCAGCTTTGTCACTGGCGTCGATGAACTGCGTGAACTGCTTTTTGAAACGCAGCCATTGCTCTGGCAGATTGCCGGACACGGGAAGCGGGTCGGGGAGAAGGAATCGTTCCATCACTTTTGTAGTCAAAATAGAACGGACTAACCTTCTTTCACCGCGACTTTACGTTCACTGAGTTCCAATTTACCTCTAGTTCGCTCTTTCTGACACCATGTTTCCATAATTGTTTGTTGACAACCGATTATGTATCACGAAATGACTTTTATTAAACTCGTGTTGGCGTGGTCGAACCGGAACTGAGACTGCGCATGCTCGCATCAAAGATTGTAAATACGACATGCAACTCTAAGAAATGTCACGTAACATAAACGTCAATGGCGCCATCTGGCGACCGGATAGAATAACTACTTATTCTAACATGTCATTTGTAAACTAGCGGTTGATCACAAGCGGAGGACAGTGTTTACAATTAACTGACTTCAGTTTTTCACATCGCCTTATACCAAGTTATTAAGAATGTATTTACTAATAGAATAGTTGGATAGTTATGTTAACCTTTCCTTGTATTCTTTAGATTGCTGCGAACTACGATTTCTAATCACGTGATGACGTCATACTATAAGATCTAACTATGAAATCGTTCACATTTTGCTATTAAGCTTATCCTGGCATGTCTGCAATAACCAAACACAACTTATTGACATAAAATGAACAATACATTACATGACATATGCATAATTTACGTAGCATGCTACGAACATTGGGAACGCCGATGTTGGCGTTCATTCCACATCACTCCAGTCATGTTTACATTATCAAAATATTATGTCTTAGACTTAGCGCACTTTTGAGGCCTAAACGACGGGTCCGGTCTGTATCAACGTGCACTGGCTGTCACTAATTTCAAATGCGCGGCGCAGTGACACACAGCGATAGCGGCGCAGACTGGCAACTAACCGAGGTGATATTTGGGACTAAAAATTCGCCTTACGCTATACAAATTGCTTGTATAGCGTAAATATGCCTGAGATATCAGTTATGCTAAAATATAGTTTTCACGGCAAACTCGAGATGGATCTGGATTCTACACAAGTGCTGACAACGGACACGTTTTAGATAAGAATATTCAGTATACAGAAAAATTCTTGCCAGGTCAAAAAACCGTATCACTGCAATCTCGCGATCTTAACGCACTTAACCGATTTTAATACACTGCCTGGTCTTGCACTGATTTACGTGATGCGTTATGGCGGTAGGCAGATAGGACGGACGGCTTTTGATCTAGGCAACAATTACGAAATTTGCATTCCGTTGGTCTATTTTCGTAACTACCTTACTAAAAACGACGTTTCTAACAGTTTCTTTCCACAACAATGAACTCATATGTGTTAGATATTTATAATATGGCTATATTAGTATTATTACGGAATAATTTATGTTTAAAGAGGCATGTCCTGACCTAGACGTGTACGCTGACACCGTGACATCCTACATCAACTAGTGTGAGGAGCTGTGCACGGAAACAAAGACTATCACCTTGTATGGCAACGGTAAACCTTGGTTCACCAGGGACATCAAGCAGAGACTGGCGGAGAAGAACGCGGCGTTCATCAGCGGCAGCAGGGAAGAATTCATGAGAGCTAAGTGCGATGCGCAGAAAGCGGTCAAGAAGGCCAAGTTCATATACAAACGCAAACATGAGGAACGGTTCGCTTCCAACAACACCAGATCTGTCTGACAAGGCTGCAGCAGATTACGCAGTACAAGGAACGCGCATTAGCTATCAACAGCAGTGATCCCTCATTCCCTGATGTCTGACAAGGCTGCAGCAGATTACGCAGTACAAGGAACGCGCAGTAGCCATCAACAGCAGTGACCCCTCATTCCCTGATGTCTGACAAGGCTGCAGCAGATTACGCAGTACAAGGAACGCGCATTAGCCATCAACAGCAGTGACCCCTCATTCCCTGATGTCTGACAAGGCTGCAGCAGATTACGCAGTACAAGGAACGCGCAGTAGCCATCAACAGCAATGATCCCTCATTCCCTGATCAGCTGAACGAATTTTACAGCATATTTGACAAGCTTAACTATTCGCCAGAGCAGCGCCCACTTCCAGCAGGCACCTCTCTGTCTCCACCCTTCATAGTCCTGGAAGCTGATGTGAGGAACCTGTTCAGGAGACAGAGCACGCGGAAGGTCCAGACAACATCTCCACATCTGAAGAACTGCGCCGACCAACTCTCTGCAGTGTATACAGACATCTTCAACTCCTCTCTCCAGCAGTGATGAGTCCCAGTCTGCTTCACAACTTCCACCATCATACCCATTCCCAAGAAGTCCAACATCTCTGGGCTGAATGACTACCGTCCAGTGGCACTGATCTCAGTCGTCATGAAAGTGTTCGAGCATATAGTGCTCAGGTACCTGAAGTCGGCCACCGACGGCCTCCTGGACTCGCACCAGTTTGCATAGCAAGCAAACATATCAGTAGACGATGCGGTAGCTTTAGGTCTGCATCACATTCTGAAGCACCTAGAGAGGCCAGTAACCCATGCCAGGATCATGTTCATTGACTTCAGCTCAGTGTTCAACACCATCATCCCATTCAGGCTGTTCGATAAACTTTCATTGTTGAATGTACATCCTGCCATGTGTCACTGGATCCTTAACTTTCTTTTTCACAGGCCTCAATCTGTCAGAGTCAACAACACTATCTCCAGACCTCTTATCCTGAATAAAGGTGCTCCACAAGGTTATGTGCTATCCCCCTTATTGTTTACTATCTTCACAAATGACTGTGTCTCCGTGGACCAATCGGTCCTTGTGATCAAGTTTTCCAATGACACCACTGTAGAGGGCTGTATTTAGAATGCGGATGAGACGCCATACAGGGAGGAAGTCAGAGAATGGTTGGCTGGTGTGCGGATAACAACCTCGAATTGAATGTTTCAAAGACTAAAGAAACGATTGTTGATTTTTGCAAAAAAACGACTCCCATCTGCCGTCTTTCGATAAATGGCGCAGAGGTCGAGCAGGTTGAATCAGGTTTAGATTACTTGGAACAACAATTTCAAGTTATCTCAGCTGGGGCACAGACACACTGTGCATTACAAAAAGGCACAACAACGACTGTTCTTCCTGAGGCAGCTCAGGAGATTCGGCATTGCTCAGGAGATTATGATTCGGTTCTACCGCGCAATCATTGAAAGTATCCTCACTTTCTCGACTGTAGTGTGGTTTGGCCACTCCAGTCAGGAGGAGAAAGAACGGCTAGAAGTTATCGTGAAGGGCGCATCTAGAATCATTGGGCGCGAGTTGCCATCCTTTGAATCTGTTTACCATGCTCGCTGTGCGGGAAAATCCAAGAGCATTGTACGGGATACTACCCATCCAGCCAACCATCTCTTTGAACTTCTTCCCTCTGGCAAGCGCTATAAAAGTATTAAGACAAGGACCACTAGACTTAATAACAGTTTTTATCCGCAGGCTGTGAGTCACTTGAACCGCAAGATGCCATGACATTTTCTTCAGTCTGTTTAGATTTTATGTCGCCTTGCTAAATTATTTATTTATTATTTTATTTTAGTAATAATTGTTTTATTTACTAACTTAATTACATGTTTGTACAATTGTTGTTACCTGTTAGCTTAGTTTTTATATCGCCATCTAATTAATTTATTTATTATTTATTTAACTACATGTATACTTTTTAACTTTTTAGCTAATGTTCAGACTCACTTTATTTCAATAAATGTACGACAGTCTTAAAATGTGTTGGCAGTTGACCTTGGTTTAAATTTATACTAGTTTTAACAGTTTTATAATGTTTCTGATTGTATATTTGGTGTGTGCTTGATGGGTTGATGGGGGCAGGGAAAACAAGCGTGTATGTAGGTTGACGCCACAACGCCAAGAATTCCTCGTACATTTTAAATGTTACTTGGTAACAAACAGACTGAATCTGAATTTGTTAATCCTTAAGTTAAAGGCTTAAGGTTTTTGTAAGTCATAAAATACTAGGACGCACGATTTTTGTTCCCGCCTGCATCTAGCCTAGGTGCACGAACTTTGATTAAGAAACTGTAGACTAGTCTGGTAAAATCTTTACTGATTCAGTACGCTGTATGTTTATATTATAGCCAGGCCCTATACTATAGGCTACACTAGGTCTAGGTAAAATTTCAAGTAGTGTTATATTCTCATTTAAATGATTCCACAGCCTCAGGATAGAGTTTATTATGCAGTTTATAACATTTTTTATTTTTTTTAGATATCTTCATTATTTCCGACGCAACTCCACTTTTTGTACTCTGGAAAAGAGCACTTTTTGGTATTAAATTTCAGCCAGCATATTGTTGTTAATTTATTGACATGTTGACTACAGTTCAATTCAACGCCAACGTTCATATCGTTCAAGTTGTATGGTCTATACACATGCTTTCAAAATGGTACTTTAACGTAATCAGTTAATCACTTAAATCTTAATGCAACTTGGCGAATCCTGGCTGGAGTGTAGACTGTCTGTAGACGTCGTCCTCTAGAGTCTAGTCTCTAGGTAGTAGATGGGGTATGACATTTGTCATTTGAGTCGGTCTGGGCCTGACACGAAATTGATTCCCACCACCTATTTACTGATTTTGGCCTTCTACCAGCAACAGTCCCACTTATGTTTATTCCAGAACGCCATGCTGCAGTAACTTACCTCCGGTAATTCCGTTCATCGTTATATATAAATTAGGCGTTTGTAGAAGTCAACATACGAACATGTCTGAACGCCGTCCACGTTGTGCTCGGTGTTTCTCCGAAATATTTGCCGCTTAGAGACCATAAAAATGTCGTAGCACCATACAAAATTATGTAGAATACCCTGGATTAACCGCTCCCCTGCTTCGACCCTATATATCTCACTGTGCGTGTCTTTTCGTCGTAATGCACCGGATACTTCCGGTTATACCTGGATACACTTAAACATTAGCACATCCGCATAGTCATGAAGATGAAGAATAATGGTAAACTATTTCACAGTTATCGTGCAATATGAAGAACAATGAACAAGATGGGCACATGATGAGTGGGAACTTCGTATATTGGCTATAAAACATTCTTATCAGACGGGCAGTCACGACGCAGTAGAGACTGAGTTTCGAAGACTACTGACAAGTTGAAGTCAGTGAAACTGATAATGAAATACGAACATCTCACACTCTTCAGAATGCAATTTTAATATGTTGTGCTGCGATTAGTTTGGACGGTAACTTGTAAGTGATAGGCCTAATTAATCCAACCCAGCACAAAAGAATGTATAATAAAACGTCGGTCAGTTGCATACTCGGACTGCTAAGGCCTAAGCCTAACCCAACGTCCCAAGGTAAGCGCCTAGTCCTAGGCTAGGGTAGGCAATATGTCAATAATACTTACCCGTTTTTGTTCCTGCTAATAATCTGTGGACCTTTTTCAGATCTCATTTAAACTCCTATTCATATAAAACTTATTTTTTACACACCAGTGACTATATATACAGGTAATCTAATACACGTGTTAACTAGTGCAGAAATGTGTGTGTGTGTGTGTGTGTGTGCGCGCGCAAACAATGATATGATCAATATACCTATGAAATAATACTATAAACCACCACTAACATTATCATAATCACATTTTAATATAGTGATTTTCTTTGATGTTGTTGTATAGTAGAATTTACATTTCAATTATTTGGCTTAATTGTAATTTATTTATTTAATTAATTGATTATGTCAACATCAGAATGGTAATGAGCAATATCAAACTGGGCAGAAAGGCAGAAAGGAAGAAGTTGATAAACAAGAGACCACCAAGTGTAGATACCACACAAATAGGAACAAGAAAGATCGAATTCCAACTAGAACTGCGAAAACGATTCGAGACACTACAAGAACTAGACGACATCGTCACCATGAGCGAAAACATCACTGAAATGATCCAACTAGGTGCGACAAGTGTAGCCAAAGCAATCAACAGGCATGCAAAGACGAGAATGACGTCACCGACACGAGCACTGATGAAGAGACAACGAGAAATGGTGGATAACGGCGACCGTAAAAACAAATAGAGTACGCAGAAATATGCAAGACCATCAACGAGAAAGCGACGGAGGACATCAGGAAGTACAAACAAGTGATCATACGAGAAACGATTATGGAATCAAAGATCCTGAAGAAACCAAGAAGAAAACAGGCACTAGGCCGAGACAGACTGATTACACTTCTAGACAAGCAGGATAGAGAAATACAAGACCAAGATATGATCACGGAACGAATAGTGGAATTCTACACCGAGCTATACGACAGTGAACGGAGTACCATAATTCACACCGACCCGAAAGAGGAACCAGAGATAACACCATGGGAGGTGGAATCAGTGCTAAGAGATATGAAGAATAGAAAGACATCAGGCAACGACAGTGGCGTAGCAGGATTTTGTATGGGAGGGTGCTATATATGTATGTGTGTATGTATATATATATATATTTATATATATATATACGTACATACATATATAGCACCCACCAATACAAAATTATATATATATATACTGTGTGTGTGTGTTTGTTTGTTTCTGTGTGTGTGTGTGTGTGTGTGTGTGTGTGTGTGTGTGTGTGTGTGTGTGTGTGTGTGTATGTGTGTGTGTGTGAAGGGGGGCGGCGGCGGCGGCGTTGAGTGAGCTTCATAAAAATGCCCGTGTCATGTGTAACGTTGTTGCTTATTAAAATTAATAAATTCACGATACAAAGTTCCGACTACCCAGTGGAAAATCGACTAGAGAAATTGCTTTGGCTGCAACGTGCAACTTGATCTTAGTCCAATAACTAATCATCTTGCTGGGCAACTATCATTTTGCATCCTTGTGTTGATATATTAATTGGCATTAGCCATCAAGCACATTGTGAATTATGATATTTTCGTTGCCCTATCACCTCCTGGGCTTCAGCCTGCTGGATGCTTATCGCCTACGGCAGAAGCGGGAGATTCCTCCACTTTGGGTACCCATGGTAACTCAATCCCATTTGAATGATGACAAATTTCTTTGCCAAAGACTAGGAAGTCCTACAGAGGCACAACTATAACCTCTGCACCTTGTTACTCTATGAATCAGGCAACCAGTTACAGGTCCTCAGTCCCCTACCTTCCTAATTTCCCGGGATTGGGGGGCCATGGCTCTTTTGGCCCCTCTCTGGCTACGCCACAGGGCAACGACCATGTAAACATTGATACATTAAAAACAGGAGAAGATACCATCTCGAAGACACTGGATAAGCTCTATATTAAATGATTGTGAGAAAGACGAATACCCACCGCATGAAAGAACGCAAAAATGGTGATAATCTTCAAGAAGGAAAATAAGAAAGACTTAAAGAACTACAGACCGATATGTCTGTTATTAAACATCTACAAATTATTCACAAAGATAATAACGAATAGGCTAGAGAACACACTCGAAGAAAACCAAACACGAGAGCAAGCAGGATTCAGAAGCAGGTACTCAACGACAGACCACATTCACGACGAAAACCAACTAAAACAGAAGTGCCGGGAATATAATATCCCGCTCTGCATCGCTTTCGTCGTCTACGAGAAGGCTTTCGACTCGGTGCAAGCTCAAGCAATACTGACCTCCCTTCAAGAACAGGGGATAGAAGATGTGTACATCGATCTCCTCAAAGACATCTACACCAACAGCTCGTTGACAGTCCACCTACACAAAAAGAGCAACAAGATCAGCATCAAGAGAGCAGTACGACAAGGTGACACCATATCACCCAAGCTGTTTTCGGCAACACTCGAAAGCATATTCCGAAGACTGATCTGGGAAACCAGAGGCTTGAGGATAGACAGAAAATGTCTCGGTCATCTTCGCTTCGCCGACGACATACTCATACGCGCTACTACTTCAAAAATGCAACAGGAGCTAGCTGATAAAAGTGAAAAACACGGTCTGAAGATGAACATTTCGAAGACAAAAGTGATGCTAGAAAATAGCACACCAATATATATCAACACCACGCAGATAGGGCGGGGACATCAGCAGACTACGAGATAACCGTTGGACATTGCGTATCACAACCTGGAGACCTTACAAAGGGAAACGATCTAGAGGAAGACCGGCCAGACGGTGGAGAGACGAACTAGACGATTACTGGAAGGGCGTCTGGCAGAGAATGGCACAAAACAGGCATATTTGGAAACGATAAGCTGAGGCCTTCGCCCAACCACGGGACATTACGACTGCACAAAGATGATGCTGATGATGAATTTATTAATTTAATGTGTTTAATTGTCTTTTAGGCAGATTTTATTTTTTAACTTGACTAATTGTATAAAACATTATTGTACTTCATTTTATCTTGTTAGTGCCAATGTGCAGTTTTTTTTTAACCCAGATATATTATTGTGCATTTACTACATTACAAATGCAGAATACAAATAAAAAATAATCCACAATAAACATCATGCTTTTATGCAGCTACAGTTGTTTTAATAAATCATAGAAGTAAATATAATAGTATTGTTTGTTAGTTCTTTGACAACCGTTTTCATTCCAAATATGTGTTTATGTGGGAAATGATTTTAATCCACTTGGATCAAGTTCACGGGAAAAGGTGCAAAAGTATCACATAGTAAAAAAATGACACGTAGTTATGTCCGGAAACATGTTTATGAATTTAAAAGCATGCATATACACTACAGGAACTACAATTCTTATATAGCGCAGAATCCAGACATCGGGACTGCTCAAAGCGCTTTAACCCCTGGCTGAACTGTTCAATCGTACACCATCTCTACTTCTCATTCACATTCTACATTCAGCCACGCTGCAGTCAATGCGAAGAAGTCGTTTCCAAATCTTATAATGTTAGTGGTGCTTTATTGTATTATTACATAGGTATATATTGACCCTATCATTGTTTGTGCGCGCGCACACACACTGTTCTCAGTGTTTTGCCCAGGTTTTCAAAAGGGCAGGATGCCATTTTAGTAAAGGGCACTTAGAGCGCGGTATGCAATGGTTAAAAGGCACTTGTGACGTGCGACTAAATTAAATAGTTAACAAGACATAGTAGCAGTGTACATCTTGTAGTTTAATACCATACTATTTACATATAGTATATTATGTACACAATGTATACGTATATTTATGCATTATAATTATTGGCTTGGGCAAACATGTCCAGAACAAAACATAATATTTATCTTTACATGCCTTGTTTATTTGTGTCAATCTAATAAAATAATATTCTATATACATAGAGAATATGATACTGGTAATATGTGTGCTAAATTTTTTTGGCCTAGGTTTAATATAAATTGAGATAAATTGTTATGTTCGATTTTGAAAATTAAAAATATACAAGCAAAATAGTAATTTTGAAAAATAACATTTAAATAAATATAACTGTGGAAAAAATGGATGATTAGATAGTATATATATATATCTAGACAATACAACATATTTTATTTTATTAAATTGGCATGTCTTAACTTTACTTAAGTTAAGACCCGCAAGGGGAAAAGAAGAAGAATGCGGTGGATTTTAACGTGCAGCGAAATTAACCGACGCAACTATGAATACGTAAATTGATTAGTGAAGCAGCCAAGGGAGTGTTCCTGGAAACTGAACGTTAATTACTTTGCCTGATTGATTATTGAGACTAAGGGTATCCTGAAACAGAATCCGGTAGGATTCACCCCGGCACCCTTGAGAAATTGTTTTTATTTACATAAATCCAATAATATTGGATTTATGTAAATATTATGATTGATGCTATGTTACTGTTGTGATAATAATATGAACTTATATTTAACAATTTACAATTATTCTAAATGCCTTTTGGTTTTGGGGATTCGTATCATCAGTGAGTGTAAACAAAGTTATGATTGGGCAATTTTTAATTTGCATAATTCTAAAACGACCACCACAATATTGATGTTACGATCATATGCCCAATTATAGTTATAATTTCACATTGATTCACTCGATACATCGATGATTGTAACAATAAATATTATTATTATTGTATATTTTATATTTACATCAATGCAATATCGCCGCCGCAAATACTTGAGGTGTCATTCCTCAAGAATGAATTCATGTTTTGTAAGAACACAGCCCGACCACAAAATTACGGTCGTCATATGTCATTCAGTGTATGCGTTTTGTAAACGTTTTATATACGTTTGAACTGGTGGTTCCCAGACCCAATTCTGATCAATGTCATAGAAACCTAATGGAATTTAGAATCACTTGGAACATGCAATTATAAGTTGTTATTTACATACAAACAATATGATGTAACATGGTGGTGGCCATGTTGGATATATGCAAATTAAAACACATAATTTATATGATAACAAATACTGATATGGAGACGGCCATATTGAATTTATAACAATTAAAACACAATCCAAATGTGCCAGGGTAACACCCGGCGGATTATGTTTCTTGACACCTTCAGTGATATTTTTACTTATTTCACAGTCAGTTTACCTTTTGTTCCCGTGACGTTTCGGCCGCTTTCAGCAGTTTTCATCAGACAGCTACCGCTAGAAGGTGACACGGTAGGCCTTCAGCGCAGACGTAGTCACTCCGGTGTGTGCCCCCACTGCTGCGCCTCTTCAATCAATTGACCGTCATAGATATGTGAGAGCCGGTACCGTCCTTCGTCTTGGTTCATGCTGTCCTTGGTGTGTCAAATCCAGATCGCTTCTTTGATGCCTCTTGTCCTCTAGTCCGACTCCCTGGCCACAAATTTGGCCCCCTCCCAGTCTACTATATTATTTTGCTGTGTGATGTTGTCTGTGATGGCTGATTTTTTCATCTCCTGTTCCGATGTTTTTCTGTTGTTTTTGGTGTAGGGTTTATTTGTTGATGTTTGTCTGTGGCTTCTCTGTGTTCTCTGACACGGGTTCCAAGTGTGCGTTTAGTTTCTCTGACGTATGTGGCATTGCAGTTCTATCATGATATAGCGTAGACTCCTTCACACATCTTGTGTGGTTCGACTTTGTCTTTTTTCTTAACAGTGACCTCTTGATGATGTTGTTATGTTTCATTGCTGTACTCACCTTGTATTTCATCATGATCCGTGATGTGGTTTTGAATAATCCTGGGAAATACGGAAGTAACACCATGCCTTTGCAATTACCTTTTTTTACAGTCTTCTTCCTGATGTTGACTTCATTCTTCTGTTTCATCTCTCTCTGTACCGTTGATATGGTCAACTGTGGATACCCGCGTCTCCTTCGAACTTCTTTGATGTGTTCTCATTTTTTGCTTTTATCTTCCTCCTCTGTGACAAGCGTTTCACATATGTTTACTAACTTTTACGGGTCATTCCCATTATCTGGTGTAATGGATGGTGTGAGGATAAATGTACATACTGGTCCGTGTGGGTACTCTTCCGGAAGATCAGAAGTGTCACCTCCCCGATTCCTTTTTGACTAGTAATGTGTCTAAAATTACATCTTTCTTCCTCTTCCTGTTCGTGTGTAATTTTGTGTGCTGTTTGTTTCATCCACTGTGTTAAGATGGTCCGTCAGGTGTTGTTTCATCACTTTCATCGACATGCGTTTCCACATTCTTGGTTTGCATGTGACAGGGGCTGTGGTGATGGCCTCTTTCTCAAGATGTTCCATGAAAAGGTTGGCGAAAATGAGGGACACAGGGCTACCCATGGCTGTGCCAGATTTCTGTTGGCATACAGTGTTTCTGAATGTGAAATAGGTTGTGTTCAGAACAAAGTCCAGTAGTTCCATAATATCTTCTAAAGTGGCGTCATTCTGCAGTCTGATCTTGATTATCTCCATAGTCATCGGTTTAGGCGTGTTCGTGAACGGAGACACTACATCGTGGGAGGTGAACATGTCATCACGTTGTACGCTATTGAGCCAGTATACTCCAAAATAGGTCTTAGGGTGTTGTCTTTTTGTGTATTTTCGGTGTACAGTACAGTCTATGGATAGCTTCTGCTGAGTTGTAGAGGTAGTAGTACTGTTGTTCTGTGATCTTACCTTCTCTCTTTAGTCTCGTGATGATGACAATTAGTTTTCATTTGTACTTAGCAGTTTGATCCGACTTCTATTTGGAGTATGTTTTCTCGTCATCCAGCACCTTACGTATTTCTTTTCATATTGTGCTTTGTCCATTACTACCGTGGCACGTCCCTTGTCTGCCAAATTTGTGGACATGGAGTCGGACTGGAGGACAGAACGCATCAAAAAAACGATCGGGATTAGAAAAATCAAGGTCAGCATGAACCGAGATGAAGGACGGTATCGGCTCTCACACATCTATAACAATCTATTGAAACGCCACCCAGGGCGCAGCCGTGGGGGGCACACATCGGAGTGACTACTTCTTCGCTGAAGGTCTACCGTGTCATCATCTAACGGTAGCCGTCTGGTGAAAACTGCTCAAAGCAGCCGAAACGTCACGGGAACAAAAGGTAAACTGAATGTGAAATAAGCAATGACTACCGTGTCTGGATCTGATGTTTAAAACATCGCGTGTCAACTATTCGTCACAAGTGACGATATATGCTTAATGGTACTACGTTCGAACAACTACATCTGAATTATTCACTGGCATTGGTTAGTCTGTGATTGTTCTCCGTGCTACGCGAAGGTGATATCCCTGGTGTCAGTCGTAGGCTACTCGATGTGTGGTTTGACTCGCAATGCCTCATAGTTTAGTTTTCCAAGAGGTAGTGGCAAAACATCCTTACAACTATATATGTGTCCACGAGAAAGTCTGAAAACTGTCTGGTGTTATACATGCGTCACATCATACAAGTTATTGTACAAACGACGAGTCTGCAATAAATTAACAAGTTACGTGTATATATTGATCGTTACGCTGCGTATATTGATTCACCATAGAGTCATCCTAAAGCCACAGTGACAACGTGACTGTAGTCTCCATTGGTGACAGAAAGTGTCGTGAGAGAACGCTGCAGCGATGGACGTGGCGTACGAAGCTACAGTCATGTTCTGGCTAATGTTGGTGTTCACGTTCGCCAAACAAGGTACGTTATTCTGCCCAAAAATATCGCTTCACGGGCAGATAACAGTTTAAAAATCGTGCTATTCATAGATGTATTTGCGCCACTGAGCTCAGATTGTCTGCGTATATTGGCGCGTTAGAAGTTATTTATTATTATTATTATTATTTCGTCGAGACGAATCCGAATGAGCGTGAGCAATCCTTGCCGTCTACGCAACCGAACTCTGGCACAATGCTTGCACAAGTTGGTGACAACAACAGTTATTAGAGTTATAGAAACAGAGACAGAATACAGTTTCCCGAAGTATTCCTTCACGGTATTAGCTATGTCGTAGATGTTATTAGTTTTTTGTGACTAGCCTTACGTAACACGTGCCCAACTGATCGGTGGACAGTTTTGCTAGCTCATACTCGATGCGACAGCAGACAACGTGCGTAACGTTGTGCCCAATCGATTACTGATCGTCTAACGCTCAGCACAAACCCTAAAACTGGACAAACATATTTCCAGCAGACACCCCCACACACACGCAGACACAAGCCAATACACACGCACACACGCACACACGCACACACGCACACACGCACACACGCACACACGCACACACGCACACACGCACACACGCACACACGCACACACGCACGCAAGAACGCAGTAGCAAGATCATCGTGTCAGAGCGCTTTTTGGAATCGTTATATAAAACAGCATTTTAAGCGCAGCATTATATCACCAGTGTTTTTACAGCATTGACAGTTGCACGTTTCGTTTGCATGATTAGCTTCCACCCAATATCCTATCTCGTTTGCATGATTAGCTTCCACCCAATATCCTATCTCATTTGCATGATTAGCTTCCACCCAATATCCTATCTCGTTTGCATGATTAGCTTCCACCCAATATCCTATCTCGTTTGCATGATTAGCTTCCACCCAATATCCTATCTCGTTTGAGTTTCGTGGCAAATACATGTGTATGTGTGTGTGTGTGTGTGTGTGTGTGTGTGTGTGTGTTTGTGTTTGTGTTTGTGTGTGTTTGTGTGTTGGGGGTGGAGTGTGTGTGTATGTGTGTGTGTGTGTGTGTGTGTGTGTGTGTGTGTGTGTGTGTGTGTGTGTGTGTGTGTGTGTGTGTGTGTGTGTGTGTGTGTGTGTGTGTGTGTGTTGGGGGTGGAGTGTGTGTGTGTAAACTGAAATGATAAAATCCACTTACTAAAGTGTACGGATGTGAAAGACAAAGTATGCATTCACTGCATGACTAAACAAACTTACGTCGGTAGGAAGTAGAATGTGGGTCGCCCGAAACCTACCTGGAGAAGAGCGACATAAACGAGAGATAACAACTCGGTTCTACTGCGTGGAGGGAAGCCACATGGATGCTAACGAAATATGTGTTAGAAAGCAGAGATAATGCTGGGAGCACTTCTTTTTTGTCTATAGATGAGTTGCGCTCATTACTTGCTGTTTTATAAACACAGTGGTTTACATATATATATATATATATATATATATATATATACACACACACACACTTTGCGTACCAGTTGTTCATCTAGCCCCTCCTGTTAGTTGTTTGAATGATATCATAAAAGTGGTTAGACTGCACACTACAGAACGTCATGGCATCAAGTTTGAGTTTGAACAAGATGTAATTGAATACAAACCACTACCTTGAATGGCTCGATGAGCGGACATTTTCAAACTAGTGTTGCTGCATTTTATGCAACTATGTATAAATCGCACTATTCGACACATGATCTAACTTTAAATTGGTAAACAATCTGCTGAATATGGCACCATATTGCAGTGAGTGCAAACTGGTAGACTAAATAGTGTTCCTATACCTTTGCGCCTCGTAATATAAAACTCATCAACACATTTGTCTTGTAAATTCCACAAACATACACGATAGAAAGAGGGACAGCACGACGTAAATATTTGACGCTTTGTGTTTATATTACAAAATCCAAAATTAGCAGAGACTGCATTTACACGCCATATAAAGTCATGACACATGTCTTTTACCATAGCCTGGTGAGTGCCAGGACCAATCATGTATCCTACATTCAATCCTTTCATACTTTGCTTTTCTTCTAAACTATCAAAAGAAAATGGAAAATCGGTACTACTGTCATATTTAATAACTTGACATTTTGACGGGTTAAATGTAAATCATATTCATATCCAAATCATAGACATATATCACACATTTTGTTCAATGCGTGTATTAATGGAGCTACTAGAGACTGATTATGTAAAAGGAAATGATCAATGCCATGTGTACCATTGTCCACGGGACTAGTACATATATAATTAACATCATTTCCTCCAAAATCAATACATGGCTTGATTATTCCTGTTCACATATGTAATTTAATCTTTTGTAAAGTTGGAAGACACACGCGTGAGAGAAGTGTTCAGATCACCTCTAATAATAACGTTGCAACAATTCATTATATTACATGCACTCATAATTTCACTGAAAATATATCAGTACATCTCATCATTAGATCTGATATCACATGGCATGTACATATTAAAAAGCAATAATGACATGCTTTGAGTAGCTATATTATACTGCAAATATGCTATTATTAGAGTTCATGATGACTGGGGAAACGATACAGTTCACGGAGCTGTTCCATGCAATGAAACATCCACCATATCCTCTGCCACTTAAAACACATTATTATCTATTCCAGAGACATCATGAGATAAAATGCTAACACTGTTATCACCGGGTATGTATTTAATCTAAGTAATTTGAGATTCCCTTAACCAGTGTTCCTGGAGTAAAACAAAATCATGTGCTTTGACAAGTTGCGATACATATTCTGGCTAGCCTGGACTAAAGCCAGTACAAAGACGGGACATACTGAAGACGGAACACTGCAGCCTTATGGACGATAAGTTCGGTGAACGACCCCTGACGATGTTAACTGAACTTAGTTATATGCTAAAACAGTTCACCTCCGTATGCACCTTTTTGTAATATCGTTGTAAAAAATAACTCATATATAATCGTTTTAAAATTTATGTAATTTTTCACATACACGTGCCGTGCTATTCATACGTGCTAAAATATTGTAACCCTTGATGAAAAATGAAGCACTTTCTCTCAAGCGACTACAAATGTATTTCCTTTAAGCTATTTCAGATTCGCAACGATAATGAATTAAACACTAGTTAAACTTGCCATCGATACCATATTTTCATACATTTCCATGTGTCCCTCCACATGTTGTCTGCCTAAGATAAGAACATTGCAAGTTTCTATCAATGGAATCGAGCAAACGTGACATTGTTTTGTCTGTGGTTATCAATACGAACCTTGAACGAATGCATAGAGCGCACAATGCCATGTTATATTACTGCTTGGGAACAGTGCGTGCGAGAAAGCATTGAGCGCATTCGTCTCCACTGATGTAGTACCATTCAGAAACTCGCTGCTGTCGACAGGCTTGTGTTTTGAATTATTGAACGCACAGACATGACGAAGTATAAACAAGTCAGCGGACAATATATCGGAAACGGACACAAACAAAGGATACTTAGTTCTATAGGCATCAAATAATACGCAAGGCGCGGGTTAATTAGCTTTAACAATGAATTAATTAACTGAAAATTAACACAATAATTATTCAATTAAGCTAAATAATTTTTTAAACTATCAAGCCATTCTAATTTTAATTAAATCATTTCAAAAATAAATGTGTTCATTTATATTATCGATTAACTTAAATAAAATAAACAGCTATAATTTGCCAACTAACATTTATGTTATTAGTAAAGTATAAATCCATTAACTGAAAAAGTATATATATGCATATTGGCACGGTTTATGCTGCTAATAAATGTCTTGTTTTATTCCCTGGCGGACCTGTTCAAGTGAAAACTATCTCGACATATCTGGTATGCATACAGCCACGCTGCAAATAATGCGCAAAGACTGTTCGTACGCAAATATCAACCACAAGTACATGGCTCCAGATGACTTGTGTGCGAACAAGGAAGCCTTTGGATTATTGAGAGTCCAACAATTTTCCACCTACGTATAGCCCGCCCTCCCAAGATAGCTGGCAATTTTATTTTTGAACATATTCACATTGCTAGCATTAACACACTCATAAGATAATTTTTTCTTGTCATTTATTGTCCTCTGAGAGAATGATTATTTTCTCACATCGAACCTTCACTGTTCTTTGACTAATGCTGCATTGTGCTCTCTGGTTCTATTGCCTTCTTTCAGTTTGAAGAAAATATTTCCATCAATATCTTCATAACCATTCAATATTTAAAAAAAGTTATATTTAGTCTCCTCTTAGTCTCTTATTTTCTAATATTGTCAACCCGCATTCTCCTAAATCCTCCTCTTTTACAGTTTTACCTTATATAGTATCCCCCATGGTGTATTCTTTGTCAGCATTTCCAATTCCTATGTGAATGCGTTTACATTTCCCAAAATTGAATAACATTTGCCATTTTTTTAGACCATTTGACTAATTTGGCTAGATCATCTTGTAGTGTGTGTTTATCTGCATCTGTTTTAACCCTTCTGAACACTTTTGTATCGTCTGCGAATTTCAGTAATTTGCTTCACATATCATCATCCAAATCAATTATATACGTCAAGGATAATATATATATATATATATATATATATATACACTGAACCCTGTGGCACTCCACTCAAAATTGGTTTCCAGTTTGAAATCTCCCCCTCTACTACTACTCTGTGAGTTCTGTCTATCAACCATGTTTGTATCCAGCTGGTCACACCATCCCCTATAACATGTGGTTTAAGTTTATGCAACAATCTTTGACGTGACACTTTATCAAATGCTTTCTGAAAATCTAAGTAGACAACATCCACTGGTGACCCATAGTCTACCCACTTTGTAACGTCTTAAAAAAAACATAACATAGTGATTAGACCATACCTGGCCTTTAAGAATCCATGTTGAGATTCGTTTTTAGTAAATGGTATTGGTAGTGAACTGATATCTTCTGTGGCAAACAGTGAGCTGAAATACTCATTCAGGGTCTCTGCCATGTGAAACCCATCCGATATTACGTTTCATGCGCTATTTGAAGTGGTCCCACTTTATCTCGAACCTTATGTTTACTCCTTACATAAGCGTAGAAACTCATGCTGGCATTTATTCTTATATCATTCGCCAATTTTTTGTCAAAAGTTCATTTAGAGTTTCAATTTTTGGCAGTAACTGTGTTAAGAGCCTCTTTGTAGTTGTTGTAGTCTTCTACATCTCCAGTGTCTCTATAAACTCTCCACATAATTTGTTTGTAAGCACCCCTACGTATAGCCTCCTGTGAAAGGTGTTTCTTCCTGGATCGTTTCCCTTGTTTTTTTCAGGGGAACAAATCTTTCAAAAATGCCCTCAATCTCATCTTTCAAAACGATTCAACATTCTGTTGCTGTCTTGTTCTTCACTAATATAGTCCAATCTATGTGTGCTAAATACTTTCTCATCTGTTTATATTTGCCATTTGTTGAAATTTCTCCTCCGTTGCTTTTTACCATTATTCCCCAATTGTACTTTTATATTAAAATGTATCTGGTTATGATCTCTAGATCCCAGATGTTCATATACTTTCACATGATCAACTAATTCCTTCTGAGAAGAGAACATTAAATAAAACACTTTCCCACCTCTGATTGGTTCGAAAACATGTTGAGTAATAAATATATTCACACTAATAACGTCTAACATTGAATTTACGTTTGTTCATTCGTTTTGTTTTGTAGTTTTGACGACGGGGGACAACATTGCGTTGGAGCGCCCTGCAAGACAGCGGACAGTGGAGTGGAATGGATCCGCAGAGAAAGCTGTTGATGGTAACACCGATGGGAATTTCAACAATGGAAAGAGTTGCATGCATACGCTGTCAATAACCTACCCTTGGTGGGCGGTCGATCTCGGCTCGACCCACACTGTGCGGACAGTCAAAATCTACAACCGTGTCAATTGTAAGTACAATATGTAACCACGGGCGGCGTAACGTAAATAAATAAAGCAGCCTAACGTAACGTAATTGATTGTAATTAAATTAGGTCACTACCGGTAATGTTAGCGTTCGTGATAGGATAAATCGTCGGCTGTGTAATTGAAATCTGTAACATCAAGTGTGCTGTAGTACACAGGAAACAGTCTTAAGACTAAGTTAGTTAAGTTATTAAATAAATTCTGATAGGAATATGGCGCCTTGCAAGGGGCAAGTCAAGGCAAAGCGAACTTGGTGTGCGATCACTGCCACAGCTGGGTAGATTTTGCATTGTCCGGCTGTGGGAAGTCATGGGCAGAAACCATAGAGGAAGGATTCACCTTCCAGTGCTTTTGGTGTTGGAAGGTGGAGTGTCTGCAGAAAGAGATAGTTAGGTTGACAGATATTGTGAAGGGAATTGAGATGGGAATTATCAAGGCGACAGGTCGAATGGAGAGAGACGACAGGGAGAGAGGTGAAAATACTGCAAGACTGAAGGAGAATTGCATTGGCAAGAAAACTGAGGAAAGGAGATGGAGAGGAGGGAAGGTGATTGGTGGGGAAGATATTGGAAAGTCGACAACAGAAAACGTGACAAGCGTGAAGGTGACAGGGGAGAAAGTGATCGTAGAGAAGGAGGGAGGGAAGATGGGACGGGAGAGGAGAGAAGAAAATTAGATGGGAGGAAAGATGAAGGGACGACAGGAAGTGAGAGCAAATGTGATAGAAGAGAAGTCGATAAAAGGGACGCTGACTGGAGGAAAGGTGACAAGAGAAAAAGCGACAGGAAAGAATGGATCGGAAGAGAATGTGACAGGAGAGAAGACGACAGGGGGGAAAGACAACAACCAGCAGATGCAAACCGAAGAAGGAGCTACTCTAAGGCAGTGATTGAGGGGGCAATGAGGAAAGAGAGGGTGTTTATGGGCGACTCCATTATGAGAAAGACGGACAAGACACTGAGCGAGGGGAAGGACGTCGTTGTTTGTCTACCGGGGGCTAGGATTGAACATGTGACTGACAGGGTAGAGAAGGTATTGGGACATGGCAAGGGAGGGTCTATACTGGTACATATAGGAACAAACAATGCAGCCAGGGAGGGAACAACTGGGATAGTACAGAAGTATAGGCAGTTAGTGAGGATGCTAAAGAAGAAAGAGTTGAACAGATTATTCTGTTAGGAATTTTGCCAGTAATGGGAGGAAGGCAGGCAACGTATAGAAACTGCAAGAGGATGGCGATCAACTCACTAATTGAGCAGATGTGTGAAGAAGAGGGGGTGGGATTCACATATTTATGGGGATACTTTGTTGAGAGGGAAGATATGTACATGAGAGATGGCCTCCATCTTAATGGAAAGGGGGCAGCAGTTTTCTCAAAGAACCTGCTGCGATCTGTTGACAGTGGGACAGGTTGCATCTATTTAAACTAGATTCGCAGAGGGGACTCACAGAAAAGCATGAAACTGGAGGCATAGATAAAGACAGCACAAATAAATCAGCAATGAACAGTCTGGAAAACTATTCTGAAGCTGGATATACATGTGTTTGTTTAAATGCAATGAG
This sequence comes from Paraescarpia echinospica, assembly GCA_020002185.1. Lineage (NCBI taxonomy): Eukaryota > Metazoa > Annelida > Polychaeta > Sabellida > Siboglinidae > Paraescarpia > Paraescarpia echinospica. The sequence continues at coordinate 4,857,624 of CM034534.1, read as the reverse complement.
TATAGTAAACAAAAGAAATGAACTAAACATTATGGTAGAATATATTGACCCTCACATAATAGGTATAACCGAATCCTGGACCACCACCGATGTATCAGATGCCGAATTGGGACTGACAGGATATGTAATGTTTAGGAAAGATAGAATAGGAAGAAAGGGAGGTGGAGTTTTTTTTATATATTAAATAATCTATCCAGGCTTATGAAATAAAATTAGAAAGAGAAGCAGATTGCCAAAGTCCAAACATACGCATAGAAGAGAATGAAAAAATACAAAACGCTATAAGGGAAGTAAGCAAACCAAACGGGACTGTATCATTATGGGGGATTTTAACCACGGGCATATACAATGGAAATCTCTACAGAGTATGGGGAGTGAGGACCACAAGTTTTTAGTTTTAGTTCAAGATACTTTTCTTTCTCAACATGTGCTAGAACCAACCAAGGGTGAGAGTGTAGACGTAGTTTTGTCCTCACAGAATGAATTAGTTGACAATGTCAAGATATGTGAGCCACTGGGGAGTAGTGATCACAGCCAGATACATTTTATCATCAATGTAAAATCAGAAAGGAATAGTAAAAAGCAGTATAGGAGAAATTTCCACAAAGGAAAGTATAAGGACATGAGGAAATATTTAGCAAAGATAGACTGGAATAACACACTAAAAAATAAGACAGCAACGGAATGCTGGAATATATTAAAGAGTGAAATTAAGTGCATAGTCGATAAATTTGTACCTTTCAAAAAAACAAGGGAAACGGTCCAAAAAGAAACACTTATCGAAAGAAGCCACTAGAAAAATTAAGTATAAACAAATGATGTGGAAATCATATAGATGTACTGGAAATGATGAAGACTACAATAGTTATAAAGAAGCACTTAACCAAGCTGTAGCTGAAATTAGAAATTCAAAGAGAAGCTCTGAACAACAATTAGCTAATAATATAAAACATATGCGTATGTTCGAAGCAAACAGAAAGTTCAAGATATTGTCGGTCCTCTAAAAGATAGTGCAGGAAATATAATATCAGAGGGATTCTTAATGGCAGAAGACCTGAATGAGTACATTAGTTCAGTGTTTACTAGGGAAGATATTAGTTCACTGCCAGTATCAGAGGCTAAGTTAAAGGGGGCAGATTCAGACTATTTAGGACAATTAATTGTAACCCCGGAAATGGTAGCTAAAAAAATAAGTGCTATGAAGGATAATAAATCACCTGGAGTGGGTGGGATTCCGCCCAAACTACTATTGGAAATTGTAGAACAAATAAGCGTACCGCTTGCAACAGTTTTCAATTTGTCATTAGAAGAGGGAATGGTTCCTTTAGAATGGAAAGAGACAAACATTATACCGTTATTTAAAAAAGGTTCGAGAAACAAGTCAGAGAACTATAGACCAGTGAGTTTAACATCAGTAATTTGCAAATTATTAGGAAGACTAATTCAAGATCACATGGTGGATTTTCTTGTTAAACATAACTTGATAAACCCATCTCAACATGGTTTTTTTTAAAGCGAGGTCATGCTTAACACATATGTTATGTTTTTTGGAATACATCTCTAAGTGGGTAGATGAGGGATCGCCAATAGATATCGTCTACTTGGATTTTCAAAAAGCTTTCGACAAAGTACCACATCAAAGATTACTGCTTAAGCTAAAGGCCCATGGCATAGGAAATGGTATAGTAAACTGGATAGAAAAATGGCTGATTGACAGAAGACTACGTGTAGTAGTTGATGGGGAGGCTTCAAACTGGAAATCGGTATTGAGTGGGGTACCACAGGGATCAGTACTAGGACCTATATTATTCTTAATATATATCAACGATTTGTATGATGAAAAAACTAGCAAGGTGTTGAAATTTGCGGATGATACAAAAGTGTTTAGAAGGATTAAAAGTGATGGAGATAGACAACATTTACAAGATGATCTTGACAAGTTGATCAAATGGTCTGAAAAATGGCAAATGCTGTTCAATTTTGGGAAATGTAAATGCCTCCACGCAGAACATGGGAACGAAGAGGTAGAATGTACAATGGGGGTAATGTATTAAGTACTACTGTAAAAAAAAAAAACTTAGGGTTAACCATTAGTGCTGATATGAAGGTTTCAGAGCAGTGCGGAATTGCAGCTTCAAAGGGAAATCAAATCCTTGGATTAATTAGGCGAAACATAACGTGGAAAAAGAGCTAATACAACCGCTGTACAAAACAATAGTTAGGCCTCATTTAGAATATTGTATACAAGCGTGGAGGCCATATCGCAGGAAGGACATAGATATGCTAGAAAGAGTGCAAAGGAGAGCAACTAAAATTATACCAAAACTGAGGGATCTTAGTTACGAAATACGCCTAAAAATGCGGCTTAACAACACTAGAGACCAGGAGATTGCGAGGAGATCAGATAGAAGTGTTTAAAATAATGAATGGTTATGAAAATATTGATAGAAATATTTTTTTCTCAGTTAAGAAAGATAGAAGGACTAGAGGACATGAAGTTACACTGGCAAAAGAGCAGTGTAGATTAGATATAAGAAAGTTCTCATTTTCACAAAGGACTGTAAATGGATGGAACAGATTATCTGCTGATTGTGTTGATGCTAGTAGAGTGAATATGTTTAAAAATAAAATCGATACATACCTCAGAAGGGCGGGATACACATAGATAAAAGGGTCGAGCTCTCGATAAGCCAAAGGGCTTCCTTGTCCACCTGCCACCTAGAGTTAATTCTCTGGGTGGCAATTTTGTTAAATCTTGTTAAATATGTTAAACTCCGAGTGGCTCTGTCAGTTACAATGCCATTTTAGAAGAAACATTCTGTACAATATACGAATGCATTACCCTCTGTTCCGACACACCTCAGGTTGCTTCGACAGACTTCGTGACTTGAGAGTGGGCCTGGTGAACACTTGGCCGTCGGAAAGCATGTCAGAACTTATCTATTTGACCAAACACTGTGCTACGCTTACTGGTCAACAGTCACAAAGTAGGGTGGACATAACGTGCGACGACGGTGCCACAGGACGGTATCTGGTCATACAGATTAACGGCAATAATAATATACTAACGATGTGCGAAGTGGAAGTGTTCGACACTCAGGTTTCCGGTACGTAATAACAACCAAATGGGACATACATTTATTGAAACTTGTTTGTTGCATCCTACTTCAGCCTTGCAAAATCCACTGTGGCGCATGATGACTTGTCTAGTGCACAGATAATCGTGTCCTCACATAGCAAAATATCGAATTAATCGTACCCTACGTACACGTATACTCACAACGCATATACAGTTGTACACAATCTAGGATTATACACGTATTCATAGTACACATAAAATCGTATCATACGTTCTCAAATATTCCATACAATGAAATCCTGAAAATGCGTGAAAAAAAATTCATTTTGCAACATTTTTAAATTTTCGCACGATACAAATATGGTATTCATTGTAAACACACCTGTAAGGTCAGCCCCCGAGCTAGTCAAATTGACCCGAATAGAATCTGTATTAGCGGACTAAAGTCCCCGTTTTTAATGTTGGTACTTACGTAACTAATTTGTGATAGTAACGATATTTGTGACGTGGCTGTATCGCCCAAGTCATAAGACAAGGTTTGACACTAATTCGTGTTTACTGACTCGATCACCTGAGTATAACAATAATTGTTTATTCACAGAGCCTGACGAATGTGCCAGTAGTCCGTGTAGGAATGTGCCAGTAGTCCGTGTAGGAATGTGCCAGTAGTCCGTGTAGGAATGTGCCAGTAGTCCGTGTAGGAATGTGCCAGTAGTCCGTGTAGGAATGTGCCAGTAGTCCGTGTAGGAATGTGCCAGTAGTCCGTGTAGGAATGACGGCACTTGCGTTGACAGAATGGGCTACTACACTTGCACATGTCAAGGAGGATTCGAGGGAACCAACTGTCAGACAGGTAGGCCGCGTAAATGTAGTTGCTTTCTTTGTACAGTATTACTATCGATACTAGCAAAAATGCCCGTCTTCGGATGGCGCGTGCGTGCGTGCGTGCGTGCGTGTGTGTGTGTGTGTGTGTGTGTGTGTGTGTGTGTGTGTGATACGCGTGTTTGTGTTTTGGGAGTGCTACGCGTGTTTGTGTTTTATGTATGTATGTTTGTGTGTGTTTGAGTGCGTTGGTGAGTGCGTGCGCACGCATGTATTCATGTGCTACGCGAAAGTGAATAGCAACGACATTGCTGGAACAACATCGGACAGTTTCAGATAATCAAATTATATAGGCAAAGAGAGTGCTCTCATTCGGCCTATTTAATGGATACACTGATGGTCTAGGGCATGCTCTGAGTAACTGCTATTGACAACATTAACATT
>CM034534.1:4840779-4848279 GCA_020002185.1 Paraescarpia echinospica | reverse complement strand
TCTCTTGGTTGGTCAGATTATCGAACACAACAGTGTTTATGTTAGATGGTGTGGATACGTCCACACCTTGCGAGCATTGATACATGTAAACACCTGAGCCTGCCAAATCTGTTAGCATGTAGATACACCTTATCAAATACATTTGATATCCCTTTTCTGGGAACAATCAGTAATAGTTATGGTGTGACATTAGCCGATGTAAATTGCCTATCTTTGTACATGTTGTTAATTACTCACTCTTATCTTTGATATTAGGGGCGAGAATAACTGGTAGTTATAAAATGTCTGGTGATGGAATATTTGTATAGTATATTTCCAAATACTTCAACATATGTTTTCAGTCTTCATAGTAAGCTACAAGCTTAAATGAAAAGAATAGTTGATGTTTCGCCAAATCAAATCGACGTATGAAATATTGACATGATAATAACACGCCAACTATCTAATTGCGGCCTACCAGACTGACAGTTGGTTCCCTCGTACCCAGCTTTACAAGAGCAAGTGTACATGTTCACGGCATCGGTGCAAGTGCCGCCATTTCTGCAGGGGCTGCTATCGCATTCATCAGTCTCTGTAAATAAAGAGTTAAATGTGTATGTCGTTCAGTCGAAAGAAGAACTACAAACGAATATCACTTTATGGTCACCTCGGTAATACAATCACTCCGCACTATGATCACACTAGGAGATTCATAATAGTCTCTCATCCCTGTGACCGAAAGAGAGAACACAATTATAATTCAGCATACATCAAATTGCTAATCCATTGTTGTAATTAATTCTTTTCAGAATACGAACATGATAGCTATCGCTGCTCATTAAATAGGCATGTTTATAACATGCACCTCCTCTCAGCTGGCGCACTACGTTCACTGGCATTCAAATGAACATCGTATGCCAGTGAACGTAGTGCGCCAGAGGCCAATATTCTAAAGATACAAAAGAACGTCGTATGCCAGTGATCGTAGCGTGCCAGAGGCCGGTGTTCCAAAGATACAAATGAACGTCGTATGCCAGTGAACGTAGTGCGCCAGAGGCCAGTATTCCAAAGATACAAATGAACGTCGTATGCCAGTGAACGTAGTGTGCCAGAGGCCAGTGTTCCAAAAATACAAATGAACGTCGTATGCCAGTGAATGTAGTGTGCCAGAGACCAGTGTTCCAAAGCTACAAATGAACGACCTCACAACGTTGGAGGATATACAGTTACAATGCTTCCCCTATTACTTCGTAGTAATATAGAGATAGAATATCTGGAAACTAGGACATGTTTCTTGATTATTAAACCTACCTGTCAAACATATGATTAGTGTTATTTCCGAATATTTCGATCGATCCCGCAGCGTTCGCCGTAAGACACAAACCTATATTATAAAAGTATTTGAAGCTTCCTGAAAATATTTTAAAGTGTTGGTAATATCATGCGAAGAAAGAAACTATCATTATGCGGCCTACCGGTCTGACAGTTGTTTCCCTCGTATCCTCCTCTACAAGTGCAACTGTATTTGTTCACTTCGTCAACACAAGTGGCGCCATTTCTGCACGGGCTGCTGCCGCATTCATTAGTATCTACACATAAACAATTATTGGTATGCACTTGGGATCCACACACACACACACGCCTGTGCGCGCGCAGGCACACGCACATGAAACCGCACACACGCACTCACTCACTCACTCACACACAAACAAACACACACAAACACAAACACACACACACACACACACACACACACAAACACAAACACACACACACACACACACACACACACACACACACTGAAGGAAATAATACAATCAAATACAATCAAATTATATGCGTTCATTAAAGTATTAATGTTGTGTCTCTAACACAATGCGTTGAGCAATTACTTTTGAACATCCACTACTAGATATGGAATAATATACTTCCTGTGTGAAACAGTAGATCACTTTAAGGCTTATATTGAATTGAGTGCATGCAAATGAGTAACTTCACAGGCACCGCTTCTCTTGGTTGGTCAGATTATCGAACACAACAGTGTTTATGTTAGATGGTGTGGATACGTCCACACCTTGTGAGCATTGATACATGTAAACACCTGAGCCTGCCAAATCTGTTAGCATGTAGATACACCATATCAAATACATTTGATATCCCTTTTCTGGGAACAATCAGTAATAGTTATGGTGTGACATTAGCCGATGTAAATTGCCTATCTTTGTACATGTTGTTAATTACTCACTCTTATCTGTGATATTAGGGACGAGAACAACTGGTAGTTATAAAATGTCTAGTGATGGAATATTTGTTTAGTATATTTCCAAATACTTCGACCTATGTGTTCAGTCTTCATAGTAAGCTACACGCTTAAATGAAAAGAATAGTTGATGTTTCGCCAAATCAAATCTTCGTATGAAATATTTACATGATAATAACACGCCAACTATCTAATTGCGGCCTACCAGACTGGCAGTTGGTTCCCTCGTATCCTGCTCTACAAGTGCAACTGTACTTGTTCAATCCGTCAACGCAAGTGGCATCGTTTGTGCATGGGCTGCTGCCGCATTCACTAGTTTCTATTAAGAAAACATAGTCGTATTCATATGTGACCAATTCAGTAAATACATATTACTAATTACGTGACTGAACGAGAAAACAAAACAACAATATCTGCATATTTATAACTAGCTAGTTCTTGATTGATTGAACATTTTATTTTCACTCGGTAATATGCTTAGTTTCTACTTTCGATGGCCGAACCATTCAAGCATCACTTACATCAGTCATGGAACTCGTATGAACATAATGTACAATGGTAATGTACAATGGTAATGTTGTCTACAAAACAACCAGTTGAACACTTATTCAGAGCGTCACTAGGGACGTTCATGTATAATTATATTAACTAAGCAAGTCAATATACTATTACATCCTCGTGTATGACTCCATTCAATACCTTTCCTTCCTATCCTTGTCAAAACTGACAACTTTGAAATGTTGCAAGGCGATTACGTCTCAAGTATTTGTACTGTATAATTTCTGAATATATCGACTGATCACTTAGTCATCTTTTTAAGTAAAAAGGTTGTGCAAAACGGTTCTTCAAAACAAGCACATGCACAATGTTGATACTACTATCATACAAATGAACAACCTATCTTTACATAGCCTACCAGTCTGGCAGTTGGTTCCCTCGTGTCCTGCCCTACAAATGCAACTGTACTTGTTCACTTCGTCAACACAGGTGGCGCCATTACTGCACGGGCTGCTGCCGCATTCATTAATATCTACAAATAAAGTATTAGACATATGTGAATATATATATATATATTCAGTAAACAGGAATTACAATCTAACTTCGCCTTACAGCTACATCGATAATGCAGCCACTTTGGAACAGTCCCATGTCTTCCTCACAAGAGATTGAGATAACGTCAAATTACACGTTTACTTCGAACTGGTAATGTTAATGTTGTCAATAGCAGTTACTCAGAGCATGCCCTAGACCATCAGTGTATCCATTAAATAGGTCGAATGAGAGCACTACCTTTGCCTATATAATTTGATTATCTGAAACTGTTCGATGTTGTTCCAGCAATGTCGTTGCTATTCACTTTCGCGTAGCACATGAATACATGCGTGCGCACGCACTCACCCACGCACTCAAACACACACAAACATACATACATAAAACACAAACACGCGTAGCATTCCCAAAACACAAACACGCGTATCACACACACACACACACACACACACGCACGCACGCACGCACGCACGCACGCACGCACGCACGCACGCACGCACGCACGCACGCACGCACGCACGCACGCACGCACGCGCCATCCGGAGACGGGCATTTTTGCTAGTATCGATAGTAATACTGTACAAAGAAAGCAACTACATTTACGCGGCCTACCTGTCTCACAGATGGTTCCCTCGAATCCTCCTTGACATGTGCAAGTGTAGTAGCCCATTCTGTCAACGCAAGTGCCGTCATTCCTACACGGACTACTGGCACATTCTGTCAACGCAAGTGCCGTCATTCCTACACGGACTACTGGCACATTCTGTCAACGCAAGTGCCGTCATTCCTACACGGACTACTGGCACATTCTGTCAACGCAAGTGCCGTCATTCCTACACGGACTACTGGCACATTCTGTCAACGCAAGTGCCGTCATTCCTACACGGACTACTGGCACATTCTGTCAACGCAAGTGCCGTCATTCCTACACGGACTACTGGCACATTCTGTCAACGCAAGTGCCGTCATTCCTACACGGACTACTGGCACATTCTGTCAACGCAAGTGCCGTCATTCCTACACGGACTACTGGCACATTCTGTCAACGCAAGTGCCGTCATTCCTACACGGACTACTGGCACATTCTGTCAACGCAAGTGCCGTCATTCCTACACGGACTACTGGCACATTCTGTCAACGCAAGTGCCGTCATTCCTACACGGACTACTGGCACATTCGTCAGGCTCTGTGAATAAACAATTATTGTTATACTCACGTGATCGAGTCAGTAAACACGAATTAGTGTCAAACCTTGTCTTATGACATGGGCGATACAGCCACGTCACAAATATCGTTACTATCACAAATTAGTTACGTAAGTACCAACATTCAAAACGGGGACTTTAGTCCGCTAATACAGACACCTCGCTATTCGGGTCAATTTGACTAGCTCGCGGGCTGACCTTACAGGTGTGTTTACAATGAATATCATATTTGTATCGTGCGAAAATATAAAAATGTTGCAAAATGAATTTTTTTTTCACGCATTTTCAGGATTTCATTGTATGGAATATTTGAGAACGTATGATACGATTTTATGTGTACTGTGAATACGTGTATAATCCTAGATTGTGCACAACTGTATATGCGTTGTGAGTATACGTGTACGTAGGGTACGATTAATTCGATATTTTGCTATGTGAGGACACGATTATCTGTGCACTAGACAAGTCATCATGCGCCACAGTGGATTTTGCAAGGCTAAAGTAAGATGCAACAAACAAGTTTCAATAAATGTATGTCCCATTTGGTTGTTATTACGTACCGGAAACCTGAGTGTCGAACACTTCCACTTCGCACATCGTTAGTATATTATTATTGCCGTTAATCTGTATGACCAGATACCGTCCTGTGGCACCGTCGTCGCACGTTATGTCCACCCTACTTTGTGACTGTTGACCAGTGAGCGTAGCACAGTGTTTGGTCAAATAGATAAGTTCTGACATGCTTTCCGACGGCCAAGTGTTCACCAGGCCCACTCTCAAGTCACGAAGTCTGTCGAAGCAACCTGAGGTGTGTCGGAACAGAGTGTAATGCATTCGTATATTGTACAGAATGTTTCTTCTGAAATGGCATTGTGACTGACAGAGCCACTCGGAGTTTAACAAGATTTAACAAGATTGCCATCCAGAAAATTACTCTGGATGGCAGGTGGACAAGGAAGCCTTTTGGCTTATCGAGAGTCCAATACTTTTTATCTACATGTATCCCGCCTTTTTAAGGTGTGTGTCGATTTTATTTTTAAACATATTCACGCTACTAGCACCAACACAATCAGGAGATAATCTGTTCCATTCATTTACAGTCCTTTGTGAGAATGAGAACTTTCTTGTATCTAATCTACACTGTTCCTTTACTAATGTAGCTTCATGTCCTCTGGTCCTTCTATTTTTCTTAACTGAGAAAAAAAAATTCTATCAATATTTTCATTACCATTCAATATTTTAAACACTTCTATGTGATCTCCTCTCAATCTCCTGGTCTCTAATGTTGTTAAACCACATTCTTTTAGGCGTATTTCGTAACTAAGATCCCTCAGATTTGGTATCATTTTAGTCGCTCTCCTCTGTACTCTTTCTAGCATATCTATGTCCTTCTTGCGATATGGCCTCCATGCTTGTATACAATATTCTAAATGAGGCCTCACTATTGTTTTGTACAGCGGTACTATTAATTCTTTTTTCTTATACGCTATATTTCGCCTAATTAATCCAAGGATTTGATTTCCCTTTGACGCTGCAATTCCGCACTGCTCTGAAACCTTCATATCAGCACTAATGGTTAACCCCAAGTCCTTTTCTTTTACAGTAGTACTTAGAACAGTACCCCCCATTTTATATTTTACCTCTTCATTCCCATGACCTGTGTGGAGGCATTTACATTTTCCAAAATTGAACAGCATTTGCCACTTTTCAGACCATTTGATCAACCTATCAAGATCATCTTGTAAAATGCTGCCCGTCTCCCCATCACTTTTAATCCTTCTAAACACTTCTTTTGTATCATCCGCAAATTTTAACACCTTGCTTGTTATATCATCGTCCAAACCGTTGATATATATTAAGAATAATATAGGTCCTAGTACTGATCCCTGTGGTACCCCACTCAATACCGATTTCCAGTTTGAAGCCTCCCCATCAACTACTACACGTTGTCTTCTGTCATCCAGCCATTTTTCTATCCAGTTTATTATACCATTTCCTATGCCATGGGCCTTTAGCTTAAGGAGTAATCTTTGATGTGGTACTTTGTCGAAAGCTTTTTGAAAATCTAAATATATGATATCTACTGGTTATCCCTCATCTACCCACCTAGTGATGTCTTCCAAAAACATAACATATACTGAGTTGGCATACGACTCGCTTTTAAAACCCATGCTGACATGTATTTATCGCAGTTATATGCTTCAACAAGAAATCCACCATAAAACTTTAATTAGTCTTTCTAATAATTTGCAAATCACTGATGTTAAACTCACTGGTTCATAGTTCCCTTGACTTGTTTCTCGAACCTTTTTTAAATAACGGTATAATGTTTGCCTCTTTCCATTCTAAAGGAACCATTCCCTCTTCTAATGACAAATTGAAAACTGTTGCAAGCGGTACGCTAATTTGTTCTACAATTTCCAATAGTAGTTTGGGCGGAATCGTATTGTTGACTAATGAAGTAAGATTATTCCGGAAAAAGTTCCAATTTGTGTTGACATATGTTGAATTTGGGTTCGTGTCAAAGTATGTTGTTGTTAGTTGTTTTATGTCATCTTTAAGCTTGTCCCAGTTTGCAGATTTATATTGGAACACTTTGTGTGGTGGTTTACTGTTACGGATTGGATTTAGGTTTACGTTAAAGGTCACAGCTTCATGATCACTCATGCCGGGAGTGGTGTGAGTGTTAGCAATTATCGATGGATTAGAAATGAGTATGAGGTCAAGGATATTGCCGGAATCACCTCGAGTGGGATCGTTGACCATGTTTTGTAATCCAAATTCTCTAATTATTTCTAGCAGTTTGTTATGCTTGCTGGCAGTTCTGTTGTCGGTGGTTTGCTGCTTGCCCCAGTTAATATCAGGAAGATTGAAGTCACCTGCTATAACTACATTAGGAGAAGTTTTTTGTGATCTGTACAGTTTTGTTAGCGATTCGTGGAGAGCTTCAAGGGATTTAAGGTGGTCACTGGGAGGTCGGTAGTAGGATGCAAAGTATATGGATTT
>CM034534.1:4791965-4839779 GCA_020002185.1 Paraescarpia echinospica | reverse complement strand
GGATTGAACATGTGACTGACAGGGTAGAGAAGGTATTGGGACATGGCAAGGGAGGGTCTATACTGGTACATATAGGAACAAACAATGCAGCCAGGGAGGGAACAACTGGGATAGTACAGAAGTATAGGCAGTTAGTGAGGATGCTAAAGAAGACAAGAGTTGAACAGATTATTCTGTTAGGAATTTTGCCAGTAATGGGAGGAAGGCAGGCAACGTATAGAAATTGCAAGAGGATGGCGATCAACTCACTAATTGAGCAGATGTGTGAAGAAGAGGGGGTGGGATTCACATATTTATGGGGATACTTTGTTGAGAGGGAAGATATGTACATGAGAGATGGCCTCCATCTTAATGGAAAGGGGGCAGCAGTTTTCTCAAAGAACCTGCTGCGATCTGTTGACAGTGGGACAGGTTGCATCTATTTAAACTAGATTCGCTGAGGGGACTCACAGAAAAGCATGAAACTGGAGGCATAGATAAAGACAGCACAAATAAATCAGCAATGAACAGTCTGGAAAACTATTCTGAAGCTGGATATAAATGTGTTTGTTTAAATGCAATGAGTATAGTAAACAAAAGAAATGAACTAAACATTATGGTAGAATATATTGACCCTCACATAATAGGTATAACCGAATCCTGGACCACCACCGATGTATCAGATGCCGAATTGGGACTGACAGGATATGTAATGTTTAGGAAAGATAGAATAGGAAGAAAGGGAGGTGGAGTTTTTTTATATATTAAATAATCTATCCAGGCTTATGAAATAAAATTAGAAAGAGAAGCAGATTGCCAAAGTCCAAACATACGCATAGAAGAGAATGAAAAAATACAAAACGCTATAAGGGAAGTAAGCAAACCAAACGGGACTGTATCATTATGGGGGATTTTAACCACGGGCATATACAATGGAAATCTCTACAGAGTATGGGGAGTGAGGACCACAAGTTTTTAGTTTTAGTTCAAGATACTTTTCTTTCTCAACATGTGCTAGAACCAACCAGGGGTGAGAGTGTAGACGTAGTTTTGTCCTCACAGAATGAATTAGTTGACAATGTCAAGATATGTGAGCCACTGGGGAGTAGTGATCACAGCCAGATACATTTTATCATCAAAGTAAAATCAGAAAGGAATAGTAAAAAGCAGTATAGGAGAAATTTCCACAAAGGAAGGTATAAGGACATGAGGAAATATTTAGCAAAGATAGACTGGAATAACACACTAAAAAATAAGACAGCAACGGTATGCTGGAATATATTAAAGAGTGAAATTAAGTGCATAGTCGATAAATTTGTACCTTTCAAAAAAACAAGGGAAACGGTCCAAAAAGAAACACTTATCGAAAGAAGCCACTAGAAAAATTAAGTATAAACAAATGATGTGGAAATCATATAGATGTACTGGAAATGATGAAGACTACAATAGTTATAAAGAAGCACTTAACCAAGCTGTAGCTGAAATTAGAAATTCAAAGAGAAGCTATGAACAACAATTAGCTAATAATATAAAACATATGCGTATGTTCGAAGCAAACAGAAAGTTCAAGATAATTTCGGTCCTCTAAAAGATAGTGCAGGAAATATAATATCAGAGGGATTCTTAATGGCAGAAGACCTGAATGAGTACATTAGTTCAGTGTTTACTAGGGAAGATATTAGTTCACTGCCAGTATCAGAGGCTAAGTTAAAGGGGCAGATTCAGACTATTTAGGACAATTAATTGTAACCCCGGAAATGGTAGCTAAAAAAATAAGTGCTATGAAGGATAATAAATCACCTGGAGTGGGTGGGATTCCGCCCAAACTACTATTGGAAATTGTAGAACAAATAAGCGTACCGCTTGCAACAGTTTTCAATTTGTCATTAGAAGAGGGAATGGTTCCTTTAGAATGGAAAGAGACAAACATTATACCGTTATTTAAAAAAGGTTCGAGAAACAAGTCAGAGAACTATAGACCAGTGAGTTTAACATCAGTAATTTGCAAATTATTAGGAAGACTAATTCAAGATCATATGGTGGATTTTCTTGTTAAACATAACTTGATAAACCCATCTCAACATGGTTTTTTTTAAAGCGAGGTCATGCTTAACACATATGTTATGTTTTTTGGAATACATCTCTAAGTGGGTAGATGAGGGATCGCCAATAGATATCGTCTACTTGGATTTTCAAAAAGCTTTCGACAAAGTACCACATCAAAGATTACTGCTTAAGCTAAAGGCCCATGGCATAGGAAATGGTATAGTAAACAGGATAGAAAATGGCTGATTGACAGAAGACTACGTGTAGTAGTTGATGGGGAGGCTTCAAACTGGAAATCGGTATTGAGTGGGGTACCACAGGGATCAGTACTAGGACCTATATTATTCTTAATATATATCAACGATTTGTATGATGAAAAAACTAGCAAGGTGTTGAAATTTGCGGATGATACAAAAGTGTTTAGAAGGATTAAAAGTGATGGAGATAGACAACATTTACAAGATGATCTTGACAAGTTGATCAAATGGTCTGAAAAATGGCAAATGCTGTTCAATTTTGGGAAATGTAAATGCCTCCACGCAGAACATGGGAACGAAGAGGTAGAATGTACAATGGGGGTAATGTATTAAGTACTACTGTAAAAAAAAAAACCTAGGGTTAACCATTAGTGCTGATATGAAGGTTTCAGAGCAGTGCGGAATTGCAGCTTCAAAGGGAAATCAAATCCTTGGATTAATTAGGCGAAACATAACGTGGAAAAAGAGCTAATACAACCGCTGTACAAAACAATAGTTAGGCCTCATTTAGAATATTGTATACAAGCGTGGAGGCCATATCGCAGGAAGGACATAGATATGCTAGAAAGAGTGCAAAGGAGAGCAACTAAAATTATACCAAAACTGAGGGATCTTAGTTACGAAATACGCCTAAAAATGCGGCTTAACAACACTTGAGACCAGGAGATTGCGAGGAGATCAGATAGAAGTGTTTAAAATAATGAATGGTTATGAAAATATTGATAGAAATATTTTTTTCTCAGTTAAGAAAGATAGAAGGACTAGAGGACATGAAGTTACACTGGCAAAAGAGCAGTGTAGATTAGATATAAGAAAGTTCTCATTTTCACAAAGGACTGTAAATGGATGGAACAGATTATCTGCTGATTGTGTTGATGCTAGTAGAGTGAATATGTTTAAAAATAAAATCGATACATACCTCAGAAGGGCGGGATACACATAGGTAAAAGGGTCGGACTCTCGATAAGCCAAAGGGCTTCCTTGTCCACCTGCCACCTAGAGTTAATTCTCTGGGTGGCAATTTTGTTAAATCTTGTTAAATATGTTAAACTCCGAGTGGCTCTGTCAGTTACAATGCCATTTTAGAAGAAACATTCTGTACAATATACGAATGCATTACCCTCTGTTCCGACACACCTCAGGTTGCTTCGACAGACTTCGTGACTTGAGAGTGGGCCTGGTGAACACTTGGCCGTCGGAAAGCATGTCAGAACTTATCTATTTGACCAAACACTGTGCTACGCTTACTGGTCAACAGTCACAAAGTAGGGTGGACATAACGTGCGACGACGGTGCCACAGGACGGTATCTGGTCATACAGATTAACGGCAATAATAATATACTAACGATGTGCGAAGTGGAAGTGTTCGACACTCAGGTTTCCGGTACGTAATAACAACCAAATGGGACATACATTTATTGAAACTTGTTTGTTGCATCCTACTTCAGCCTTGCAAAATCCACTGTGGCGCATGATGACTTGTCTAGTGCACAGATAATCGTGTCCTCACATAGCAAAATATCGAATTAATCGTACCCTACGTACACGTATACTCACAACGCATATACAGTTGTACACAATCTAGGATTATACACGTATTCATAGTACACATAAAATCGTATCATACGTTCTCAAATATTCCATACAATGAAATCCTGAAAATGCGTGAAAAAAAATTCATTTTGCAACATTTTTAAATTTTCGCACGATACAAATATGGTATTCATTGTAAACACACCTGTAAGGTCAGCCCCCGAGCTAGTCAAATTGACCCGAATAGAATCTGTATTAGCGGACTAAAGTCCCCGTTTTTAATGTTGGTACTTACGTAACTAATTTGTGATAGTAACGATATTTGTGACGTGGCTGTATCGCCCAAGTCATAAGACAAGGTTTGACACTAATTCGTGTTTACTGACTCGATCACCTGAGTATAACAATAATTGTTTATTCACAGAGCCTGACGAATGTGCCAGTAGTCCGTGTAGGAATGTGCCAGTAGTCCGTGTAGGAATGTGCCAGTAGTCCGTGTAGGAATGTGCCAGTAGTCCGTGTAGGAATGTGCCAGTAGTCCGTGTAGGAATGTGCCAGTAGTCCGTGTAGGAATGTGCCAGTAGTCCGTGTAGGAATGACGGCACTTGCGTTGACAGAATGGGCTACTACACTTGCACATGTCAAGGAGGATTCGAGGGAACCAACTGTCAGACAGGTAGGCCGCGTAAATGTAGTTGCTTTCTTTGTACAGTATTACTATCGATACTAGCAAAAATGCCCGTCTTCGGATGGCGCGTGCGTGCGTGCGTGCGTGCGTGTGTGTGTGTGTGTGTGTGTGTGTGTGTGTGTGTGTGTGATACGCGTGTTTGTGTTTTGGGAGTGCTACGCGTGTTTGTGTTTTATGTATGTATGTTTGTGTGTGTTTGAGTGCGTTGGTGAGTGCGTGCGCACGCATGTATTCATGTGCTACGCGAAAGTGAATAGCAACGACATTGCTGGAACAACATCGGACAGTTTCAGATAATCAAATTATATAGGCAAAGGTAGTGCTCTCATTCGACCTATTTAATGGATACACTGATGGTATAGGGCATGCTCTGAGTAACTGCTATTGACAACATTAACATTACCAGTTCGAAGTAAACGTGTAATTTGACGTTATCTCAAACTCTTGTGAGGAAGACATGGGACTGTTCCAAAGTGGCTGCATTATCGATGTAGCTGTAAGGCGAAGTTAGATTGTAATTCCTGTTTACTGAATATATATATATATATTCACATATGTCTAATACTTTATTTGTAGATATTAATGAATGCGGCAGCAGCCCGTGCAGAAATGGCGCCACTTGTGTTGACGAAGTGAACAAGTACAGTTGCACTTGTAGAGGAGGATACGAGGGAAACAACTGTCAGACCGGTAGGCCGCATAAAGATAGTTTCTTTCTGCGCATGGTATTATCAACACCTTAAAATATTTTCAGGTAGCTTCAAATACTCTTATAATATAGGTTTGTGTCTTACGGCGAACGCTGCGGGATCGATCGAAATATTCGGAAATAACACTAATCATATGTTTGACAGGTAGGTTTAATAATCAAGAAACATGTCCTAGTTTCCAGATATTCTATCTCTATATTACTACGAAGTAATAGGGGAAGCATTGTAACTGTATATCCTCCAACGTTCTGAGGTCGTTCATTTGTAGCTTTGGAACACTGGTCTCTGGCACACTACATTCACTGGCATACGACGTTCATTTGTATCTTTGGAACACTGGCCTCTGGCATACTACGTTCACTGGCATACGACGTTCTTTTGTATCTTTGGAATATTGGCCTCTGGCGCACTACGTTCACTGGCATACGATGTTCATTTGAATGCCAGTGAACGTAGTGCGCCAGCTGAGAGGAGGTGCATGTTATAAACATGCCTATTTAATGAGCAGCGATAGCTATCATGTTCGTATTCTGAAAAGAATTAATTACAACAATGGAATTAGCAATTTGATGTATGCTGAATTATAATTGTGTTCTCTCTTTCTATCACGAGGATGAGAGACTAGTGGGAATCTCCTAGTGTGATCATAGTGCGGAGTGATTGTATTACCGAGGTGACCATAAAGTGATATTCGTTTGTAGTTCTTCTTTCGACTGAACGACATACACAATTAACTCTTTATTTACAGAGACTGGTGAATGCGATAGCAGCCCCTGCAGAAATGGCGGCACTTGCACCGATACCGTGAACATGTACACTTGCTCTTGTAAAGCTGGGTACGAGGGAACCAACTGTCAGTCTGGTAGGCCGCAATTAGATAGTTGGCGTGTTATTATCATGTCAATATTTCATACGTCGATTTGATTTGGCGAAACATCAACTATTCTTTTCATTTAAGCTTGTAGCTTACTATGAAGACTGAAAACATATGTTGAAGTATTTGGAAATATACTATACAAATATTCGATCACCAGACATTTTATAACTACCAGTTATTCTCGCCCCTAATATCACAGATAAGAGTGAGTAATTAACAACATGTACAAAGATAGGCAATTTACATCGGCTAATGTCACACCATAACTATTATTGATTGTTCCCAGAAAAGGGATATCAAATGTATTTGATAAGGTGTATCTACATGCTAACAGATTTGGCAGGCTCAGGTGTTTACATGTATCAATGCTCACAAGGTGTGGGCGTATCCACACCATCTCACATAAACACTGATGTGTTCGATAATCTGACCAACCAAGAGAAGCGGTGCCTGTGAAGTTACTCATTTGCATGCACTCAATTCAATATAAGCCTTAAAGTGATCTACGGTTTCACACAGGAAGTATATTATTCCATATCTAGTAGTGGATTTTCAAAAGTAATTGCTCAACGCATTGTGTTAGAGACACAACATTAATACTTTAATGAACGCAGATAATTTGATTGTATTTGATTGTATTATTTCCTTCAGTGTGTGTGTGTGTGTGTTTGTGTTTGTGTGTGTGTGTGTGTGTGTGTGCGTGTGTGTGTGCGTGCGTGTGTGTGTGTGTGAGTGAGTGAGTGCGTGTGTGCGGTTGCATGTACCTGCGCGCGCACAGGCGTGTGTGTGTGTGTGTGTGTGTGGATCCCAAGTGCATACCAATAATTGTTTATGTGTAGATATTAATGAATGCGGCAGCAGCCCGTGCAGAAATGGCGCCACTTGTGTTGACGAAGTGAACAAGTACAGTTGCACTTGTAGAGGAGGATACGAGGGAAACAACTGTCAGACCGGTAGGCCGCATAAAGATAGTTTCTTTCTGCGCATGGTATTATCAACACCTTAAAATATTTTCAGGAAGCTTCAAATACTCTTATAACATAGGCTCGTGTCTTACGGCGATCGCTGCGGGATCAATCGAAATATTCGGAAATAACACTAATCATATGTTTGACAGATAGGTCTAATAATCAAGAAACATGTCCTAGTTTCCAGATATTCTATCTCTATATTACTACGCAGTAATAGGGAAGCATTGTAACTGTATATCCTCCCACGTTCTGAGGTCGTTCATTGGTACCTTTGGAACACTGGCCTCTGGCACACTACGTTCACTGGCATACGACGTTCATTGGTATTTTGGGAACACTGGCCTCTGGCACACTACGTTCACTGGCATACGACGTTCATTTGTATCTTTGGAACACCGGCCTCTGGCGCACTACGATCACTGGCATACGACGTTCATTTGTATCTTTGGAACACCGGCCTCTGGCGCAGTACGTTCACTGGCATACGACGTTTATTTGTATCTTTGGAACACCGGCCTCTGGCACACTACGATCACTGGCATACGACGTTCATTTGTACCTTTGGAACACTGGCCTCTGGCGCACTACGTTCACTGGCATACGACGTTCATTTGTATCTTTGGAACACCGGCCTCTGGCACACTACGATCACTGGCATACGACGTTCATTTGTATCTTTGGAACACTGACCTCTGGCACACTACGATCACTGGCATACGACGTTCATTTGTATCTTTGGAACACCGGCCTCTGGCACACTACGTTCACTGGCATACGACGTTCATTTGTATCTTTGGAACACTGGCCTCTGGCACACTACGTTCACTGGCATACGACGTTCATTTGTATCTTTGGAACACCGGCCTCTGGCGCACTACGTTCACTGGCATACGACGTTCATTTGTATCTTTGGAACACTGGCCTCTGGCACACTACGTTCACTGGCATACAACGTTCATTTGTATCTTTGGAACACCGGCCTCTGGCGCACTACGTTCACTGGCATACGACGTTCATTTGTATCTTTGGAACACTGGCCTCTGGCACACTACGTACACTGGCATACAACGTTCATTTGTATCTTTGGAATACTGGCCTCTGGCACACTACGATCACTGGCATACGACGTTCATTTGTATCTTTAGAACACTGGCCTCTGGCACACTACGTTCACTGGCATACAACGTTCATTTGTATCTTTGGAATACTGGCCTCTGGCGCACTACGTTCACTGGCATACGACGTTCATTTGTATCTTTAGAACACTGGCCTCTGGCACACTACGTTCACTGGCATACAACGTTCATTTGTATCTTTGGAATACTGGCCTCTGGCGCACTACGTTCACTGGCATACGACGTTCATTTGTATCTTTAGAACACTGGCCTCTGGCACACTACGTTCACTGGCATACAACGTTCATTTGTATCTTTGGAATACTGGCCTCTGGCGCACTACGTTCACTGGCATACGACGTTCATTTGTATCTTTAGAACACTGGCCTCTGGCACACTACGTTCACTGGCATACAACGTTCATTTGTATCTTTGGAATACTGGCCTCTGGCGCACTACGTTCACTGGCATACGACGTTCATTTGTATCTTTGGAACACTGGCCTCTGGCGCACTACGTTCACTGGCATACGACGTTCATTTGTATCTTTGGAATACTGGCCTCTGGCGCACTACGTTCACTGGCATACGACGTTCATTTGTATGCCAGTGAACGTAGTGCGGCAGCTGAGAGGAGGTGCATGTTATAAACATGCTTATTTAATGAGCAGCGATAGCTATCATGTTCGTATTCTAAATAAAATGAATTACAATAATGGAATTAGAAATTTGATGTATGCTGAATTATAATTGTGTTCTCTCTTTCGGTCACGAGGATGAGAGACTATTGGGAATCTCCTAGTGTGATCATAGTGCGGAGTGATTGTATTACCGAGGTGACCATCAAGTGATATTCGTTTGTAGTTCTTCTTTCGACTGAACGACATACACAATTAACTCTTTATTTAGAGATACTGATGAATGCGATAGCAGCCCCTGCAGAAATGGCGGCACTTGCACCGATGCTGTGAACATGTACACTTGCTCTTGTAAAGCTGGGTACGAGGAAACCAACTGCCAGACTGGTAGGCAGCGCAAACATAGTTTGTGTCTAGGCACGATGTTAGTATATTATACATATTACACGGGTACATTTGGTTTGACCACATTTGAAATACCTTTCTCAGGTAAGAGTATGTCTTACAACGAAGACTGACGAAATCGTTCGAAATAATTAAATTAATGTGAAACAAATACTTGAGAGGATATAACCATCCAACATTTCATAGTTATCAGTTGATCTTGTCTTTGTTATCAATGATAACTGTTACTAAACTAACAGCAGATATAACGATAAGCCGTTATCATATAAAATTGCAGAGATGTACCTCTTAGAGAACAAGTGAAACGCAGTTGGTGCTAGATTTGTCTTTTAATTTTTTTCAATTTCTAATTTTTTTTAATATCGCATGGGTATACTGGGTTTGACGAAACATCAGTTATATATTTTAACATACCAATTACGACGAAATCTGAGTATATCTGTCAAAATAATCGGATATGACATGACACAAATTCCTGCAAAATAATCGCTATGCAACATTCAATCGTTGTCGTTAATTTATCTTAACAACAACACTATGTAGAGTGGGATTGTTAAGGAAGGACGTTATCGGAACTGGGAGCAACTGATGTGAATAGCGAGGAGATCTTATTATTAGGGGATTAATGTCCTACCCTTTACGGTTATGGACATTATTAATGACTGTCCTAGTTTGACAATAATTGCATGGAATCTTTACAGCCGAGGAGGTTGTAAAGTGAAGGTGGACATCGGATTTTGTACGTTTTTTATTCGCTTCCCTCTGTTCTGAAGCAAACCGTACGCCAATACCCATACAGGTGGTCAACACAAGAAGACTGCAGTCCAAGTTAACTGATGGATTACGTGGTGATAGTAACAGTTATTTGTTTTCAGATACCGATGAATATGGCAGCAACCCTTGCAGAAATGGCGGCACTTGCACTGACGCCGTGAACAAGTACAGTTGCAATTGTAAAGCAGGATACACGGACACCAACTGTCAAAGTGGTAGGTCGTGTTCAAACAATGTGTTTCTTTCCACGATAATTATTATTACGTAAATATTATGTGGGTGTAGTTGATTGGAAGACACTCAAAATGCCCTATAAAGGTATTTACTTATAAGACTTATCTTCACGATTCTCGATAGGACGTAACTATTATGGAACCTTTATCATATCACATTTTAGACCTTTATAAAAATCTTGCTGAACGTTAATACGTTGTAAATATATAGTTTTGTATATCGCATTTACTGTGATGTTTTAGATATAGACGAATGCGCCAGAAACCCGTGTCAAAATGGCGGCTCCTGCAGTGATGAAGTGAACAAGTACAGTTGCACTTGTGACAGCGGGTACGACGGCGCCACCTGTCAAACCGGTAGGTCATTGTCTTGCCAGCGAGAATGTAATTGTGGAGTGCGGTGGTGCAGGGACAAGAGCTTCGGAATCTCGACCGCGAGAACCCAGTTTCGAATCCTGTGCTGCGGTGTCGAAACTTTGGGAAGTTCGTTCACTCTACATTGCTGCAGTTCACTCAGCTTTGTGAATGGGTACCCGGCTATAGACAATGGTGGATATCTTGTTCGAATAGTCGTCGCGCATTATTTGTGGCGTGGATGGATGCTTCCCAGAGAAGTCGAGATGGTGTTCGATTGAACAGGTCTGCCAGAGAGTAAAGTGTAAAGTGGTTTGAGCAGTCCTAACGACTGGATACTGCGCTGTGGCATACTTTTCACTATATCATTATACAACGATGACACCTTCCTGCACAGACTGTAGTTTGTCGTATTAAAATACACAAGTAATCAACCGCCTTGTATGCGTTTGAAAAGATGCATGTGATTATCACTGATTTTCTGAAACTATAGATTACATCCACCCATGGAATACCACATCAAGAGAATCACCATTATTGTGATGTCATCAGGATATTACCAATTAGTTAACTCAGGTAGAAGAAATGCCCCTTAGAAATGCGGAGAATATAAAAACCACATAAGCAAATAGCTTTACATAACCATTGTTGTGCTTTCTGACATATTCATCGCCAGTTGGTAGATCAGATGTCAATTGTCCAAGACAGCGACTGATCACAGGCATACACGTTTCACGATGCACTAGCAATACGCCGTCAGACAAATAAAAGTACCATTTCTGATAAAATGGTATAATTCCGTTGTATACATTTTATTTAAAAAACGCAGAACACGGGATTGATTTGTAGCACTGTAGTTGTTGTATTGATTACTGTCTCAAAGTGGAGCATACCAAGGTTACTGATTTGTAACATTATTCGTTTTAACTCCAGATATCAACGAATGCGCCAGTCACCCTTGTCAACACGGAAGCACCTGCACTGACGGAGTGAACAGGTACACGTGCACTTGAGCCAGTGGATACGAGGGAACAACTTGTGAAACGGGTAAGTCGTCCATAGATGTTATGTTACATCCAATGTTATCATGCATATCACTTGTACATGTAGGACACAACAATGTAATTCAATACATCATATGAATATATATGTATATATATATATACATATTTGTATTCAATTATATATATATATATATATACATATATATATATATGTATTCAATTACATTATATATATATAAATATATATATATATATTTATTATACACGTCCCTTTGTAATGATAACTCGTTGTCGAAACACGATCTAACTATACCCGCATATGCGTGTGCGTGTGCGTGCGCTCGTGTATGTGAGTGTATAGTTGCGCAAATGCATGTATGTTTGTATGTATGGCTGTATGCGTGATTGTAAGTATTGTGTATGTGCGTGTGTATGTACGTATGTATGTATGTACGTATGTATGTATGTATGTATGTATGTATGTATGTATGTATGTATGTATGTATGCATGTATATTTGTATGTACGTACGCATTCATGAGTGCATGCGTATATGAATATATGTGCATATGCTTGTTGGTGTGTAATCCTTTTCTTCCTAGGTAGATTGCATCGAGGAAAGATCCTTAAAGTTTTTATTGTCTAGGTTTTGCCAATGGGTTACTGCTTCTTACTGGTTATGGTTAGGTAAACTATAAAACATGTCATATAAACACACGCACACGCACACGCGCACGCGCACACACACACAAACATACACACACACACGCGCGCGCGCGCGCGCACACACACACTAATACTTACACTAGTTTTTTTTTCCTTTCCAGATATCGACGAATGTTTCAGTCACCCTTGTCGAAATGGGGGCACCTGCTCTGACCGAGTGAAGAGGTTCACATGCACTTGTGCCAATTGAATACGAAGGCATTATTTGTGAAACGGATAAGTCGTGTATATGTGTTTACTACATTTAATTTCTTAGAAAATATTTTACACAATGTAGAACACTAATGTTATCATTGAAGTTGGCATTTCGAAATATCCGTATTGTGTTTATTATACACTTATTCTTGTAGAGTTGTACTCGCCCGAGTTGGATCCGCCAAACACGAAGGAAGCGTCAGTGAGTCTGATTGACACAAACACAGACACCTGTCTGATCCTGGAGGACGTCGAGATGTACACATTCTCGCCGTCGATGAGTCAGTGGCTGCCTCGACCACAGAATGCTTGCTGGAGGTCGGGACTCGTCATCAAGTACCGTGTACCAGACAACATACACGCATCTTTCACAGTCAGAATCAGCGGTCATCGTCTGGTGTGCTCCAAGTCGCACCTCAAGGTAATAACCAAACACAACGACTCGCCTGACTGCGGACTGGTGTCTGGAAACTACCAGATTTGTAAGCTGAGCGGAGTCACCGAGCCGGAACCTGGAAGTGTGACCACGTGTGTTTTTTACGATGAGATGAACACGGAATTTTGTTCAACATTGATGCTTAGGAGTATAACAATACATCGAATTGTCGATATATCGCAATAGTCAATGTGACGATGAATATTCTCGATAATAAATTTAATTATTGATACTTATCATGGACAAAGAACACGAACGTAGTACGATATGGTTGGAAATATTGGATTGGACACAGAGGCCATTAGATTGAATATGGAGAGAAGGAAAAAGGGATGGTGCGCCACTGAGCTCCGATTTTACTAGGATAAGGATAGGCAAAATAAGTAATGTCATTATAATAATTAATTAATATTGGTACCGGTACTGGCATTAACATGCTTCTTCTTCTTCTTATTATTATTATTATAGTAGTAGTAGTAGTCGTAGTCGTAGTATTAGTAGTAGCAGTAGTAGTAGTAGCATAGCATAAATGAGTGAGGAATGGCAAACACAGTAATGAGGGAGATGAGGGGAGGGATGAGGGGAGGGGTGAGAGGAAGGATGAGGGAGGGGGTGAGAGTAGGTATGAGGGGAGGGGTGAGAGGAGGAATGAGGGAGGGGTAGAGTGGAGGGGTGAGAGGAGGGGTGTAATGCTGGAAGGAGAGAGACACGTTACAATGAATAACAGCGTAATCATTGGTCATTCTCGATATTCTTGCTAGGATTTGTATACAGAACGTCGTTTTAGTTTTACATTTCCTGTGGGTATCCTGTGATCAAATCATGTGGCTTTATAAGTACTGTACGTGTACTTATTTCTGTTCATACTAGAAAGTAGTCCATGTGGGCCTTGGAGCTATTTTGATACTCGCGGCCCTGTCCACCTATGTGTTCTACCCCGCCATCATCTCGGAAAATTGGAGCGGAATACAATTGGCAAACATGCCATCTGATCTCAAAATATGTATTTCCATCTGCGACTGGTAGATATGACCTAGAACACGTGTCACCTTGACAACACACCCTACGGACAGGATGTATAATGCACTTTCGAGAAACAATGTCGACGTGACAGTTTTTTCAAATCACCGCGTGGTTATTATAATATTATATCTGGAGTGTTTGCAAAATCAGTAACTATGTGCAGTAATGCTTTTTACTTTTTCCGAATATGGAAATCAGGGTAGAATGAAGTAGAATACTTATTAATTACTTACAACACAAACGCAACTTGTACAGGAATACTAAACGTGGATAACAGAATATTTATAATATATGCAATGCAATAAATAACATATATTACCAACAACAATATATTACAGTATAAAAATATCAACACACTAATAAAAATATATACATTATTTACTCAACGTCGTTATCGTACACATGTAAAACATACTAATTGACTAAATTGACTTAATAGTAATGTTAAGTTAAAAAAACAGATTAATCATTTTAAGATGTGACATCAACATTGTGTTCCCGAGCAGCTAAATGGCCATGTAAGGTAGACTTCGCAAGATTGTTAAACTAGTTTTAGTGCGATATTGTTTTTTGCTATTGACAAGTTATTCCAGTGGCATATGCTTGTATACAGAAAATGGCGTTCGTCCAGAACTATTTCTCTAGAAATCACACATGGTAATTCATTTGCTTTTGTGCTGTATCTATGTTGAACCAATTCAATATTTGTTCATAAATATTGAGGAGCATTACCTTTGAAAATATAGAATATGTGGTCCAATTTTGACTATTCTACTCAATACACAAATAGGAGTAATTCAACATTGACATTAGTTTGTCCATAAATTAAGAAGGAATAATCAACACATTTTCTGGGAGCATTTTTTGATCACGAGCTGATGATAAACTTAATTAATATAATTAGAAAAATTGGCTAAACAATCAACGATTATTTGCAGAAGGAAGTTGTCTAATTAACCAGGATGGAATGTAAGTAATAATAGTGGCCATCTCGCCCCGGTGCATGGAATAAAGATCAAAGGACATCAAAGGGTTTTTGGATCAGTCAGGCCGTCGGAATGGAATAAAGATCAAAGGGTTTTGGATCAGCCATATAAAAATCTACTTATAAAAAAGCCTCTTATCTTAATTGCCTTTCGACAGCTTACTTATAAAAAAAGTTTGATTGATGCCCGGTTGACCCCTTTTTATAGTTACCGCTGGTTCATGTATGTACGTAATGTAAGTACTTTACTGCTGACCTCTAGTGGATATACATGCTATGATAACTACCTCTAGCGGATATACCTGATATGATAACCTAGACGGTAGCGCCTCTAGTGCAAGAATGAGTAATCAGTCACTTATGGGTAAGGAGGTTATATAGTGGTTATACACGAGGTGTAGTCAGTCGTGTCTTTAGATCAGCGGTATGGAGCCTATACGTTTCGGTGGTTCGGCGTCGTTCCTGTCGAATTTTTATCCGTGTCGAGTCACTGCGTACGGTCGGGTATTCAGATCCGTCGAGCACGCTTATCAGTTTAGAAAAGCAATGTTTAACGAAGATAAAGAAAACGCGGAGTACATCAAACAGTCGTGATCAGCCTATATAGCGAAGCGACGAAATTACGGAATCAAGAGAAAGAGACGGTGGGTCGAATGGGACACCGTTAGGGTTGAGTGTATGAAGGATGTGTTGATGGCGAAGTTCGGAGGGACGAAAAAGTTGAGAGACGCCCTGTTGGCTACCGGGGAAGCAGAACTGGTGGAGTGGGTACCGTCGAAAGAGGCCTTCTGGGGTTGCGTTATCGGAGGTCAAGAAGGTCAAAACATGCTCGGTAAATTATTGATGGAGGTGCGCGATGAATATACAAAAAACGAATAAAAAAGACCTCATCCATTCCTGCGCGCCAGTCGTCAATATGTACACATCGGTGAAGCATCCTTTTACGTGCATCGTGGCTGGCCCTACGGGGTGCGGTAAGACTACTTTCGTCACTCGTCTACTACAGTTCGCTTCTTCTATGATTGAGCCGCCTCCGGAGAAAATCCTGTGGTGTTACGGCCAGTGGCAATCCGCCTACGCCTCTACGTCAGCCGATATAGAATTCGTAGAGGGTTTACCGGATCCAAAGATTTTAGACGCCAAAACGAGGATGCTTCTAGTACTCGATGACCTTATGGATGAAACCGATTGCCGGGTCACGACCTTGTTCACTAAAAAAGTCATCATTGCAACACGTCCGTCGTACAGGTTCGGCAGAATATTTTTCCAAAAGAGAAAGAAAATCGCACAATCAACTTGAATGCGCAATATGTGGTGCTATTCAAGAGCCCTCGGGACGCCGGACAAGTAGTTCACCTGGCGAAACAGATTATTCGGGTAGAGTCAAACACATGATGGAAGCTTTCAAAGATACCACGTCAGCAGCCTACGGTTATCTTTTAGTAGATCTGAAACAGGAAACAGTGGAAAATATGCGCTTGCGCACGTCTATTTTCCCCGACGATCGCCTTCAGTACGTTTACGTAAGGAGAATATAAAAAGAGGAACGCGTCACAGCGGACGTCATTCGTCAGGAAAACACAGCGCGTCAAGAAGCACATCATCTGTCTGGAGGTAATGAATATATATAAGAATGTCAAGTTGAGAAAAGCTATACTTGCCAACGGAAACGCCGACTTAATCTGTAGTCTGTGCGATTGCGCGTACAACATATTGAAAGGGAACGTGAAATTTTCAGCGAAGCAGAAAAAAACACTGTCAAAATACAGAAGCATCTGCGAAAGTTGACGTCAAAAAAGGTGTCCGTCAAGAAGAAGCGGGCGGTCTTGCAATCAGGTGCGGGCGGCTTTCTGACGGCACTGCTAGCCCTGTTGGCGAGAACCGTCCTTCTCCCGCTGCTCAGGCAGGTTATCGGGTGATGCAGCACGCGAAGAAGATGGCGTTGGTAGACCCTCGGTTTGTGGAGAGTCTCCTGCCGTTAATCGACCAGCCACCGAGCACGACCCGATCGGGTGCGATGAGTAGCCTGGGCAGCGACATGAAGAATGTTCCAGACCGTTCGGATTTATCCGAGCGAGAGATGGTAGCGTCGTACAATCAACTGCTGAGTCGCTACAATTCGATAGAGGCGACTCGAGCGGCGCAGCCGGTAAGCATGTCCGTGGTGAGCACCGAGGGCAAGGAGGAGGCGGTCCAACCGCTGCCGACGGCGCCGGCATCGTTGAGCGGTATAGAGTGGGAGACCGTGGAAAGCGTACCGAAAACGCTGAGAGGGAAAGCCCACCTCCTGATCGAGAAAATTAAAACCGATCCGTTGTGTCGATGGAACGACCGCGGCGAATTCGTGTACAACGGTCAACCTATCGCGGGAAGTAACACGGTCGATCTCATGAACGACCTCATGTGAACGAGGAAGAAGGCATTACCGCCGGTTGGGTGTGAAGCGTTCGGGGACCGTGTGAGGCGTCTGAACGTCCCTATGGAACTCTTCGGTAACGCCCGGCATCGAGCGTACATACATACAGCAGCAGCAGCAGCAGCAGCAGCAGGCGACGCCTGGTAAAGGCAAACGTCGCCGTCGTTGTCGCACTGAGTCTCTAGAGCGAAAGTGGGAGGAGTATTAAAGAGTTTGAAACGCCGCCGTCAGAGCCACTCACAATGCACCCTCGAAGGTCGTTAGTCGTCGTCGTCGTCGGCGTAGTCGCAGCGGCTTTCGCTTTATATATGTGTATATTATTCGTCGTAAATCGGTCGTCGTCGTCGCCGTCGTCATGGTCATGGTGTCCCGGCGACCTCGTGGTACGCAACGAAAGCGCCGCCGCCGCCAAACTCAACGAGACGACGACCGCCGCCTGAAGCGCGCCTACTTCGACCCGAAACAGGCGGGTAGTTACGGCGGCGTCGACGCGTTGTACCGGGCGGCGGCAACTGTAGTACGCAAACCGGTCGTGAATCAGTGGCTAGCGGCGCATGACACTAACACCCTGCACAAACCGGTGAAACGACGTTTCAAACGACGTTGCGTTATCGTAGGCGGTTGAAGCCAGCAGTGGCAAGCCGATCTCGTCGACGTAACTCAACTGAAAAAGCACAACGACGGTATAACGTTCCTATTGACGGTCATCGACGTCTTTTCGAAGCGGGCGTGGTGCGTTACGGCCTTCGAGTACCTGCTGCAGCAGCAAGAGGAACCGCCGAACGCGCTGCAGACCGATAAGGGGACGGAGTTTCTCAATAGACCCTTTCAGAAACTTTTGACGGAATACGGCGTCCACCATTTCGTGACGCATAACGAGGAGACTAAAGCGAGTGTCGTGGAAAGATTCAACCGGACGCTAAAGACTCGCATGTGGAGGTACTTTACGAAGCATCAGACGCTGAGATACGTAGAACCGCTACCGGACTTCGTGCGGTCGTACAACAACGCCTACCATCGAAGCATCGGTAGGACGCCGGCGAATGTCAACGCCGCGAACCAGGAGAGTGTGTGGCAACGGTTGTACGACGGTGAGGTTCGAGGCTGCAAGCCGAAACTGCGTGAGAGAGATCGCGTACGTATAAGCAAGGCGAAGGGTCGGTTCAAGAAAGGGTACATAGCTAACTGGACCCAAGAGCTCTTCACCGTCGTAGAAACGCATCCGTCCGATCCTCCCGTTTACCGCTTGAAGGACGAGGCCGAGACGCTACTTGACGGCACCTTCTTCGAACCGGAGCTGCAACGAGTAGTCGTGCCGAAGGATAAACTGTATCGCGTGGAGACCGTTCTACAGCGTCGTCGACGCGGAGGCGGTACGGAGGTACTCGTGAAATGGAGCGGTTATACGGCTTCCTTCAACAGCTGGATCGACGCCAAGGCGCTCGTGGGTATAAAGGGTAGGATGCCGTAGCGTCGGACGGTAGTCGTCATGCCGTATTGGATGCGACATTCGGGGTGCTGGCGACTACACGAAGCGGGGTTGTGCAACGGCTTTTCATTCTTTTATAAGGGAGGGTGCTGCATTAACAGACCGCATTGGCGCTACGATGACCGACGAGGTGACATCGATCGAAGCCGACGAACCAGCAGACTGCTTCGATATCGGCGTCATCGAGCCCAAAGACTTCGTCGACACTACCGAGTCTACCACCACCTCCGCCCGCGAACACGTTCCATTGCGTTTCTACGGCAACAACTGCCCTAAAGCCGAGATCATCTTCCTGTGTCAGATCGTCGTTCTGTACACGGTTATTGTCGCCAGTATATATAATCTAACGAGAGACCAGGGCGACTCCAACCTGTGGACTGCACTGTTGAATAGCTGTCTCGATTACCTACTTCCGAGTCCGTCTATGAGGCGCGATGGCATCGTCTGACTTTTACCTGACGCTCCCGAGCAACGCGTCTATGAAGGCGCACCCCGAAAACACGTTGACTCACTACACCACGAATCTACCGCAACGCATCGAACTGTCGGGGCAGTGGGAATGCGGACTGGTGACACTACAATACCCGCATACATGGTACAACTTGAGAGAGGAGGACGCGTATTCTTCTTGGCTTGCCCAACGGGGGAGAGAGGGGTTTACTCCTCCGTAGACGGTGACAGCAGTCTGATTTAACAGCAAGGCGACATCCCTCACGGCTTTTACAGCAGCGCTTACGAGTTGAAGCATAAAATCAATGCGACACTGACGAAACTGAGCACCGATAAAGTCAAGGCCCGCCTGGAGTACAGCCCCATCTCCAACCGGATGAAGTTGCAGCTATCTCCGGGTGTCGAATTTAGCATCCCCCATCGGAACCTTCTGAAGACCGTACTAGGCTTCGATTCGGGCGTCATCGCGAGCCCCAGCTTGGAGGACGCCGCCGCCGGCGACGTCGTCATCAGCACCGATCCCGCCGCGTATACCTACGAGTACGTTGGCCGGCATACGGTGGACATGCATCGGGGAGTTGAAACCCTGTACGTGTACACGGATCTCGTGGAATCGCGCGTCGTCGGTGACGTTTTCGCCCCGCTCCTTCGAACCATTCCCGTCTACGGTACAAACGCGCTTATTATTTCGGAGGTCTTCGACCGCGTCCAATACGTACGTCTCCTGCGGCGACAATTCGATTCGGTCGAGATAGATGTAAGAGACGACATCGGTCAACAGATACCATTCGAACAGGGGAAATTCGTATCGACGCTTCACATCAGACGCTCTCAACCGAAGCTGTTTTGACGACGATGACCGCAACGGGTACGAGGACTACTACGCTCGACAGGTCGGCGGCAACCTACCGGTCTTCATCGGCGGCCGAGGGCAGCGGGGACACGGCTTGGGCAATCTCTTCGGGAGCCTGTTTTGAAGCGCCATGCCGCTTATCAAGAGAGGAGCCGTGGCGCTGGGAAAACGTGCTCTCAATACGGGCGTGCGCGTGGCCCGGGACGTCGTCGCCGGCGAGAATCTGAAACAGTCGGTAAAACGAAGCGCGAAGGAGACCGGCACCGACCTTCTCGACGGGCTGTTGAACGCGCAGCCGCAGCCGCCGAAAATGCGACGACGAAAAGTCATAAAACAGCCGGGTACAACGGCGACTCCCAGTAAGAAGAAGCGTCGTCGAAAGGATCAGACGTCGAGCGACATATTCACCAACAACTAGAATGGCGTTCGTGCATCGACAGTCATGCGAAGGTCTAAGAGCGAACTGGACCTGTTCGCCGTGCCGATGACGCAGACGAGCGTCAAGAGCGGTCAGTTGATCGATCACCAGCCGCTGACGGCCCTCGATGCCGGCGGGACTATCGAGTTCCTCATCCCGGCATCGGGAGACGACTATACGGACCTGGCGAACGTTAGTCTGTACGCCCGCGTCAAAGTGGTCCAGGGGGACGGTAGCGATCTCGCGCAGGACTGCGTCGTGACCCCGGTCAACAATTTTGTGCATTCGATGTTCAGTCAAGTCGACGTGTCGCTGAACGGCACGCTCGTTACGCCGTCGACCAATACGTATCCGTACCGGGCTGCTGGAGACCAATCTGCAAGTGCGCAAAGCTAAGGTGAATCCGTCCGTCCAGCTCGGTCACATTAAAGCGTTGGCGCGAGGAGCGGCCAAGTACCCGCTACGTCGAGTCGACTGCAAGGTGTTTTCGGTTCCGCAGGGCACGATATCTCACACGCACGAGAACGTCTACCTGGTCGTCCTCCCGAAAGGCGTGTTCCTGGCCCTGATCGACAACGACGCCTATAACGGTACCTACACTAAAAACCCGTTCAATGCGAACCACAACGACATAAACTTTCTCGCTCTCTACGTCGACGGACGCCAGGTACCGAGCAAGCCGCTGCAGCCGGACTTCGGGCACGAACGTTACATCCGAAGCGACATGAACCTCTTCGGGGCAACGGGAAAGGCGTACGAGGACGAGGGGAACGACCTGTCGCGCAGCGACTTCGGTTCCGGCTACACCATCTCCGGTTTCGACCTGTCGCCCGATTGTTGCGACGGTGACCATTTCAACGTCGTGCGTAAGGAAACCTGCGCGTGGTGGTACACTTCGCAGTGGCACTACCCCGAACGGTGAACGTCGTCGTGTACGGGGAGTTCTAGACGGTGCTCGAGATCGACAAGGGCCGGAACGTCGTGTAGGTCTACTAGTGCATCATCATCATTGACACGTTTCAACTGATGCGCCGCCTGAAGCTCGACGCGTTCGCTAAAAACATCGTCGTCGGTGTCCTGCCTAAAGACGAGCTTCCGAAAATACGGCTCACCGCTTACCCGACGGCTTCCGTGTGCAACACCGACGATGGTATCTAACCGGGGGAGCACTGGGTGGTCGTCTACGTGGACGTCGACCGGCGAGGCGACTACTTCGATTTGTACGGCCTGCCACCGCTGCACGCCGACTTCCGCGCCTTCCTTCGCCGTTACTGCGACTCGTGGACGTACAACGACAAAAGACTGCAGAAAGGGGTATCTAACGTATGCGGACAATATTGGCTAAAGCCGCATCGAAGTATTATTATTATTTCTTTTCGCTTTGCTTCGCTTACGTACAATAAAAGACGATGAAAACTCACTATCCGTTGTTGTTGTTCCCAGTTTTATTTCCTACATACATATATACACCCTACCTACCTATCCCTACCCTACCTCCCTTCCCCTAACCCTACCCTACCCTACCTAGGCCGCCGCCGCCCCTTAGAGGGGTAGGGTTCGTCGTTCCCCTTAGAGGGGTAGTCCCCTTAGAGAGGTAGGTTTGTTCGTCTTTGTCCACTTAGAGGTGTAGTCCCCTTAGTGGGGTACGGTAGTCCACTTAGAGGAGAAGGGTTCGTCGGCGTCGTCGTTATACGAGTATAGGCGCCGTGGTGACTCCGTCGGCGAGCACGCGACGTTTAGCGTAGAAATAGCTAAATTCCGCGCTCTCTTGAATGTACGTCAACACGGACGATTCTTTCACTTGGAAGCCACGGTTCCAGCCGCTACCGCTCCGTTGTCCGCGCAGCACGGCGAGGAAGACATCCTTGTCGATGTTGTTCTGACGCTTACTCAATCCCTTCGTGCTGTACTTATCCCCGCCGCCGCCGAAACAGTAGTAGGTCTTACTGCAGAGAGCAATTATACCGTGACCGGACCATTCCTCTTTGAAGAGGTCCGGCATTCGCTTATCGTACTTGCGACGTTTCGCACAACATTCGGCGGGAGCGTCCCACGGTCGCCCGGCGAGCCGGCACTGCACGTAAGCATCCGTGTGATCGTCGCAGCACTCCGCCGGGAACCAGTCCCCTCGGGGGCGAAAGTAATGCTGTCGCTTAGCCTCCTCCTCTAGCTCGTCGACGTCCCGGCCAGCGAGGTCCAAATAGGCTGAGTCGGTGTCTATCGCGCAGTACTGGAACAGGGGACGCGGAATGTAGGCGGCGATGAAATCGTAGTAAAATTCCAGCATCCGCAGTTTCGCGTATTGGTAGATGAAGTAGCCGATCTGGATAGGCAGCGCGTATCGGACGGTTCGCTTGTTCAGCGCCACCCCTTAGAGACCGTCGGGTACGACGACGTCGAGCTGACGGAAGCGTCGATCGTTGACGAGCATCGAGTCGCCGGCCGTCGTGCAGTATTCGATTTCCCTGTGGAGATCGACCCGCGTGATAGTTTTCCCATAGGAACTGTTTCCAAGAAGGTTAAAGGTATCGGCGATGATGGCTTTTGTCGGGGTCGGTGTCGCCCTCGCGTCGCGCGGAGGAGACAGTTTCGCCGAAGCGACGAACGCACGCGATCGGGACGTACTCGACGATCTGGTACACGCAATCGACGAAGAGTCCCTGCTCCAGATACCACCGTAGTAGGGGTATCGCGAGTAGAATCTTGATGCCGAAAAAGCTACCCACGAGCGTTCGCTGAGGTCGGGCCAAGAGCTTGTGCGTTTCGGCGTATCGTCACATGAACGGGCTGAGATCGTTGCGCTCGATGTAGGCGTTCTTGCAGACGGGCCGCATATCGGCGAAGGCGTCGCAGCGTGTCCGGGACGGCGATATCGCACTCTACCAGGCCAAACAGAGTGCCGTCGCGTACGGCCTTCAAGGTCGTCGACCGCGTAATATCGCCGCCGCCGGTCCATCGACTCTCAGGCGGCGGCGGCGGTCTCACCTCGCGCCACCGACATTCCCACATCTCGACGACGGTGACGAAACGGCGAAGGTAGGTTGTAATAGCATTCGTCTCGGCGTACAATTGAGTTATCGGCTTCCCGTTAACGTTTCCCTTTCCTTCCCTGTACTCGGGCAGCCGTGGAAGAAACATCCTTGGAATTGGTACGCCGTTCGCGTTTCTCGACACCAGCCGTCGACCCGGTACTTGCCTGTGCGTTTCTCGGGACCGTTGAGCTGGTGTCGTATGCGCTCCCCCGTCCGTTCGGCTTCCCACGTCAGCCACTGCACGGCCATACGGCCGTAGCGGTGCACGCATTCCGGCCGAAAGGCGTTCTCCTCGCGGCGGCGCGTATACCACCCCGTCGGCATGTCTTGCGTGATAGCCCATAGGTATAGCCCTTTCCCAGTCAAAGCCCACGATCGAGCGACAAGGCCGCGCCGACTCGCCGTACTCGTTCCGGCGTAGAACTTTTACGTCGGCCACAAGATGACGAGCGAAGATGATCGAGGGACCGCCGACGATCTGCGGATGTATGAGCTGTTGCATGTCCTTGTTCGGCTCGTTGAAGAGAGTGAAGAGAATCGACGACGGGAGATCGTTGAACAGGTGGAGTAGCGTTAGTCGCGGTACGCTGATGGTAGAAGGCGAACTGTTTGTCGACGGCCTCCAAGAACGGTAACCCGTCCCTGTTGTTTTACCACACGAGAAAATCCCGCGACGTCGTCATCCCTTCGTCGCGCCGTACCGTCACGCAACCCTCGTACGCCGCGGCGGAGATCCCTTCTCGTTTTAGGTGGCTGTAGAAAGCTTCCCTTGCCGGCAGTTCGGTGTCGTCTAGTTTCCGCAACGAGTCGAGGGAAAGTAGCCCTTCGTCACTTCGCATCCGTAAGCCTTCAGAAACTTATCGTAGCTGAAATCGGGGGCTAGGTAGTTGGTGATGTCTAGGAACTTGAGCGTCGCCGTCGCTAGAAACATGAAGTTGTTCTGACGTTTGATCGTAAACGCCGACGATATGTCCCGTCCTTCGGTCATGAGCAGGGGAGTAAGATACTTTTTGACGACGTTCAAGTCATACTTTCCCGAGTTGAAACCGAGGACGGGGAACCGGCGTAGATGAGCCCACAGGCGGTCGACGAGTACGGTGTGCGGGGACTTGTCCGACACCTACTCGTCGTCGTCGGCGGCAGCGGCGGCTCGCCGTTCGGCGTCGAGCGCGACGACCGCTTATATACGAATAATGCGCTTCGTATAGGTTGACGTTTATGGTAGTGGGGTAGGTGCAGAGGGAACGACGGATCAATTCGGCGGCTGTTTTCCCGGGCGTCTCCTCCGTCAGTCGGTACACGGCCAAGTTGGTTTCGAAGACCGTCTCCACCCGGTCGCGTTCGTCCAGACGAACGCCGGCGAACGCATAGGGACTCACCCCGCTGCCGCCGCAGTAGTCGGCGTAGAGCCGTCAGGCGGGGACCGTCAAACGGGTGATCACGCCGTCGTCGTCCGTGTCTCTTCTTCTAAGAAGAGCCAAACAACGGAAGAGGCATAAGTTATCGGTGTAAGACGTACCGTGTCGATCTTCCACTGGAGCGACGATCGCCCTGTTGGCGTACAGGTAGACGGGAAATTGCGCGTCGAAACAACCAATAGGATGGTGGATGATAGCGCTGAGGAAGTAGATAACGTTCGTTACCAATTCGGCGACCCACCCCGAGTCGGGTCGTTGCGCTATGACGTGCTGAAGAACGTCGGGTTGTCGGACGGCGTCGAGGAAGCGTTCGAACGACGCGGCGTCGGTGATGAGCGCGCTCTAACTCACCGGTGTTGGCGCGAAGAGCGACGACGCGGGATCGTCCACAGGGGCCACCTGCTCGACCGCCACGTTGACGGCAACAGCTTCGGCAGGCGCGCTACCGGTACCGGGTGTCGCCTCTGCAGAGAGGCCGGCCGCCGATGTAGAAGCGGTCTCCGGCGTTGCTGCGGCGGTAACGGGCGCGTTGATACCGGTAGCGGGTGTCGCCTCTGCAGCAACGGAGACGGGCGTCGACGTAGAATCGGTCTTCGGCGTTGCTGCTGCGGCGTCAACGTGCGCGTTGATACCGGCAGCAGTGGAGACAGTTGCCGACGTAGAAGCCTTTGGCGTCGACTTCTTCTTTTTCTTCAGTAGACGCCCGAATACGCCTTGTTCTCCTTGCGCTGACATGACAATCGTAGTCTGGTGACGAAGAAAAGTAAACGACGTTAACACACCGAAAACGAGTGAATACAGAAGTCTTTTTAGCCTGTCTATTTATAAGAGCGTAGTGAACGGTCCACGCGCGCTCCAACACGTATACCACAAAACAACCGAGTCAAACAAGTTTATTGAAAATACAAAAAAACGAGCGATCGTATTAGTGCACAAACTACGCGTCGCTTTGATAGAGCGTTATTTTCAAATATAAGTTTACGATAAGATTTTCTAGTCCTTGCTTCGTATTATAGTCCATTTATTTTACACATTTAAGGTTTTATTAAACATTTAGAAAATTTAGCAACCCGGTCGGTAAAGGCCTACGTGACGGTGCCTACGTGCCAATCATCAGGCGTTGATAGGCGCGCCTACAGCGAACGGCGTAAACAACATCCAACATTCCGTTAAAAGAAAACTATGGAGCAACACGTTGCTTATGAAGAGCCGAAGAAAAATGTAGAGAGAGCGCGTCACGAACCTGATCGGTACGTTACTACATCAAATATCTTTCCTTTTAATATTCACTCGATAGAATTTACAAATTCTACTATTTTTTATTTCAATAACTAGAATTTTGTATCTATACGTTTACAGATCACAACATGAACCCCGGAATGGGTTTGAATTACCACCCCCACCTAAACCCACGGAAAAATCGACGTATAACCGTAGTATTAAGTCGTTCACGGCGTCAGCACCAGGTGTCGGTCGCGGCGCCTTACACATTGGTCGTGGCATTGTTACGCTAACGATAACCCAACCGTGCGCGCTTGCCTGGAAAAGCGGTGGCGCTGTTGGACTGAGCGCTTTACCGCCCCAATCACCATTGCATCAACGCCGAGCGGTACAGCATCCCCCACGGCCGTGGTGGCGGGTGTACCGCGTCCCGATCAACAGCGGGTGCTCGGCCGTGGCGCGCGCGCATTTCCAGTCGATGATCTAACGCTTCGTCGTCATCATGCACAGTTTGGAGATGGACTTGGCCCCTATGCAGGACCTCCTATTACACCTTACAATAATCCACTATAAAGTCAACTTCAGCTTAAAATACAGCACCGTTATTAGAAACCAGTCTTATTCCTACCTAGGTTACGGTATGAATAATACAGTAGGCCTCACGGCCATAGAACCGCACTTTGTACACCCGCTTACAGCTAGGCTTAACTACGTCACCGACGGCGTCAAAGTCATAGGTCACCAATATCGTCATCATTTATCGACACCAGCAGCAACCGCCGTTGTATTACGTCACCGACTACGGGTTTGTACGGGAAAGTGAGAGAATAAAACAACCAGCTCACAACACACGCAACTAATACACCGTCCTACACTGATTATAACATTTCCATTTTTCAAGTATACCACTACATAACCTCCTTGAGTTTTTCACGTATAACCACTATATAGCCTCCTTACATATAAGTGAGTGATTATTCATTCTTGCACTAGAGGCGCTACCGTCTACGTTATCATAGCAAGTATATTCACCAGAGGTCAGTGCTTATGCAACCATACATACATAAACCCGCGGCCTACACAAGAGGGCAGCACCAAAATATAATGTCTAAATATATAACCGCAAGAGGCAGCACGATAACAATTAATTAGTTAATTAATTAATTTGTATAACCACTAGAGGCGCTACCGATTACTTTATCATAGCAAGTATATCCACTAGAGGTCAGCTCTACTGTACTTACACGAACAGGCGGAGAGCATAAAAAAGAGGTATCAATCAAACATTTTTATAAGTAAGCTGTCAAAAGGCAATTAAGATAAGAGGTTTTTTATAAGTAGATTTTTATATGGCTGATGCAAAACCCTTTGATCTTTATTCCACTCCGGCGGCCTGACTGATCCAAAAACCCTTTGATGTTCTTTGATCTTTATTCCATGCACCGGGGCGAGATGGCCACTATTACTACTAATGTACATATTGTATTGTTCTGTTTTTGCCATTTATAGTTGTTGTAGTGAAATACGGCATAACACTTATGTCACAAGCATTAGTTGTATTGCAGTATTGCATAAACGAGTAGTTCGTCTGTTTCTGTAGTGCAAAACGTTTTCAGAGTAGCACAATGGTTATATACCCTGGGTGGCGCTATAAGGGAAATAACGTCATCACGCATAGTAGCAGACCAACTCGCCAACAGAGGGTGTTACACGCGTAGTCATGCCACATCGCGCATGCGCAATGACCATATGATAGCTTGCCAAAGTGTGTGCGATCGGTTGGAACATTGGCGGCTTTCCGGAAACAACCTAAAACCCATCTATTTCGCCTGCACTACATGCCTTGATGCAAGCTCTGCCGCCATATCTAAATGACACTGGTTTATATTTTATAGTATTGACTGGTGTTTAATTTCATTGTTTGAAATTGTATTTTTACAACCTAATTTTTTTTATTTTTTTTTATTTTAGCTTATTTATTGAAATAATTTATA
The DNA here is from genome assembly GCA_020002185.1 of Paraescarpia echinospica. Lineage (NCBI taxonomy): Eukaryota > Metazoa > Annelida > Polychaeta > Sabellida > Siboglinidae > Paraescarpia > Paraescarpia echinospica. The sequence continues at coordinate 4,811,540 of CM034534.1, read as the reverse complement.
TTTTAGCATTTAGTCAACACGTTATTTTAATATGTGATGCGCTTTGATTAGTATTTACTTACTTAAAAAACGCTAAATTAAAAAACGGAATTATTATTATTATTATAGAAGTAGGGTTACAAATATTATGTTTAAACATGGCTACATATATTTCAGTCTATAAGATAACGAATCTAATCCATATAATCCTGTCTCGTGGACAAATACCGGATGTTTTGCCCCGAAATCCTTGAAAACCAAGCTAAGAGTCGGAGCGCAGTGGTGCAGTGTTGGAGCTTCGGATTCTCGACTGAGAGAAGCCGTGTTCGAATATTGTAATGCCATGTCGAACCTTGGGCAAGTTCGTTCACTCTACGGTGCTCCAGTTCACTCAGCTGTATGAGTGAGTTCCTGGCTATAGACAGTGGTGGATATTTGTGAACGAATAGTCTTTGCGCATTATATGCAGCGTGGCTGGGTGATTCCTAGCGAAGCCCAGATGGTGTTCTATTGAATAGGTCTGCCAGGAGGTGAAATGTAAAGCGCTTTGAGCAGTCATGAGGACTGGATACTGCGCTATACCTTTTTTTCTTCACGAGGCTCTGCACACCAGAACACCATCGATTGACCTACGACTGATACCAGGGACAACGCATTTACGGCGCATGGAGAACAATCACAGCCGAATCGATGCCAGTGAATAATTCAGATGTTGTCGTTCGAACGTAATGTCATTCAGCATATATGATCACTTGTGACGAATAGTCGGCACACGATGTTTAGGCTATAAATCCGTCTAGGTAACGCAGACAGTTCTACCAAGACATCAAATAACGTTGCTGGTAATGTAGATCGGACTTCATATTGGTCAACTTTAATTGTGTATGTGAAAGAAGGCCGCGAGAACGAACATGGCGGAAATCAAAGCTGGAAGTTCATATGCAAGTGTTTCGTGAACAATGCAAGCTGACGAATGATATGCTGCTATATGCCAATAATACTTTATATTCTGAAAAAAGCTTCCGATTCATGACTCACAATCCGAATTGTCGGAATGATTTGCAACATTCTTCACCGTGAAGACTAGCCATATCCGCGGCAAGTTGCCCCGCACTACTGCGTTACAACCACACCAAGCGTTAGACAACATCTACGGCACCTACGGACTGTCACCGTTCACCCTGCCAACAACGGAATACATATAGAAAACCACCATGGATGCATTACCTAAATCGTACGATCTAGACCCAGCACCTACATGTCTAGTAAGAGAGTTGATTGATGAACTTCGTCTGATTGTATTACGTATAAATGTGCAATCACTACAATCGTATGTTGTTCCTGGTCAATATAACACAAATTACATATCACCATTAATAAAAACGACTGGACACACCCCAGAATTGGTGCAAAACTATCAACCTGTCTCAAATCTAGCATTTGTCTCGAAAGTGCTGAAACGCCTTGTAGCAAAACAGCTTAGCGACCATATGCAAGAGAACAATTTGCACGAACAGTTTCAATCGAAATATCTACAGCATCAGTCCACTGAAATGGCTTTACTTAAAGTTCACAATGACATTCTGTGTGCAGTCGGCCGTGGCTGCGTTACTCTGCTAGTCATGCTTGACTTAACCGCTGCATTTGACTCCACTGACCACACTACTTGTTTTTGAGCGGACTAACTCACATATTTTGTTCTCAAAGGCGCTGCACTCGAGTTGTTCAGATCGTACTTGTCCGGACGACAGCAGCTCGTGCGTATTGGTGGTGATAAATCTTCACCAACGTCTCTCCGTTTGGGGTGCCGCAAGACGATGTGCTTGGGCTGATGCAATTCACGGCATACATCTCACCACTCGGCGACATCATCAAGACATTCGGCTTGGACTACCACCTGGACGCCGTCCCTGCGCAGCTGACCGGCTGAATTTAATATACCATCTGTGTAACCGCCTTGGGGATATAGCGGAATGGTCGCGGGCCAATGCATCGAGGTTAAATGACCAGAAGACGGTACCAAACACAAGCAGCCACTGATGAAAGACATCCGCATAACCATCGGTGATACAGCTTTGAGGGCATCATCTAATGGTCGTAACCTTGGCGTTGTATCTGATTCATCACTCTGCGTTAAGAACCCTATCAGTGCCATCTTCCAAACAGCCTACACGCAATTCCAAAAGATTAGTCGTATCAGCCATTACCTTACAGTAGATGCGACAAAATCATTAGTCCACGGATTTATCATGTCCATATTGGATTACGGGAATGCGTTGCTTGCTGGACCAACACTTAAACAATTGAATACAGAATAAACTCCAACGCATCCAAAACATGACGGAAAGAATGATCACCTTCACACCTCGCCGTGATTACATATCCTCAATTCTGAGAGAATTGCTCTGGCTACCTGTGAGATGTCGAAGCTCACAATTTACTGACAATTTACTATCTTGGACATTTTACTGCTAAACTCATACTTGATTTATCTATCCATTATTTATGTATGTAACTATCATAATAAATATTATTTTATATATATATGAATTATATACTTTTTAAGAATGTTTACTGAATAGTTTAATTTGTTTATTTATTGTATTTATTTATTTAATTGTTCGTATAATTATAAACGATATGAATCGACGACAATTTGCAGTTTGCTGTTTCAAACAATTTATGCTCGAAACACAACTAAGTGCAAATGATGAATGAAAAGGCACGTAATAAAAGAAAAGCAGCCCAGTCCAGAATAGGCTAACAACAAAAGCACGTGACAACGGGAATTAGGGAGACTTCTGGGTTCAGCCGTAGATAGCAGCTTTCTGTTTTAAAGTTGTCTCCGATTGCATTCAAAGGCGGCGGCCATCTATTCGACAAGTCACGTCACGACAAAAATAGACAGTCTCCCCCTTATTTATGTTGTCCAGAGGTGCACAAGTATATATAATATGAAGCAGTAATGAGACTAACTTGGACATAAGAAAAGAAATAGGAGAACACAACAGCGGCCAGTTTAATGTTAGATCAAGTGAAGAGTATGAATGAAGAATTGTGCGGCCAGCTCAGAGTTAGATCAAGTGAAGAGTATGACTGAAGAATTGTGCGGCCAGCTCACTGTTAGATCAAGTGAAGAGCATGACTGACTGAAGAAGTGTGCGGCCAGCTCAGTGTTAGATCAAATGAAGAGTGTGACTAAATGAAGACTGTTACTAAAGAATTGTGCGGCCAGCTCAGTGTTAGATCAAGTGAAGAGTATGACTGAAGAATTGTGCGGCAAGCTCAGTGTTAGATCAAGTGACGTTTTGTCAAATTACTGTTTTTGTGTTTCTGTTTTTGTGGAGTTGGGGAACCTGCGGAATAGTAATATATTGGAACAGGTTCGCAATGACCAGGGAGCTGAGGTGGATACGTACGTTTATAAAGGTGAGGTTGAAATACCCAGGTAATTGTAGGTGTCAAATTCAATTAAAATTAATTGTTAAGTAAAATTCCATTATTGTTCCGGTCATTTATTGTCCTCTGAGATAATGAGTATTTTCTCATATCTAATCTACACTGTTCTTTGACTAGTGCTGCATTGTGCCCTCTGGTTCTACAGCCTTCATTAAGTTTGAAGAAAATAGTTCTATCAATATCTTCATAACCATTCAATATTTAAAAAACTTCTATTTGGTCTCCTCTTAGTCTCCTAGTCTCTGATGTTGTTAACCCGCATTTTAAGCGTCTATCTAAGATCTTTCAGTTCAGAAATTAGCTTAGTTTCTCTTCGTTGGACTCTTTCTAGCTTATCTATGTCCTTCTTACGACGCGGTCTCCATGCTTGTATGCAATATTCCAAGTGATGTCTGACTATTGCTTTGCACAGTGGTATAATCTGCTGTTTTTGTCTTATATGTGGTATTTCTTCTAATTAGCCCTAGTATTTGGTTACCCTTTGAAGCAGCTATTCCACATTGCTCTGAAACTTTCGTGTCAGCACGAACTGTCACTCGTAAATCTTTTTCTTTTACAGTTTTACCTAATATAGTATATCCCATCATGTGTTTTTGGTTAGAATTTCCTTGTCCTATGTGAATGCAGTTACATTTCCCAAAATTGAATAACATTTGCCATTTTTCAGATCAGTTCACTAATTTGGCTAGATCATCTTATAGTGTGTGTTTATTTGCATATGTTTTAACTCTTCTGAACACTTTTGTATCGTCTGCGAATTTCAGTATTTTGCTTGATATATTATCATCCAAATCATTTATATATATCAATACTGACCCCTCTGGCAGTTCACCCAAAACTGGTTTCCAGTTTGAAATCTCCCCCTCTACTATTATTCTCTGTCTTCTGCCTGTCAACCTTCTTTCTATTCAGCTGATCACACCATCCCCTATACCATGTGGTTTAAGTTTTAGCAACAATCTTTCTTTGATGTGGCACTTTATGAAATGGTTTCTACCAATCTAGGTAGACAACACCCACTGGTGACCCATCGTCTACCCACTTTGTAATTTCTTCCAAAACAATCAGAACAAATTCATTAGATTAGACCTAGCCTTTAAGAACCCATGTTGAGATCCGTTTATTAATTTGTGTTTTATAAAAAAATTCCACCATGTAGGCTCTTATAAATGTTTCTAGTAATTTGCATAACACTCTTGTTAAACTAACTGGTCTGTAATTATCTATATTGCTCCTCGATCCCTTTTTAATAATGGCAGAATGTTTGCTTCTTTCTATTCTATTGGAACGATCTCCTCTTTAAGTGACAAGTTAAAGAATATAGCAAGTGGTGTACTAATTTGCTCTACAATATTTTTAAACAGTTTCTGTGGTATTCGTCAACTCCAATTGATTTAACAATATTTAACAAGATTTAATAAGATTGCCACCCAGATAATTAACTCTAGGTGGCAGGTGGACAAGGAAGCCCTTTGGCTTATCGAGAGTCCGACCCTTTTATCTATGTGTATCCCGCCCGTCTGAGGTATGTGTCGATTTTATTTTTAAACATATTCACGCTACTAGCACCCACACAATCAGCAGGTAATCTGTTCCATTCATTTACAATCCTTTGTGAAAATGAAAACTTTCTTATTTCCAATCTACTCTGCTCCTTTGCTAATGTAAGTTCATGTCCTCTAGTCCTTCTATCTTTCTTAACTGAGAATAAAATATTTCTATCAATATTTTCATAACCCTTCAATATTTTAAACACTTCTATCTGATCTCCTCTTAATCTCCTGGTCTCTAGTGTTGTTAAACCGCATTTTTAGGCGTATTTCGTAACTAAGATCCCTCAGTTTTGGTATCATTTTAGTTGCTCTCCTCTGCACTCTTTCAAGCATATCTATGTCCTTCTTGCGATATGGCCTCCACGCTTGAATACAATATTCTAAATGAGGCATAACTATTGTTTTGTACAGCGGTATTATTAGCTCTTTTTCCTTATACGTTATGTTTCGCCTAATTAATCCAAAGATTTGATTTCCCTTTCAAGCTGCAATTCCGCACTGCTCTGAAACCTTCATATCAGCACTAATGGTTAACCCTAAGTCTTTTTCTTTTACAGTAGTACTTAGTACAGTACCCCCATTGTATATTCTACCTCTTCGTTCCCATGTCCTGTGTGGAGGCATTTACATTTACCAAAATTGAACAGCATTTGCCACTTTTCAGACCATTTGATCATCTTGTAAATGCTGTCTATCTCCATCACTTTTAATCCTTCTAAACGCTTTTGTATCATCCGCAAATTTCAACTCCTTGCTTGTTATTTCATCATCCAAATCGTTGATATATATTAAGAATAATATAGGTCCTAATACTGATCCCTGTGGTACCCCACTCAATACCGATTTCTAGTTTGAAGCCTCCCCATCAACTACTACACGTTGTCTTCTGTCAATCAGCCATTGTTCTATCCAGTTTATTATACCATTTCCTATGCCATGGGCCTTTAGTTTAAGCAGTAATGTTTGATGTGGTACTTTGTTGAAAGCTTTTTGAAAATCTAAGTAGACGATATCTACTGGTGATCCCTTATCTACCCACTTAGTGATATTTGTTAAGCATGACCTCGCTTTAAAAAAACCATGTTGAGATGGGTTTATCAAGTTTTGTTTAACAAGAAAATCCACCATGTGATCTTTAATTAGTCTTTCCAATAATTTACAAATCACTGATGTTAAACTCACTGGTCTATAGTTCTCTGACTTGTTCTCGAACCTTTTTGAATAACGGTATAATGTTTGCTTCTTTCCATTCTAAAGAACCACTCCCTCTTCTAATGACAACTTGAAAACTGTTGCAAGCGGTATGCTAATTTGTTCTACAATTTCCAATAGTAGTTTGGGTGGAATACCATCCACTCCAAGTGATTTATTATCCTTCATAGCCCTTATTTTCTTAGCTACCATTTCCGGGGTTACAATTAATTGTCCTAAATAGTCTGAATCTGCCCCTTTGAACTTAGCCTCTGGTACTGGCAGTGAACTAATATCTTCCCTGGTAAACACTGAACTAAAGTACTCATTCAGGTCTTCTGTCATTAAGAACACTCTGATATTATATTTCCAGCACTATCTTTTAGAGGACCGACCTTATCTTGAACTTTCTGTTTGCTTCGAACATACGCATAAAAACTCTTGTTGTCATGTTTTATATTACTAGCTAATAATGTTCATACCTTCTCTTTGAATTTCTAATTTCAGCTGCAGCTTTTTTAAGTGCTTCTTTATAACTGTTGTAGTCTTCATCATTTCCAGTACATCTATATGACTTCCACATCATTTGTTTATACTTATTTTTTCTAATGGATTCTTTCGATAAGTTTTTTGGACCGTTTTCCTTGTTTTTTGAAGGGTACAAATCTATCGACTATGCACTTAATTTCACTCTTTAATATATTCCAGCATTCTGTTGCCGTCTTATTTTTCAGTGTGTTATTCCAGTCTATCTTTGCTAAATATTTCCTCATGTCCTTATACCTTCCTTTGTGGAAATTTCTCCTATACTGCTTTTTACTATTCCTTTCTGATTTTACTTTGATGGTAAAATGTATCTGGTTGTGATCGCTACTCCCCAGTGGCTCACATATCTTGACATTGTCAACTGATTCATTCTGTGAGGACAAAACTATGTCTAACACATTCTCACCCCTGGTTGGTTCTAGCACATGTTGAGAAAGGAAAGTATCTTGAACTAAAAACTTGTGGTCCTCACTCCCCATACTCTGAAGAGATTTCCATTGTATATGCCTGTGGTTAAAATCCCCCATAATAATACAGTCCCGTTTGCTTACTTCCCTTATAGCGTTTTGTATTTTTTCATTCTCTTCTATGCTTATGTTTGGACTTCGATAAACTAACCCAACTGTTAACGTTGAGTTTCCTGTAACTATGTTACACCAAACAGCTTCTTCGCAATCTGCTTCTCTTTCTAATTGTATTTCATTAGCCTGGATAGATTCTTTAATATATAAAATAACTCCACCTCCCTTTCTTCCTATTCTATCTTTTCTAAACATTACATATCCTGTCAGTCCCAATTCAGCATCTGATATATCGGTGGTGGTCCAGGATTCGGTTATACCTATTATATGAGGGTCAATATCTTCTACCATAACGTTTAGTTCGTTTCTTTTGTTTACTATACTCCTTGCATTTAAACAAACACATTTATATCCAGCTTCAGAAGAGTATTCCAGACTCTTGTTTGCTGATTTATTTGTGCTGTCTTTATCTATGCCTCCATTTTAAGGATTTTCTGTGAGTCCCCCCTGCGAATCTAGTTTAAATAGATGCAACCTGTCCCACTGTCAACAGATCGCAGCAGGTTCTCTGAGAAAACTGCTGCCCCCTTTCCACTAAGATGGAGGCCATCTCTCATGTACATATCTTCCTTCCCAACAAAGTATCCCCATAAATCTGTGAATCCCACCCCCTCTTCTTCACACATCTGCTCAACTAGTGCATTGATCGCCATCCTCTTGCAGTTTCTATACGTTGCCCCCCTTCCTCCCATTACTGGCAAAATTCCTGACAGAATAACCTGTTCAACTCTTGTCTTCTTTAGCTTCCTCACTAACTGTCTATACTTCTGTACTATCGCTGTTGTTACCTCCCTGTCTGCATTATTTGTTCCTACATGTACCAGTATAGACCCCCCCTTGCCATGTCCGAATACCTTCTCTACCCTGTCAGTCACATGTTCAATCCTAGCCCCCGGTAAACAAACAACGACGTCCTTCCCCTCGCCCAATGTCTTGTCCGTCTTTCTCATAATGGAGTCGCCCATAAACACCCTTTCTTTCCTCATTGCCCCCTCAATCACTGCCTTAGACTAGCTCCTTCTTCGGTTTGCATCTGTCTGGTTGTAGTCTTTCCCCCCTGTCGTCTTCTCTCCTGTCACATTCTCTTCCGATCCATTCTTTCCTGTCGCTTTTTCTCTTGTCACCTTTCCTACTGTCAGCATCCCTTTTATAGACTTCTCTTCTATCACATTTGCTCTCACTTCCTTTCGTCCCTTCTTCTTTCGTCCCTTCTCATTTTCCTCCCTCCTCTCCCCTCCCATCTTCCCTCCCTCCTTCTCTGCGGTCGATTTCTTCCCTGTCACCTTCACGCTTGTCACGTTTTCTGTTGTCGATTTTCCAATTTCTTTCCATCCAATCACCTTCCCTCCTCTCAGTCTCCTTTCCTCAGTTTTCTTGCCACTGGTATTCTCCTTCAGTCTTGCAGTATTCTCACCTCTCTCCCTGTCGTCTCTCTCCATTCGACCTGCCTCCTAGCTAATTCCCATCTCCATTCCCTTCACAATATCTGTCAACCTAATTATCTCCTTCTGCAGACACTCCACCTTCCAACACCCAATGCACTGAAAGGTGAATCCTTCCTCCGTGGTTTCTGCCCTTGACTTCCCACAGCCGGACAATGCAAAATCTACCCAGCTGTGGCAGTGATCGCACATCAAGTGTCGCTTTGCCTTGACTTGCCGCTTGCAATGCGCCATATCCCGATCAGAATTTATTTAATAACTTAACTAACTTAGTCTTTATAAAGACTGTTTCCTGTGTACTACAGCACACTTTAGGTTACAAATTTCAATTACACAGCCGATTATTTATCCTGACACGAACGCTAACATTACCGATAGTGACCTAATTTAAATACAATCAATTACGTTACGTTAGGCTGCTTTATTTATTTAGGTTACGAAGTTGCGCCGCCCGACAATCGCCCTCTCTTAATTTTAACAACAATGCTACCTAATCAAAATATCTAGCAAATACTGGCTTACACAGATATTATCTTATGTAAGTAGTTTGATGGTTGTTACTTTATCTCCTATACATTCTACCACATAATCAGGTTTGTTAAATCTTGTTTACAACTTATCGACGAAGGCTAAGTGAGTTACCCTATTATCCCTCACTATACTAAGGTGTTCTAAAATACTTTAACTAACTAACTTTAAGCACAACTGCTACTCAATATATGTTTATTGCAACTTTATGAATGATATTTAGGCAAGAACAATACTTATCAATCAGTAATTCCACTTGATTATCAACTTTTCTGCACCACCAATTTCTACGATCTATCTCCGCCAAATATAGCCTCGAATCCCTTTTTGATTTGTTTTCCTTCATCGTCTCGAAATTTTCCTGGATGTTATTTCATGAGTAACAAACAACTGCACTAAATGATCTGATTCATCCCCCTCAAATGTAGTAACTGGTACTGGTAGTTAACTGATATCTTCTGCAATAAACATTGAGCTGAAATACTCATTCAGGGCCTCTGCCTTCTGAAACCCATCAGATATTACGAATTCTGCGCTGTTTTCAAGTGGTCACACTTTATCTCGAACCTTCTGTCTACTCCTTACATAAGTTTGTTTTGCTTAATAGTTTGTTTAGATTTCGTAATTTTGTAGACAAATATGGTTACACTACACATCGGTTTCTACATAACAATTATATTATTCATTTCGTTTCATTTCCATTCATTTGGAGATTGATCATTGCATGTGTTGAGTTAATGGAGGCAATGCAATGTTCAATTGTACAAGTATGTCCAGTCAACGACAAGAGAGAACGCTGGCACGCTGTATTCTGTCCGCACAGAGAGTGATTGCTCACTGTACTTTGTTCACACATAGGATGTTTGCTAACTGTACTTTGTCCACACAGAGGATGATAGTTCACTGTACAGTGTTCACACAGAAACTGTTTGCTGGCTGAACGTAGTCGACACACAGGATAATTGTTAACTGTACTTTGTTTACCCAGAGCGTGTTTGTTAGCTGTACTTTGTCCACACTGAGGATAATTGCTCATTGACCTTTGTCCACACACAGTATGATTGCAAATTGTACTTTGTCAGCACAAAAGATAATAATTGTTCATTGTACATTGTTCACACTTTGAGGATGCTTACACCAAAGTACTTTGTAAATACAGAGAATATTTGACCACTGGATTTATTTATCAACACATATAATATTTTATAAATGTGCTTTGTTCGTACACTGACGATGCTATTTATAGTTTGTTTAAACGATACATACTATTTCAGTCACCGAAAGAGCGTGTTTTGCATTTGACATTGGCACGCTTCGTTTGACCAATGCGTTATCCAAACAATTATCCAACTTCCATAGCGTTTCCCTCCCATAGTTTTCGATCATTGCCATAATGTCCACGTCTGTAATGGCTAAAGTATTCAATAAAACGCTTACACAAAAAGTATGTTTCACCTACTTTTTGTTTTATTTCCGTATCAATCGCATCAAGATTCCTTGTTTACGAGCAGTGTATATAGTACATGCGAGATTTACTGTAACAAAATGTGATACTCTCCTAAAAGTACAATCTCTGCCACTTAGTTCTTGCATTTTATGCATAATTGTGGTTTTATATGCGCAAAATAGCCGATGAATAATTGTGTTTTCCAAAGGATGATTTTGAGCTTTTTGCCACGTCGATGATTAATTATGCAGCCAGAGTACGCATGCTCAATGAAGCACACGTTTAAATAAATCTATGTGACATTGGCTGCCGATATTTTTACTCTCCGTTTATCCGATAGATTGTCCTTTTCCATTTTCTTTATTTTCGTTGTTGAATATGTGACATAAACAGTAGCTGGGTGTTGTTCTTGCCCCGTAGAACTCAGCAAACATAATAGAGATCTGACGGACAGTACTGAATATACATGAGCTTGCTTTATACGGATCGGGAATGCTTTTGAGAACTTGAAACGCCGCGTACGCGGAGGTATTATATCGATATATTTAATGATCATTTGTGATTAATAAAACATAATATTATTGTAATATAACAAATACATATAATTACACGAATTAGCCATATTAACAAGATTAATGAGTTATTATTTACATTAAAAAATAGAAAAATTCTCAAAGAATTGCTGTAGGGCATATTGTGTACTTGGCATTAGTTAGATAACATAAGTGGCATGCGTAAGGAAAATCATAGCATCGTACTTAAAATTCAACAGTGATTTCTAGACAGAGATTTCAAGGAAAGTCGTGGCATATTCAGGTTCCCATGAATGAATTCAATAGTGACACATTTATAGAAACCTCTTTGCAGACGAAATCGTCCTTAAGTTTATAAATTCGGCCATGTATAATATGCATATATATGTGTGTGTGTGTGTGTGTGTGTGTGTGTGTGTGTGTGTATGCGTGTTTGTCTGTGTGTGTTTTTGTATTATACATACGTTCATACATACATACTTACATGCATACGTGCATACGTGCATACGTGCATACGTGCATACGTGCATACGTGCATACGTGCATACGTGCATACGGGCATACGTGCATACGTGCATACGTGCATACGTGCATACGTGCATACGTGCATACGTGCATACATGCATACATGCATACAAACGTCTTCGTCCCCTTCCATTCACGGCGCGAGAACGGTCCTCTTGACAGCACCAGGTATGGCATATTGCTAAGTTTCAACAATTGTAGGAATTAGAATATGCTGTGCTATATATATTATGTGATAAATAAAGACAGCACCATTGACTAATGGCAAGCCTATTTACGTTATTTAGATCCGCGAAAAAATAAACAATAACGAAAATATGTATCGCTAATGCTATTGAGTCGCTGTCCATACATGTAATTTGGAATCACCTCATTATCACTGAAAAGATAGCTACCTTTTAAAAAAAAGGTCAAGACGTATTTATTTGAAATAATTTTCCCACCATAAACCTTCGGCTGTCTCTTGCTCGAATGATGATTCCTGCTCATCCCTGTTCACAAGTTTGCATAATGATTTTTGGATTGACAATTATAAGAAAACTATTTTAGGGTTGTTTTCATATGTTAATGTGGCGGAGAGGAAGGATAACAGAGAAAGATGGAGGGAAAAAGAGAGACAGGCAGAAGAAGCTACTGAGTGTCGGTGACATAGATCCCCCACAAGGGGAAAAAGAAGAAGAATGCGGTGGATTTTAGCGTGCAGCGAAAATGACCTACGCAACAATATGAGAACGTAAATTTATTATTGGAGCATCTATGGGGGTGTGCGTGGAAAATGAACTTTAATTACTTTGCCTGGTTGATTATTGAGACTAAGGTTATCCTGAAACAGAATCCGGTAGGATTCACCCCGGCTTGTCCTTGAGCAATTGTTTCTATTTACATAAATCCAATATGTCTGCCGCTACATTACTGTTGTGGTAATAATATCAAATTACATTTAACAATTCACAATTATTCTAAATGCCTTTTGGTTTTGGGGGTTCGGTTCATCAGTGAGTGTAAACAAAGTTATGATTGGGCAATTTTTCATTTCCATAAACGTAAAACGACCGCCACAATATTGATGTTACGATCATAGACCCAATTGTAGTTAGAATTCCACATTAATTCACTCGATACATTGATGATTGTAACAATGAATGCTTAATGTCATAGCAACCTAAAGGAATTTAGAATCATTTGGAACATGCAATTACATTGTTTTATTTATATACAAACAATATGATGTAACATGGTGGCGGCGAAGTTGGATATATGCAAATTAAAACACATAATTTATTTACAGGATATATGAAATCAAATACTGACATAGTGACGACCATATTGAATTTATAACAATTAAAGAAATCCAAATGTGCCAGGGTTACACCCGGCGGATTGTTTCTTGAAACCTTCAGTGATATTTTTAGTTATTTGATAGTGACGTGGTAGGCTTTCAGCGCAGACTGAGACACTCCGATGTGTGCCCACCCACGGCTGCGCCCTGGGTGGCTCTTCAACTCTTCAATAGACCGTCATAGATTTGTGAGAGTCGGTACCCTCTTTCGTCTCGGTTCATGATGTCCTTGGTTTTTGTAATCCAGATCGCTTCTTTGATGCCCCTTGCCCTCCAGTCCGACTCCCTGTCCACAAACTTGGCCACCTCCCAGTCTACTATCTCATTTTGCTGTGTCATGTGGTTTGTGATGACTGATTTCATCTCTTTTCCGACGTTTTTCTGTTGTTTCTAGGGTATGTTTGTTGGTGCTTTGTCTACGTCTTCTCTGTGTTCTCTGATGCGGGTTCCAAGTGTTCGTTTAGTTTATCCGATGTATGTGGCATTGTAGTTCTTACATAATATAGCGTACACTCCTTCACACGTTTTGTGTGTTTTCACTTTGTCTTTTGTTTTACCAGTGACCTCTTGATGGTGTTCTGAGGTTTCATTGTTATGTTCACCTTGTATTTCTTCATGATCCGTGATGTGGTTTCTGATAATCTTTGGACATACGGAAGTAAAACCACGCTTTTGCCCTTGCCTTTCTTATAGTCTTCTTCCTTATGTTGACATTATTGTTTTTTCATCTTTCTCTGTACCGTTGATATGGTCCACTGTGGATACCCGCATCTCTTCAGAACTTCTTTGATGTGTTCTCTTTCTTTGCGTGTATCTTCCTCCTCTGTAACAAGCGTTTCGCATCTGCTTAGTAACGTACGGGTCATTCCCATCATCTGTTGTAATTGATGATGTGAGGACAAATGTAGATATTGGTCCATGTGGGTACTCTTCCTGAAGAACTGATTTCACCTACCCCGATTTCTTTCTGACTAGTAATGTGTCTAATATGGCATCTTCATTCCGCTTCCTCTTCGTGTGTATATTTTATGCTGTTTGTTTTATCTACTGTATTAAGATGGTCGGTCAGGTGTTGTGTCATCCCTTCCTCTATAACTTCGAGAATGTCATCGACATAGCGTTTCCAAATTCTTGGTTTGCATGTGACATGGGCTGTGGTGATGGCCTCTTTCTCAAGGTGGTCCACGGAAAGGTTGTCAACAATGGAGGACACAGAGCTGTGCCCAATTTCTTTTGGTGTACAGTGTTTCTGAATGTGAAGTAGGTTGTGTTCAGAACAAAGTCCAATAGTTCCATAATATCTTCTATTTCTAGTCTCGTCAGGTCTGCTAATGTGGCGTCCTTCTGCAGTCTGGTATTGATTACCTCCATAGTCTTCGGTATAGGCGTGTTCGTGAAAAAAGACGCTACATCGTGAGAGGTGAAAATGTCATCACGTTTTACGTTATTGAGCCAGTATAGTCCAAAATAGGTCTTAGGTATTGTCTTTTTGTGTATTTTCGGTGTACATTACAGTCTATGGATAGCTTCTGCTGAGGGGTAAAGGTAGTATTACTGTTGTTCTGTGATCTAACCCTCTCTTTTTAGTCTGGTGAGGATGGCAATTAGTTGTCTCTTGTTCTTAGCAATTTGATCCGACTTCTATTTGGAGTATGTTTTTCGTCATCTAGCATATCACGTACTTTCTTCTTATATTGTGTTTTGTCCAATTACTACCGTGGCACATCCCTTGTTCGCCAAATTTGTGGACATGGGGTCGGACTGGAGGACAAGAGGCATCACCAAACGATCTGGATTAGAAAAATCAAGGGCAGCATGAACCGAAACGAATGATGGTACCGGCTCTCACACATCTATGACAATCTATTGAAGAACCACGCAGGGCGCAGCCGTGGGGGGGGGACACAGACCGGAGTGACTCAGTCTGCGCTGAAAATCTATTGTGTCACCTCCTAACGGTAGCTGTCTGATGAAGACTGCTGAAAGCAGCCGAAACGTCACGGGAACAAAAGGTAAGCTGAGTGTGAAATAAGTAATGACTACCCTGTCTGGATCTGATGCTTAAAACATCGCGTTTCAGCTATTCGTCACAAGTGATCATATGCTTAATGATACTACGTTCGAACAACTACATCTGACTTATTCACAGGCGTAGATTAGTATGTGATTGTCCTCCGTGCTACGCGACGGTTATATCTCTGGTATCATTCGTAGGCAGTTGAGATAGTTGCAAAACATCCTTACAACTATATATGTGTCCACGAGAATGTCGAAAAACTGTGTGGTGTTATACATGCGTCACATCATTCAAGTTATTCTACAAACGACGAGTCTGCAATAAATTAACACGGTAACTGCAGCAACAACGTGTATCTATTGATCCTTTTCTGCGTATATTGATTCACCATAGAGACACCCTAAAGCCACGGTGACATCGTGACTGTAGTCTCCATTGGTGACAGACAGTGTCGTGAGAGAACGCTGCAGGGATGGACGTGGTGCACGAAGCTACCGTCATGTTCTGGCTAATGTTGGTGTTCACGTTCGCCAATCAAGGTAAGTTATTGTGCCCAAACATATCGCTTCACGGGCTGATCACATTAAAAAAAATCGTGCTACATCATAGATGTATTTTGTTGAGATGAAACCGAATGAGCGTGAGCAATCTTTGCCGGCGACGCAATTATACTCTGGCACAATGATTGTACAAGTTCGTGATAACAATAATTATTAGGGTTATATAGAGAGAGAGAGACAGAATACAGTTTCCTGAGGTATTCCTTCACGTTATTTGCTATATCGTTCGTCGTGAGTCGTGTGTGGTGTGTGTGTGTGTGTGTGTGTGTGTGTGTGTGTGTGTGTGTGTGTGTGTGTGTGTGTGTGTGTGTGTGTGTGTGTGTGTGTGTGTGTGTGTGTGTGTGTGTGTGTGTAATCTGAAATGATAAAATCCACTTACTAAAGTGTACGGATGTGAAACACATAAAGTATGCATTCACCGCATGACTAAACAAACTTACGTCGGTAGGAAGTAGAATGTGGGTCGCCCGAAACCTACCTGCAGAAGAGCGATATAAACGACAGTTAACAACTCGGTTCTACCGCGTGGAGGGAAGCCACATGGATGCTAACGAAATATGTGTTTGAAAGCACAGATAATGCTGGGAGCACTTTTCTTTATCTATAGATGAGTTGCGCTCATTACTTGCTGTGTTATATACACAGTAGTTTATATATATATATATATATCAATGATGATGATGATTATATATATATATATACACTTTGCGTACCAGTTATTCATCTAGCCCCTCCTTGTAGTGGTTTTGAATGATATCATAAAAGTGGTTAGACTGCAGACTACAGAACGTCATGGAATCAAGTTTGAGTTTGAACAAGAAGTAATTGAATATATACGAACCAACCACTATATTGAATAGCTAGATGAGCGGACATTTTCAAACTGGTGTTGGTGCTTTTTATGCAACTCTGTATAAATCACTCTATTCGACACATAATCTGACTTTGAATTGGTAAATAATCTCCTAAACATAGCACCATACTGCAGTTAATGCAAACTGGTAGATTAAATAGTGTTCTTATACTTTTGCGCCTCGTAGTATAAAACTTATCAACACATTTGATTTGTAAATTCCACAAACATACACCATAGAAAGATGTACAGCACGACGTAAATATTTGACGCTTAGTGCTTATATTCCAAAATCCAAAATTAGCAGAGACCTCATTTACACGCCATATAAAAACATGACACATATATTTTACCATAGCCTGGTGAGGGCCGGGACCAGTAATGTATCCTACATGCAACCCTTTTTTACTTTGCTTCTTTTGTATACTATCAAACGATAATAGAAAATCGGTACTACTGTCATATTTAATAACTTGACATTTTGATGGGTTAAATTGTAAATCATATTCATATCCAAATCATAGACATATATCACACATTTTGTTCAATGCGTATATTAATGGAGCTACTAGAGATTGATTATGTGAAAGGAAATGATCAATGACATGTGTACAAATGACATTTGTACACGGGACTAGTAAATGTATAATTAACATTATTTCCTCTAAAATCAATACATGCCTTGATTATTCCTGTTCACATATGTAATTTAATCTTTTGTGAACACACGCCTTATAGAAGTGTTCAGATCACCTCCAATAATAAAGTTGGAACAATTCATTATATTACATGCACTCATAATTTCACTCAAAATATCGCAGTAAATCTCATCATTAGATCTGATCTCACATGGCATGTACATATTAAAAAGCAATAACGTCATGCTTTGACTAGCTATATTATACTGCATGTATTCTATTAGAGTTCACGATGACTGGGGAAACAATACATTTCAAGGAATTTTTCCATGCAATGGAACATCCACCATATCCTCTGCCACTTAAAACACAATATTATAAATTCTAGAGACATCATGAGATAAAATGCTAATACTGTTATCACCGGGTATGTTTTTAATCTAATTAATTTGAGATTCCCTTAACCAGTGTTCCTGGAGCAAAACAAAATCATGTGCTTTGATAAGTTCCGATACATATTCAGGCTTGCCTGGATTAAAGCCAGAACAAAGACGGGACATACTGAAAAAGGAACACTGCAGTCTTATTGACGACACGTTCGATGAATGACCCCAGATGATGTTAACTGAACTTAGCAACAATTCACAGATCAGCGGTGCCTAAACAGTTATTTAATAGAGGTCATCACCGTAACCTGTTGCTTGAATTCGTTCCAATCAGTGTATTTTATTTAGCCAGACGATGCGTGTTCAGAGAGAAAGAAAGAGAGAGCGAGAGAGATAGAGAGAGAGTGATATATATAGCGAGGTGGAGAGAGTGGTAGAGAGAGAGAGAGAGAGAGAGAGAGAGAGAGAGAGAGAGAGAGAGAGAGAGAGAGAGAGAGAGAGAGAGAGAGAGAGAGAGAGAGAGAGAGACAGAGAGATTACTGAACATTCTTCAGGATAGTTCGTTTTCAAATCAGAAACTGTAAATTTCAGAAACGATGACGCTGAATGACGTCATCGTACACGAGAGGCAGTTCGTAATTGTCCTCGTCTCTGTTGATGGGTGTTTTGGTTTTCCTGATCCAGATGGCTTCCTTGATATTCCGGAATCTTCGGTTAGGTTCCTTGTATACAATGTTCGCTCCCTCCCAGTCTATGATGTGGTTTTCAGTTGTCGCATGGTCTGTAAGGGCGGATTTATTGATGGTAGACATGAATCTTTTTCCCGCTCATGGTGTATTTCTCATTGTTTCTGTCTTGTCTAGGTCCTTTCTGTGTTCCTCCAGTCGTGTTTTAAGTAGTCTTCCTTTCTCCCCGATGTACTCACCACCACAATTCGTGTACGGTATTTGGTACACCAGTTCGCCCTGTTCTTCTGGCTCTACTTTGTGTAGAAATTCACAAGGAGCGAAAAAAAAGCGTCATCAGTACTGATGAATTCGACGTGATACGTTGACGAAAGCCTCTACCAGGTAATTCAAATACATCTGAGATATAAAAAATGAAAATTTCTAATTAGAGAGATATAGAGAGGAGAGGAGGATATAGTGAGAGAGAGAGAGAGAGAGAGAGAGAGAGATAGCGAGAGAGAGAGATATATAGCGAGAGAGAAAGAGAGAGATAGAGAGAGAGAGAGAGATAGAGAGAGAGAGAGATAGAGAGAGAGAGAGAGATAGAGAGAGAGAGAGAGAGAGAGAGAGAGAGAGAGAGAGAGAGAGAGAGAGAGAGAGAGAGAGAGAGAGAGAGAGAGAGAGAGAGAGAGAGAGAGAGAGAGAGAGAGAGAGAGAGAGAGAGAGAGAGAGATTACTGAACATTCTTCAGGATAGTTCGTTTTCAAATCAGAAACTGTAATTTTCAGAAACGATGACGCTGAATGACGTCATCGTACACGAGAGGCAGTTCGTAATTGTCCTCGTCTCTGTTGATGGGTGTTTTGGTTTTCCTGATCCAGATGGCTTCCTTGATATTCCGGAATCTTCGGTTAGGTTCCTTGTCTACAATGTTCGCTCCCTCCCAGTCTATGATGTGGTTTTCAGTTGTCGCATGGTCTGTAAGGGCGGATTTATTGATGGTAGACATGAATCTTTTTCCCGCTCCTTGTGTATTTCTCATTGTTTCTGTCTTGTCTAGGTCCTTTCTGTGTTCCTCCAGTCGTGTTTTAAGTAGTCTTCCTTTCTCCCCGATGTACTCACCACCACAATTCGTGTACGGTATTTGGTACACCAGTTCGCCCTGTTCTTCTGGCTCTACTTTGTGTAGAAATTCACAAGGAGCGAAAAAAAAGCGTCATCAGTACTGATGAATTCGACGTGATACGTTGACGAAAGCCTCTACCAGGTAATTCAAATACATCTGAGATATAAAAAATGAAAATTTCTAATTAGAGAGATATAGAGAGAG